>OY728153.1:162181730-163381730 GCA_963277665.1 Viscum album
TGAAGTTATCTCCATACTTTGAAACATTCTCATCCTTTTTTGCCTCAGATTCAAAAATTTCCTTTCCATATATTCTCATTGTTCATGAGAAAGGTATATTTATAATAAGATTTCTTTAAAATACCTCCATTACATTTATTCTATTTCCTCCTACTCCTTTTTTGTGAATTAAATACCACCACTAATTTTTTCTCCCCGTAGATAATAAAACTCCCTAACAACCTTCTCTCTTTCGTTATATCCCAAAGCGAGAAATATCTTCTCTATTAAACTTATCCATTGCTCCATACAAATGGGTTTTTAGTCCCATTAAATGATGGAGGTTGTTATCGTATAAATTATTCTTGCATAGATTCTCTACATTGTGAATCTGGATGCTCCATACGGGTAAGGTTATTGTTCGTAACCTGAGTCAGTTATCCCAGTATAGTTATAAGTTGCTCAGCACCAATCACAGCACCAGATCTAACATCATTATCTTTCATTGGAGGGAAGTCCCTACATGGGACATACACATTAATTCAGTTTCAATTCCTTCCACTAAGCACCATTTTTTGAATAATTGTATACACTATATTAGGTTATGAATCATAATTTAAAATCTAAATGTAGAAAAATACTTAACATAGCTAATCACATAATCGTAAACATGGTTTCTTTGAGGAAAAATTTAAATTTAAATAATTCATAATGGCTTGTTAGGAAAATATGAATTATCCAAATCATATCCCCTGGGAGTGTCAAACCAGGTGCGCAGTAAGGCCCATTGTCATGTACAGGGATACCTCAGGTCAAGCTCGAAACTCCTTGTCAGAGTTGTTACTCCTAGGTACATATGTGCTAGAACCACATCCACTTATAGTATCTAGACAGAGATTTATTTTCTAGAAATATCCACATAATATATTACTTACCAAATATTCTAGGATGTTCTTGTATGTTTATCATCAAATATTATATAAGGGTTTTGTTCCTTAATCTATATTTTTTAAATATAGTTTCCAAGTTTTCTACTTAACTTCATTTGATACTAATTGTAAGGACCAAACCCTAGATGCCTGGAGATGGTGCCTTATTTTATTAAATTGGTATATAAATAAGGAATACATATCCCAAAGGACCGAGTAGTTTAAAAACATTGGAAACAAGATACATACATAAGTTCAACATTACAAATTGAAACAAAATACAGAATAAAAAATCCTTTGAAAAAATCCATATCTCCTAGGTTATCCCTATAGTTCATTCATAAAATACTTTTTCACATCCTAGGAAAAAAAATAAGAAAGGGTTGAGATCAAATGCTTAGTAAGGGAAAGCAATAAAGTGGAATATATCATAAACATAAACATTTGGCATGGTGAATAACTAAAAACACATGCCTTTTAAAAAATAAACTTGAACATAATATGGATGGAATAAGAGTAGAATAAATAATGCCATAATAAAACATAATCATGGGTATTATAATATTCAAATAACCACATGAACTATTAATTACTAGTTTCATAATGAAGGAATTCATAATGCTGGACATCATAACCATACCGTCAAGGTCTCATGCTAAGACCATAAATAATCATTTTGTCAAGGCCTTATGCTAAGACCATAGTTGTTTTCATGAGACATACCAATTCATCAAGGGTCTATAATGAGAAAAATCTGTCACTTATTAAGTCAAATGTATTCCTATATAAATGGGGATAAACATAAACAACATATATATTCATATTGAAAATAACTTATGAAATGTAAATAACTTTTCCTGAACATCAAGCATAAACACTAACCATTCCGAGTAAATTGGTGAATGGTTTTAATATAGTATATCAACAATAAAACTAATCATAAAACATTAAATTAAATATGGTAGATTATATCATACATAATAATCAACAATAGTGTTTAAATAGATGGATAATACTCTTGTAAAATTATCGATTAATTCTTGATATAAATACTATTTTACTTTGAAAAGAAGAGTTATTTTTTAAAAATATTTGTATAAACCCATAAGTTAATTAATATAGTATTTTCATATAAAATGATTGATTTTATAGATATAATTATTTATAATAATATATTATATAGTGCTCTTGAAAATAGGTAAGAATTTGAGAAATTCCCTTGAATCGGGCTTGTATTTCAGGAAGAATTTTTGAAAGATCTTTTTAAAGCTTATAACTCCCAAAAAATGAAACTAAGATTCTGGTTGGTACACATATATAGAAAATTAACAAAGAATATATTAGGAGCCAATATGAATAAATAATAATTTTGTTGAGTTAATTAGAGAATAAGAGTAAGCCAAATGAAAATGGAGCTTCAGGTAGAAAACCCTAACCATAAGTTTGAAGGTGTTCCACACTTGATTTTAATGACCTGAATAATAAAATTTAGGTTCATAAATTAATAAGCTAATAAACTCCCCTACATTTAATTGATTTATTATAACCGTATTAGGTTCATTCATGTTATTTTTATTGGTTAATAGATTCAATTTCATTGTTTTGGAGTGTTTTCTTCCTTGGTTTTCATGATCAGTTTACTTATATTCATGTATGGATAAACATTTAGAATGTGAATGGATATCCAGAATAGAAGTTGTATGTTGTTAGTGAATAACCAGATTATTAAAGGTTTATGAAAGTTTTTTTGGTTATTAGGAGTGAAGATGAATCATTATATGAAACTTTAATGACAATTGTTTGTGTTAATTGGTGTTTTTTTATTACAATAGACTCATTTTGATTTATAAATTAATATCATGGGTAAAAAAGGATTACATAACATTAAATAATTTATAATACATATATTATAGTTTGATTCAACTATAAAAATGGTTTCATGACTAGAATTAAAAATGGTAATAGAAATTAAAAACTCGTCATCCTTGAAGGTGATAAATTAACACATCTCGGATGGTGTTTTCATTTCTTGTATAAAAGAAGGGGAAATGAGAGATGATGAAGAATTATTCCTTTATTATAACAAAATTATAGTAAATCTACGGTAAGGGATTCATAAAAACACTAGGATGAAAGGAGGTGAGGAAATAAAAAGAAAAGAAAGGAACTTGAAATAAAAGAAATGAAAAGATGATTTTACCACTTGAAGTAATCTTACTTGAGAGCCTCTTTAGGGGAGTGGTTTTGGTATTTTTATGATACCAAGGGCTGATGGAAATGGGGGAGAAGCTTGGAGGGATATTTGGGAAAAAATTATACAAGGAACAAGGCTTGATAAGAGTTAAGAGAAGAGGGAGTGATGTGGGGTTATAATGGAGGAGAGGGGGGATTTGTGAATATCTTATTCACTATTTTATTATTTCCTTCAAGAAAACCAATAGTGTTCATTCATTGGACCCTTAATAGTAGAATGTTCATTTTAGTTTGAACCAAGTGTTCTTACATCAACCATGATGCTAGATATTGTGAATTTAACTGATAATGTATATATACGGTAAATTACCATATTTTACTATTCATCAAAAAATTCAAGTATTTTAGAAAAATCCCAAAAATTCACCCTAACCATTTTTTAATGTGTAAAATTCAAAAATTAACACCATTTTTTTTAAAATAATTTTCTAAATAAAATTTATTAAATTTTTAAATAAAATCATTATTTATTCGAAAAATAACAATTTTTAAGTAATAATTCATTTTATATGACTTTGATAAATTAATCCAGATCTCATTATATTATAACCTTAAGATAATAAAATAATAATATGATTTACTATTCATAAGGTTCATATTACTATTCATACGGGTTTGTTACTATTCACTAAAAATTAAGTTTGTCTTATCAGACTCTAAATATCTTACTGAACGCAACTATTTATGTCAGTTTTTCGAAATTCAAATCACAGTGGTGGAAAAATTATGTTTACTAGCTAAGTTATAAAAAAGTGGTGTTTTTTGGAGACTCATTTTTTCATGCATTTATATATAAATCCTTGGGGTGTTACACAAAATGTCCAAATACAAGCCCCTTAAAAAAGATAAACAAGTCCAACCTACTCAGAAGGAGGGGACTATCATTAATTGCAACCCCTGGTACAACTACATACAATATAGATTACTAATATTCTCTTACTCACAGTCCTTTTAGGACACCATAAAAATTCAGAACATCATAATAAGACATGAAAAGGGTGGGCATAGACCATGTAGGGTTGATTATAATAATAACGTATTAGACACCCCGAAATAATCAAAAATTAGAATCAATAGAGGACTCAGATCATCACAAGTTATGTCAACAACATATGAGACATACTAATAAAGAAAATGAAAAATAGCCAAATGTACTCATAATAGACTTCAACTATCGAGAGGATTCAACCATATTGGCAACCACAAGATTCTACTCAAGACATCAAGGTAACACTCTTCTTAGAGAATCCACTTAATGAGTCATGATATAATTAATTGAGATCACCTGGGAGGTCATTATACTTGGTTATTTCCAAAGAAGATGCATGATGGAACTCTGAATACCTCAACATGCAGATAGGGTATCACACCCAATGCTCATGGGGGAAAATGCAAACCCCATCTGGAATAAACTACTAAGTAGGGGATCATATTCTGGATGATACCATGAACCCTACTTGATTAAACTATAAGATATGTGATCTACACCCTATTTATATTTTCCATGATGATACCATGAACCCCACCTAGGGCATAAGAAGGAATTACAGAGGATCACAACCTAGATCACATGTAGGGACATAACAAACTCTATGTGAGACTCATACCTTATAGGGAATCATAATTCTATAATCAGGTTGCAATGTCACATTGTTCCCACATACTGTTGTACCAAGGGAACACACTCAGCTAATACTGGTCCAAAATGAAGAGATAAAGGGCATCAACCTTCCTTGATAAAAAAATACATGGTGTATACAAGGGGTACATAGTGTTCCTCTCTTGCCCCGAGTTTCCCCTGTCTCAACATTCTACATGGAATGTACTTCTACACATAAAAAACATGCTATTTAAGGGCACGTGACTTGTAAATATCAGGTCGCCACTCGGTGTGACCATACCTTTCCTACATACATCTTTTAATTCTTATATACTTTGGGTCATTTTTTGGTCATGCCCGTGTACATGTCCATGTCAATGTAATGGGTTGTGCCCATGTACTCTAACTATGCCCATGTTTTTGGTCATGTATATGATAGTGTACACTTCAGGGTACATGCCAAGACTCCAGAACCAAGTCACATGGAATGTGACACATGTCACATGAAATGTGATACTTTTATTTTCATATAAACCCTAGAACTATATATAGGGGACTACATAGAACGTGTTCTTCTGAATTACATTTCATGTTGTTGGGATTTATCTAAAAATCCAAAATTACTTCACACTTTCACCCACATTGTCATTTCTAACAGATCCACTGCTAATATCAAATAGAGATTTCTTATCTAGGTTGAACAAGCTTTCTATTTTCAATGGATAGATTCTAGTTATTTAATTTTGTCATGTAATTTTTCTAAACACACCACAACACAGACCTCATGACAAACCCCAACTACAGGTCCTCAAATCTATTCTGGATCTCACTTTAGTCATTGTAATTCTTCATTTCACATCAATCGCTTCATTGATCATGAACCGGATCACTTGGTATCAATCTAATGAACCAAAAAACATCCGTGTAATGATCGAATGCCAGTTATTTTACGAACTGTCGACCAAAGGGATATTTTGGTGATGTATGTGAGAATAAAAATAGAAGAAATGTATATACAACAAAAGAGGAATGAAACTTATACATTGTTCAGGTTGGCCCCAATTCATTACCATTAGAAATATGATCAAATAAAAAACAATAAATCAAATAAATCAAATATCCCATATTCTACGAAGATAACCTAAACCCCAAAGCATGAAAGACCCACAAATCAATCTTTTGTGGATTTGATTAATGTTCATCATGGGATAATAAAATTTGTAAATAAAATAAGGAAAACAAACACCCTACATTAGGTTAGTGTCTATCACCCAATAAGAAAAAAACTATGTAGTTATCATTGGTAAGATACACTAATTTTTTTAGTAAAAATTATCGTTAGGCAATAGATCATGATCCTTGGTCTATTTTCATCCACCAAGAACTCCTCCAATGGATCCTCTCTCAATCCCAAGGTAATATAGAGAAACCAAGAGATTTTGAATAACCATATATTTATTGTAAATATTTTACTACATTTAAACATAAAAAATTAATTAATTAGGTAATTTTATTATTTTCACCTGTGAAAATTCTAAACCCCCCAACCCCCGCATCCAGATTCAATGCTAAAAACATGTTGTGTATTTTTTTTAAATAAAACTATAAAATATATAGAAAATTATACATTCCATAACCTTTTTTGATCAAGGTTTTGGAGAATTAGACAAAATAATAAAAATTATCATCTTTTTACAAAAAATATACAATTAAAGAACTTACTACATGTGAGCTAACTCCTTATATAAAACAAGCATCATTTGAATTTCTAAAAACCAGTGAAAATAATTTAAAACATGGGGGGATCATTAATTTTCTTGTTAATGGGTTTTAAAATCATTTGTAAATACCTTTATTTAAAAACTATAAATCTATTTTGGATATATTTTATCAAGTAAAACATTTGATAAAACCAAAAATTCCAAAGGGGTTTCCATGTAGTAAAACATTTTATAAATATACATAATAAGTGCATAATATTTTAAAAACTATTTATTTTTAAAATATTAATCTTTTGAAATACCTATTTGGATTTATCCTTCTATAAAATAATAAATTTTATGGATTATATAGGATACTTAGCATGCCATAAGAAAAACCATGTGGCCACTTAGCCATATCACATGTAGGGAAGCCTCCCCTAGAAGTCATGGGTTTACTCCAAATACAATAGCATATCATTTGATACTCTAATGAAAAATTTCAAGAAAACCTTTTTAATGGTCTTGGCTTTCTATGTTATAACCCAAAAACATTTCAAAATCTTATATAAATTATTTTAATAAAAGAATATAATTTTAAAACTTATTTACATGGAATAATAACATTTTTAAGAAACTACAAAAATAACTATGTGAAATCAACACTCATAACGAATTTGTTTTATTTAAAATACATAAATATAACTACTTTATAAATTAAAAAAATTATTGAATTAAAGTGACTAAAATTTCAACAATATCATAGATTATAGACACACCTAATAATAAGAATGGCATTCATGGATACATAAGTTCATTTATCACATAAAATGATGTCTTTTATTATCTAATACTTACTGTAAATAGAAACACACATAAAATCATAACTTCCATTATTTTTTTCTAGGTAATTATTTTCAAGATATGATAACTTTTCAATTTAAAATATAAAATATCCATTATAATTAAAGTTAAACAATAAAGGAACAAGGTTTTTATATTATTTTACACCATATACAAAAATAAAATTTTAAAATATATAGAATAATTTTATAAAATTAATTACCATACAAGGGTTTAAGAGAAAACAATGTATATATGTATTGGAAAATAAATAAGTTTTTATAATTTAAAAAAAACTTTCTTACAAAATAATAAAAATAAGTTCATATATTTTAAAAAATTAAAACATATTTTTGGAAAAAATTAAGAAAATAATATCGTCCCATAAATGGAATCAAAGGTAGATGAAATTAAATTTAGGACTTTACCTTTTTCAAACATGTGGGAAAGAAATTAAATAGAAAAAGGGCGAATGAATAAGATCAACTCAAACCTGAATGGACATATCATATTATAAAAAACATTTTTAAATTGTATCCCACAACAAACTAAGGGAAGTTAGGGCAACACCTTATCACCCAGGTCATGTTAACACCCTTCTTAAATCACAACAGATCACATAGGCCTTACACACGGGCCTTGTGGGCTACTGGACCAAACTCTCCCTGAACCCAGTGGTCTCCATACATGGGTCCACCTTCAAATAGAAGTATCTCTTTTCCACCATTAATCTACCCTACCACCTTGGGCTAGCTTGGGTAGACACCTCCCACACATGGTTGACCCCAAGTGTAACATCCCAGGTAATGGTAAAATGATCCTTTTTCATATTTATTAATATTCATTAATTAGAAAAAAAAATTACCATAAAATATATGCTATATCCAATATCATACTCGACACACAATAATGAGTTTCCCTGATATCTTTTGTTTCATGAAATATTTAGTTATACTGAACAATAATATATTGTTAATACTATTATTTTAAAAGGTAGTTATCGGCTAGACTTTTTATAGGCGGGTATGAATATTATAAACTATATTATATTTAATAATGTCTATAAAATGTTTTTAAATTTATCAAATAGATTGAATATGCATAAGATAAGAATAAATCCATTTTTATGCTTAAAAGCTCTTTTTTATGAAAAGCAATTTCATAACCTTTTATTGTCGTACCTATTTTAAATATAAATTTTGAGAATTTTATAAATTTTATATGAAAAAATAAAATTTAATTTTTAAATAGAAGCATCAAAATTTACTTTGGTATTATTTTTGATATTTTTCTGAGTGCTTTCATATTTTGATAAATAGTGAATAATACTGAATTTTAGTTCAAAACTGCATTTTCATCCAATTTATTTATATATTTAAATAATGTTATTAAATGTTTTTAAATTATTAATATAAAACTTTTATATCCTTTAAAAAATTTTAGTCATTGGAAAAAAATTTAATTTGAATTTAGATATAAAAACCTAGCAAAAGTTTGAATATTTTTATTTTAAAACCCCATTTTGTTGTCTCGTATGCGAGATTAATTTTAAATAAATTTTTGTAACTTATGTGATTGAAATTTGAAAAAATGGATTAAATATTTTGAAAAATCATAATTTATATTTAATAATATGGTCAAATTTTTATTAAACTAAAAATATTAGGGAAATTAATTAAAATTAATTACCGCGATCAAAGTAAAAAATGTGAAAACTTTGTGGTTAAACATTAATCGAAAAAGTCTAAATGACCTAGAAACTCATCCAAAACCCATTTTATGGACATTATTCACCCATATAACATATTTTATCAAATTTTCAATATTATTGGAGTCACATGAAGTATGTTATACATCTCAATATTGTTTACCTTTTTATATTTATAAGAATGTCACTCCCCCTCCACTATAAAAAGGCATTGACCCTTCCAATTTATTTACACCTATCAATACCATTTGGATCATCTAACCATAGACCAAATAATATCCCAAAATATCTATTCTTACCCTATATTCCTCACTTTAGGTAGAAATATAACCCTGAAATCCATTTGGTGAAAACCAAAAAGAGTTACTTGAAAAAGATGTAACATTCTTAAATGTGCATTTGTGTTTTATCTCATTCTACACCCCTAAATTTAATATTATTATAAGATTATATATTAAAATTTGTATATTAAATATACTGACATGTTTTCATGTTAATCTTTCTACCTAAACCTAAACTCACTTCTATCAAATAGGTAACAAACTTACCAGTCATGTGTACGGTGAATTGTCGCCTCACGAAATGATGTTGTTGGTTTTTCCTTCACCACATCTCATGGTTGGGAATTGTGATGGAAAATGTGTTTATATTATATATATGATATTTAGGTTTTCTATATAATTATTTAATTATTTCATAATTCAATCCTTTATGCTTTTCATGTTTTGGTAAATACGATAACATCATTTGTGGACGTGTGGACTACCGCCTCCTCAAAGTACTGTGATACATTCACACATTACATGGAATGTATTATGGATGGGTTTAATTAAAAATACATGACATAAATAAAATAAATATTATATTCATGACTTAATTATCTTTATATTTAATATAATATATCTTTTTTTATTACCCTGCCTGAATGGTCCAAAGGCCTTCATGTTTTATTACTTATTCACACACTGAAGAGGTGATAACGTCATTCATAGATGTGTGGACTACTGCCTCTTCAACATGATTATATTACATTTATATAAATATATATATATATATAATCATATATGATTAAATGATATGGTATTCATGATATAATTATAATTATGAAAAGATAAATGTTACTTACCTTCTTTCTATAATGATCATTGAAAAATGAGAACCTTACTCATGCATACATTTGGCCTACCATCTCCATGATTTTAATGTTGGTTAATTTTTCATAAACATATTTCATGATTGGTTTTAAAACTATAATTGAAACTTAAAAATTATAATTATTTCATGATTATTATTTTGGATATGTTTATATAATGACCCTTTTGACCATAGTTGACCTACCAAAGTCGTTTTTGACACATTAACCGAATATGGTAAAAAACACTTAATGTAAATTTAATTGTTTATATAGTTGTTTAAAACATTATATTAAGTTAAATAAAATTAACAATAAACTTGAAAATTTTATGAATCAATTAAATAATTAACATACATTTTTTATTCAGGAAGATAAAGACCCACGTGACAAGTCAGGATCAAGGAAAGGGATTTCGTCTCAATATTATTTCATTGATACTTTTATTGATGATATGAATCCTTATTATTTTATAAAGAGTATATAAATCCCCTTTGACATTAAACATCATTATTTTATCTATTACCATGTTATGTAATGTTTTTTAAATGTTATTCTTTATATGTGTCTTATGATTTGAATGTTCAAAGTGGTATGAGATGTTTTGAATGTTTAATGATTTAATCATTTCCAACATTTCAATATTATTGATATTATTTTACATATCTATATATATAGATATATAAAGAATTATAAAGAACATTTTATTACTATTTTGGTATTTGGATTCCACTATAAGCCTTCATGATTTTAAATGAAAAATAAACCCCACTTTCCCTTTTTCTGGGTATTTAGTTATTGAAAATGGGTTATGAAAATGGATTGATTATTTCAATATCTAGAAATATTTTCTAGTGACTAAAAATTAAACTTTATGAGTGAAATTTTGAAAATTATAATATTTTATGTGTTATTATTATATAATGGTACTTGAAATTTTGAAGGGTGGTTCTATGATAAACGAATGACGTGGTGGTTCTGTGATAAACCAATGAAGGGTGGGTATGTGATATCCCACTAATGAATTGGGTATGGAAGTTGGTTGTATGGGTATTCCATTTATAAGAGTGACATGTATGGAATTTGACTGCATGTTTATTCCATTTAAAAGAGTGAAAAGTATAACAAGTACCCAAGATAACTTTATGTATTTTCTATGCTTGAAATGGGTTTTATGGTAATATTATGATTAAAAAAAGGCATGAAATGATATTATATTAAAATGAAAGTATAAAATAATTATTAAGTTTGAAAATTATTACTTTATGATAAAGTTTTCATGGGTTTTAATGTAATCAATGGACTAATAGTTTTCTTTCTGTTTATATCCCTTACTGAGCTTTTTATACTCATCCCAAGTTTTCTAGGTTTGTTCATAAGAATTATAGATGAGTAAGGTATTGTAATAATTCATGATGAATGTAATGAATATTTTTCATAAAAGAGATCATTATTTTTATTTAAAAGTTTATATTATGGGAAAAAATGTGTACTCTTCATAAGTTTCTGCATTGTATTTTATGTTTTTTTATGTATGATTTATGACCAAATTCTCTAAAACTATAAACCTGAAAAGATTTTCAATGTGAAAGTCAATAATATTTTGGACATAACTCAACATTATTTAATTCTTTAAGGTCATAGAATTATTTTTAATATCTAATTAATAGTTTATATAAAATTAGAGGTTTGGATAGTTTTAATAACATTACCTTTAAATATTTTACCATATGGTTAAGTTATAATGATATAAAATTTAAATATTTCCATGTTAATTCATATAAAGTATATTTTGTTCAGAATGATTTTCCATAGGGGAAACAAGGAAGCTATAGTATGAAGGAACATCAGTAACTTGAGATGGTTAGAATTGGAACTAAGAAGTTTTTCATAGTGATGGATTAGTTTACACAATCTATAAATGGTGGTGGTGCCCATTCCAGAGTGAAGATAGATCTAGCATAGAGTAATGTGACAATAGTACATTATTGTATAAGACAACATCCACCATCATTTAAAGGCTCATCAGAACCAATAATAACTAAAGTATGGATTAAATCCCTAGAAAAGATATTCAATGTCTTGGGTTTCTCATATCAAAAAAAAGGAAACTCTTGCTATTTTTTGTTTTGATGTTCAAACTGACTAGTGGTGGTCAACTGTTAAGAATATTAGGGAAATTAAAGATATTTATGCCTTGTAATGGGATGAATTTAATAATATTTTCTTTTAGAAATATTTTAACTAACACTGTTTGACATAGGATGGAAAACAATTCTTGGAATTTAGACAAAAGGATGAATATTAAATGGATAAATATGAAAAAAAATTCACCTGATTGGTGAGGTATGCCCCAAATTTTATTTGAGATATTGATAATAAGATAAATCAGTTTTACTTAGTATTAAAGATAATATATCAAAGGGAATTATACTATAATGAGTCTAAGAGATATGAGAAACTTGTTTGATTCACTAAGAAGGTAGAATTGAATTTTTTTGATGATAATGTGTCCCATGAATACAAGAAAAAAGAAAAGGTCTAATTTAGAGGTAATGGGAAATAATTCTTAAAAGAATTTTGGATATAAGAAAACCAAATTACCATATTGTGATAAGTGTGGTAAAAATAATCTTGGATAATTTCTTCAAAAATCTTGTAATTTCTTTTGATGTGGTAAGTTTGTTCATATGTCTTATGAATGCAAGGAAGATGTTAGGGAAAGAAATAAAAAACCAACATTAAAAATTTTTATTTGTAGTGAGTTGGGTCATTATTGCAATGTGTGTACCAAGTTTATTACATATAATAGAAACCATCAAGATCAAAAAGAAAAAGTTTGTGGAAAAATATTTTTATAATACCACAGTTAATGTTGGTCCATAAAATAAAGTGGTGATAGTTATGTTATTAGATTATTTGAATTATTCAAATACTCAGACTCCAGATCATCACATTTATTCATTTCTGAAAAATTTGAAAATAAATAGAGAATATAACCTTAGGAAACTAAGATATAACTTTTCTTAAAAACTATTATTGGGAGTATTAGAGCAACCAAGATTTATAAAAATATTTCTATTGTTATTAGTGGGATATTATTTCCTGAAAATTGTGTTGATATTTCTGTAGTGGATTGTGATATCACTTGGGGTATGGATTTGATTTCAGTTTTTCATGCTAAAATAGATTGCAAATCCATGAATGTTTTATCCCATGATTTCATACCTTTTATAACATACCAAAAATATGAGAAATTTATGAAACATGATATTGAAATTTATCTAGCTCATGTTTTCTAAAATAAAGAAACATTTTAAATTAATGACATCCCAGTAGTGAATGGATTTATAGATTTTTTCCCTGATGATTTTCCTAGTGTTGTTCCAAATCTAGAAGTTCAATTTACTGTTGATTTAGTGCCTGGTAATAAGCCTATTTATAACCCCCTTATCGTATGACTCAAGTAGAACTTGTGGAATTGAAAAATAGTGGCAATAATTTCTTGATTGAGGTTTTTTTTCATCCTAGTACTTAACCATGGGGTGATCCTATTTTATTTTTGAAAAATAAATATGGTTCCATGAGACTTTTCATTGATTATAGAAGATTTAATAACATCACTTTTAATAAAAATTATCATTTGAATCATATTGATGATTTGTTTGACCAGATCTAGGGAGCTCAGTGTTTTTTGAAGATTGATCTGAGGACTAGGTACCACCAGGTGAAGGTGAAGTAGGATGATGTTATAAAGATATCATTTTGAATGGGAAATGGGAATTATGAGTTTTTAGTTATACCCTTTGGGTTATCAAATTCAACTAATGTATTTATGAATCTTATGAATAAATTCTACAACAAATTTTTAGATCTATTTGTGGTTGTTTTTATATATGATATTTTGGTATATTCTAAAAACCATGAGGAACATGAAAGGGACATAAGGATTTTTTTGAACCTTAAAGGAAAAGAACCTATTTGTAAATTATAGTAAGAGTGAATTTTGAAATAAATTTCATTTCTTGGACATATTTTTTATAATTATGGAATAAAAGTTAACCCTAATAAAACAAAAGTTGTTGATTAATGTAAAAGTCCAAAAAATATCACTAAGATTCAAAGTTTTCTGAGATTAGAAGGTTATTACCAATGGATTGTTGAAAAATTTTCTTGGTTTTATATCTCACTGACTAAGTTAACTATAAAATGATTTTAGTTCATTTTTATTAGAGAATGTGATTTTTTTTATCAGTAAAGTAAAAGAAGATTGTTCAATGATCCTGTTTTGGATCTTCCATCCATAAATTATGATTTATTAATCTACATTGATTCTTTGTTCAAAGGATATGGTTGTGTCATGATCTAGAATTACAAGCTAATTTCTTATGTTTAATGTGATTTGAAAACTCATGATTTGAATTACCCCACATATTATTTGAAATTAGCTACTATTTTTCACTTTAAAAATATTAAGGAATAATTTTTATGTAGTAACGTGTGAAATATATACTGACCATAAAAGTTTTAAGTATATATTCCCTCATAAAGAGTTGAACATGAGACTGAGAAGATATCCTGAATAGATCAAATATTATGATTGAGAAATTAATTATCTTCTTGGAAAAATATACAAGGTGTCTAATCCTTGGAGTCAAAAATGTAATGCTACATTTACCATGTTATGTTTAGAATGCAACCCTTTGTTTATTGATTTGGTGGATTTTGTACTATAAGTTATGGCTACATGGAAATCCACTGTTTTCTTCCTGATTTAAGTGTAGCCAACTATTTTATAAAGAATTAAGAGGGTTCATAAGGTTGATCAGTATTTTAAAGAAAAGGTATAATACATCACAAATGGTATGTTTTATGATTTTAATATTGGTGAATAAGGTGATTTATGATGTGGAAAAAGATTATATATTCCTTATGATTCATAGTTGAGGAAAGAGTTATTGAATGAAACTCATAGTTATCCATTTTCCATTTATTTAGGGATTATTAAGATGAACAAATACCTTTGTAAGTATTGCGAGTGGGATGGAATGAAAAGAGATATTTATGACTTTATGATTAAGTGTTTTAATTTTAAGAAGGTTAAAGCAGAATTATAGTTACAAAATGGGATACTTCAACCACACATAGTGTTGGAGTTGAAGTGGGAAAATATATAACACTTAAACCACTCAGGTGACCCAGGATCAAATTTAGGTAGAGGCATATTTTTCTGGGGGACTATAGTAGTACTGTAGTAGGTATTGTAGCGGGACTGTAGCAGGTACTGTAGCAGGCATTGTTTGGCACTATAGCAGTTGGGACTATTCCAACGTGTGGGACTTTGGGCCACTGATTTGGTCCCTGAGTCCTTTAAGGCCTTCGGGTCACCCAGGCCTTCAGGTTAGTAAGTCCTTCGGGCTACCTTAAGGCCTTCGGGCCACCTTAAGTGAAAATGCAAACCAAACAACCTACAAGGAACAAGCTTCAGAAGGAGGATGAGAAAGGAGCTTTCACTATAGTAGAAGCTAAATGGATTGAAAGAATGATAGGGTATGGAACCTTCCATTGGGAAAAGAATTTGTGTGAACAAAAAATCCTATTTGAACAACCATGCGAAGGTGGAGAGCTAATTTCACAATGAAGAGGTTGGGGAGGAGTAGTTCGAAGTAGTTAGTCTAGGTTGTATGTATTGTTTGAATCCTACGGGCAATGAATTCCTCTAAGTCTTATGGGCCATGTAATACATATGCCATCGAGCCTTGTAAGGGTTCCACCTCACCCCTTGAAAGGTGTATTATCAGAAAACAATAAAAAAATGAAGGCTTATGGGGCATTGGAGGGTAAATTTTGATCGATTAACTAAATATTCACATTTACTTCCCATTCATGAAATGGACTCTTTAGAGAAGCCTTATATAATGTATCGAAAAGAGATTATAAGGTTACATGGAGTTTCTCTTTATATTGTATCATACCATGATTCTAGGTTCACATTCAATTTTCCGAAATGAATTCAAAATTCCTTGGGTACTAAATTAAATTTTAGTATTTCTTTTCATCCTCAATACGATAGAAATTCTAGGTGGATAATCCAGACCATGGAAGACATGATTCATTCTTGAATAGTGGATTACTAGGGAATTTGGGATTCAAATATTTATTTTGTTGAGTTTTCTTATAACAATAGTTTTCATTCTATTATATAAATGGAACCTTTTAATTCTTTATATGGAAAGAAGTATCAAACATAGGCTTCTGGGAAGATGTGGGAAAAAAAGTTGATGGGATTAGAGCTGGTAGAGGAAACAGAAAATAATTTTTTTTAATTTAGTGACACATGAGGGTATATTGGAGAAGATATAAATTTTTTGCAGATAACCATAGGAAATATCTTTCTTTTGTGGTAGTTGATCATGTCCTTCTCAAATTTTCTCCATAGAAAAGTGTGATGTGCTTTGGTAAGAAATGGATGGTGAGTCCATGGTTCATTAGACCATATTAAATCCTAAATAAAGTTGGATGATTTTATTATGAAGTGAATTTACCTATAATTTTATCCTAGGTACACAATGTATTTAATTTTTCAATGTTAAGGAAGTGTTTACCAGATTCATATCATTTTTTGAGCCATAATGTACTTCATCTGGAAGAGACTATTTTATATGAGGAACAACTAGTTCAGGTTCTTGGTTATAGAGAGAAAGTGTTGCAAAATAAAGTAATTCACTTGGTTAAGGATTTATATAAAAAATATGATTGAAGGGGAAATATAGGAATACTATTATTTTAAAAGGTCTTCATCACCTATCCATTATATAGCTTGGAATTAATATTACTAAATATATTATATTCATGCATGTTTATATTTTTTTTAGTTTTATCAAATATATTTTGTAGGCATGAGATAAGAATAAATCCAGTTTTATGCTTAAAACACTTTTTTCTAAAAATCAATTTTATCACCTTTTAATGGTGAACCTATTTTAAATATAATTTTGATAATTTTAAAAAAATTATTTGAGAAAATATACTCCATCTTAAAAACTGAAATATCAAAATTTACTTTGGGTGTATTTTTGGTATTTTTCTAGAGTACCTTCATATTTGGATGAATGGTTAATAATATTGAATTTTAGTTCAAACCTAAATTTTATTCCAATTTATTTATATAGATAAATAATGTTATTATTTGGTTTTAAAGTATAATTAGATAAATTTTATATCATTTATACAAATTTAGGAAATCAAAATCAATTTTTCTTTAAATTTAGATATAAAAACATACCAAACTTTTGAACATTTTTACTTTAAAAAGTTTGTCATCCCACCTACAGGATTAATTTTAAATTAATTTATACCACTTATTTGAATGGAATTTGAAAAAATTGATTCAATACTTTTAATTATAATAATTTATAATTTATAATAATTTTAACTTAGTTTTTGACAAAAAAAAATATTAGTGAAAGTAATTAAAATTAATTACCGTGATTAAAGTAAAAAATGTGGTTACTTAGTGGTTAAATTTTAATATTAAGAGTCTAAAAAACTATAAATTTGTCCAAAAATCATTGGATGGAAATTATTCGACCAAATTTATGATTATATAGAATTGGTACCATTATTTGATTCACATGATGTAATGGAGACCTCTCAATAGTGTTTACCTTTTTATATTTATAAGAATGTCACTCCCCCTTCAATATAAAAAGTCACACACCTTCCCATTTATTCACACCGATAAAACCTTTTTTCTTATACAAAACATTCCCAAATAATCTACCCAAATCCCTCTCCTCATCATATAGTCCTCTCTTTATGAATAAATCCAACCAAGGAATCCCTTTGCTGCAAACCAAAACGAGTTACCTGAAAAAGAGGTAACATAATTCAATGTACATTTGTGTTTAATTTTTTTACCACCCTTAATTTATTATTATTAAATTATTATATAATAATATACTTATCTTAAATATACTGATATGTTTTTATTTAATGGTTTTTACCTGCACCTACACACATTTCAATTAAATAGGTAATAAACTTTCATTCATGTGTGTGGCGAACTATGGCCTCGTAAAATGATGACGTTAATTTTTACTTCACCACCTCTCATGGTTGTGAATTATTATATAAACTATTTTTATAAGATAGTTATGTTATATACATACTTATATAATTTTTATATAACACATACCTTCATTATTTCCATTTCTTGTATATATGATAACATCGTTTGTGGAAGTGTGGACTACCGCATACTCAACGTGATGTGATTCCTTTTACATTATAATAATTATATATAAAAGTTTATATGATTAAATAAAATTTTATTAATGATATAATTATCAATTTTGAAATTTTAATTTTAATTTCCTTATTTCTATAATGATCGTTGAAAAATGGGAATGTCACTCATGCGTACGTACAACCTATCATCTCCATGATTGTAACGTTGGTTCATTTTTCATAACCATATTTCATTATTGGTTTTAAAAAGTATAATTTATGTATAAATATGATAATTACTCATGATAATTATTCTATATATTTTTATATAGTAACCTCTTTGACCATAGTTTACCTACCAAATTTGTATTTGACATGTAAATTGAATGTGGTCAAAACACCCGATGTAAACATAATTGTTCGAGTAATTGATTACAAGGTTGTAATAACTGAAATAGAAGTAATGACAAACTTGGAAAAGGTTATGAAGTAAGTAATGAATTAACACATGTTTATTATTTAATAAGATAATGGAACACATTACAATTCATAATCAATGTAAGGTATTTCATCTCAATTTCTATTCATTGAGACATTTCTTGATGATATTCACCTTTATTATTTTATAAAGTGTATATAAAAACCCCTTTACATTAAATATCCATTTTTATCTATTCTCGTGTTATTTAATGTTTTTTTAAATTTTATTATTTCATACAGCTTATGATTTGAATGTTCAAAGTAGTATTGGAAGCTTAGAATGTTTAATGATTTAATCCTTTCTTCCGTTTAAATATTCTTGATATTATATTACATATTTATTTATACAGATATAAAAAAATATTATAAAGTAATTTTTATAATTAATTTTATATTTGGAATCCACTAAAGCCTTTGTGTTTTTAAAAGAAAAATGAACCCCTATTTCTCCTTTATTGGGTATTGTGTTATTGAAAATGGGTTTTAAAAATGGATTGATTATTTAAATATATTTAAATGTTTTAAGGTGATTAAAAATAAAATTTTATGAGTGAAATGTTGAAAATTGAAATATTTTATGTGTAATGATTATATAATGGTACTTGTACATTTAATGGGTGGTTCTATGATAAACCAACGATGGGTAGACCTGTGATATCCCTCTAATGCATTAGAGTTATAAGTTGGTCATATGGCTATTCCATTTGTATGAGTGACATGTATGGAAGTTGGATACATGGTTATTCCATTTATAAGAGTGAAATGTATAAAAATTTCCCAATATTCCTTTATATATTTTCTATTCTTGCTTTGGGTTTTATGTTAATCTTGTGATCACATAAAATGTATGAAATGGGATTATTCTCAAAGGAAAGTATTTTTTACTTGTTAATGGTTAAAATTGTTAGAATATGATAAATTTTTCATTAGTTTTAATGTTTTCTAGTAGACTAATGGTTTCATTATTTTTATATCCCTTACAAAGCTTGTTATACTAATCCCACATTTTTAAATATTTTTCATCGGACTTATGGATGAGTAAGGTATTGGGAGAATTCATATTGAAATTAGTGAAGAGTTTTCATAAAAGTGATCAATCTTGATTTTAAAAGTGTGAGATTATGGGAAAAATGGATATTGGTCATAAGTGTCTACTTTTTAATTTATGTTTTTTTATGTATGGTTTTTGGCGTAATTCTCTAAAACTCTAAATCATAAAATATCTTTAATGTGAATGATAGTAAAATTTGTAACTTAACACAAGATTATGTAATGTTTTAAGGATAAGGAATTATACCTAATGGCTCCTCATAATAGTGGTTGAGGTATCCCTAAGTTTTCCTTCAATGTTGGCCAATTGTTTTTGTTAACACATAACACAAATAAGTAAAAAATAATCTTATTTTTTCATTTTTATCCACTTATTTTCTTATACTTTATAATTTTAGTTTTCATATATCTCATTTTATCAATTTATTACAAAATTATTATCTTTTATTAACATTTATTATTATAAAATATTATATTTTATAATTTTCAAAACAAAAATAAAATTACTTTAATGTTTTAATTAAATTACTTCTAAAAAATATGACTTTCTATAAGTTATAAAAAAAATTCTTATTTTTATTTAAAAATATTATTTAGTACATAATATATTAATATTTCATACTACTATAATTAGCATTTTTTAGAAAACAGAAATTAAATAATTTTCTTCGTAACAGTTTTAAATAATTTTTAATAAACTATCCAAATTATTTAATTATAACTATCATTTTAAAAAGGGAATTTATAAAAATGTAAAATATATTTAGATAGAGTATATATAAAAATATTTTTTTGGAAAAATAATAATATATATGAAACATTCTATATTAAAACATACTTTAATATAAAGAATCGTACATTTTAGCTTATTGTAAGAAAAATACAATTATTTAAAGAATATATTAGATTATTATTTCTTGAAAAATAAATAAATGTTTTACAATTTGAAGAAAAACTTATTTTGATTATACAAAATACCTTTATTTAAAAAATGTATTTATTTAAAACTTTCCTTAGTTAGTTTTAAATTATAATCAATATATTAAATAAATACTTAATTAAATTAAAACTAATATTTCAATTTCTTGGGATGCTACAAAAATGATTCAAAAAAATGTTCAAAACCCAAAAATATTAGGTCTCAACTAGGATAAAACCTGAATTTTTAGACTCAACAAAAGTCTCAAATATTCTATACGAGTACCCATTCAGTACTTATTTCATTATTTATAAAAAAAATATGCATGTGTGATAAAATAACTTTAATATTTTTATTATATCAATACTGAGGCCCACTAGGCCTCATAATCTCACACCTTCTTATTTTCTATCTCCAAGAATATTCCTTATTTTTAAAAGTATTAAAAAGGGGAAAATTGGGATATTATAGTTAAATTGAATAAAATAGTCTTCTTAAAAGAAAAATAGTTTTGACACATATCCTGGTAGTAAATTCAATGTGGTTCCAATTATAAAAGGCACATGGTCAATGTGTGTTTATGATTTTCATTGTACAAATCCCTATTGATATAGACTTGGTTCTTGATGCTTTATGGAAAGGAACAAAGGGGATTTGAATCATGTGAAGACTTGGTGGAGGTAATATCACCTATTGTGAGAATAAGGATGTCACTCAGAAAGGGTGGGTGTGTATGTCAATATTAAAACATACTTTAAAATAAATAATAATATATTTTAGATTATTTTAAGGAAAATACATTTATTTAAAGAATATATTAAAATATTATTTCTTGAAAAAAAATGTAATATTTTACATTTTCAAAAAAACTTATTTTGATTATACAAAAATATATTAATTTTATAAATGTTTTCATTTATAACGTTTCTCAGTTAGTGTTAAATTTTAAAAAAAATATTTAATAAATATTTAATTAAATTAAAATTACTATTTGAAATTCATAGTATGTTACAAAAATGCTCAACACTTATAAATATTATTTCGAACTTAGGGTAAAACCTACATTCCGAACTCAATAAATATCTCATATTTTCCAAATGAGTACCCATTCAGCATTTATTTCATTATTTATAAAAAAAAATGTGTGTGTGATAAAATATATTTAATATTTTTTTATATCATCACTGAGGCCCATCGGGCCTCGATATATCACACCTTCTTAGTTCCTGGATTTAAAAATATAATCCATATTTAAAAGTATTAAAAAGGATAACATAGGTACATTATACTTAAATTGAGTAAAAGGTTATCCTGAAAAGAAAAATAGTTTTGACACATGTTCTTGGCATAACTGTACTGTGGTGCCAATTGGAAAGGCATGTGGTTAGTGTGGGTTTATTATTTTTATTATATAAGGCCTTATTAAAATATACTTAGTGCTTGATGGTTTCTAAAAAGTCATATAGATGATTTCAACCATGACAAGACTTGGTGGGGGATGTATCACCTATCATGAGAATATGGATGTCACTCAGAAGGCATAGGTGTGTGTGATAACATGGATGGTATGTCAAATTAAAAAATGATTAATTGCATCATCATCTGTAAAAATAAAAACCATATTTAGCTATATTTATTTTGTAAAATTTATTCATATTATTTATATACAATTTTGAAAAATATTTATTTACATTTTATATTATTCCTATTTATTTTATAATCCGGTGATCTAACCCGTTTCTTATCTTAGAGGCATGTGTGAAAAGTCATGTAGAGGTTTTCTATTGGGTATGATTACTCACCCCCTACATATACACTTTATTGCATATACAAAATTTTTTTACTTTGATATAGGAAAGGGGTAGGAATCTTACTTCTCTAGTAGGGATCCTTGATGATGTTGTCGTAGCTGGTGGATATGGAGTTTGGATTGTTATGGATCATGTTCTAGATTGGTTTTACCTAAGTGATAGAGTTATTTACTATGTTGGAGTCTTAATATCTCTTTTATTTACTTTGTTCAATTTTTACTATGATATTTATCTTTCATTATATGTTATTAAGTTGTATGTTTTATTCATCATGAATTATATATTAGTTTCTTATTCTTATCTTTTCATGATAGGTTGAATTGTTTAAAAAAAGGGGAAAATTTCCCCCCAATGTTTAGGTAATACATTGGAATTTATTAACAACCCTTATTGTCTTGGTGATGTTGAATAAGGTTAGTGGAACCTTATCTATTTCCAAGTCAATGGATAGGGTTGGGATGTTACATAGATTCAGTGTTGTCAATGATATTTTCCAAGCATATCAATTAAATAAATACCAAACCAATCCTAGTCATGTGATTCATTGGCACCATGTTACTTTTAAACTGGATTCTGCATATATCAATTCCCTGATTTGTATCATAGGGAGATTAAAAAAGGCCTTTTGACGTATAAAAATATCTTTTTCATGGTTATAATGGAAGAATGATTTGATTTAAGAGAAAACGTAGGAGCATGAGAGGTTTATGCAGGAGAAATCACCAAATGTCTTTAAGGACTCCACCAAACTTTATATTTATAATGATATAAATAAAAATGGTTGTGATAATATAGAACACCCCACCCCATTTCAGTTACATTTATATTTTTTTATGTATTTTTAAGTTTTATAATAATTAGGTTGAGTTTCAAGAATTTCTATATGGTTTCAGAGGGTTTTGGAAGCCTTCTCAAGGGTAAACAGTTTGAGAATGGTTAGGGGAAACCAGTTATTCCCATAAGAAATCATACTTGGAGTAAGAAATATCATTGGTTAGGTTCATAATTAGTGCATGATTTAGAAAAATCGTGTGGAAACCATGTGAATTTGGAAATTTTTGAATAGTGAAATTTTCCACAGTTGGTGCATGGTTTACCAAACCATATAGCCCAACTTTGCAACCCTTTATTTTTTCTAGTATCACCAACAAGGTTTTATAAAATACATTACCTAACCATGAAAATAAATTAATTAAATCCAAAATTTTGTTTCGAAATATGAAAGTTTCCTAAAAACCCCAATTAATCCTCCATTAACTTAGGCTCTTGAACTTCATTCTTCCTCTAAGTGTTTTTGTTGAGTCATTTCCTTCCTGATACTGATTCCAACAAATCAGAGAGAATTAGTTCTATAAAATCAAAGTTAAGAACCATTTTATTCTTTTTTTATTCTTGATATTCATGTTTACTATATATAATAAACCTATATTGGGTATACCATGACTAGATCTATAGTTTAGGTATTATTTTGATGGAATATTTTTAGGATTTGTTGAAGGAATAGAAAAGAGATCCTAGATCTATGAGATCGTGAGATGATTCTCCACATTGAATTCATTTGAGGTTGATGTATTCTTTATCTTTCCACTTTCTCAATTAATTTTAAGTCTCATGTTTTTATAAATAAAATTACTTCTACTATTGGTTAGATGAATCTTATTAAATCTCTATTAGAAACCTCTCTTTCCTGTTGGCATTAAAATCATGGGTTTTTAGTGATTCCTATAACATGTTTGATAAAGTTATTTATTTTAATTTTAAATTATTAATGTTTTTGGTTTGTAAACTTTATACATACATGGTTATTTTTCATTTATATTCATATGAAAATAGCCATGTGTGTATGACATGGTCGCGATGCCAATTCAGGAAAAATGGATTATACCATCAAGTCACAGCTTTGGACTGGAGGGATGGGTTTTTTTCTCAAAAGATGTACTTCATAAGAATCTTTCTTTAAAAATAAATTCACTGGTTTGATTTATTTCATGGTTTTGTGGTTCCATGTCTAGTTTATACATTAGTGTTAGTTACTTCACCACTTTATGTATATCTATCATGATCATTAGTTTCTAGACATTATTTCTGATTTATATTATAAATATGAGATAACGTGTTTTTGTTTTAGTGGAAAGTTAGTGAAATATTATGTTATTCATACTGAGTTGATATCCTCACCCCATGTATATGAACCTTGGTGAATATATATATGGTGTTTATCATGATACAATTAAAGTGAATTTTTCATACTTCTATAGTGGATCATCATGATGCTATGATTATTAGTGGATGGATCCTGGAGTTTGGAAATCATTGGAGTTTTATGTGGCGTCACATTAGTACTAATTTATTTTTATATTTTAGATTTTAGTCTTTTTCATTGTATTATTTTACTATTGTGACTCTGATTATGGTTTTGGTTTTTTATTTTCTCATTTCCTTTGGTTGGTTCTGGTGTCATGCATCATATTCATTTTTTATTTTTGAGTTTTCAATTATAGGTTTTGTGGTTGTTATTTAAATCATCCATAAATGATTACATATACCCTTTTAATTTATTTCCATCCATTGGTGATCAGGGTATGACACCAAAATTTAGTGAATTTTTTTTTCTTCTCATGTCAATGGGTTGGTTCGGGATATTACAGATCATATGATGATCCTACAGAACCCATCATATGAAACATGTTATTATTATTAGATACACATTTAGTGATAAAATGAAAAGGGATTTAAAATTATCGTTTTTGATAATATATTAAATGATTTAATTTGATCCGTGTCTCTTGAAATTTAACAACATATTGAAAAAATAATAATTAAAATAAAAAAGTATTACAAAAAAACATGTTCTTTTCTGTTATGTAAACTTCTAGAAGATCAATATTATTAAAAAAATCTAATATTATGCAAATGAAAATTGACTTTTAGTGTTATATAACATTGAAAAGAAACAATTCTAACTATAAAAAGTACTAGTCTTCCAAATAACATGATTTATTGATCTCAAAGTTAACCTTATCAAGAACATAACATAAAATCACACCATGTAATTAAATAATGAAACATATATTTTAATATAATGCAATGAAACAAAATTTCTTTTATTATTAAATTAATTATAATATATTTGTGATTATGACTACTTAATTTAAAATTTATTTAAAAAAATATGAAAGGTGATCTTGGGAGTTCATGATGCTCGATTCAATCCATTAGAATTTATGTTCCCTATAGTTATGTCTTTAATAGGTTAAATTAAATATTTTATTTTTTAATTGATTTAAATCTTTCAGTGGTGTTGGTTTCTTAATTTATGTGATATTAAAGAAAATGGAGGGTTAATCGAGAATATATGTTTTATTTTTAATTTTTAATTAAATATATCATTTATAATTTATTACTATTGATTTAAATGTTATAATTATTAATTTTGAAATATATTTTAACCAGAACATTTGTAAATACATTACCTTAGTTTATTTTTAGTATTTTATAATTTATCATAAGTAGGTCTTCATATTTATCATAATTAGGATTGGGAAAATTCTGGTTTCAGTTATAACTAAGTTAGAAATAGATAACCCTATGAAAAATTACATTTTCCATTTTATTTTTTATTGTACAAATATTTATTTCATTTATAGATTTACAATATCGAAAATGATTCCTAGTTTTGTTCAGAGCTCATGAAGCTTCATCTATCACTCCCTTTGATTGTATGATTTCTATAGTTTTGTTTGTAATTGGTTAATATAAACCTATTATTTTTAAATTAATGTAAATATATTTGTGGAATTTATTTATTAATTTAAAATTTAAATTGAAAAATTTTCATTTTAAATAAGAATATGTGTTCTATTTTAAATTTTTAGTTAAATATTTCATTTATTATTTTCCACTAATGATTGTATTATTATAATTATTCATTATGAATTATATTAAAAATATATAAAGAGTGTAAAATTACAAACCCACAAAGTAAATACACCACACAAAAATTCAGGAATTTGAGGATAATCAGTCTTGAGACCTCTCAGACACCCCGTAGGGACACTACATGGAAAATATATTGTTTATCATATTTCAACTAAAAAATGTGTAAATACTATATGTTAGTTTATTTTTGATATTTTATTATTGTTAATAATTTTTATTATTATTTATTTTAAATAAGGGTTAAAAAATTTTAGTTTTGTTTATAAAAAAAACAAAAATCTATAAGCATGTTGTTTTTTAGTCATCATTTTATTAATCAAATTCAATAACCATTTTTTATTATTTTCTTAGTTTTGGTTATAATTTTCCACCAAGAATCAATTATTTTTATTTTATTTTCTATTAACCAATCATTTAACCAATTAATAAACAATAATTAAGACTCAAAGACAATTAAATGAGGTCAGTTACATGAATTAGACAATGTTATTTAACTCTATTAAAGGCCATATTTTCATTGAAACCATTTGTAACAAGTTCATTGTGAATAATTTTATTAAGAGTAATTAACTCTACTTATTTTAATAATTGAACCAATTATTAAGTTCACCCTATTAACAGGTGTGTCCCTAGGTATTTTATTAAATTGTTCAAACCATATTAATCTAGGTCCAAACATATTCTAATTAGTCAGTAATACTTTAATTTTCTCTCAAACACATTAATTTCTGATATTATCTATCTCTGTATGTATGTATGTCCATTTTAACATTTTAATTTTTTTATCCTTGTTTTTTGTTAAAGGTTTTTTGTAAAACGCCAACACTCACTACCATATATAATAAATGGTCTAGTAATAATCCTATAAAACCTTCCCTATAATTTCAATGTAATTTTATGTTCACAAAGAACCTGAAAATCCTTTCTCTGTTTTATCCATCTAGTTTAAATCCTATGAGATGTTGGTTGTGAACTAAAACATATGGATGAATTTATGGGCATACATCTTTCCATGCAGTTTCATCAGTTACAATCTATTATGAATGGATTAAAGATAATTTATCATGAATGGATTTTATGGATTGAATTCATTGAAGGAATTAAATGAATAAGTCCAATATGAATAAATGTATGTTGATAAGATAAATTGGTCAATGAATTTCAATAAATGAAGATTTTCAAGGAAAAAATATAAAGGAATGATATACCATGTTAGGAATAACCAATTGTATGAAATCCACCTGATACTCTATTCTCCATGGAACATAGCTTATCATTAAGTGAATGTGATAACACCCCTTCTGCATTTAGGGATCCTCAAGAAATATTTTAGTATCCTTTGGATGGTGTCATCCCATGAGATTCAGGAAACTTTTTTCTACTACTCCAGTGATCAAAATTAAGAATACTTCATAAAATATTGAATATGAATCTTTCAATTATCCAAGAACGCACATTTATGTTCATTTTCAATATTACTTATTTATATCATTGAGGATAGATCACATAAATATTAGTTTTCTTTTACTACCATGATCATTTTATGATCACCTAAAACCCATCAGGGGTATCACAGACTTTTTCCCCATTGAATCAATTTGTTTCTTTTACTATTAAATGAAGAACATGTTTAATAAATTTTAACTAGTTTTATCCCAACATAATTTAGGTAATATGATAATGTAATGTCAACATAACCACTCAACATTAAGTTAAGATCTAAACATAATATGGGGTTTAAGGTGAAATTTACATTAAGTAATTAAAATAGTTTGCGTCTCTACTACAGGGAAACAATACATCAAAGTTTTAGGTCATTTATAAATTTTTTATAAATAATGAAATAATATATTTAGGAATATTTATATAATGTATCATGACACCCCTATCTTGAACCACCATATGTCACATGGCCTCAAGAAAGGATCCATATATACTAGAGGCTATACACTAGATGTGAAGGATGAATCCATACAATAGGGATATTATAACCTTAAATTGGAGTCATACAATAATATAGAAAATAATCAAAATCATCCACAACCATAAACAACATAGTATGAAAAATAATAATAAAATAACATTGTTATATAAAAAATATGCTATCGTACAAATATGCAACTGGCCACCCATTAAGTCAATCCTATATATTAAATAAACAAAAAATGAAACAAAACAAAAGAGGCTTTACTACTAACCTAGCGAATCATCCCAATCCATGTCTCCAATGCCTATTGAGAAACCCCAGACCAATCTACTACATGTCTCATTCCCTGAATAGAAAAGCATACATAAGGTATGTGCATGCACTGAGATTAACATACAGAGTGTAATCATATAACCTAATAGGGTCTTACCAAAAACCCCTAGCATATGTCATTAAATGTGTGTGTATACATAAAGAAAATAAATACAATAAATAAAAATTATCATCGTATCATAGTGTTCTAACCAGGACACCATGACAGCTGACAAAGTACATAGGCCTATTTGGACACAATGTTCTAACTAGGACACAATGGTTCCCAACCATACCTACTTCGATGTCATTCTAGAATCTTGTCATCTCCTTGCATCTTGACATCAAAACTGATTCCGAGCTTGTACTTTAAGAATCAAGTAAGAGTGAAATTCAAACCCTAATACAATACCCAATGAGGTAGAGCATGATCATGCATCCACATCATAACCCTCTGTTTAATCACTTAAGGAAGGGTCTATCAGTCATTTATCATGTCATAGCATGACCCATACATCCATAGGTGATACTCAACCCAAGACTAGTAAAGAAATGTTCATTTATTTAAGTCCTTAATCATACCACAAACTAGCACTTAGGGTATTCATTGACTCAATCTTACTATTAAAAGATTCATCTAGCTCATGACCTAATCCTTGTCTAGAAAAGTTTCTCAACCCAAGCCTACATTAGGTATGGTCAATCAAAATGACCCGAGAATTATCACTCTATGTGTCGTCAGGCCTCAGGATCCCACTCCCACTTCGGGTTCATCATCTAGTAAAAAACGTTCATTATAAACATGTCTTACATCCTTTTACACAAATCACCAGTTGATCCATGGGTTCTATGGGCTCGATATCTATCCCCCCATCTTGATCAAGCCTCATGTCACCCATCAGGGAGTCCCCTAGGTTCTCTAGACTCTCCATGGTCAATTCTCATTGACACTAATAAAATATCCTAAAATTTTAGTTTATATTTTATTTTAAAATAAAGAACAATATGTTCGATAGCATGTAGCACATACAACACCAAGCTTAAATGAATCATGAAATTCTGTTAAAATATTATTATTCAAATTTGATTCTTATAACCTATTCATTGGGTTAATGGGTATGAATAGGAATAACCAAATTATGAAAAAAAAACAAAGGGTTCATATAGTGAAAATGTATTGATTAATTAATAAAAACTATTTAATCAAATTTCAATAAAGTAATTTTAGGCTTCAAAAATATGTTTTATTGAAAAATTGGTTTTATTATTTTGTTGGTCATACATTACAATAAATTTATATGTTTTTTTAGAAACAAAATTAAGGGAATGAATATAATTTTTGAAATAATTATTTCAAAATAGTATTATGATGAATTGTTGTGATTTTATTGAAAAGATTAATTTTTATGTGAATAATGAAAAATACATATTTTTTGAAAACTGTAATTCATTTTCATTAAATAAATTAATTTAAAAGTCCCATTATGTTTTAAATTTATATTAAAGTAAAATAAGTATATTTAAATTTTAAATAATATAATTAAACACATAGGAATTAGTATTATATTAGTTGTTGGTATAATATCATTTTTTGGCTTAAAATGCATTTTTAATAAAAAAATATTTTCATTTCATTTTAAAAATATTTATCAAAATTTATTTTTTCCAATTATAGAAATTTAATCAATAAAATGTATTACATATTTGAAATCATGGGGCTCAAAATTTTCAAATAGGACTATTTTATTTTATTTTCATTATTAATAGTACTAATTGTAAATATTTTGCACCTTGGTATGGGTAAAACATGTAAAACATGGTCAAAAAAATGGGATAATAATTTAAAATCTCTCCAAAATAAAAATTTATCTAATTTTATGGATTTTTTCAACTAAATATAATTTTAAAGAGTTAAATAATGTGTTTTAAAAAATTATTTTGAATTTGGGAACCCATGATTGACCTTTATGAACATAAATTTTATTTTATCCAAATCTAAAACTATTTTTTGGTTATTGAATTTAATGTTATGGTTGGAATGTTCCATTAGGTTTTGGATTGTTCCAAAAGAAAAAATATATTTTTTATTACTTAACCCAAAAAAATATATAGAAATAAACTTCTATAACATCCCTATGGAACCTCAGGTATAATCCTTTTTAAGAGTATTTTTTATACATTTTTATTGACATTTTGAAAATGGTTTGGAGTTTTAAGAGTGGAGGTTATATGTTTAGAAGAGTGGGATGGAATCTAGAGGTTTTTCAGTATCTATAGAGGGCCACCTTCTAGCCTATGAAATCCAAGAAGAATTGAATTCTAATAGGAATGCCAATAGCCAACTAGTGGGGCTTCAAATAGTGCAAACATATTTTCTTTTACCACTATCTAACTGATGTTAGGCATCGAGTAGCCAATGGAATCAGGAAGGGCTGAGTTAATGAGGGACTATTTAGTCATTAAACAAACTAAACTCCTTTTTATCCTTCTTAAACACTATATTTGACCCTAATCCTTCTTTAATGAGTACAAGGAATCCCTAGGGTCTGAGTGGCCCTACCACCCTCCTTCGCTTAACACTTTGATCACAGGTTTGTTGGTTACTCCTCTATCGGTATGTGTGGTTATTATCTCATTTCTTTATCCATTTATATTGGATTTATAAGTTGTTTTGTAATGTTTTTGAAGGATATTTGTCCATTTTTTATCCTTCTCCAATACATTATAGATCCCTTGTGTGATTTTCTCCTGAAGTCCGGTTCTCGAGTTGGTAGCAGAGTTGTGCATGAGAATCTTAAGGTATGTAGTGATATAGATTATTCACCAACCATTTTTCTTATGTAAAATCACTTATAATATGTGATAATAAAATATATGACCTTTTTCATTATTATCACATTCTTTTCCTTCCGACGAGTGTGGTTCCCATCACAGTTGGAGTTCGACCAGAGTTTGAGGCAAGTGGTTATATCTTTAGCCTATGTTCAATGAACCATTAATGATATTGTAATTATAAATAGTTTTATAAATTAATTTTTTTGATCTATGAAATAAGTTTTAAGAATGTGTAAAAAGTTTCTTTTGAAAAAATATGGTTTCCCACCCTCATTTTGGTAAAAGAAATGTATTTTTTAAAGCATTGTGAAATTGGTTTTCAAAGAACATTTTTTATGAAAGAGGTATTTTTTAAAAAACTTTATGAAACAAGATAATCCCTTGGTAATTTATTTTATATATTCCACATATGGGAGACTTAGACACAAAGGTTATTAGTCCTTATTTGTGGAATTTATAAGTAAGTTCACTTTATGTGGTGTTATTCCATTCCAAAATCATAGATATATTGTCTATTTGAACTGGATTGAAATTATATGGGGTTAAATTTTTTGGTCGTTCCTCTATCCCAATTTTATGGATGCATTGTATTTAGGGAATTCAATAAACACTATTAATTGATTGTTTATTGAGGTATGAGTGACCTAGTAATCTTGACCATTGTTATTATATGAGTGTTAAAAAAATTCTATAGCTTTATATTTTTTTGGATTTGATATGATTTGATGAGTTATTTGATAAATGTCAAAGGTTTTATTGAAATTATATCACTTTTCTTTGTTAAGGATTTAGAAAATAAATAAATATTTTTCCATGATTATGATAAAAAACTATATAACTTATTATCATGCTAAATTATTTTAAAACTAAGCATATTAGTATTATTATAGAGACTTGATGTTGAACACCTAGGTAAAATCCTAAAAATATTGATTATCTCACATCTTGGACACTGCCTTAGGGTTTTATAGACCTTGTTTTATCTGATTTAGGAAAGGTAAATCCATTAAAGTGATAGGTCAGTTGGTTATGAGTAGCTAGTGGTGTGATATTTTCCATATATTACATGGAGTAATTGCTTGGTATTTATATTGGTTTTCTTTTATTTTGGTTTTTTGGACACGTACATTTGTTTTTTATCATGCATATTTTGGGTTGAATAACTATCATTGGCACTATTTTTATCTCATATTTTTTTTCTCTTTCTATATATATCCATGTATCTTGTTTCAGATTGGGAAAATCATTCCATCATGTTGTTATTTATTTCCTAAGAGTTATTCTATTGCCTTTATGGATCAATAATTCCCTTTAGGTATTACCACATACCATTTTAGAGCCTACTTTTATGGATTTTCTGATATGTTTTGTAAAAACTTCTTACTTGATTTCAAGGTGAAATGATATTTATGCTTAAATTGGTTATTTTTTTAAAAAAAAATCATGAGTTTTGAATATTTATATTAAAATTAATTTTTTACACCTATATATATTCAATCTAATAAAATACATTCCAAATTTAGAATCTTCACATAGAAATTTTGTTATAATTCCCCTTTTATTTTGATCATATAATTAATTTCACATGGAAAAATTAAGTTATCACGATTAAGTTTAAATACTGCTTAAAGGGGATTTAACTATGATACAAGGAATAAAATGTTTTCAACCCCTATATAAATGTGACTTATTTATTGTTTTTTTACCCAATCACATATTATCTATTAATTTGGTGTGTCTTGGTTCCACATGACCAAGAATTATACCTTTTAATATTTTAAAACATTGAATAATTAAAAGGGTGCCACTCCCCTCACTTATAAATAAGCACATCCTATTCTCCTTTATTTAAAAATATTGAGAACTCTAAATCATCCTATGCCCACTAGAAAACATTCCTATATTATTTCCTTTAATTATTAATCTACTATAGTTACCCTGAGACCATCTAAATAAATCTTAAGGTGTAATCCAAAGCAGGTCGCTCAAAATAGAGGCAATCATCTTACCCGACTCTTTCAAAGTTTATTTCTTTTTATAATTCCTATAAATAAGTTTTATCTATACTATAATAATGAATAAAGTATCAAAAATATAATTATATTTTATTATGATTATGGTATAACCATTTTCCACCTCATTTCCATCCTATGGAAAAGAAAAGTACCACTTGTGCATACAAAAAACCTAATGTCTCCACATAGACGTGTAATTCATTTTTCATCACTATTTTAGTTAGATGGTTATAAAGGAGAAATTAATGAATATATAAGATATTTGTTACATAATTTTGATTCTATATATATAATATAACATATGCCTTATTATCCATCAATCATTGGGAAAATGATAACGTCGCTCTTCCCTATTTGTGGATTACCACCTCCACAAAGTGATGTAATTCATTTTTCTATGACCACCATGCATGACTGTATTTAAAATTGTATATAATGAATAAAAAAATATTAATTAAATTATTAAAATTATATACATAACAAAAAAAATTCATAACTCTTTTAACCACGGTCAATATATCAAACAAATTTTAGATAAATTGATTGAACAACCTTAATTGATCGATGTAAGAAACATCTATTCAATGAATAGATTTAAAATTATTTTAAAAAGACCTAAAAAATATAATATTAGTGAAAAAATTTATTAATAAATTATTTAATAGATTTAAATTAATTATATTGTAAGATAAAACATGTATCACGAAGTAAATACCCAAGGTAATGGTAACTTCCTCCCATTTCCACTTCAATGGGACATGTTTATATTATGCATTGAATTTATTTTAAATGGTGTATATACCACCCCTTTTAAAAATTATATATTAAATTATTATTTATTAATGGTATTTAATGTTTCAATTAAAATTTATGATTTTAATTTGTTTTGATTCATATGTTATTAAATTCATAAGGGATTTTTGTTACAATTTCGTCTTATTTCTTGATTTTGTATGTTCAAATTTACATTAGGAAAATTATATGATAATAACCTCATAAACAACATATATTTTAATATAATTTGGTTAATTTTTTTCCCTCATTTTTATTTTCCATTTATTCTCTTTTAAGATCAAAACTCATCTAGTGAGTTACAAGTAAGAGACTTTCTTTTAAATAAATTCGTGTTTTAAAGTTTTCCTTCCAAAATATTTTTATCCCATGAAAATGTTCAGATAAATGTTTTCAAAAAAATATTATTTAAACTATAATTATAATTTGAATTCATTTTCATCTATATTATATTCTTTTTAATAAAATTAAAATAAATATATTTATCATTTTCAAAATGAGCTATTTTTGAAATTTTTACCAAAATGTGAAAGCAATATTTGAATTAACATTTACCACATGAATGGAATTCCCACTATCAATACCATTATTTAATTTTAAAACTCTTTATAATTTTACATGGGTATTTTAAAATAAAATATTTTTATTAATATTTTTGGTAATTTCTATTTAAAATGATATGAAAATAAAGGGTATTACTTTCCTAAAGGAATGAAAAGAATTTTGAAAAGTTATTTATAACTCCACTATTACACAAAGTTAAAAGGATGGTAATTTAAAAAAAATTATTCTATTTTACTTTATAAAGGCTTTGTTTTACAATAAAACATTTATTTTTAATGAATTTATGGTATTCAATCACCCTTTATTGATAATAGATTATACCCTATTTTTAGATCATTCAATTTTTTATGATCATGTTATCTATCATTCTCCATTATTCATGGGAAATTATTTTTCTCCTTTATGTAGAAATTTTCAATATCATGGATAAATTTAATATAATTTTTATTAATCTGATTATGTTTCAATCGTATACTATTTCTATATATGGTATCCATTGAAGGAAGAAATTTATTTCATTAAATGGGGAAATATTACATATTTTTTATTCAATGTGGATAATTTTTTATTTACAATGAATTATTAGAGTGAATTGTATTGATAATTAAATATATATAAGGAATGTATTTTAAATTAATGTTATTGGAGGGGATATATTATAAATATCCCCTCCATGCATCAACAGATCTCATGAGACAAAACAAGTGGCCACATTTAATGGGTATTTCTTTTACACCTACCTATTTATTAATAATGGTGTCTTGGTTAAGCATCTATGATGATAATATTAATGATAAATTAGATGAGTACCAAATCTAAAGTTCATTAATGTATATATTTATGTATTTAATTTATTAAGAATTTAGTTTTTATTATCCAAGTGATTTCTATGTTTATATTAAACATAGAAACACTATGAACTCAATTTAGTAATTCAAATGGTGTGTGTTTTTATTATCCACTATACCTTATTTATTATTCTATATTTACTATTGTTAAATTCAGATTTACATAACCCTTACTTATAATATGATATCACCCTTTATTTGTTCCCTTTCCCTAGGATATGAAGAAGGGTTCTTGGAATAATTTCAAGGATGCAATAAATTGTTTCATTCTATGTTTCAAATTTCAAATGTAATATGGAAGTCATGTATGCCTCTAGTATTCCAATAAAACTAAAATGATTTATCTTAAGTGATTCAAACCATTTTATATTATATTAATGTAATAATTAATCACTGAATATGGGATTTTAGTGTTTTAGTGCTATAATTTTATCAGATCAAGTTTATTAGGACCCTTGGGAACTAAATTTTATAATAACATACCTAACACTAGCATTATGATATCCCTCAAAGTATTTGAGAAATTTTTACATAATTTTATTCTATATCTCAATACTCAATAAAATTTTCTACTAAATAAGTGTGTTCCATTATATAGAGATGACACAAATAGGAACAAAGTATTAAGGAATAACATGTCAAATAATGCCTAAATGTTTAATATGGATTATTAAAGTATCTACATATAAGTTTTTAAGAGTGATTATGTGATGGTATTTTATTTAAGGATTGATAATATTTAGGTATTATCATAGGTTTAAAGGAATTAATACTCTTTTAATGATTTATGGGAGTACCTTGGAGACATTTATTGGGTTTCCAAAGATATTTGATGTATAAGTGTTGTTTGTAACCCTTGAGATAAAAGGTTATTTGAGAATGGATGATTTTGTATTTGTAGGGATGATTTGAATGATATTCATAACCCTTAGGGTTAATATTATCCATTATAATTATGGTTAATTAGGATAAAGTTTTATTAAATTTTGGAAATATATGTTTCATCATATAGATAACCATGGGATAGAGAAGTGTTTTGATGGTTAAGGGATTAAATATATTTTTTAAGAAGTTCCTTGTAATTTTTGGAATGTAATAGGATTAATTTAAAGGAAATTGTTTGGATAATATGGGATTTTATGTCAAAAATGGGTGATATCATTTGAAGAATAAATATTAAGTAGCCTTATGGAACAATATATAATTTTTTTGGCGTTTTATGGTGATTTATGTTATTTTGGGAAAACATTAGTATATTTTAGAGTATATATGATTAGAGAATATAATTTTTTGGTATATAATTTTATAAGTGAATAATTTTGTTTGGAGATAAATAATAACTTGATCTTAGAATAATAAGTGATCAAACCTTTCTTATTTTTGGGTTCAAATTTAATCAAGCATATTTAAGTAGTTCTAAATTCATCTTTTGTTACTATTTATATTTTTGTAATTAATTTTTAATTTTATTGGATATTATTTTCTCTTGTGCTAATAATTTCAGTTTTAGACATGAGGAAAAACATTACATTTCATTGGATATTATCGTCAATTAAAATATTATTTCAGTGCTTCAAGGATGAAAAAATAATCATGTTCATGATGTCTCACATTTAAGGATGAAATATTTCTTATAGAATGGGAGTAAATTATGTAAGTAAATTTCATCATATTTTTATCTAAATAGTAAAATAATTTCTCAAACACAAGAAAACTAAAGATAACTCTATCAAGTCTATTGTGGAAAGTTATAATAATATACCAAGGTACTTTTTTAGAAACTCAATTGGAATTTTTAGTATTGTAATGGTACATGTATAATAATTCTCCTTTTTATAACCTATAAATTAAAGTTCATGATACAATCAATACCTAGTTTTACTACAATGTTATGATATATTCAGTTTAAAAAAAGTATTAAAATTATGAGGATGTAATTTATATAAGTATGGGATAACGTAATACCTTGATATTTTATTTTATATTTTCTTTTTAAAAAATAACACATAGTTTTATTGTTCATAGGACAAGAAACACCGAACTTAAAATAACTGCAAAGTGCTATTAAAATATAATTACTTAAATTCCATTATTATAACAAAGTTGTTGTGTTAGTAGGTATAAGAATGAATAACCATATTATGAAAAATTATGTGTAATTGTTTTACAAAATTTAAATGTATTTATTATTTCATAACAAATATATAATCAATTTTCGGTAAAGTCATTTTATGCTTAAAATGTGTTTTATTCAAAAATGGTTATTTACCTTTAGTGTTAAAACATTATAATTAATTTATACCATATTTTAAAATTTATTTGAGATAATAAATATCATTTTTAAAATCATTATATAATAATATTTTTAGGGTGAACTTTTTATATTTTTATAAAAAGATTTATTTTTAAGTGAATAGTGAAAAATACTGATTTTTGTATAATTATCATTTATTTTCAATAGATAAAGTAATTTAAAAGTATAGTTATTTTTTGAATTTGATATTTTATTTAAAAGTAACATTGAGTTTTAAATTTTATATTATGGTAAAAAAATTATCATTTAATTATAAATAATCTAATTAATTACACAAGATTCAACAATATACTTGATTTTGGTATAAGTTTGTTTATGGGCTTAAATACCATTTCTCTAAAACATTCATTAAGTCTTGGGAAATTATATTAAAATTTATTTCTTAAACATCTATAAAATTTAATCTTAAAAAATGGATTCCATATTTGGAATCATGAGGTAAAAATTTGGTAAATATGCCACTTTTATTTTTAGTCATTATTAATAGTAACCAAGGTAAATATTTTTCACCTTGGTAAGGGTAAAACAATGTTAAAAATATGCAGTAATTCATTAAAATATATCTAAAAAACTAATTTAAACAATTATATGAGTAGTTTTTGACTAAATATATTTTTAAAAATTTAAATAATGTACTTTTAAACATTATTTTGAATTTTGGAACTAATTATTGACTTTTAAGAACATAAATTATATTTTATCCAAATTAAAAAAATATATATTTTTTTTATTATTTTCATTTAATGGTATGTTTGGAAGGTTACATTGATTTATATATTGATAAAAATTTATAGAAACTTTTCTTTTTTATTACTTAACCAAATTTTTTGAGAAAATCAACTTCTTACTTGACTTCAAGGTAAAATAATTTTTATACTTAAATCGAGAAACTTCCTATGAACTTTTTTTAATATGTTTTTCATACTTAAATTAAAATTAATTTCCAACACCTATAGATATTTAATTTTATAAAATATGTTCCAAATTTGGCATCATCTTGTCCAAATTTAATGATAAGGACCATTTTATTTTTTTGCATATAATTAAGTTATCATGGAAAAACGTTACATTATGATGGTTAAAGATAAATTAGATTTAAAGGAAGTTTGGTGGACTCTCATAGTTTTTTTAATGATCACAGACACTCAAATTGTTTTATAACTTTTCTCAAATGTGTTTCAAGTGGATTCCTATTATTTTTGGTCATTTATAATAACAAGAAGGAAACTGACCCAAAGAGGTGTTTAAAGTGGTTTTAAAGGACCATTTTCTATTATAATATAAAATTAAAGCATCAACCATATACTTGGAGTGCATTGAACAACTTTTATATCAAATAGAACAAAATTTAGTCAAATAAACACCATAATCTACCTGGTGTAAGTTTATTGGGTAGCTGGTATTGATTTCAGAACACCTCGTATTCTTCTGTACATAACAACTAGCCAATGGCATCAGGTGTCTAGCTGGTGGTGCCATTGTATAATCTTTTTAGAAAAATTAAACGAATATCCAAAAAATATTTCAACTAATTAAAGTCCCTTATCTAATTTATTCCACCCTATAACCCTATAAGTCTATAAATAGAGGCCTTTGGAGTCATGGATCTTAATTTGAATGAATCCTGATTCCAAAAAAACACTTTTTACCACCAACAATCAAGGATTCATCTCCAATCAACCAGGAGATTCAAAGTTTGAATATTTCTCATCCATTTCAAAATAAGATAAAGTATACATCATTGGTGAAATTAATAACATCAATAATCATATTTTAAGGCTGTGAACATCATTAATAATCATCAAGCACCAACAAGATTCATCTATCTATCTTTCGTTGTTTCATATTTATTCTTCTTCTCTTGAGACTTTGTACCTTCTCCTTCTAACCCCTTATCCCAATCACCATGGTATCTTCTCTCTCTTCATCACATTTTTTAATTTTATCATATTTTAATGAGAGTAGAGATAGGATAGCGATTGGTTTACCAAAATAAAAGTATCTCACTCATCCTTTATCCTTTATTTGAGTTCTCACAACCTTAAAGTTATGGATATTAGTTTCCTTTTTCTATGATAAATATCAAGGTATTTATTTTGTTCTTGGTTAATGTTAAAACCAAGGGTCTCTCTTTGTTCGGTTCTTGGTTTCCATAAAAACCAATGGAATATTTATTTTCTATTCTTGGGTTAATTTTAAAACTAGGTTCTTAAATATAACTCTCTAGATCCTTCTTTAGGGGAGTAGATATAGGGGCACTTCGGGTTCTATTAATGAACTCCTTTATCAAAGTGTCCCTTGTCCTTTTATGTTTACGAATTTTTCCCCCAAAAATGTCATTATTTATTTTATATTTATCAATTACTAAATTTTATAACAAATTATTCTTTTACTATATCTTTATATATTTTATAGATTCATTCAAATCTATAATTTTTTTAAAATATATTCACCCCTCTCTTGTCATTCTACTCTGACCAATAGGTTTAACTAGAATATCAGGCTTAAAAAGTCTCAAAAACTTATCTAAATGTGATTGGTTGAGTTTTTTTATCCCTATCACATTTTATTTATGAATTTGGGGAACCTTGGTTCCAATTTACAATGAATAATACCTTTTCATATTTTAAAACTTTGAATAATTAGAAGAATTCCACACCCCTCAATTATAAAACAGTACTTCTTAATCTCCTTTATTCACAAAGTATTAGCACTCTAGATCAGCAAATACCTACCCAAGAATATTCCTAGATTATTTTCATTTGTTATTTATCTTCTTTTCTTAACCTAATAACATCCTAATAATGCTTAAGGTGTAATCCAATTGTGGTTTCTTAAAAAGATGTAATCGCCTTACCCGACTCTTTCAATGTGTATTTCATCTTGTACTTGATATAATTATATTGTATCCATCGTAACATAATTAATATATTAAAACCAATATACTTATATGGTATTTTTATTATATTACAACTATTTCCCACCTCCTTTTCTTCATATGGAAAATGAAAACATTGATTATGCGTACATATGACCAACCGTCTTTACATAGCGATGTAATTCATATTTCATCACTACTTTACTGGGATGGTTATAAAGGTAAAATAAATGTATATATATAATATTTAAGAAAAAAATATGATTCTATAAATATAATATATCATCTAACTTCTTACCCATCCATCCGTTGGAAAATGGTAATATCACTCACGCATAAGTGTGGGATACCACCTCCACGAAGTCATGTGATTCATTTTTCTATTACCACCACGAATGGATAATTATAAAATTGTATACAATTAACAAAAATTATATTAATTACATTATTTTTTTATCATCATGATGGAACCATTTAATAAATCATTTAACCATGGTCAATATACAAAAGTAATTTTGGAAAAATTGATCGAACCACCTTAAGTGTTCGATTAAGAAATATCTATTCAATGAATGGATTTAAAATTATTATAAAAATACCTTAAAATAAAATATAGATGATAAATATTCTTAATAAATTATTTAATATATTTAAACTTTTTATAAATAAGGATAAAACATGTATGGATAAGCGGAGACCCACAGTAAGGGTAATTTTCTCTCATTTACACTTCAATGAGACATGTTAATATTATGAACCAATTTTTTTATGTGGTGTGTATACTACCCCATTGAAATATTATATCATTAATTCATATTTTTCATGGTATTTAATGTTTTAATTCATTTTTAAATTTTTAATGGTTTTTAATTCATATGTTATTAAAGGCATAAGAAATTTTTGTTATAATCTCATTTTATTTTAAGAATTTTTATGTTCATATTTCCTTCAAGAAAATTATATGATTCAAACCTCTTAAACCCCTTATATTTTATTCTCTAGTGGTTTTGTTTATTTTTTTCATGATTATTTTTTTAATGTTTATTTTCTATTTATTCTCTTGTTGAATCAAGAATCATCAAGTGAGTTTCAAGTAAGGTACTTTATTTTAATGAAATTCATATTTTAAATTTTTCCTTCCAAAAACTTTCTTCCATGTCAAGGTCATTTTAAATGTTTTAAAAAATATTATTCTTTAAATTCAATGATTATTTTATTTTACTTTCAACCAAATTTTATTTCTTTACATGGTTTTCGAATTAATCTTCTTGTCTTTTCCCAAATGATGTTTTTTGTAATTTTTTCTATCATGTGAAATCAATCATTGTTTTAACATTTACTAAATGTATATAATTTCCCACCATCATGGTAATTATTTTCATTGAAACATGCTTTAAAAGTTTCCATGACTATTTTCAAAGAAAATTATTCCATCTATATTTTTATTTATTTATTTAAAATGATTTCAAAAGAAAAGGGTAGTATTTTCCTAAAAGAATGAAAGGAAATGTGAAAAATGATTTATAAATCATTTCATATAAAAAAAGAAAGTTAATTTTAATTTTTTTTTTTGTATTTTATTTTAAAAAGTCTTGGTTTTACTTAAAACTCTTCATTTCAAATGAATCAATGATATTATATCATTCTTTACTAATAATGGATTATAAATTATTTTTAGATCATACACTTTCTTATGGTCATGTCCTCTATCACTCTCCATTATTCATTGGACATTATTTTTCACCTTTATATACACATTTTCAATATCATGGATGAATTCAATATCATTTTTATTACTTTGATTATGTTTTAACCAAATTCCATTTCTATATATAGTATCAGTTAAAGGAATAAAGTAATTTCATTAACTTGTGAAATATTATGTATTCTCAATTTAATATGAATATTTTTTTATTTATAAGGAATTTTAAGAATGAATTTTATTGATCATTCAATATATATGAGAAATGCATTGGATGAAAAAGTGATGATTGGGGATCATTTATAGAAAAACCCTCGATTCATCGATATATCTCAAGACACAAAATAGGTGACTACATTTGATGTGCATTAATTTTACACATATATATTTATTAATAATGATGTATTTTTTAAGAGTCCTTGATGGTAAGATTCATGTTAACTTGGTTCTGGACTTTATGGAAAGTACATGAATGTCTAGATTTAGGAATTTATGTTATTAATAATTTAAAATTCATTATACATGTGATTTTTATATTTATATTATCCATGGATGTAAATTGAAATAAAGTTATTTATCAAAATGTAATGTGTTTTGATTTTCTACTATGAAATATTGATTATACCTCATTTACTCATTATAGAGTCTACTTTATGTAACCCTTATTCAGATTCTAGGCCAACCCTTTATTTATTTTCCTTTCTTAAGGATATGAAAAATGATTCATTAAATAATTTCAAGGATGAAAGAATGTTTATTAGGAAATGTTTTAAATTTACAGTGTAATATGAAGTTCATATATGTATCTCTCTTTTTGAGACTATTAAACTAATTCATCATTGGTGATGTGATCCATTTTATCTTATACCAATGTAATAAGTAACCATCGACATTGTATTTCTAGATTTAGGGTGCTAAACTAACTCAAAACTCCCACCCACTAGTGACATCACAGCTTGTAGGATTCCTCTAGACCTAGAACCCATGTGGTCATTTCATATCCTCATTAATGTATGTCATCACTCTTAGTCATACTACCCAGGGACCATCCCTATAAATCAAATTCTATATGACCTTGGCCTTAATAGGTGGGGTCCAAACCCCAAGCAAGCCCCCATTGAAAACTAATTCCAAGTTCTAAACAACTCCCATGACCCTCACCCAGGTCTTGTATCAAATCTTATTAGGGAGATATTTTGGCCCATTACTCAAAGGAAACCCCTCTCTATCATAAAATCTAAGTCTAGGAGGACATATCCCACTCATCTCACACACCATGACTCTATTCAGACCCTAAGATAGAGTTTTTAGTCACTCATGAGAATTACAACCATCTTTCCCATCATCACCTAACTATAATCCCTTCATGCCTACACCTTATCCTTGTGATATAAAACTAGGATACCCTACATCTCATCCCACATCTCATGGCCTCTTAGAAGTTTATTATTAGTTCAACCAAAACCCTAGTCCCTTGGTGACATAATCATTGGGAAATCCAAATTATCGAAGGATCTAAAGGGTTCATGGTATCATCCAAGGAAGCTCAATTCCACCCTATCACCTCACCTAAAGACTCTACTATCCCTTATACCCCATTATTGAAAACATAAAATTATGAAGGAATACACTTTCTTAAGTTGACATGAATATGAGTTTATATCATAGGGGCCACCAACCTAAAACATAGAGTTAAACCCTGGCCAAGCTCTATTGAGCCTCATCCAAGATCACCGATCTTATTACACACTATTTAGAACCTATATCATGCCTATAAATAATAATAACTAATTTTAACTAGTTATAATTTATTATTCCAAAATTAATCTAATAAGAATAACCACTTAAAAACTCATCTATCAATTATTTCTTGCTGAAGCGGTGACCAACCACCCACGAAAGGTCCTTGGCATAACCATGACACTATCCCATCCAAAATACCTATCACAAGATGCCTGTTTAATATCCAAATTCTTCCAATTTTACCAAAATATCTAAATAAAATAGGTTAATAACATACCCCAATCAAAACAATAATGGACGGTATGAAGACACCTTCGGAGGCCCTCCTATAGCCACTGCACGTGAAATCCCCATTATCCTTGGTAGATTCCACAATTCTTATATAAATTAAATACCAAAACCTATATCGATTCACACCAAATCAGAAATAAATAAAGGGAATTTGAAATGAACAGGAGGAATAAGCGAGAATCATCTAGAATCACTACTGGAATGAACCAAAATCTACCCCTATTTAAAGGGGAACAAATGGTCGGAAGGGGTTGAGAGATATCCAAAATTGACTCCACATGACACTTAAACCTCACTAAATAATTAATTCCCCTGAACCAAAAAATATGTAAGTACATATGCTAAAAAAATTCACCCTGACACCATTCAATACAAGAACGAGGGGTTCACACCGTGAATCCCCTAGGAGGAAGGACCCTCCCTCTACCCCTAATACATTCACATATTAGATCATAACTTCACAACATGGAGGCTATGTAATGGTCACTAATCACCTAGTTAAGGGTATTCTTTATTGAGTGAATCATTACTTTATAGTGTGGGTGTCCATATAAGGGTCCCAGATCCCACGTAAGGGTCATCCATAACCTGACATCCACCCATCACTTCATGAATAGATTACTACTAAAATTTTCAACTTCTGAACCACTCACCCATTCTCTATATTACACCTGAACACTATATGCATCAATAGGGCCTTGAACTACATCCAAAAACATCATTTAAAGACGTCAAAATACATATATTCTTGGTCTGAATCTCATTTACCAAAACAAACTTCTCACCAAACCAAAATTCAAACTTTCTCTAAAACATCATGACCCAAAAATTCATGTGGTGTTACAAAATACCCATTATAATTCTTCTCATATCTAATGAGTCATGGTGGTTCTTGAATCACATATCCTAGCCTACCTCAGTTATTAATTCACTAATAACTCATCTAGTTTTTCTCTAAAATTATGAACAATCCTTTTCTATACAAATCCAAACACCAAGTGCACCATTCACTTGAAGATGATCTTAACTATAACCACAACTCCAAAACTGATATGATACCCACCATACCTATCTCCCACAAAAAAAAATTTGGTGGCTTCACCTGATTCATCTTATGGATTATGGTTCTCCCCACTATAAGACTTCTTCTTGTAAAGGATGATTTGAACCACGGTTCTCCCCAATATATAGGTGTGTCCAAACATGACCTAATATAACTAACCTGACATGTACTAACCCGTTGGGGTTGGGTTTAAAAATTTATATTCTATGCTTAAGTTTCTTTGGATTAACTTGTGGTTAGTTTGTGTTGCGTCATGTGTTAGAAAAAATATGATCAAACCCCACCCAACCAACCAGAAAGACAACCCCAGTGTCTTATTCCTTCTTTCCTCCCACATTTTCCACGTCACCACCCATATTTAGACTTAACATACACCTACCACACATCTTAAACTAACCAAATCAACATGAATGATGTTGTTTCCAACTTTCAACTCCTGCCACCCGCCATTTCTACTGCCTCCCAATGAGGAACACACCACTTGCCATCACTTCTCTAACAACATCAATTTTGTGTCATCCCCACACCCCATCTTTCCTAGGTCATCCATTACATCACCCACCCATGTGGTTTATACTACACATCACCACCACCCCCCTACAATTTATTTAATGCTTCAATTCCCAATCATCATTTTTTCTTCAAAATCACATGCTCGTTCCATCTCTAGTTTTTACATCTCTCACCAATGGGCCCCAAGGATGTCGCTACTCTATATCTCATGGAGGATGAAATGAAACCAATTTAATGGATGTATATTCTCTAATTAGTATTACCAATGTTTAGGAAGATTAATCTTATAGGATAAAGAGTCATCATTATTCCATGTTAAGAAATATGGTTCAGGTTATGAGGCAGTGAATGGATATTTATTTCATGTAACCAGATCAACCCAACCCAACCCAACCTGATATTAGATGATTTGGATTGGGTTATTTATAATCTAAAAATAATCCCAAACATTTCCTAACCTGAATTGACTTCTTTTCATTAGCTTAGGTCCAAAACAACCCCAAACCAGACCTAACCCAACCCATGTACACCACTACCGCCATAGGAATCATCCATCAAAACACAATTCCAATAGTCCAACGACCCTCCAACTATGTTCTAAATAGTTTCACTAATGTGTTTTCTATCTAACCATATCCAAACTCATGAAAACCCACACATCAAACCTCCTCTGACTGATTTTTTCAAAAAACATGATTAATTTCACCCATCCATGCATCACCAACAACTCAATCAAGATAACATAACACCTTGAGGAATCATTGAATCCTCTAAGGAACCAAATAGAAGAATATACCCTAAATTATACATAAATTACATGGTTTGATCACCAAACTTCACATCCAACCTCATGATGTAACCTTGATCACCAATGAACCTCAGATATGACTTGCACTCAGATCAGACCAAGAATACACTGAGCTCAATGAAAAAACAATCAATCCAAACAAAAACTTATTATAAATTTAAAATATATTATTATTTAATGTGTTGGGAAAACTTTGTGTATGAAGATTGTATTTGTTGTCAACATTTGTCAATACAGGTCTAAATTAAGAAGGATATGAAGAATAACTCAATAGTTGATGGAGAATGAAATTCAGATGATTTTTGAACTGATCCTAAGTTCAAAGAACCTGTGTCAAAGGTCACATATTGTTTACAACAATGAATAATGGTTAAGTATCATCCCTATAAAAATGATTAAAGAATAATGAGGATTTGAATAAGACCATGCAATGCTTCAAGATTTCATGAGAACCATGCAAGGGCTTACTTTATGAAAAGAATCATACGATTTTCATGAAGTAGGGGATGATTGTTGAAGATAAAGAGAAGACGTGAAGTGGTGCATGGGCTTAGAACTATGAGAATGGAAGAAATCATATAATTCTTTGCTGATTTTTATTTCAAAAATATCATAAGTTAGGAGAAATTGTGATGCAATCCTTATGAAGGAAAGGGGTAGTAAAAGGAGATGCAAGTCATATTCAGTTTTTATTGGAATGAAATATGTTAGTGGAAGATAGGGAAGTTGTAGTACTTACTATTGAAAATAGGATGATGCTATAGGTGTTTGATCAAAGACTATATATCATGATAGATATGGTTCATGATGAAAGTAGATGTTTTTTTAATACACCAGATGATAATGAAGAAGCATTGGTGTTCTTTCCATAACATATTTTAAGGTGGTGGCGTTTCCCAATGTTTGACAAATTGTTGGGACAGAAAATCAGGAGATATACAAATGTGTTTTTGGAAAACAATTTAGTGAATAAGTTTGAATATTTCTTGGTATATTGCACTCAAGTGGAGTTCCATGATCCGAACATCAAAATCTGGAAAAGAAGTGGCGAGCATGAAAGATTGGTTTTTGCACGCAAGATTGAAGGGAGTTTGGAATGTTGTGCACAAGACATGATTCGAGGTCAAAACATCAAAAAATGGAAAAGTCATGAAGTTCATGAAAGATTCAAAAAAGTGCGCAAAATATGAGGTTAGCTCAAAAGAGACTTACATGAATAATTTGACGTCAAATGGGGTTCTGTGCAATGCGTCACAATCTTGCACGACACATTGGGTTTTTTTCATGCAAGGGTCAATGAGGTCTACAAATAAGAGTTTACCCCCTCACATTTTTAAGGATCTACACTTAGATAAATCCCGAGCAATGAGGTGCAAAAGAATTTAAATTAAAGGGGAGTGCATGAAAAAAAATAGAGTTGCGTGTAAGAAGAAGAAGTTGCATGCAAGAACAGAGTTGCGCGCAAGATTCAAGTTGCGTGCAAGAGGTCTTCTGTGACAAAAGTTTAATTTTTCACACAAGTTGGTAATGTTTTGAACAAGTCACCCAAAAGGGGTGCACAAATTATTGGGGTCTAGTGGGCCTTCTACAAGTGCATAGTACTCTCGAAGCTACTTTGCGAAGAAGGAAGATATGTGAACCATTTGGTTTCACAAAGAGAGGTTGTAACGCACTCACATGACTGGTGTTTAACACCCTCGTTGTGATTTTAGAAGTGAAGAAGAACAAGACGTGCAAAAAAATTCATATCTTCATAAAGAATAAGTTATTATATCAATACACTTAGGTGTTGGTATTGAGAAGAGAAGAAATAAAAGAAGATGAAGAACAAAGTGTTCCCAACTAAATACTGACAATTATACAGGGCAGTTCAGCAGTGATGATTCTAATATGTACTGGACTTCATTGATTTGATAATCACAAAGCGAAATTGTGATTCTAGTAAGGAGAAGAAGAAGAGTTCAGTGCAGTTGTTTTTTCACTGAAAGAGAAAGTGTGAATAAGATTAGGTTTCAGTGCAGTTGGTTTTTCATTGAAGAAGAATAAGAAGAAGAGTGTACAGGTTATAGTTTTATTTCAGAGAAAGAATAGGTTGGTTAATTTCATGCTTCTAAGTAAGTTAAAAGGAGAAGAATAAGGTTGTGGAATAATAAAGTAGAACTGTATCATCCAACAAGTCACAACAGGTGGAAGATTCTTTTGGTGTTGAAAACTATTTCAATAGATAGAAGATTGTCTTAAGAGTCAATATAAAGAACTAGCTAGAGGATGCAAGAGACTGTCTACAGTTGTAGTATAAAGAACCAGTGAGTATAAGGGTATATCCTACTCGATGCAAGTTGGAAGAGGATTGTTTCACTTCCCCCTCTGAGTGTAGGGAGAAACACCGGGAAGTAATTATTGCCTTCCCTTCTCCAAGTGTAGGGAGACACACTGACTAGATGATTGTGTTCCTACTCAACCATTGTAACAGTTACTACATTATAGTGTAGAATTTGTGCACTGGTCATTACCATACACAGAAAGGACGTAGCTACTCTTATTGAGTGGTGAACCTAGTAAAAACATCATGTTCATATTTTTTCTGCTTTCATTTTATTTCAAGCAACAAGGAAAATAGAATAAGAGAATCATGATTCTAATAGGTCAAGAGTTACAAGTATAAAAATAAGAAATTGGTTTCAAAAGTCCCCAAAACTGATTCACCCCCCACTTAGTGTTAGGCATATCCTAAACTGGTCCTCTCAATTGGTGTCGAAGGGATATGTTCACCTCTATTGTATTCTCTACATTGAAGATGTTTTCTTTTTAAGACTTGAGATTCTTTCCTGAGTCAATAATGAAGTGCAGTTTTGATTAAGAGTTAGTTATCTCTGAGTTGAATTATATATCTACCAAAACCATGATGAAAAGAAAAATTAAGGAGAAGATAAAGTTGATGAAGTCCCTCTTATATAAAGAAGAGGAAGTATCTGTATCTCCATGCCTTTCGGAAAATGAAGACATATCAAGCATATAAATTAATGATATGGTGGCTCATTTTTTCACCAATAAGACGGACAACCTTCCTACCTCAACTGATCAAGAGGTTTGTGTTAGTACATTTGGAAATTATTCTCATCATGAAAATTCAAGAACAAGTTGTTATGATCAATCTACAACATCTCAATAAATATTAGTTGATGTATTAAGAATGATTCCGCATAGAATCCTGGAAGAAAGTAAATCACCGGTCTGTGGAGTATTTCAATGCATGCAGGAAAATATCACTCAGTAAGAAGAAGAAACTAATGTTTTAGAGAAATTCTTACAAGAAAAAATTGATTAATGTTTAAAGGTCTCCAGATAGGTTGGAGCCTTTGAAGAAACAAATAGATGATTTAAATTAAGTTATTCAAAGTGGCTCAAAGGTGTTTAATAAAAAGAGGGAGTCAACAAGACTCTATAAGAGAAGATCCATGCACTTGAAGATGAGCTGAAAAAGAGCAATGAAGTCAAAAATTTATATCTAGAATAAAATCTCAAGAAGATCAAGGAACTTGAATCTTGGTTAGAAAACAAAGTAAAGATTCATGAAGTGGAATTTGAAAGATTGAAGAAGGCTTGTGAAGATAATATGACTATTATTAAAGACAAAAAAGTCATCCTCAATATGATATGTCTAGAGTTGGAAACTCAGTCGACCAATCTTAAAAATACACATATTGAGTCTCTACAAAAGAAGGAAACAATTTCTGTTAGTGCTCAATGCTCACTAGAAGATTCTACGGTCAAAAGACCTCCAACATGTGATAAGAAGTCCAGATTTGTGGGTCAATGCTGGTGTTGCAACAGATTTGGGAATTGTGCATTGTATTGTTGGTACAGTCCTTTAAATGTAAAAGCACAGATAAATCCCATATCAAGAGGGAGAAAGACAGAAAAGAATAAGCAATGTCCATAGATTCAGAAGTATCTGTATACTGTAAACAGATTTGGAATGCTGGAGAACATTCATGATGTATGCAATGGGAGTGGTCACAACAATGGAGCATGATTATTACAAAATATATTCATAGCTAATAATAACATAATACCACAAAATCTAGAGAAGAATGAAGAATCTATCTTGTGAAGTAATTAGAATTATGTTGAAAAATCAAATTCTCCAAAGAATATTACAATGAGGAAAACTAACAAGTCCTTGGATTCTAAATCCAAGAAGTTGATAGGTAGTACATACAAAAGAACAATCAAGAAGGATGACACTCTAAAGAAGCCATGTGGAAATTACAAACTTGCTTCCACATTTCCTAAAGACATATTGGTTATCTAGCCTAAAGATTTGGAATGAATGAGAAATGAGGAATATTCACAGGCTAAGGATAGTACAAAAAGTAATAATAAGATTCCACATGATGAAGAAAAGGTGAATAAAATCTTTCAAAAAAAAGGAAACTCTCATGTTTAGGAGTTTCTGTGTGTGAGGTGCAACAAGGCTAGTCACACTGTTAAAAATTGCATTGAACTTATTTCAGCCTAAGAAGAATTTATCAAAAGGATGAAAATTTCACCAAGAGATTTTAATGCTTGGAAATATCTCGAATAAATAAGATTCACCCAAAAATAAATGGAAGAAGTATTGAGATACATGCAACCACAGTCAGAATTAAAGATTATATGTGAAAGTGTGGGGAGTTGAGAAAATGGATCATCATGGTTGAGAAAATCATCACAGCCTTCCTGCTCACATTGAATAAGCAAGGAGGATCCACCTTATTCCCTTAAATCATTTTGTATTTTATTTTTTCTAATAATAAAGGGAATTGAAGGTTAATCAAGCTCTTAGTGGTGGAACCTAAGAAGCAGTGATTGCTAACAACTCTTGATAGCCAAGCTGAAGAAGTTGTCAGCTGTGTAAGATTCATCAATTGATATTCAAATATTAATATGATTAGGGATCACCATTGATGAAGATGATGAGGAGTGTTCCCTTGAGGCAAGACATATGAATAATCTACTATAGTTATTATTTAAATCAGTATCAACTTCAGTAGATATCAAATTCTATTACTCTGAAAATTTCTTGAATAGCTTGTCATTGGAAACGGTATGTCGTTTCTTAATCTCTCATCCTTGGTTACTCAAAATAAATATATTTCTAGAAAGATAAATTAACTAAGTCAATCAGTGACATAAGAAGAATGAAAGTTCCCCAAGGCCACTTATCCTTCCAATTGCACTTGAATGTCTTTGATCTGTTTTTTAAAGTGAGTGCAAGGTTTTTAGGTTGAAAATTTCCTATCACATTCAATATATTTTCCCTATAATGAAAGTGGAAAACCCTTGAAGACAAGTGTATGAGTTCTCATCTTAGGAGGTATCATGATAAGTGGATAATGGACAACTTTTTTGTCTAAATAAAATACTCTCATTTTTTACATTGAGCATTGCTCAAGTGGACTTAGAGTGAAATGATTGATGGAACACTACTTAAGTAAGGAATAATACCCTATCTACCATGAGCTTTGTATTTCTTTTCAACAAGGGGGATAGAAAGTGAAATGAATGTTTGAAAAGTAAGGGGTAGAGAAAGAAGTAAAGGGGAGAGATAAGATTCACATTTTGACATTAACACATTCATTTGAGGCTGCTTTAAGTTATTGACAATAAAATACAAAGGGGGGGATTGATGGGACCACTTTGTGTATAAAGATTGTATTTTTTGTTAAAATTTGTCTATATAGGTTAAAATTAAAAAGGAGATGAAGAATAACTTTTTAGTTGATGGAGAATTAAATTCATACGATTGTTGAACTGATCCAAAGTTAAACGAACTTGTGTCAAAGGTGACACATTGTTTTCAAAAATGAAGAATGGTGAAGTATCATCACTCTAAAGATGATTGAAGAAGAATGAAGATTTTAAGAATACCACGCAAGGCTTCACGATTACATGAGAACCATGCAAGATCTTACTTGAAGAAAAGAATCATATGATTTTCATGAAGTAGAGGGTGATTGTTGAATAGGAAGTGGAGACATGAAGTAGTGCATGGACTTGGAAATATGAGAATGAACAAAATTATATGATGCTTTTCTGATTTGTATTTTACAAATATCATAAGTTTGGATAACTTGTGATGCAAGTCTTATGAAGTAAAGGGTGAGTAAATGGTGATTCCAGTCACATTCAGTTTTTGATTGGAATGAAATATGCTAGTGGAAGACAGGGAAGTTGTGGTACTTCCTTTTGAAAATCTGACGATGCTAAAGGTGTTCAATCAAAGACTATATATCACAATATATATGTTTCATGATGAAAACAATTGTTTTTTAATACACTAGATGATAATTAATAAGCATGGGTGTCCTTTATGTAACAAATTTTAAGGTGGCGGCATTTCTTAATGTTTTCCAAATTTTTGGGCCTGAAAATCGGGAGATGGAAAATGTGTTTTTGGGAAAGTATTTTTTTAAAAAGTATGAATATTTCTTGGTATGTTTCATGAAAGTGGAGTTCCTTGATCCAAACATCAAAATCTGGTAAAGAAGAGGCTTGCACGAAAGATTGGTTTTTGCACGCAAGATTGAAGGGAGTTTATAATATTGCATGCAAGATAAGATTCAAGGTCTGAACTTTAAAAAATGGAAAAAAATGTGGTGTGAAAAAGATTCAAAATTTTTGTGAAAGATTAGGTTGGTGAAAAAGAGAGTTATGCTCCCAATGCGATGTCGAATGGGGTTTTTCACGACACATCAGGATCTTGTGCGACACATTGGGGTTTTTACATGCAGGGGTTGATGAGGTCTATAAATAAGAGGTGACCCCCTAACATTTGTAAGGAATGATATTTAAACAAATACCAAGCTCTGAGGAGTGAAATAATTTTAAGTAGAGGGGAGTGCCTGAAAAAAAATAGAGTTGCGTGCAAAAAGGATAAGTTTCACATACGTAGAGAGTTGGGTGCAAGATTCAAGTTACGCACAAGAGATCTTCGGCAACAATAGTTTAATGTTGTGTGCAAGTTGTTAATGTTGCGTGCAAGTCTCTCAAAAGGGATTCGTGAATGATTGGGGTCTCGTAGGCCTTCTAAAGGTGCATAACACTCTCTAATCACCTTTTTAAAGAAGAAAGAATTGTGAACCATTCGATTTCACAAAGAGAGGTTGTACCGCACTCACACGACCGGTGTTTTGCACCCTCATTGTGCTTTTAAAAGTGATGAAGAACTAGATGTGAAACTGAATTCATATATGCACAAATAAATAATTTAGTATACCGATACACTCAGGTATTGATATTAAGAAGAGAAGAAAGAATAGAAAATTAAGAACAAAGTCTTCCAAACTGAAGACTGACAATTATACAAGGAAGTTCAACAGTGATGATGCTAAGATTAAATGAACTTCATTGATTTGATAATCACAAATAGGACTTGTGGTTATAGTAAGAATAAGAAAAATAGTTCGGTGTAGTTGGTTTTTCAATGAAAGAGAAAGTGTGAAGAAGATCAGGTTTCAGTGCAGCTGGTTTTTCATTGACGAAGCAGAAGAAGAAGAGTGTGAAACTTATAGGTTTGTTCTAGAGAAAGAATAGGTTGGTTACTTGCATTCTTATAAGTAAGTAACAAGGATAAGAATAAGGTTTTGGAAGAACAAAGTAGTATTGTATCATCTAATAGGTCTCAACAAGTGGAAGATTCTTTTGGCATTGAAAACACTTTTAACCGAGAGAAGATTGTATTAATAGGCAGTATTAATAACCAACTATAGGCTACAAGAGACTATCTACACTAGCATTATAAAGAGCCATAGAGTGGAAGGGTATATCCTACTCGTTTCAAGTTGGAAGATGATTTTCCCCTTCCCCTCTGAGTGTAGGGAGAAACACTGGGAAGTGATTATTTCCTTCCCTCCTACAAGTGTAGGGAGACAAAGATACTAGCAGATTGTGTTCTTATCTAACCACTGTAAGAGTTACTACATTATAGTGGAGAATCTGTGCACTAGTCATTACCATACACTGCAAAGACATAGCTACTCTTATTGAGTGTTGAACCTTGTAAAAACATCGGGTGCATATTTTTACTGCTTTCATTTTATTTCATGTGATAGGGAAAATAGAATAAGAGAATCAAGATTCTAAAAAATTAAGAGGTATAGGGATAAAAAAAGAAATTGGTTTATAAATTCCCCAAAACAGATTCACCCCCCCCCCCCCCCTCAGTGTTAGTCATATCTTAAACTGATCCTCTCAATTGGTATCATAGGGATAGATTCACCACTTTTGGATTCTCTACATTGAAGATATTCTCTTTTGAAGACTTGATATTCTTTCCTGAGTCAACAATAAAGTGTAGTTTTGATGAATAGTTAGTTATCTATGAGTATAATTCTATATCTACTAAAATAATGATGAATAGGAAAAAGAAGGAGAATAGAATGCTGAAGAAGTCCCTCTTATATAAATAAGAGGATGTATCTGTATCTTTAAGCCCTGATGACAATGAGGACATATCAGACATGGAAATTAATGAGATGGTGGCTCATTTTTTCACCAATAAGATGAAAAAAATTCCTACCTCAACTGATCACGAGGTTTGTCTTAGTATATTTGGAAATTATTCTCATTATGAAAATTCTATCAGAAGTGGTGATGATCAATCTACAACATCTCAAGAAATATCAGTTGATAGATTAAGAATGATTCTGCATACTATCCCTAAAGAAATTAAATCCCTAGTTTGTGGATTATTTCAATGCATGAAGGAAAATAAAACTCAACTGGAAGAAGAAATTGATGTTTTGGAGAAAGTATTACAAGAAAAAAAATGAGTGTTTAAAGATCTCTAGACAGGTTGGAGCCTCTGAAGAAACAAAGAGGGGATTTAAAGTAAGTTCTTCAAAGTGGCTCAAAGATGTTGAAGAAAATTATGGAGTAAACAAGACCCTCAAAGAGAATATCCATGGACTTAAAGATGAACTGAAAAAGATAAATGAAGTAAAAAATTTATATCAAGAAGAAACATTCAATAACATTAAGGAACTTGACTCTTTGTTAGAAAACAAATTAAAGATGCATGAAGAGGAATTTGAAATATTGAAGAGGGCTTGTGAAGATAAGATGACTATTATTGAAGACCAAAAAGTCATCCTCAATATGATATGTCTATAGTTAGAAGTTCAGCTCACCAAACATGAGAAGACACATATTGAGTATCCACGAAAGAAGGAAATAGTTTTTGCTAGTACTCAATGCCCACTGGAGGATTCTACTGTCAAAAGACCTCGAACATGTGATAAGAAGATTATGGATTAACTCATTTCTCTATCAAAAGAAGCTATGAAGGTGAAGGTACCATCCATTATAACTTGTACTAATGTTTCTAAAACTATTTCTATAAAAATTACAGGTTGGAAGAAAAACTCTAAACAAGTATTGATGAGTAAAGGTGATGAGATGCCTACCACCATGGATATGGTGGATAAGAAGAAGAATGTGAAAGATGGTCCCCCAAATAGAGAACAACACATCAAGAATAAGGCTCATCAATCTAATACAAAATATATCAAGAAGTCAAGATTTGTGGGTCAATGTTGTTATTGAAAAAAATTTGGTCATTGTGCACTGGATTGTTGGTACAATCTCTTAAATGTGAAATTAAAAATAAATCCCATATCATGGGGGAGAAAGACAGAAAAGAAGAAGCAGCATCCATAGATTCAAAAGCATATTTATAGTGTAAACATATTTGGAATGTTGGACAACATCTGTGATGCATGCAATGGGAGTGGTCACGAGAATGGTGCATTCTTATCTCAGAATGTATGCAAAGCTAAAAATAACGGAAGACCACAAAATATGTAAAAGAATGAAGAATATATTTTGGGAAGTAATTAGAAGTATGTTGCAAAAGAAAATGCTCCCAATAAGATTTCAATGAGGAAAACTAATAATTCCTTGGATTCTAAATCCAAGAAGTTGAAGGGAGTGCATCCAAAAGAAAAATCAAGAAGGATGACACTCTGAAGAAGCCATGTGGAAATTACAAACATGCTTTCGAAGTTCCTAAAGACATATTGGTTATCTAGCCTATAGATTTTTAAATAATGATAAAGCAGGAAGATGCACATGCTAATGTTAGTAAAAAAATTTAATAAGAAGATTCCACATGATGAAGAAAAGGTGAATTAGAGGTTTCAAAACAAAAGGAAACTCTCGTGTTCAGGAAGTTATATGTGTGAGGTGCAATAAGGCTGGTCACATTGTTAAAAACTGCATTGAACATATTCCAGCCCAAGAATAATTTATCAAAAGGGTGAAAATTGCAATAGGAGATTCTAGTGCTTGGAAAGCTCTCTAAGAAAGAAGATTCACAAAAAAACAAAGGTAAGAAGTATTGAGATCAACACAACCACAATCAAAATTAAAGATTATATGTGTAAGTGTGAGGAGTCAAGAAAATAGATCATCTTAGTTTAGAAAATCATCCCAGCCTTCCTGATCACATTAAATAAGAAAGGGGGATCCACATTTTTTCCTTAAATATTTTTTTATTTTATTTGTTCACATAATACTAGGAATTGAAGGTAAAACAAGCTCTCAGGGGGAGAACAAGAGAAGCAGTGATTGTTATCAACTTCTGATAGCCAAGCTGAAGAAGTTGTCATCTATGGAAGATTTGTTAATTGATATTCAAATATTAATATGATTAGGGATCACCATTGATGAAGATGATGAGGAGTACTCCCTTGAGGGGGAGACATATGAAGAAGCGGCCATAGTTATTATTTAAATTTGTATCAACTTCAGTAAGTATCAAATTCAATTACTCTGGAAATTTATGGAATAGCATGTCATTGGAAAATGTATGTTGTTTCTTAATCTCTCATCCTTGGTTACTCAAAAAAATATTTTTAAAAATGGGGAGTAACTAAGTCAATCAGTGACATTAGAAGAATGAATGTGCCCTGAGGCCACTTATCCTACTAATTGAAATTGAATGTTTTTTATCCGTTTGTAGAATTGAGTGTAGGAATTTCAAGTTGATTATTTCCTATCACATTCATTACCTTCATCCTGGAATTAAAGTTGAAAATCCTTGAAGACAAGTGTATGAGATCTCATCTCATAAGGTATCATGATCAGTGGATAATGGAAAACATTTTTGTCTAAATCAAATCCTCTTGTTTTCTACATCGAGCATTGCTCAAGTAGACTTAGAGTGAAATTATTTATGGCGCACTACATAAGTAAGAACTGATACCATCTCAACCAAGAACTTTGTATTTCTTTTCAATAAGGGGGGGAGAAAGTGAAATGAAAGTTTGAAAAGTATGGGGGAGAGAAAGAAGTAAAGGGGAGAGATAAGATTCTCATTTTTACATTAACACACTCATTTAAGGAGACTTTAAGGTATTGACAACCAAATACAAAGGTGATATTGTTGGGACCACTTTGTGTATGAAGATTGTATTTGTTGTCAACAGTTTTCAATATAGGTCAAAATTAGTAAGGAGATGAAGAAGAACTCCATAGTTGATGGAGAATGAAATTCAGACAATTTTTGAACTAATCTTAAGTTCAAAGAACTTTTGTCAAAGGTGACACATTGTTTACAAAAATGAATAATGGTGAAGTATCATCCCTCTAAGGATGATTTAAGAAGAATTAGTATTTGAAGAAGACTATGTAATGCTTCATGATTGCATGAGAACCATGCAAGATATTTCTTGAAGAAAATAATCATATGATTTGTGTAACACCCCGAACCTATTTACCCAAAGTCGGTGCATTATTTTAATAAATTGGCATGATTACAAGGAATCAAGTCCCGAAAGGCCAATCAGTTTAGCAGTCTTGGAAAATAGATTGCATACATGAACATTACATTGCACTTTCTAACATACAAGACAAAAAAAATAGTTCTTTGAGAATTCCATTATTCCCTTAGCTTAACCCTACATAACAATCACAATACACTTCATGGAATCCTGGGAAAATAAAACATAAGAAATGGGTGAGCTCAGATGCACAGTAAGGGTAAATAATTTAGCGGAAGCTATAAACTTTTAAGTCAAGATATGTGATAAAAAGAAAAACCTTTTTAAACATAAATTTGAACATAATATGAAAAAATAAATCAAAAAATTCCATATAAACATTCATATAGATATTCTACTAGTCGAATAATCACATGTAATAACTAATTTCATAATGATGGAATGCCTAACGCCGGACATCATTACCACATAGTCAAGGCCTTGTGCCAAGACTACAAATACAATTTTTGTCAAGGCCTTGTGCCAAGACACTAGTTTGTCTCATGAGACCTACCAATGCATCGAGGAGCTATAGTGGACTCCACCCACCACTTACTAAGTCCACTAAATTCCTCATATGAAAAAGTTAAAACATAACATAAACATTCGTATTAAAACTAGCATACGAAATGTCATTACATTAACCATAAACCATGAATGGTATAAAAATAGAACATCCACAGTCAAACATAGCATAACTCATTCAATAAAACATGGAAGATTGTACTATAATAAATCAACCTCAATCAAAAATAATATCTAGTAAAGTATACTGACATAGTTGAAAATGATGAGTAAAACTTTTTGAGAGAAATATCCTTTTTGTAAAATCATTTAAAAGTCACACATTTATAAAGGAATTAATTTAAAAGAGATTTTTGAATCAAAGTGTACCATACCACTTTGAAAACTTTTGAAAATAATTATCATTTCAAAACATTCATGTCCATATTAATAAATACTTAAAACCATTTTGAAAACATGGACATTAATTAAAAATATTTATAAAGATAAATCTTTAAAAAATTTAAAATTCTGATCTTGATAAAGAGTACCTTTCCAAAATCCTTAAAATATTCATTTTGAAATCATTTTTATGAAAAATGAACATGGCTTACACATAAACAATCTTGGATAATAATGAGATTGAGAAATTAACCCTTACCTTGAACTTTCGTTTAGTCGAGGGTACGTTTAACCTCCTCTTCTTCAGGTTCTTCCTTTTGATTTGATCAAAAGGGCTCCATGGGTTGGATTTCTGACCAAAGGAAGGCCTCTAGGATGAAGGTAGGATAGTTGGGAGGATATTTGGGTAGCGGTTGTCTGAGCCAAATGGCTTTGGAGGTGTGAATTTGAGAGAAGGGGAAGTGCCTTTTTATAAAAGGGGTGAGGGGCACCTTTGGAAAAACTTAAAATATTATTTTATAATAAATTCATATTCAATTTATAATGGCTACAAAGTGACATATTTCGAGACTAGGGTGGGGAGGGATCTAAATCTACTCAACCAATAGGATTTAGACAAGTTTAGGTTACCATTGTAACCTTATCATTTATATTTAAATCTAAGTTAAATATTTAAACTTTTACCGTGTCTTCCTGTATACTTACACTATATGGTTAATAAACTTACTATATACATCCAATCGAACCCCAATTGGTTCATTAATGTCATATATATTATTATATAAGTCTTTTGCATTAACCTTAGATTTTTAGGACCATTATATCAATTAATGATATAATATTTGTTTTAAAAACTATTTTATGTCAATTTTGACATTATTTTCTATTTGTTGTTTTTAAATAATAACAGCATGATTACTTCAAAAAAATACATTGAATCAATCCTAACATGTCATATTCATCTAGAAAATTCGTTTATGTGATAAAAACTTTTAAAATATATTTATTTTAATATTTATAATACCATTTATTTGATTCTTTCATTAAGAAGGTAATTATTGCATCATCATTATATCTTTAATAAATTTATTTATTTAATCACTAAAAATTATAAATAAAATACCATTATGTAGGAAATCTTTTTATATTTCTAATGAATATTTATAGTTGAATTTATCTTATGTATAACCCTATATTAAAAATGGTTTAGTAATTAAACTTTGATTTTAACTCTTTTAACTCTTCTTTAAATAAAATAATAATAAATGTCTTAATATAATACAAGTGGACCTAAAGGGTTATATTTTCTTACTAAGGTTTTTTTTTTCAAATTTAACTTATCCAATATAATTAGGACATGTGTTATGGTAATAATAATATCATTTTTACCCTTAATTACCCTATTTACTTTTAACTGTGGTAAATAAAAGTAAAAAGTTACTATTCAAAAAAATTATTTTTATCTTATTGAACCAAATTTTACTCAATGATATTAACCGTGTCTCTTAGAGTTTTGAAATTCAACTCACAGAAGCGCTAAAATTAAGTTTTATGTAAATTTGAAAATTCTCCTAGGAGGTGGGTAAAAGACGGTGAAAAGTTCAATACAATTTTTATATATCTAAAATTATTATAAACTAACTCCAATTAATTAAATTTAACTTATTTAGGTATTATTTATCTATTTTTAAATAAAATAAATTTAAATAAAATAAATAATTATTTAAATAAAAATTCAGTTTTAAACGATAACTCAGTGTTTTTTCAATATTCATAAAAAAATTCGACGTTTTCAGAAAAATACCAAAAATTCACCCTGGTCTAATTTAGATATTCTGAATCAAAAAATTAAGTCTATTTTACCAAATTCAAAATATATAAGTTGCATTTAATAATTTAAAATTAATTTTCATTGTTAAAACCAAAAGGTGAATATTTAAGAAACAATATCTATAAAAAGATTGACACTTCTTTATGTCCAATATCAAAGTGAAATTACTTAAAAAGACCATCATTGGATTAAATGGTAAAAATATAATCTATTTATACTTCCAACCCATTAAAATTTTTAATTTAACACTATAAATTATTTTGATTAAAAAAGTTGTTTTCAGTTAAAATATTGTATTTTTCACTATTCACCCAAATATGAAAGTTATGAGAAAAACACCAAAAATTTATTGAAACTAAATTCTTATATCCTTATTCTAAAGAAGAGGTTTATTTTGTCAAATTGAACATATAAAAGTTTCAAATATTGTATTTATAAAGGGTTCACCATTAAAAGGCGATAAAAGTGCATTTTTTGAAAAATACATCTTTTATCTGAAAAAAATGAATTAGTTCTTACAGTATGTATAAGAAACTCATAATATGGATTCTAAAATTATAAGGATTATATATAGTTCAAAATTTAGTTAATATTATTCATAACTGCTTTTGAACGGCTAGTTTGGTAAGTTGTTGTGCGCTTGAACTCGGTGTAGCGTGTAGTGCAAGTTATTGAATTAATTTGAAGAAATAACGTACTTTGAAATCTTGGGGTGTTACATTCTTACCTCCTTCAATAAATTGCGTCCTCGCAATTTGAAATTGTTCTTCGAAAATAAAAGGTTGAAAATAGAAAATACCTTTGTGGGAAAACCCATATCGGAAATAGGGTTAATAAAATTTAGTCTTAATAAGAGGAAACAAATTTATATATATATATATACTTGACAAGTTGAGTCTCATCCTTCAACTAATTCCTACAACAAACTCATCTTTCACTCCAAAAGATTTCAAAAAAAATCAATTTATCCTAATCGTATAGGGTTCCAAAAATAATGAATTTATAATTCATTTATCAGACTATTTAAAAAACTAAATTATTCAAACAAGTACATCATGTAGTCTAGTCGTAGGTGATGCACCCTTGTCGCTCTTCAGTTGCAGTTTCAAGTCTAGCGGCCTTGCCATAAGTGACGGGTTGTCGCTCGACCTCGGGGTTGTCCTTTTTATGGAAATCCAAAAATAACCTTAACAATAGTATCCAATTTCAAACTTAATACATTCCAGCCTTTAGAATTATCCAAAATACTTCTATCCAAACTCTCAGTCCAAAATTTATAAGGAATTTAAACATAATGAGGATCCTTTTTTTAGGTAATAACATGTGAATGCCTTCATCATATATTCTTTTACAACACCACAACATCCTAAATTACCAAAATCAATCATCTCTTATTCCAAAATCACTACCTCATTATCAAGACCATATTAAGGATTACCTTTCCTTCAACAATGTATTTTCAAAAAAGTGTAGCTTACTATTAAGTCACTTTTCATAGAATCATATAATCTCAAATACTCAATAAAATAGTGTTGCAGTACAATCCTTATTTACCTCCATAATTCATATAACCAATATATTATTGGTGCAACACTCAAATAAAATAATCCTATAATAACAACATAAGAACAATAGTCATTCCTCTTCATCTGAGGTAGTATCATAACTTGATTATTATCCAATAACATAATTTTTGTTATACTATTATGAATGATACATTGATTTGCGTAGTGTCTCAACACCTTGCAGATGAAGCATTTTACATTTGAAAACTTTTTCTTACCCTTTCAATCATGTACTTTGTGTCCTTTTTCTCCACACTTATAACAAACTATCATTCCCTTCAAGCATTTACCAAGGTGATTCATTACACATTTATCGAATATTGGAAAATCCTTCTTTTCCCTCTTCCCTTTATCCATCTTTCTCTCTTCCATCCTTTTCTTCCCTTGCTTCCTTTCAAAGACATAGGACTCAAAGAATTCTTTACTTATCTTATTAACACAAGATACTATTTCTTCATATGTTGAGAATACATGGTAGACTATTTCTCTTCTAAATGTTGGCTTAATACTATGAAAGATTTGATCCTTCTTACTCTTTGGATCATATGTATTGTTGTAGTTCACATTCCTTCTATTGGGTGTCATTTCTATACAATGGCATACACTAGGTCAGTTTATGAATTGCAATGAATAATTCCAAACATGTAAAATACCTAACATAAATGGAAAATTTTATGGATATAATCAGTAAAAATATTTTCTTTGAGGAGATATATACTCGTAAATCCTTCATAATGATTTTTAAAGAAAATGAAAATTATCCAAAGCATATCCCTTAGGAGTATCATAACCAAAAGTAAAGCAAGGCCCATTTTCGTGCACCAGTTCCTGTATGAGTCTAGCTCAAAGTGGTGTTTTCATGTTTTACCCCTAGGTACATCTCTGCCAGAGCTGCCTCTACCTGCTCGTATCCATAGAGGGATGTATTTTCTTAGAAAACTCAAAAAATATATACATTACCAAAATTTTAGGAAGTTCTTCTATACTAATCCTCAAAGTTTATCTTAGGGTAATGTGCTCTAATCAGAGTTTATCTAAATATAGTTTCCAATGTTATTGCTAAACTTCCTCTGATACCAACTGTAACACCCTGACCCCAGTTACCCAGAGTCGGTGCATTATTTTAATACATTGGTATGATTATAAGGAATCAAGTCCTGAAAGACTAATCAGTTTAGCAGTCTTGGAAAATAGATTGCATACATGAACATTACATTACACTTTCTAACATATAAGACAAAAAATAGTTCTTTGAGAACGCCATTATTCCCTTAGCTTAACCCTACATAAAAATCACAATTCACTTCTTGGAATCCTGGGAAAATAAAACATAAGAAAGGGGTGATCTCAGATGCACAGTAAGGGTAAATAATTTAGCGGAAGCTATAAACTTTTAAGGAAAGATGTGTGATAAAAAGAACATCCTTTTTAAACATAAACTTACACATAATATGAAAAAATAAATCAAACATTTCCATATAAACATCCACATGGATATTCTACTAGTCGAATAATCAAATGTAATAACTAATTTCATAATGGTGGAATGCCTAACGCTGGACATCATTACCACATAGTAAAGGCCTTGTCCCAAGACTACAAATACAATTTTTTTCAAGGCCTTGTTCCAAGACACTAGTTTGTCTCATGAGACCTACAGATACATCGAGGAGCTATAGTGGGCTCCACCTGTCACTTACTAAGTACACTGCATTCCTCATATGAAAAATCTGAAACATAACATAAACATTTGTATTAAAACTAGCATACGAAATGTCATTACATTAACCATAAACCATGAATGGTATAAAAATAGAACATCCACAGTCAAACATATCATAACTCATTCAATAAAACATGGAAGATTGTACTATAATAAATCAACCTCAATCAAAAATAATATCCAATAAAGTATGATTACATAGTTTAAAATGATGGGTAAAACTTTTTTAGAGAAATATCCTTTTTGTAAAATCATTTAAAAGTCACACATTTATAAAGGAAGTAATTTAAAAGAGATTTTTGAATCAAAGTGTCTCATACCACTTTGAAAACTTTTGAAAATAATTATAATTTCAAAACATTCATGTCCATATTAATAAATCCTTAAAACCATTTTGAAAACATGGACATTAATTAAAAAGATTTAGAAAGATAAATCTTTAAAAAATTTAAAATTCTAATCTTGATAAAGAGTACCTTTCAAAAATCCTTAAAATATTCATTTTGAAATCATTTTTATGAAAAATGAACATGGATGATAAAAATTTCCCAGTAAATACTTACACATAAACAATCTCGGATAATAATGAGATTGAGGAATTAACCCTTACCTTGCACTTTCCTTTAGTTGAGGGTACGTTTATCCTCCTCTTCTTCAGGTTCTTCCTTTTGATTTGATCAAAAAGGCTCCATAGGTTGGATTTCTAACCAAAGGAAGGCCTCTAGAATGAAATTAGGATAGTTGGGAGGATATTTGGGCAGGGTTGGCCGATCCAAATGGCTTTGGAGGTGTTAATTTGAGAGAAGGGGAAGTGCCTTTTTATAAGAGGGGTGAGGGGCACCTTTGGAAAAACTTAAAATATTATTTTATAATAAATTCATATTCAGTTTATAATGGCTCCAAAGTGACTTATTTCGAGGCTAGGGTGGGGATGGGTCTAAATATACTCAACCAATAGGTTTTAGACAAGTTTAGGTTACATTTTAACCTTATCATTTATATTTAACTCTAGGTTAAATAATTTAACTTTTACCGTGTCTTCTTGTATTTTTACACTATATGGTTAATAAACTTACTATATACAGCCAATAGAACCCAAATTGGTTCATTAATGTCATATATGTTATTATATAAGTCTTTTGGCCGAACCTTAGATTTTTAGGACCATTATATCAATTAATGATATAATATTTTTTTTAAAAACTATTTTATGTCAATTTTTACACTATTTGGTATTTTTTTTGTTAAAATAATAACAACATGATTACTTCAAAAAAATACATTTAATCAATCCTAACATTTCATATTCATATAGAAAATTTGTGTATGTGATAAAAACTTTGAAAATATATTTATTTTAATATTTATAATACCATTTATTTGATTCTTTCATTAATAAGGTAATTACTGCTTCATCATTGTGTCTTTAATAAATTTAATTATTTATAACAAAAATTTATAAATAAAATACCATTATGTATTAAATATTTTTAGCTTTATAATGAATATTTATAGTCTAATTTATCTTATGTATAACCTTATATTAAAAATGGTTTAGTAATTAAACTTTAATTTTAACTCTTTTAACTCTTCTTTAAATAAAATAATAATAAATGTCTTAATATAATCCAATTGGACCTAAAGGGCCATATTTTATTCCTAAGGTTGTTTTTGGTCGAATTAAACTTATCCAATAGAATTAGGACATGTGTTAGGGTAATAATAATATCATTTTTACCCTTAATTACCCTATTTACTTTTAACCGTGGTAAATAAAAGTAAAAAGTTACTATTCACCAAAAATTATTTTTATCTTATTGAACCACATTTTACTCATTGATATTAATCGTGTCTCTCGGATTTTTGAAATTCAACTCACAGAAGCGGTAAAATTAAGTTTTATGTAAATTTGCAAATTCTCCTAGGAGGTGGGTAAAAGACGATCAAATGTTCAATAAAATTATTATATATCTAAAATTATTATAAATTGACTCCAAGGAATTACATTGAAATTATATAGGTATTATTTATCTATTTTTATCTAAAATAAATTTAAATAAAATAAATAATTATTTAATTAAAAATTCGGTTTTAAACGATAACTCAGTGTTTTTCACTATTCATAAAAAATTTGGGCGTTTTCAGAAAAATACAAAAAATTCACCCTGGTCTAATTTCGATATTCCGAATCCAAAAATGAATTCTATTTTACCAAATTCAAAACATATAAGTTTCATTTGTTAATTTAAAATTAATTCCCGTTGTCAAAACCAAAAGGCGTATTTTTAAGAAACAATATCTATAAAAAGATTGACACTTCTTTATGTCCAATCTCAAAGTGAAATTACTTAAAATGACCAGAATTGGATTAAATGGTAAAACTATAATCTATTTATACTTCCAAACCATTAAAATTTTTAATTTAACACTATAAATTATTTTGATTAAAAAAGTTTTTTCAGTTAAAATTTAGTATTTTTCACTATTCACCCAAATATGAAAGTTATGAGAAAAACACCAAAAATTTATTGAAACTAAATTCTTATGTCCCGATTATAAAGAAGAATTTTATTTTGTCAAATTGAATATATAAAAGTTTCAAATATTGTATTTATAAAGGGTTCACCATTAAAAGGTGGTAAAAGTGCATTTTTTGAAAAATACTTCTTTTATCTGAAAAAATGAATTAGTTCTTACATTATTTATAAGAAACTCATAATATGTATTCTAAAATTATTAGGTTTATATATAGTTCAAATTTTAGTTAATATTATTCATAACAGCTTTTCAACGACTAGTTTGGTAAGTTGTGGTGCGCTTGAACTCGGTGTTGCGTGTAGGGAAAGTTATTGAATTACTTTGAAGAAATAACATACTTTGAAATATTGGGATGTTACATTCTTACCTCCTTAAATAAATTGCATCCTCACAATTTGAAATTGTTCTTCGAAAATAAAGTTTGAAAATAGAAAATACCTTTGTGGGAAAACCCACATCGGAAATAGGGTTAATAAAATTTAGTCTTAATAAGAGGAAAAAATTATATATATATATATATATATATATATATATATATATATATTTATATACATGACAAGTTGAGTTTCATCCTTCAACTTATTCGTACCACAAAGTCATCTTTGACTCCAAAAGATTTCAAAAAAAATCTATTTATCCTAATCGTAGAGGGTTCCAAAAATAATGAATTTATAATTCATTTATCAGACTATTTAGAAAAAATAAATTATACAAACCAGTACATCATGTATTCTAGTCATAGGTGATTCACCCTTGTCACTCTTCGGTTGCCGGTTCAAGTCTCGTGACCTTTCCAGAAGCGATGGGTTGCCGCTCAACCTCCGGGTTGTCTTTTTTATGGAAATCCAAAAATAACCTTAACAATAGTATCCAATTTCAAACTTAATCCATTCTAGCCTTTAGAATTATCCAAAATACTTCTATCCAAACTCTCAATCCAAAATTTATAATGAAATTAAACATAATGAGGATCATTTTTTCCAGGTAATAGCATGTGAATACCTTCATCATGTATTCTTTTACAACACCGCAACATCCTGAATTACCAAAATCAACCATCTCTTATTCCAAAATCACAACCTCTTTATCAAGACCATATTAACGATTACCTTTCCTTCAACCATCTATTTTCCAAAAAGTGTAGCTTACTATTAAGTCACTTTTCTTATAACCATATAATCTCAAATCCTCAATAAAATAGTACTGTAGTACAATCCTTATTTACCTCCATAATTCATGTAACCAGTATATTGTTGATACAACACTCAAATGAAATAATTCTATAATAACAACATAAGAACAATAGTCATTCCTCTTCATCGGAGGTAGTATCATAACTTGATTATTATCCAATAACATCATTTGCGATATACTATTATGAATGAGACATTGATTCGTGTAGTGTCTCAACACCTTGAAGATGAAGCATTTTACATTTGAAAAATTTTTCTTACCCTTGCAATCATGTACTTGGTGTCCTTTTTCTCCACACTTATAACGAACTCCCATTCCCATCAAGAATTTACCAAGGTGATTCATTACACATTTATCGCATATTGGAAAATCCTTCCTTTCTCTCTTCCCTTTATCCATATTTCTCTCTTCCATCCTTTTCTTCTCTTGCTTCCCTTCAAAGCCATAGGACTCAAATAATTCTTTACTTATCTTATTAACACAAGATAATATTTCTTCATATGTTAAGAATACATGGTAGACTATTTCCCTTCTAAATGTTGTCTTAATACTATGAAAGATATGATCCTTATCACTCTTTGGATCATATGTATTTATGGAGTTCACATTCCTTCTAATGGGCGCTATTTCTATACAATGGCATACACTAAGTCAGTTTATGAATTGCATTGAATAATTACAAACATGTAAAATACCTAAAAAATTTAATTGTTTGTGGATATAATCCATAAAAATATTTTCTTTGAGGAGATATATACTCATAAATCCTTCATAATGATATGTAAAGAAAATGATAATTATCCAAAGCATATCCCTAGGGAGTGTCGTAACCAAGAGTGCAGTAAGGACCATTGTCATGTACCAGTTTCCGTTCGAGTCTAACTCAAAGTGGTGTTTTCCTGTTTTATCCCTAGGTACATCTGTGTCAGAGCTGCCACTACCTGATCGTATCCATACAGGGATGTATTTTCTTGGAAAACTCAAAAAATCTATACATTACCAAAATTATAGGAACTTCTTCTATACTAATCCTAAAAGTTTATCTTAGGGTAATGTTATCTAATCAAAGTTTATCTAAATCTAGTTTCCAAAGTTATTGCTAAACTTCCTCTGATACCAATTGTAACGCCCCGACCCCGGTTACCCAGAGTCGGTGCATTATTTTAATACATTGGCATGATTATAAGGAATCAAGTCCTGAAAGACCAATCACTTTAGCAGTCTTGGAAAATAGATTGCATACATGAACATTACATTACACTTTCTAACATACAAGAAAAAAAATAGTTCTTTGAGAACACCATTATTCTCTTAGCTTAACCCTACATAACAATTACAATACACTTCTTGGAATCCTGGAAAAATAAAACATAAGAAAGGGGTGAGCTCAGATGCACAGTAAGGGTAAATAATTTAGCAAAAGCCATAAACTTTTAAGGAAAGATGTGGGATAAAGAGAAAAGCCTTTTTAAACATAAACTTGAACATAATATGAAAAAATAAATCAAAAATTTACATATAAACATGCACATGGATATTATACTAGTAGAATAATCACATGTAATAACTAATTTTATAATTATGGAATGTCTAACATCGGACATCATTACCACATAGTCAAGGCCTTGAGCCAAGACAATAAATACAATTTTTTCAAGGCCTTGTGCCAAGACACTAGTTTGTCTCATGAGACATACTGATGCATCGAGGAGCTATATCGGGCTTCACCTGTCACTTACTAAGTCCACTGCATTCCTCATATAAAAAAAGTTAAAACATAACATAAACATTCGTATTAAAACTAGCATAAGAAATGTCATTACCTTAGCCATAAACCATGAATGGTATAAAAATAGAACATCCACAGTCAAACATATCATAAATCATTCAATACAACATGGAAGATTGTACTATAACAAAGCAACCACAATAAAAAATAATATTTAGTAAAGTATGCTGACATAGTTGAAAATGATGAGTAAAACTTTTTGAGAGAAATATCCTTTTTGTAAAATCATTTAAAATTCACACATTTATAAAGGAAGTGCTTTAAAAGATATTTTTAAATCAAAGTGTCCCATAAGACTTTGAAAACTTTTGAAATGAATTATCATTTAAAAACATTCATGTCCATATTAATAAATCCTTAAAACCATTTTGAAAACATGGACATTAATTTAAAAGATTTAGAAAGATAAATCTTTAAAAAATTTAAACTTCTAATCTTGATAAAGAGTACCTTTCAAAAATCCTTAAAATATTCATTTTGAAATCATTTTTATGAAAAATGGACATGAATGATAAAAATTTCCTAGTAAATACTTACACATAAACAATCTCGGATAATAATGAGATTGAGGAATTAACCCTTACCTTGCACTTTCCTTTAGTCGAGGGTACGTTTAACCTCCTCTTCTTTGGGTTCTTCCTTTTAATTTGATCAAAAGGGCTTCATAGATTGGATTTTTGACCAAAAGAAGGCCTCTAGGATGAATGTAGGATATTTGGGAGGATATTTGGGCAGGGTTTAGCCTAGAAAAATGGCTTTGGAGGTGTGAATTTGAGATAAGGGTAAGTGCCCTTTTATAAGAGGGGAGAGGGGCACCTTTGGAAAAACTGAAAATATTATTTTATAATAAATTGATATTCAGTTTATAATGGCTCCAAAGTGACTTATTTAGATGATAGGGTGGGGATGGGTATAAATCTACTCAACCAATAGGTTTTAGACAAGTTTAGGTTACCATTTTAACCTTATCATTTAGATTTAACTCGAAGTTAAATAATTTAACTTTTACCATGTCTTCTTGTATTCTTACACTATATGGTTAATAAACTTACTATATACAGCCAATAGAACCCCAATTTGTTCATTAAGGTCATATATATTATTATATAAGTCTTTTGGTCGAACCTTATATTTTTAGGACCATTATATCAATTAATAATATAATATTTGTTTTAAAAACTATTTTATGTCAATTTTGACACTATTTGGTATTTGTTTTTTTTCTTAAAATAATAAAAGCATGATTACTTCAAAAAAATACATTGAATCAATACTAAAATTTCATATGCATCTAGAAAATTCTTGGATGTGATAAAAACTTTGAAAATATATTTATTTTAAAATTTATAATACCATTTATTTGATTCTTTCATTAATAAGGTAATTACTGCATCATCATTGTGTCTTTAATAAATTTAATTATTTAATCACTAATAATTGTAAATAAAATATCATTATGTATGAAATATTTTTATCTTTCTAATGAATATTTATAGTCGAATTTATCTTATGTATAACCCTATATTAAAAATAGTTTAGTTATTAAACTTTGATTTTAACTCTTTTAACTCTTCTTTAAATATAATAATAATAAATGTTTTAATCTAATACAAGTGGACCTAAAGGATCATATTTTATTCCTAAGGCTGTTTTTGGCCGAATTAAACTTATCCAATAGAATTAGGACAAGTGTTATGGTAATAATAATATCATTTTTACCCTTAATTACTCTATTTACTATTAACCATGGTAAATAAAAGTAAAAGGTTTTTATTCACCAAAAATTATTTTTATCCTATTGAACCACATATTATTCCTTGATATTAACCGTGCCTCTCAGATTTTTGAAATTCAACTCACAGAAGCGGTAAAATTAAGTTTTATGTAAATTTGCAAATTCTCCTTGGATGTGGGTAAAAGACGGTGAAAAGTTCAATTTACTTTTTATATATCTAAAATTATTATAAACCAACTCAAATGAATTACATTGAAATTATATAGGTATTATTTATCTATTTTTACCTAAAATAAATTTAAATAAAATAAATAATTATTTAAATAAAAATTCGGTTTTAAATGATAACTCGGTGTTTTTTCACTATTCATAAAAAAATTGGATGTTTTCAGAAAAATACCAAAAATTCACCCTGGTCTAATTTAGATATTCTGAATCCAAAAATGAAGTCTATTTTACCAAATTAAAAATATAGAATTTGTATTTATTAATTTAAAATTAATTCCCGTTGTCAAAACCAAAAGACATATTTTTAAGAAACAATATCTATCAAAAGATTGACACTTCATTATGTCCAATCTCAAAGTGAAATTACTTAAAATGACCAGCATTGGATTAAATGGTAAAAATATAATCTATTTATACTTCCAAACAATTAAAATTTATAATTTAACACTATAAATTATTTTGATTAAGAAAGTTGTTTTCAGTTAAAATATAGTATTTTTCACTATTCACCGAAATATGAAAGTTATGAGAAAAACACCAAAAATTTATTTAAACTAAATTCGTATGTCCCTATTCTAAAGAAGAAGTTTATTTTGTCTAATTTATTATATAAAAGTTTCAAATATTTTATTTATAAAGGGTTCACCATTAAAAGGTGGTAAAAGTTCATTTTTTGAAAATTACTTCTTTTATCTGAAAAAAATGAATTAGTTCTTACATTATGTATAAGAAACTCATAATATGTATTATAAAATTATAAGGATTATAAATAGTTCAAAATTTAGTTAATACTATTCATAACCGCTTTTGAACGGCTAGTATGGTAAGTTGTGGTGCACTTGAACTTAGTGTTGCTTGTAGTGCAAGTTATTGAATTACTTGGAAGAAATAACGTACTTTGAAATCTTTGGGTGTTACAATTTTCATGAAGTATAGGATGATTGTTGAAGATGAAGAGAAGACATGAAGTAGTGCATGGGCTTGGAACTATGAGAATGTCCAAAATCAAATGATGCTTTGCGGATTTGTATTTCAAAAATATCATAAGTTAAGAGAACTTTTTATGCAATCCTTATGAAGGAAAGGGGGTAAAAGTTGATTCTAGTCATATTCAGTTTAGATTGGAATGAAAGATACTAATGGAAGACTGGGAAGTTGTATTACTTCCTGTTAAAAATATGAGGATGCTAAAGGTGTTCAATCAAAGATTGTATATCAAGATAGATATGGTTCATTATGAAAGAATTTTTTGTTGATTACACTAGATTATAATGAAGAAGCATCAGTGTTCTTTCCATAATAGATTTTAAGGTGGAGTCGTTTCCCAATATTTGCCAAATTTTTGGGCATGAAAATCGGGATATGGAGAAATGTGTTTTTAGAAAAGGATTTTGTGCGCAAGTTTAAGATTTATTGTTATGTTGTGCAAAAGTGGAATTCCATGATCCGAACATCAAAATATGGAAAAGAAGAGGCTTTCTTGAAAGATTGGTTTTGGGGCACAAGATTGAAGGGAGTTTGGAATGTTGTGCACAAGACATTATTTGAGGTCAAAACTTCAAAAAATGGAAAAGGCATTAAGTTCGTGAAAGATTAAAAAAGTGCATGAAATATGAGGTTGTTGTGAAAGAGACTTACACACCTAATGTGATGTCAAATGGGGTTCTACGTGACGAGTCAGGATCTTGCGCAACACATTGGGGTTCTTGTGTGTAGGGGTCGACGAGGTCTATAAATAAGAGGAGACCCCCTCATATTTGTAAGGCTTGAAAATTAGATAAATCTATAGCTATGGGGCACAAAATAATTCTATGTAAAGGGGATTGCATGAAAAAAATATAAACTTGTGTACAAGAAGAATAAGTTTTGTGCAAGAAGAGAGTTGCATGCAAGATTCAAGTTTCACGCAAGAGGTCTTCCGTGACAAAAGTTGAATGTTGCGCGCAAGTTGTTAATGTTGCATGAAAGTCACCCAAAATGGGTGCGTGTATGATTGGGGTCCCGCAGGACTTTGATAGGTGTATATCACACTAAAAGTGTCTTTGCAAAGAAGGAAGAACTGTGAACCATTTGATTTTACAAAGAGCAGTTTTACCGCATTCACACGACATATGTTTAACACCCTCATTGTGCTTTGCGAAGTGAAGAAGAACTAGACGTGCAACTGAATTCATATGTGAACAAAAGAATAAGTTAGTATACTAATAAACTAGGGTGTTGTTATTGAGAAGAGAAGAAAGAATAGAATATGAAGAACAAAGTGTGCCCAACTGAAGACTGACAATTATACATGGAAGTTCAACAGTGATGATGTTAAAATTAACAGGAATTCATTGATTTTATAATCACAAAGAGAACTTGTGATTCTAGCAAGAATAAGAAAAAGAGTTTAGTGCAGTTTTTTTTTACTAAAAGAGAAAGTGTAAAGAAGAGAATTTTTCAGTGTAGCCGGTTTTGCATTGAAGAATCAGAAGAAGAAGAGTGTGCAGCTTATAGGTTTTTTGTAGATAAAAAAGAGGTTGGTTACTTGCATGCTACTAAGTAAGTAACAAGGAGAATAAAAAGGTTGTGGAAGAACATAGTAGAACTATATCATCCAACAGGTCTCAACAGGTGGAAGATTATTTTGGTGTTGATAACTCTTTTAACAGAGAGAAGACTGTCTTCAAAGGCCGTATAAAAAACCAGCTAGAGGCTGTAAGAGATAGTCTACATAGGCAGTATAAAGAACCAATGAGTGTAAGGGTATATCTTAGTCGTTTCAAGTTGGAATAGGATTGTTTCCATTCCCCTATGAGTGTAGGGAGAAACACTGGGATAATATTTTTTCCTTCCATCATCTAAGTGTAGAGAGCCACACTGACTTGCAGATTTTGTACGTAGTCAACCATTGTAACAGTTACTACATTATAGTAGAGAATCTATGCACTGGTCATTACCATACACAATAAGGATGTAGATACTCTTATTAAGTGGTGAACCTTGTAAAAACATTATGTTCATATTTTTACTGTTTTCATATTATTTCATGCGACAGGGAAAAGAGAATAAGATAATCAATATTCTAACTGGTCAATAGGTACATGGATAAAAAAGAATAAAATAGTTTTAAAAAGTCCCCAAAACTGATTCACCCCCCCCCCCAGTGTTTGGAATATCTCAAACTGGTCCTCTCAATTCGTATCAGAGGGACGGGTTCACCTCTATTGGATTCTCTACATTGAAGATATTCTCTTTTTATGACTCAAGATTCTTTCCTAAGTCGAAAATGAAGTGTAGTTTTGATGAAGAGTCAGTTATCTCTGAGGATAATTCTATATCTATGAAAACTATTATGAACATGAAAAATAAGGATAATAATAAGATTAAGAAGTCCATCTTATTTAATGAATAGGAAGTGTTTATATCTACATTACTTTCTGACAATGAGTACATATCAGTCATGGAAATTAATGAGATGGTGGCTCACATTTTAACCAAGAAGATGGACAACCTTCCTACCTCAACTGATCAAGATCTTTATGTTAGTACATTTTTAAATTATTCTCATGATGAAAATGCTAGCACAAGTGGTGATGATTAATCTAAAACATCTCAAGAAATATCAGTTGATAGATTAAGAATGATTTCCCATGGTATCCCTGAAGAAAGTAAATCTCTAGTTTGTAGAGTATTTCAATGCATGGAGGAAAATATCACTCGGCTGGAAGAAGAAACTAATGTTTTGAAGAAAGGCTTACAAGAAAAAATTGTTGAATGTTTAAATCTCTCCAGATAAGTTGGAGCCTTTGAAACAACAAATATGGGATTTGAAGTAAGTTATTCAAAGTATCTCAAAGATTTTGAATAAAAATAGGGAGTCAACAAGACTCTGGAAGAGGAGATCCATGCACTTGAAAATGAGCTGAAAAAGAGTAATGAAGTCAAGAAGTTATATCTGGAATAAAATTTCAAGAAGATCAAGGAACTTGACTCTTTGTTAGAAAACAAAGTAAAGATGCATAAAGAGGAAGTTGAAAGATTGAAGAAGGCATGTGAAGATAAGATGACTATTTTTGAAGACCAAAAAGTCGTCCCCAATATGAGATGTCTAGAGTTGGAAGCTTGGTTTACCAATATTGAGAAGTTAAATATTGAGTCTCCACAAAGGAAGGAAACAGTTTCTTCTAGTACTCAAAGCTGACTAGAGAATTCTACTATCAAAAGACCCTAAACATGTGATAATAAGATTATGGATTCACTCATTGCTCTATTAAAAGAAGCTGAGAAATTTAAGGTACCATCCATGCCAACTTGTACCAATGTTTCTAAAAATATTTCTATAGAAAGTATAGGTTAGAAGAAAAACTCTAAACAATTATGGATGAGGAAAGGTGATGAGATGCCTACCACCATGGATAGGGTAGATAAGAAGAATAATATGGAAGATGTTTCCCCAGATAGAGCACAACACATCAAGAAGAAGTCTTAGCAATCCAAAACAAAATATATCAGGAAGTCAAGATTTGTGGGTCAATACTGGTGTTGAAACAGATTTGGGCATTGTGCACTGGATTTTTGGTACAATCCCTTAAATATAAAAGAACAGATAAATCCCATCTCAAGGGGGGGAAAGATAGAAAAAAAGAAGCAATATCCATAGATTCAGAAGCATCTGTATAATGAAAATAGTTTTGGAATTCTTGACAACATACATGATGTATGTAATGAAAGTGGTCACAAGAATGGTGTATATTTGTCTCGGAATGTATTCAAATCTAATAAGAACAGAAGACCACAAAAGCTGGAAAAGAATGAAGAAGCTATCTTGGGAAGTAATCAGATGTATGTTGCAAAAGAAAATACTCCCAAGAATATTACAATGAGGAAAACTAAGAATTCCTTGGATTCTAAATCCAAGAAGTTGAAGGGTAGTGAATCCAAAAGAACAATCAATAAGCATGACACTCTAAAGAATCCATGTGGAAATTACAAACATGCTTCCATAATTTCTAATGACATATTGGTTATCTAGCCTAAAGATTTGGAAAGAATGATAAAGGAGGAAGATGCACAAGCTAAGTATAGTAAAAAAAGTAATAAGAAGAATCCACATTATGAAGAAAAGGTGAATAAGATGTTGTAAATAAAAGGAAACTCTCATGTGGATGAGGTTCTATGTGTGAGGTTCAACAAGGTTGTGATCACACTGTTAAAAAAATGCATTGAACTTATTCTATCCCAAGAAGAATTTATCATAAGGATGAATATTGAACCATGAGATTCTAATGATTGGAAATCTCTTGAATAAATAATATTCATACACAAATAAATTGAAGAAGTATTGATATCCACACAACCACAATTAAAATTGAAGATTATATATGCAAGTGTGAGGAGTGGAGAAAATGGATGATCTTGGTTGAGAAAATCATCCCAGCCTTCCTGCTCACATTGAAGAAGCAAGGAGGATCCACCATATTCCCTTAAATGTTTTTGTATCATATTTGTTCTGATAATATAGGGAATTGAAGGTGAAACAAGCTCTCTGGGGGAGAACCTGTGAAGTAGTGACTTTTATCAACTCTTGATAGCCAATCTGAAGAAGTTGCCATCTAGGGAAGATTCTCCAATTAATATTTAAATATTAATATGACAAGGGATTTCCATTGACGAAGATGATTAGGAGTGTTAACATGAGGGGGAGACATATGAAGAAGCTGTCAGAGTTATTATTTAAATCAGTATCAAATTTAGTAGGTATCAAATTCAATTACTCTAGAAATTTCTTAAATAGAATGTCATTAGAAAAGGTATGTTGTTTCTTAATCTCTCATCCTTGGTTACTCAAATAAAGATATTTTCAAAAAAGTGGGATTAATTAAGTCAATCTGTGACATAAGAAGAATGAAAGTTCCCCAAGGCCACTTATCCTGCCAATTGCACTTGAATGTTTTTGATCCGTTTGTTGAAGTGAGTGCAGGAGTTTTAGGTTGATTATTTCCTACCATATTCAATATATTAATCTTGGAATGAAAGTGTAAAACCCTTGAAGACAAATGTATGAGATCTCATCTCATGAGGTATCATGATTAGTAGATAATGGACAGCTTTGTTGTCTAAATCATATCCTCTTTCTTTCTACATTGATCATTACTCAAGTAGACTTATAGTGAAATGATTGATGGAACACTTCTTAAGTAAGGAATAACACACTCTCTAACATTAACTTTGTATTTCTTGTCAATAAGGGAGGGGATAAAGTGAAATGAAATTTTGAAAAGTAAGGGGGAGAGAAATCAGTAAAGGGGATAGATAATATTCTCATTTTGACATTGACATAGTCATTTGAGGATACGTTAAGGTATTGATAATAAAATAAAAAGGGGGAGATTTATGGGACCACATTGTGTACAAAGATTTTATTTGTTTTCAACAATTGTCAATACAGGTCAAAATTAAGAAATAGATGAAGAATAACTCTGTAGTTGATGTAGAATGAAATTCATTCAATTTTTGAACTGATCCTAAGTTCAAAAAAATTGTGTTAAAGGTGACACATTGTTTACAATAATTAATAACAGTGAAGTATCATCCATCTAAGTATGATTAATGAAGAATGAGGATTTGAAGAAGATGATGCAATTCTTCACGATTGTATGAGAACCATACAAGAGATTTCTTAAAGAAAAGTATCATATTATTTTCATGAAATAGAGTATGATTGTTGAAGATGAAGAGAAGACATGAAGTAGTGCATGGGATTGGAACTTTGAGAATGGAAAAAATCAAATGATGCTTTGCTGATTTTATTTCAAAAATATCATAAGTTAGGAGAACTTGTGACGCAAGCCTTATGAAGGAAAGGGTGAGTGTAATTCGCTTCCATTCATATTAAATTTTTATTGGAATGAAAGATGTTATTGGAAAACAGGGAAGTTGTAGTACTTCCTGTTGAAAATCTGATGATGCCAAAATCATATGATTCTTTTCACTATCGAATCATCTTTGCGAAGAAGGAAGAACTGTGAACCATTCAGTTTCATAAAGAGAGGTTGTGTTGCACTCACACAACTGATGTTTAAAACCCTAGTGGTGATTTTGGAAGTGAATAAGAACTAGATGTGCAACTAAATTCATATCTTCAAAAAGGAATAAGTTAGTATATCAATACACTCAAGTGTTGGTATTGAGAAGAGAAGAAAGAATAGAATATGAAGAAAAAAGTGTTCCCAAATGAAGACTGGAAATTATACAGGGCAGTTAAACAGTGATGATTCTAAGATTAACTGGACTTCATCGATCTAATAATCACAAAGATAATGTGTGATTCTAGAAAGAAGAAGAAGAAGAGTTCAGTGCAGTTGGTTTTGCACTAAAAGAGAAAGTGTGAAGAAGAGCAGGTTTCAGTGCAGCTGGTTTTGTATTGAAGAAGCAGAATAAAAACAATGTAAATCTTATAGGTTTTCTACAGAGAAAGAAGCGATTGTTTACTTCAATGCTGCTAAGTAAGTAATAAGCAGCAGAAGAAGAAGGTTGTGGAAGAACATGGTAGAACTTTATCATCCAATAGGTCTTAACAGGTGAAAGATTCTTTTGTTGTTGCAAACTATTTTAATAGAGAGAAGACTGTCTTCAGAGGAAGTATAAAGAACCAGCTAGAGGCTACAAGAGACTCTCTACACTTTCAGTATAAATAACTATTAAGTGTAAGGGTATATGATACTCATTGCAAGTGGGAAGAGGATTGTTTCCCTTCCCCCTCCGAGTGTAGGAATAAACACTGGGAAGCAGTTATTTCTTTCCCTCCACTAAGTGTAGGGAGCCACACTGACTATAGGATTGTGTTCTTAGTCAACCACTATAATAGTTACTACATTATAGTGGAGAATATGTGCACTAGTCATTACCATAAACTTCAAGGACATACCTGCTCTTATTGAGTAGTGAACCTTGTAAAAACATTGTGTGCATATTTTTAATACTTTCATATTATTGCATGAGATAGTGAGAGAATAAAAGAATCAAGATTATAATAGTTCAAGTGGTACAGGGATAAAAAAGAAGATATTGGTTTAAAAATCCCCCAACACTAATTCACCCCCCCCCCCCCCCTCTCTCAATGTTATGAATATCCCAAACTGGTTCTCTCACAAGGAACCATGCATCAATGGATCTTACCACACACCAGAATCATCATTCCACCTCAACCATCAACTTAACAGTTTCACCACCTTCCTGACCCTTCTGACCTGAAGGTCACTTATACATGACCAATATGATGATACCCACTAGAGAAGTATCATTAGCATCACATACTGAACCCAACACCTGATCTCTATGGCCCATGTTCCATCCATAATAGAATATAAATACAATATGTGGTTGTTCCACTCATACTCAAGTGCTAGCACCAAATATCAACTACCTTTCATTCCCGACCCACTTGGAATGACATTCCCAACATTCAAAAATCCACTCATAATGTGGATAATATCCTCTATTAACCAATGGTGTTATAACCACCACATATATTCCCTTATACTGATCCTAAATCATTGACCCCAATGGGTCCTAACACTACACACATGCATGTTGCTCTGCCCAATCAACACACTCCGATCACATCACTATTGACACTTCTGTCGAGGCTCATCTTGAAACAAAGGTGCCATGAAACCTTGATCTATGGAAAATTTCTCCTCCCACCATCAAGGAAAAACTCCCATCACATTTCTCTCTGAACCTCCATTCCCATGAGAGACTCATTGAAGCATGACTTCCACAGTGCCACTTGGGTTCCTCCGACATTTGAGAAAATTACAATGGACCCACAGATAGCCTATTCATCGATCTGAAACTCAACCGAGAACCTTTCATAACCACCTTGCACCTACCCTTGCACACCAATACTTTTCCTTAAAAAACTCACTAAATCTCACTCTCCTTCCTAGGTATATTGATCCACTGAGAACCCTCTCACTGGTTCTCACCATCCATCTACCTCAATCTCACCCAAAATGAGTGGTTGTGTATTCCAATGCAACTTAATCAAGCCACCAGACTCACATTCCCATGAGTAATGTCTAGTCTAAACCAATATCTCTCACCTAACCCATTGACCATTCCCCACTACATATCTCGATCATTCAATTTATCAATTCATCTCTCATGAAAAGTATAACTACATGACCACCGTCAACATGAGCATTGTCCCAAAACCACTAGTGTCTACCCAAACTCCCATTGTACCACCAAAAGTGAATCCAAAAAACATTAGTCTAGGAACCTAATCAATTTATCCCTCAAAAACTAACCTTAATACTTTTAAATATCCAATAATTTTATATCCATAAATCCCAAGGATTTCTCAAGGCTTTCCAAAAATTCTTTATTTGGTTAAGTAGAGTTCAAATAAGAATATATATAGAAAAATATCAAACAGTTTTTTCTTGGAACTTTAAGTAATATAACCCTACATCCTTGAGGAATCATGTATCCATCCTTATATCACATCATAGGAGTACCATGTCCTCGTTGAGTTGTTATTAGGGCATCAATACATGTACTGAACCATGATGGGTCTCCATACATCCAATGATGAAGGGACTATATTAAAATAATTTAAAATTATCTATCTATAAGATATACATGAACTTCCATCAAAAAAGATAACCCATGTTTCAGTTGGGAAGAATTCAACCAACATGTTATATGTGAAAAAATTTATATATTATGTTTGGAAATTTAAAAAGATGAACCTCTCATTAAGATACTACCCCAGGAAAGTACATATATTTCATGTGAATCCTACATACCGAATATGAGGCATATACCCCAATATATTTTTAATGGGATAAGATAAAATACTCATAAATAAAAAATCCAATAATTAGTGCATCAACCAAGGGGAAATAATATAACCATACCATCATAAATCAAGAAAAAACTTATGCTATGGTAACTTACACTTTCTATCGGAAAAGGTGTTCTTGATGGACAAGTATGATATCCAATACAAGAACTAACACATTCTTAGAACACATGTATACCATATCATCAAATAATAAAATAATAAAATAGATAAGTCTATAGTACAAATTTGTGACACCTCAATCCAGAACCACCATCATGATCAATGTTCCAAATGACCATAAGTGTGCCTCCCCATATGACAAAGTCTGTTGACAAATTATGAGGTAATAATATATATAATGGTGGGATATGGCCTCATATAGAGTCATAAAATACAATAAAATGACCAAAATCATCAACAATAATAAACATCATAGAAAAAAAAACAACAGTGTTATATCAAAATGATATTTTCATATAAAAACACACTGAGATGCCTGTGTAGGGTGTGAGAATATAACTAAGTAAATTCTCACCAAACACCCCTATTATATGTCATCATATGTGTCTATATAAATGAGTAAAATAAATATAATAAACAACATGCTTGCTGGGTTTTTGTGTGCTAAACTAGAACCAAGTCACATGATGAGGTATGTACACTAGTCAAGCCAACGTGTGCAAACGAGGAAACCATGGTGTCTAAACATACCTATTTTAGTTCCATGTTTAAATATTATTATCACCACAACTCATTCCATTATAAACTATACTGATCTCATACCCAAAGACTCAAGTTAGTCAAATGTCCACACCTCAAAAAAATTCATGAGTAGGTATGGTACTATCATATAACTACATCTTGACTGACTACTTGATCACTTAGGGTAGGGTCCATCTGATGTATCACATCACATCATGACCCAACCCTTTATAATTGGTCCTCGAATGAAACCCACTCAAGGAAAGTTCATTCATACAAGTATTTCATTTTACCATGAATCAACCCCTAGGTAAGTCATTAGCCTAATACTATTAAAGAAATAACCATATAGCTCATAATACAATTCTACTCAAATAATGTTCCTTGGACCAAGCCTAATCTAGAAAATTTCGATCACTGTGACCAAATCCTTCTCACTCAAGGAAATTTCAGGTCTCATAATCCCACTCACCCTTTGGATTCATCACCTAGCATAATGAGTGAATCATAAATAGGGCTCATAGCATGTTGCACAGCTCACCAAGTAATCTCATGGTGTTAGTTTCCCAAAACCAAGCCCCTAATGTCACCCATCTAGGTATCCATAGGTCCTATAAACCCACCATGGTCTCTACACATAGACACTAACTCATGTTTGTCACCCATTGGTTACACCACAACCCATATTCTCTCCATAACCAAGACCCCATGGGGTTTTTCCACATCCTTTTCAAATTATCTATCCACTCCTAGTTATAGTACCTAGGGACTATCCCAATCCATCAAATTCTACCTAAAGATAGACTCAATAGGGGGAGTAGAAAACCTAAGTAATCCCACTTGATATCCAAATGGAATGCCCCGAACAGCTCCCATAACACTCACTCGGGTCCCATCTCACATCTCTAAAGGGATATCCCTCAGAATCTCACCCAAATTAAACCCATGTCTGTCAAATATTTAGTTACTTAAGGAATTATCCTTAATATCTCACACATCAATTCTATCCTTCGACCTCATAAGAGGGTTCCTAGTCACTTTAGATATGTACGTCCATATATTTAGTCAACACTCAACCCCAATACCTTCATGCCTACCCACTAGCACTAGGATATCAACTAAGTAAATCCCATATCTCATCTGACATCCAAGGACCATATAGAGGTCTCTTATAAGTTCTAACATATCCATATCCCCGTAGAGACATAGTTATTAATCAATCTCAATTTTCAAAGATGTAAAAGAGCACCTGGTCTCATCCAAGAATGATTAATTCCACCCTGTCAGCTCATATATGGATTCTACCATTCTTTATACCATATTACTAAAACTTTGAAATTATTTTGGCATGCACACTCATAAACATACATGAATAAGAGTTTGGTTAATATGGTTTATTAACCTCAAACATGGATTTAACCCCTTTACAATCACTAATGAACCTCATCCAATCCCACCAATCTCCTTCCTTCCTCTTAGGAACCTATCTCATGACAAGAAATAATAATAACTAATTGTAATCATTTATAACTAATAATTAAAAATTAATTAAGCATTTTTAATTGCCTAAAAACTCTTTAGAAAACTCTATAAATAGAAATAGTGACTAATCACCCATGAAAGCTTCTTGGAACACCCATGTAACTATCTTATCCAAAATACCTATCACACAACACTCGATTAATCTCAAAATTCATCCAAATATACCAAAATCCATAATTAAAATTGAGAAGTGGGATAATTAAACTGAAAGGATGGGAGATAGAATGTAGACACCTTCTTAGGTCACCCTCTAGCCATATAATAAGAAACTACCATTATCCTCAATTGATTATACCATGTTTTGATCAAATATTCACTAAAATCAAGCTTCTATCTCACCAAATCAGTGATAAAAAAATGGAAATCAATGATAAATGGAGGAAAGGGGAATTATCATCTGGAATCATCATAGGAATGAACCAAAATACCCCCTATTGATTCGAGATTTAATGGGTTAAAGAGGTGGGAGAGAGCCAACCAAAATGGCCTCCTCCCAATCCTCAAACCTCTCTAAATCACAAAGGTCTATGACCCCCAAAATATGGAAGTTCCCTTTCTGAAAATAATTCAACCATGAACCATTTACTGTGTAAACTAGGGGTTCACACCATTATTCCCCCTGATACTTTCACAGAATGGAGCACTACTACTTGAAGTAAAGGCTATGTAAGGGTCTCTTCACACCCATGGAAGGGTAACCTTCATAGCATAGACTGATGATTCATGGTGTGAATAACCACGTAAGGGTCCTCAACCCCATTTGAGGGTCATTCATGACATGACCACTACCCATCTCATTATGAATGGCCTACTATAGTAATTTACATTATTCTAACCACCCATCACTTCACTAACCTCCACACAAACACATGAGTCACCAACAAGGCCTCAAACCATGTCCAAAAACATCCATTAAGGATGTTTAAGAGTTCTGATTCCCAATCATAATCCCAGTTCTCAAAATGAAACACTTACCCATCCAAAATTCAAGATTTCTCTAAAACATAAATACCCATAAATTCATTGGATGTTGTATTTATAAAACAATTTTATAAATTAATTAAAAATTTAAATTTTATGGTTAATTTTTTTAATGATTTTGAAATTATTATTATAAATATTTCACTAATATAAATTATTTAATATAAAGAATATTTTTGAATATATATATATATATATATATTGTATATAAAATGTTTATAAATCATAATAAAAGGTATTTTACATTTCACTAATTTTTATGTCCAACCTTTTCACTTTGAACTAAAGTGTTTATTAAGAAATTAAAAGGTTAATTTATAAAGAAGTCATTAATTATATAAATAAGACCAAAATATAAAGAACTTAAAATTTAAAATTTTTAATTGATAATTTTTAATTAATTTTAATTGATTGAATTAAAAGGAAGGTTGTTTTAGATATTATTTAGACCACATCGAAATTGTTTTGATGATATATTTTTTTAGGGTTTAAATAATTCTTAAATATGTGATAATTAGATTTTGTAAATAGTTTAAATTATATAAATTTTATTATAAAATTTTTATAATCCCTAATAATATCATATATTTAATATGAAACTCTGTATAATGAATAATATAAAAGATTCCATATAGAAATTGGATATTAAGTGTTTATATCAAATATAAAGAATATCCATAATGTTTATCTTAGGTATAAAATGTTTATAGTAATTTTTTTATTATGAATAGTTCATAATAGTTTATCTAATGTTTAAATTTATTAAATGTTCATTTATTTAGAAGTGATTCCTTTTTTTATTCATGTATATAAATTCTTTAAATAATTTAAATAATGATTATTCATTACTTATGTAATAAATTTCTTCTAGAAGATAGATCCCTGCGTTAAATGCTAGGTGAGACTCCATAAAATTTAGTTTTTCATTTATCATTGTAACAATTCCATCTCCAGTAACCAAGAGTGAGTGTCTACTTTATTTTATTGGTATAAAATACTAAGTATATCATCCCAAATAACGGATCATTTTAGTAGCATCAAAGAACAATATATAAAAAATATTCTAATATTACATTGGAAATAAAATATAAAACATAGTTAAAGTAAATATTATGAATCCTTGAACTCAATAAAAGATTCCATCTTTATATCCTGAGGAAATGAAAATAAAAAATATGGGTGAACTCAAATGCTCAGTAAGGGTTACATATAATGGAAGCTATCATGATTAAATAAGTCATAATAAAAATAATAAAGATATATAAATAAACACACATTCCATTTAATCAATAAATTGATCATGAAATGCATCCATGGGAAATATCAATGAAATAATATCATGTATAATAATAATAAATAAATTCTCAATAAAGGAAATTCATAATTTTGGGCATCATGATTTCATATATCATTATATCTTTACCATCATGGACTTACTCTAAGAAATTGTAAACTATGGGTTTGTAAACGCCCAAAAAAATTAAACAAGGTTATACAACTAGTTTTTCTCATGATAAAAATTATTACATCAAGGGGCTATGAAATTTCTTTCCCCAGTTGTCATTACATGTCCAATTCATTCCTCATATATTGAATGATTAATTTAATTCATAATAAAAATTTCTTACAAAAAATATACATATTGAGTAAATAATATAGAATGTCAATATTTATGTATTCAATCAAATAAATTTAATAATGAAACACCATATTTAGAAATGGTTTATAGTTTATGAAATTAGAATATTCGTCTTACAAAGAATATGGATATATAATAGAAATATAATTTCCATTCAAAGGTTTTAAAATAAATTTAATGTTTCAAAATAAATTTAATATCCATAAAATTAATAATTTATAAAATATGACCATGAATTCATTAGAAAATTATATTTTTTAGTGAAATTAGGTCTTTTAAAGAATAAAACAAAATAGAACAGAAATATTTAAAATATTTTTCATTAAATATTTTTATTTATGAAACCATAAAAAAATTTATAAAAATATAAATATGGTAAAATGGTTATGGTGGTGGGAAAATTAATTAACATTGTATATGTTAAAAAGTAACATTAATTTTAAACTTTTGTAAATAAGGTTGAAAACGACTATTTTAAAAAAATTAAAATATTCATTCAAAATCTTGTAAAAATTCACGGATAATAGAAAAAGTCTAAATAAATCATTTGAGAAAATAAAAAATACTTTTTAAAACAACTTTAAAAAATATGGACATGAAATCAAACTATAACAGATAAAAAAGAGAAATAAGATCAAATTTTATTTTAAAAGCCTATTTCCTTAATTCTAGGTCCAAATAAGGTAAAATTATAAGAAAACATAAAAATCATTAAATATCTAGAGTATGATAAAATATATTGAGTTTATAAAGGATATATTATATGATTTCTTCAATGAAAAATATAATCAATCCCAAATAATGAGATTGTAAAATTAGTTCTTACCTCTTTTGTAATGTAAAAATTATAACCCCTTGAAATAGAAAACTTTAATTGAAACTTTAATCACCATTAATAAATATATTATCATGTTAAATACATCAAAGGGGTACCACATAAAATAAAATAGGTACATAATACCAAATATGTCTTAATGTAGTGGAAATTGATATGGAATACTTTACCCCATGCTTCCACTTAGTTGAACGTGATTTAACCTCATGTATAATAAATTTATATTTATTATAATTAAATAAAATATCTATATATATATCTTTAATATCATATATGATTCATTTATAACATCTTATCACTCCTTCGTTAACAATATTTAATTATTATCATTATTTTGGGTGTTAACTGCTTAGTTTTCTCTTGTATGTTTCATTGTGGATGCTTTGGTTCTTATGAATAGGTTGTAGATTCATCATCTAAATAATTATATCAATTTTAAAAATATCATATTAATTATTTATTTACATTTTTAAAATCATTGATAAAATATGGGCATGGAAAATGAATCACATCACTTCGTGGTGACGGTTGGTTATACATACACACAAGTGATGTTTTCATTTATTAATGGAATAATGGGTAAAGAATTAGATGATATATTAAATTTTTTAAAAAAAAATTATTTCAAAATTATAATATATATTCATTATTTATCTTATTTTGTCAATCCATTTGAGTTTGTGATAGAAAAAACTTACATCATTTCAAGTGGTTGTAGTCCATCATACACACGAGTGATGGATTTGTTTCCCATTTAATAAAGAATGAGATGGAAAAATATTATAATATAAACATAGTAAAATTTTAGTATATTTGATATAATGGTGTTATTATATTTTAATTGTTAGTAAATAATTGAAGGTGGTAAAAGAAGAAGTAAAACAAACTCGTTTAAGATGATTACCTTCTCTTAAAGAAACCTTCTTTAGATATATTCTTAAGGAACCTTCAGTTGGTATTTTAGGAAGACTATCACCTCAATAACATGTATAATATTATTTGGTAGTTATGTTTTCATGGTTTTTGTGAGATAAATAGATCAAAAGGGTGTGAATAATTGAGGGTAGGAGGTTCTTTTTATAATTGAGGTGAGTGGAACACTTATAATTTTTGAAATATTATTAAGTCACTTTACATGAAAAATGAAGAACAAATAAATAATATTAAAATTTTATAATGTTAAGATAAAAATAAAATAACTAATTTTGTTTATGAAATTTTTATTTTATTTTAACCCTTATCTTTTTATAATAACCCCAAAAAAATATGTTTTAACATTAACCACGGTAACTGATTTTTACTATTTTTACAATTAATTATGAATAAATATTAAGTTAACCTTATTAAATAATATTAATCATTATAATTAAAAATATGTAATTAATTTTAACAAATTTAATTAATAGATGTGGTATAACTTAATTTAAAAATAAACCCACCAAACATGACAAAAAATGGTTTTTCATGAAATGCATTTTTCAACCATAAGTTAATAAAAAATATAGTTTATTTATTGATAATAATTTTCTAGATTTAAATTTTTATAATTATATATATAATATATAAATTTAATTTAAATAATTATATATTATATATTATATTAACTGATAAAAAACATTATTCACTTAAAAATAGCTTTATGAAGAAGAAAAATATCCCTTTTGCATCCAATTGATCGTATATTTATTTATATCAAATTTATAATCAATACATAGTTAATTACACATATTATAACACATTATTATAAATAATTGGAGAAGTATTTAAATACTACATTTTCAATTATTCATAAAAGCTTATTTCTAAGGAAAATTTTAAAAAATTAATTCAAGGATTATTTAACCTAGTTAGTTCAAAATCAATATTCATCTTATAAAATTATAATTTTTTTAGATGAGTTATTAAAATATTAATTGTGGTATAGTTTCATAAAAATAAAATGTTCACTTTTTATAATTGAATATTGGGTGTTGTATTATTCCCCAGGTTCCCACATTAATTATTGTATTTTATGATTTCATCAAATTACCTATACCATTTTATTCATCCAATTCCATAAAAATTTTCCTCTAGTGTCAAATATTTGAATTTTCACTTCATAGTAATATAGACCAGGTTCTAATTTTATTTCCTCAAAGGTGGGAACATGCGTTGGGTCTGACATATACTTCCTTAGCAATGAGATATATAGCACATCATGTAATTTAGTTAGGATCAATGAAATTTCTAAATCTTAATCCATAGCTCCAATTATTTCTAAAATTTCAAAAGGTATGATGTACCTTGGCCTCAATTTCGCTTTCTTACCGAGCCGTATAATACCCTTCCATGGAGACACTTTAAATAAAATGTGATCTACCACTTGAAATTCCAAATATTTTCTTTAGTTATCATCGTAACTATTTTTATATCATTTAGATAATTTAATATGGGTTTCAATAATCTTTACCTTCTATATTGTCTCCTTAACAAGTTCTGATCCCACAAGCTTTCTTACACTAACTTCATCCTAATAAGTTAGAGTATGGCATCTTTTTCTATATAATGCTTCATACAGTGCCATGTGATTACTTTAATGGAAGATATTTTTATAGGAAAAATCCACCAAAGAAAAATATCGATCCCACATACCATTAAATTAAAGTGAGAATGACCTCAACATATCTTTAAATGTTTTAATAGTCCTTTCCGACTTTCTATTAGTTTGAGGGTGAAATAAAGTCATTGAATTATTCTTATTATCAATAGCCTTCTAAAGGCTTTTATATAATTTTTATGTAAATCATGGATCATTATGAGACACAATTGAAATATTTTCACCATGAAGTATTACAAATTAATTGATATAGAGTCATGTGAGTTTCTCAAAATGTAAATCTTCTCTTATAGTGAATAAATGCATAGATGTGGTAAGGTAATCTTTAATTTCTAATATGGAATAATTATTTCTTGGTGTCTTTGGAAATAAAATGGAAAATTACTTAGTTATATCATCTCATTTCCATATAGGAATAGGTAGAGGTTTCTTTAATTCCTTATGGTGTTTTCTATCAGCCATTACCTATTAAAAAAATGAATCTTTAAACATAATTTTTAATTTTCTGCATTAAATTATCCCACAAAAATGTTAAATTGAATCACTATACATATTGGTGGTACTAGTATGTATAGAGAAATTGGATCTATAAACATCATCAAATAATCCCCTTTTTAGGTCATACATAGATAGAACATAAAGCCTCTTTCCAAATTTCTAAACACAATCCTTATAAACAAAGTCTTCTAATTTACCATCATTCATGGATCTAATTTTATTTTGAAAAATCTCATCAATGAGCTGAGAAATTCTTATCATTTTTAATAAAAAAAATTGGAAATAATTTTAAAAAGGAGCGATGTTTCTACTTCATTGATAATTCTGATATCCATCTTCACTAAATCCATGAACATTAAATCCCTATTAATACTCCTTTTGGTCATAACATTGTGATCTTTCCAACTCAATGCATCTTTTAAATTATTTTCCCTCCATGGGTAGTAATGTATTCAGTAATCATAATCCTTGAGTAGAATGAACTATTCCCTTTTCCTCATCTTGATATCTTTCTATGAAAACTTGTATTTCAGAATCTTATGATTTGTGTATATCACACATCTTTCTCTGTAGAGAAAATGTATCCATATCTTTAGAGAAAATATTATGGATTGAAAATCAATATCATTAATTGGATAGTTTTTTTTCATGAATATTTAATTGTATTAATTCATATCCAATAACTTTCTCATTTTCTATAAGGACAAAACCATTTCCTTTCTTCAATTTATCACTACAGATCACAAATCCATCATTTCTTGATGGTAGAGGAAATATCAGAGCATTGACCAATATCTTCTTCAATTCTTAAAAACATTCTTCACATTCAAATTTCCATATAAACCTAACGCCTTTATGTTTAATATTGGTTAATAGGTTGTCCAATCAGGAAATTTTTTATAAAAATTACTGATAATAGACTAAAAAATAAAGGAAAACACATACCTTGGTAAAGTTCATTGATGTATTACATTTTTTACTACTTTTTATTTGTAGGATCAACTGAGATTCTATCCTTAGAGACAATATAGACAAGAAATGATACTTTTGGAAGCTAGAACTCGCATTTTCAAAATTTACCATAAAACTCTTTTTATATAATATTCTCAAGAATTATTTTTAAGTGACTATTATGGTCCTCATAGAATTTTTAGTACACCAATATATCATCAATAAGTACCGTAAAAATTATCAATATATTCCTTGAATACTCTATTAATCATATTTATAAAAAAAGAGTTTACATTAGTTAATCCAAATAGAATTACTGTAAATTCATATTTTCTATACCTCATATAAAAATCCATATTTCGAATATATTCCTTATTTACTCACAATTTATGATAACTAGAATGGAGTAAAATATTTAAAATATATATAGATATTTTAATTTGATCTAATAAATCATTAATGTGAAGTATGGGATACTTTTTATTTATAGTAATATCATTTATTTCCTAATAATAAAATAAATACCTCATATATCCATTTTATTTCTTAATAAAAAGTACAGGGGCTCCCCAATGTGAAACACGAGGGCATATAAATTCTTTATCACACAAATCTTGTAGTTTTTTCTTTATTTCTACAAATTACATAGTGTCCATTCTATAAGGAGTCTTTGATATAGAAATCATATCAAATATTAAATCAATTGAAAATTCAACTTCATGATTTAGTGGATGTTAAGGTAATTCCTTAGAAAATACATCAATCTATTATTATACAATAGATATGTCCTTAATTTTAATATTACTTTTCCAACCCATAGATTATGTCTTCTCTTATTCTCTAAGAAAATAATTCAGAATGGCTACTAGAGGTGGATCAAGAAATGACCTAGATTATTAATTCTTCCCTCTAAAGATAATGAATTCTACATCTTCATCACAAATCATAATTTACTTCTCTTAAAAATAATTTTTTTAATAATGTTTTAAAATCCAATCCATATTAATTATTTTATCAAAATCAACTATATGTATAACAATAAAGACTCGAAATAGGTCACATTTATGTGTCATAATGGAAAATAATTGAACATACTTATTGAATTTAGATTTTCACTGGGAGTCTTGAATGAAAACTCCCGTATTAATGTGCTAGGAAAATATATAATTTTATTTGGAAACATGGAATATATAAAATACTATGAATATATAGATTAAAATAAATCATTATATAAATTTTAGGATATGATTAAAGTACCTTACACTACAACTTTAAGAACATTAACCCCAGTTATAGTAATTTCATAAGCTTGGAATTATCCCCTAAATATCTTCTATAGTAAGTTCCCTTGATTATTGAAACATTTATTTGAATAATGCACCATTTATTTAAAATTTTAGAATTGTATAATAGTGGTCTCTTTATTTCCCTTTCATTCATTATCTAGATCACCCTTATCTTTAAACTAGTAACAAACTCTCATTCCCTTTAATCATTTTCCAAGATCTTTCCTTCAATAATTTTCACATGATGGAAATTTATTCAATCCCTTATACTTATTTGATGTGTTACCTTTTTCTTGGTGCTCATATGACCTCTTATTCTCTTTATTTCCATTGAAAATATAGTATTTAGAACATTAATTCTCAATTTTTATGGCCCATAATACTATTTCTTTATATGATGAATTTTTTTGAGAAATTAGTTCCATTCAGATGCTTAGTTTGAGACCATCAAATAAATGGTCAATATTTTTTTCAGATAACATATATAGTTTTAAGAATACATTGATATTCATATAAAGGTATCCTCATTCTCTATAACACTTTCCTCTTCAATTGAATTTATGGTAAGGAACTTTCTCTTCTTTTCAATTTGTTTTTCATGTGGGAAATATTTATTGAAGAAAGTTACCTTAAAATCTCTCTATTTCCTATTTTCAATTTCTTATTCCTCCTTGGTAATCTATATGAATGGAAAACATTGATCAGTATCAAAACTAAGATGATACACAGCCATTATAACCTTTTCCTTTCCATTTTATCCCAATGATATAAATATATTTTCTAGATACTTAATTTATTTATCATCCACCATTGTATTAGTAGTTACACTAAAATATGGAGGCTTCTATCACATGAAATTATCCAATACAGGTGTATCATGTAAATTAACATCATTTTGCTTCCTATCATAAAGGTTATTAATTATAACCTGGGTCATCTGCCCTAATATGGCCATGATCTGCTTAGCTCCAACACCAATTGTATTAGCTTTCTCAGCATGGGAATCATAATATTGTCCATGAGTATTGATACCTTTATTTCTGTGAGTAACCATTTCTAAATAATGGAAAATACTAGATTAGATCATAAAATTATGAATTTTAAATAATAATGTATAATTATAAATTTGTTGTAACACTTAACATAAATTGAAAATTTAAGCATTTATAATCTTAGAATCATAAACTTATTTTTTTTGAAAATATCTTTAAATAATAAAAATATTTCCAAACATTTAATAAAGGTTTGTAAATAAAATTTGAATTAAATCAAGAATTCCCCCTGTGAATTTCAAACCAGGTGCACAATAAGGTCTCATTCATTGTGCTCTTCAATGATGGTCGAGATATACTCAACTAACTATCTTTGGGGTTATTACCCATAGATACATAAAGAATAAAACTAAATCATCTTTTAGTAACCAAATAGGGATATATTTCTAGTAAATTCATGTAATATCTACCTAAACAAAACTTTTATGATGTTATCGTACAATTAGACATATACTTAAATTCTTTCATTGGGTTTTGTTCCATAATATATATTTTACTAAATCTATTTCCCAAGGGTTACGTACAATGAAATATATCATGAGTAAATAAGGTATAATTAATATGGAAATGTAGATAACTGAAAACACGTTCCATTTAATCAATAACTTGAGTATAAAATGAATCCATGGGTAATATCAATGAAATGATCTCATGGATAATAATAACTAAATTACCAATAAAGGAAACACATAATATTGGAAATTATGATCTCACTTATCCTGGTATCTTTACCATCAAGGCATTGCACCAAGATAGATTAAGCTATGGGAAGGTAAACACCAAAACCCTATTTAATAAGGATATCCAATTAGTTTGCCTCATAAGACCAATCGATGAATTAAGGGAAAATATAATTTCATGTCGCACCTATCACTGCATGTTCAATTCATTCATCATATATTTAATGATCAATTTAATTCATATATAATATTCCTTATCAACAAATATATATATTAAGTAAATAATGTGAAATATCAATATTTCCCAAACAGATCAAATAACATTCATAGTAAAACATCATATTTATTAATGGTATATTGTTAAGGGAATAAGCATATACATGATACAAAAACAATATATGGAATATAAATGTAACATACAATGAAATATGATAAAAATAAAGTTAATATTTCGTGATAAAGTAAATGAAAATAATTAATAAGAGATATAATATGACCAACAACTCATTAGAAAAGTATATATTTTAGTAAAATCAAGTATTTTGTAAAATAGATGAAAATGGAATCAAAACATTTAGAATAATTTTTTATTAAAGAGTATTCTTTTTAAAACCATATAAAACTTATATAATAAACGAAATATTATAAAGTGGTTATGTCGAAGGGAAAATCTATTAACTTCATATATATTAAAAAGAAACATTCATTTTGAATTTTTAAAGAAAAAGTTGAAAATGAAACTTTTGAAAAACATTATAAATATTCCTTTCAAACTTTTTAAAAACTTGAGTATTTCTTAAAACTTTAATAATAAATCATTTAAATAAATAAAATGGACTTTTTTAAAACAACTTTGAAAAATATAGACATGGAAAAAAATATACATGATCGAAACGAGAACTAATATCAGCTTTTTTTAAATTTATTTTGTTAAATATAGTTCCAAAGAGAATAAAAGTTTGAAGAAATAATAGAAAAATTTTAAATACCCATAAAATAATAAAATATATTGGTTTTATTTAGTTTATATTATAATATCCCTTCAACAAAAAATATAAGTAATCCCAAATAATGATATTATATAATAAATTCTTTTTTCCTAGGTAACTTTTAAATTATAACCCCTTGAAAGAGAAAACATGAATTGAAACTTGAATCACCATGAATAAATATAAATTCATGTTGAATAAATTAATGTGGAAATATACGCACCACATAAATTAAAATAGGTGTATAATACCAAATATGTCTTAATATAGTGGAAATTGAAACAAAATCTCTCACCTCACGCATATACTTAGTTGAAAATTATTTAACCTCTGGTATAATAAATTTTTATTTATTATAATTACATAAAAACTCTATATACATATCTATTGTATCATATATGAACCATTTATAACATATTATAAATCTCTCATTAATAATCTTTCATTATTATCATTATTTCGGGTGTTAACTACTTAGTTTTCTTAGGTAGGTTCCTTCATGGATGTTTGGTTCATGTGTATAGGTCAAAGTTTTATCATCTCCATAATGATATTGATGACATAAATATCATATTTATTCACTAGGTATATTTTTACAATCATTCTTGAAATTTCTACATGGAAAATGAGTTAAATTGCTTCGTGAAGACGGTATGTCATACGTATTCCCAAGAAACATTGTCATTTTTTAATGGGTAAAATGGTAAGGAATTATATGATAAATTAAATTTCAATAATAATAATAATAATTTTATAATTATCATATATATTCATTAGTTCCATCATTATGACTATCCTTGTGAGACATAGATGGAAATAAAATGACATTGGTTCATGACACGGTAGTTCGTCATACACATGAGTGATGGTGTTGTTTTCCATTTGATGGAGAATGAGATGGATAAATATTTTAAAATTATCTTAATATCATATAATTATATTGGATATAATTTTATTATAATATTTTAATTTTTAGGGAAAAATTGATGGTGGTAAAAGAAGAAGTAAAAAAAAGAGCTCGATTAAGACAATTAGCTTCTCTTAAAGAAACCTCCTTTGGATCTCTTATTAAGTTCCCTAGGATGGTCTTTTTGGAAGACTATAACCTATATAATGTGTATAATAATAGTGTGGAGGTATTTATTCATGGGTTATTTTATCTAAGTGGCGCAAAATGTGTGAATAAGTGAAGGGATGAGGTGCCCATTTATAATTGAGGTAAGTGACACATTTATAATTTTTAAAATATTATTAGGTCACTTTCTTGGAAAATGGATCCAAAAGGGATAATATTAAAATTTTATATGTTTAAGTTCAAAATACATCTAAAAATTAGGTTTAATCAGGTATTTAGATCATTTTAACCCTTACCTTTTTATATTAACCCCCAGAAAACTAATTTTAACCTTAATAGTAGAAACGAATTTTTATTTTTTTTACTATTTATTATTACTAAAAATTAATTTTCACTTATTAAATAATATTAATTATTATTATAAAAAATATTTAATCCATTTTATAAAATTAAATTCATATAATTTTAGAAATTTAATTTAAAAATAAACCCATAAAATGTAATGAAAACAGTTTTTCTTAAAATGAATTTTTAAAGCATAAGATGATTTTACATTAACTATATTACTAGAATTAATAATTATATAGATTTAAATGAATATATTTAGATATATAATCTATAAATTTAATTTAAATAATTAAATATTAAATATTATTTTAACTAATCAAAATGGAGAAACATTATGCACTTAAAAACAATTTTCTTGAAAAAAATACTTTTTACCTTCAAATGATCTTGTATTTATTTATATAAAATTGATAATCAATACATGGTTAATTATATATAAAATAACATATTATTATAAATAAAATGAGGAATATTTAAATAATAAATATTTCAATTATTCATAAAATCTTATTTCTAAGTGAAAATTTTAAAATTCCATTCTAGGCTTATTTGACCAGGTTAGTTCAAAATAATTATTCATCCTATAAATTTACAATTTTTTGACATGAATTGTTAAAATCTTAATTTTATAATTGATTCATGAAAATAAAATTTCCACTTGATATAATTTAAGCTCAAGCGTTACATGCTTCCTTCTTTCAAAAATGGTTTCCTCAAGATGATCATGGATATTACTTTATAAACAAATAATGATTTCTCTTATTCATAAATTACATAGATTCCCAATATGCTTCCTCTATTTTACAATTTCTCCAAAGTAACCTTACCAATCAATTTATCTGATTTCTCAAAAAAAAATCTCTAGTTTCAAGAATCGTTATTGGATCTTTAAAGTTAGATAGACCATGATCTAATTTTATTTCTTTTGAGGTGTGCACATTCATTGGGTCTGGTATATACTTCATTCTCCAACCTTGGTTCTCTTCCCTTTGAGGTGTGAATTTTTTCATGGGGGATTCTCTTGTCCTTCACTACTTTTGTCCCCAGTAGTTTCCTCCTTTCACTTGATTTTTCCTATACTTTAATAAAAATTTAATGGATTGGGCGGGTATATACTTCCTTAAAAATGAGATATGGAACACATTATGTACTTTAGAGAGGATTTATGTAATTGAAAAATGGTAATCCAAGACTCAAATTATTTCCTAAATATAAAAGTGTCTTATGTATCTTTTGATAATTTTCCCTTTATTTTCGAACCTTATAACACCCTTCTATGGATATAATTTCAAGAAAACATGATCCACTACTTTAAATTCCAAATATATCCTTTAGTTATCATTATATCACTTTTTCCAACATTGAAATAATTCAATATGGGTATGAATATTCTTTAACTTCACTACTGTCTCCTAAACAATTCCTAGTCCTATAATCATCCTTTCACCAACTTCATCCCAATAAGTTTGATCATGACATCTCTTTCCAAATAATGATTCATATTCTGCAAAGTGAATACTTTAATGAAAGATATTATTATAGGAAAACTCCAAAAAGGTTAAATAATGTTCCCATATACCTTTAAATTCAAGTGATCATGACCGTATCATGTCTTATAATGTTTGAATAGTACTTTTAGATTGTCCATCAGTTTGGGGGTAATAGGAGATGCTCAAAAGAGACTCAATATCAAGTGCATTATCATGAATTTTATAGAATTTCAATGTAAATGGTAGAACATGATCAGATACAATTTAAAGAGGTTCACCATGAAGTATTACAACTTCATTAATATAGATCCATGTAAGGTGCTAAAGAGGTAAATCTTCTCTTATAGAGAGGAAATGCACAGATTTTCTTAGGAAATCTATAATAACCCATATATAATCAATCTTTCTGGTCATATTTTAAAATTTAGTGACAAAATTCAATATGGTATCATCATGTTTCTACATAGTAATAGGTATAGTTGTAATGACTTCCTTAAGATGTTGTCTATCAATATTTATTTGCTAACAAACCAACCATCTTGATAGAGAATCAGTAATTTCCTACTTCATATTATCCCACCAAAAATGTTCATTTAGATATCTATACATCTTGGTTATGAATCGTATAATAATTTCATTTTCATGTTATATATATATTTTTCATGTATCCTACTTCAAAATTTCAAAACACCATATTCATAAATAAATTTTTCCAATTTCCCATCATTCAAGTCATTAATATAATTTTTTAAATTCTAATCATCTAGCTAAGAGCATTTTATCTTTTCTAATAAATTTGGATTTGAAATTATTTGAAAAAGGAGTTATGTTTCACCTTCCTTAAGAATTACCATATCCAAATTCAATAATCCATGAACATTAGATCCAAGTAAATCTACATTTTGGTCATAACTCCATGATCATTCACTATCAATATATCTTCTACATTATGGTCCTTCCCTATGTAATAATGTATTGAGAAATCATAATCCTTGAGTAGCTCGATCCTTCACATTTCCTTTATATTGAGAAATTTTTGTGAAATGATGTATTTCAGACTCTTATGATCTTTATATATCTCAAATCTCTCACCATAAATATAATGTCTTCGTATCTTGAAAGAAATGATTTCAGATACCAACTTAATATCATGGGTTATATAGTTCTTTTCATGAATCTTTAACTCCATTTTTGTATAGGAAATAAATTTATCATTATTTATAATGAAACCACCAAATACTTTCTTTGAAGTATCACTATATATCAAAAATCAATTATTTCCCAATGGTAGAGTTAATATCAGGTCATTTACCAATTTTCTCTTCAATTCTTCAAAACATTCTACACATTCCTTTATCCATATAAACTTAACCCCATTTCGTGTAAGCTTGGTTAACAGGTTAACCAATCATGAATGATTTTGAAAAAATCATTGATGAAAACCTCCCAAACAAAACCCCTTTTCATGTAATCTTGGTTAATAGGTTACAAAATCATGAATGATTTTGAACAAATCATTGATAATAACCTCAAAAACCAAAGAAACTACATATGTTAGTTATATTCATTGATGTGTTTAATTATTTGATTGCCTTTTTATTCATAGTATAAACTGAGATTACATCCTTGGAGACAATATAGCCAAGAAATTATACTTTTAGAAGATAGAATTCACATTTTTTAAATTTCCTAGAAAATTATTTTTCTCAAAGAGTATCTAGAACGATTCTTAAGTGATTCTCATATTCCTCATGGCTTTCAGAGTGTACCAAGATATCATTAACAAATACCACAATAAAATTATATAATATTACCTTGAATACTCTATTTATAGGATCCATAAAAATAGAGGGTGTATTAGTCAATACAAATGGCATTAATATAAACTTTTAATGTCTATATCACATAAAAAATCTATCTTTGGAATATCTTCCTTAATTACTAGATATTAATGATAATGATAACAAAGTTGAATCTTTGAAAAAGATTTATCTCCTTGATGTTGATTTAATATATCATCAATCCAAGGTGGAGGATACTTGTTATTTTTAATAATGGTATAAATTTTCTTATAAGCAATGCAGAATATCAAAGATCTATATTTATTCTTAATGAAAACAACAGGGGCTCCCCAATGTGAAACATGAGGGCGTGTAAATCCTTTATCACACAACTCTTGTAGTTTTTTCTTAAATTTCATTAATTATATAATTTATATTATATATAGAGTATATGATATTGGTATCACATAAAGGATTAAATCAATGGAAAACTAAACTTCATGTTTGAGTGGATTTCTATGAAATTCCTTAAAAAATACATCAATGTATTCTGGTATAGTAGGTACATCTTCAATTTAAAGATTACCTTTCCCACCTATAGATCATGTTTATTATTATTCCCTAATAATCTCAATCATAAAATCTTTTAGAGGTGGATCTAGAAAAGACCTAGATAATGAATTCTTCCCTCTAAATATAAGAAATTCCATATCTTTATCATGGATAGTAATTTATTTCTCTTGGAAATATTTTATTATTATATTTTGAAATCCATTCAATGCTAAAGGTTATAAAAAAATTAAGTATAGGTATAATAATAAATTCAGAAATTGGACATGTTTATGTGTCATAATTTGAATTAACCAATAAATTGTTTTTGTGATGAGATTTTAACTAGGAGTCTTAACAGACAACTCCCTTTTTAATGTAACGGTAAACATCTAATTTTCTTAGAAAACATGGAAGATATAAAAGTGTGTGAAGATATATAATAAAATAAAGAATTAGATGAATTTGAGTCTATGATTAAATTACCTACAACCAAATATTTAGGAACTTAAAACTCTAATATAGTAATTGTATAATATTATAATTCTCCCCTTATCCTCTTTTCTGATAATTTACCTTGACATTAAGGCATTGGTTTGAATAATTCCCCATTTATTAATAGTTGAAGCACTAGATAGAAGTGGTCTCTTTATTTATATTCCTTATATATATTACCCTTATCTACACACTTTTAACAAACATCCATGCCCTTCAATAATTTTATAGGATGTTTCCTTCCATGATTTTCAAATTATGGAAATTGATTCATTCCATTTTCTTGGTACTCGAAAGACCTCTTATTCTCTTGATTTCCCTTGCGGATATTGGACCTAGAGAATTACTTCTCTATTTTTATGGAACATAATAATATTTCATTATATGAAAAAAAAATATAAATTAGTTCCCTTATAAGGATTAGCATGATCCCATCATATAATTGGTCAATATTTATTTCGGAATTACATATGTAATACAAAGAATACTTGGATGGTTTTAAAAATGTAGCCTCATACTCTACAACACCTTTCACTTCATTTTTCTTTATTCTAAGGAATCTTATATTCATTTTAGTTTGTTTCTCATTCGGGAAATATTTGTTAAATAATGTTACTTCAAAATATTTCCATTCTATATGTTCTATTTTTCTTCCTCTCTAGTATTTTGAATAAAAGACCACCTTTGATCAGCATTTCCTTTAAGAAAATACACTTCTAGTATAAAATATTCCCTTACATTTCATCCCAAGGACAAAAATATATTTTTAAGATAATTATTCTATTGCTAAGATATAATTTTATTTATATATCCACTAAAATATGGAGTCTTCTATTGGATAAAACAACCCAATATTAGTGTATCGTGTCCTGGAAAATCATGTTTCTCTATATATGAAAGGTTATTTGTAAAAAACTTGATCATTTTACCTAATATGTCTATAATATACTCATCTCCAACACTAGTTGTATTGGATTTATCAACAAGTAAATATATACATTGGTCAGAAGTATTGATACCATATTTTCTACCATGATTAATTTCTAAACAATGTCATATATTGAATTAGATCATAAAATTATGAATTTTAAATAATAATATATAATTATAAAATTGATAAAACAATTAACATAAATTGAAAATGTATTAATTACTAAACTATGAGGAAATCGTGCGAGGGGTGCTATAATTTTTTCAGTATGGTTTTGCATGTTTTTTAAAACTATACGCTGCCCAAGAGAAAATTGAGTGGATTATTTTTGGTGGATAGTGTCACCTGAACTATTGGAATATGGTTTTCTAAAATGTGCGGCAAAATCATGAGAATATGTCTATATCATTAAAAATGGTAAAATTACCAAATCTATTCTATCTAGTTTTTATGTTTTGGGGTTTCTTTTTCCTCCTCCAATGTGAATATCCCTTCTACCTTGTCCTTAGAGATCTCCCCCTCCTTCTATAGTGGTTTTCTATTGGTTTCTTGGTGGTTTTTCTTGAGGTAAGTTTATTTATCCTTTATTTATTCTTCTTTACCCCTCCTAAAGCCTTGTTCTTTAATTTTCATGGAGTATTATAACAGTGGGGGTGGTGTTGGCTGAATTTAGGGTTTTATGGGTTTTTTTGTTTTATTTATTGTGTATTATGTGTTTTAGGTCTTGTTCTACCTCATCTAGGTGGTTTTCATTGGAGATGATGAGATTTGGAAAAAATTTGAGGTAGGTATCTCTATTTAAGGGAACTTTCCTTGGAATACCATTAAATTTATAATCACATTTGGTTTTTAAATTATTTATTCTTGGTTAGTACTCTATGTTTGATTTGTTTCATGGATTTTTTATTGGAAATTTGGGTATTTAAAGATGGTTTTCCAAATAGGGGTGGCATGTATGCACCCCAAGTGTTTGAAAAAATGGCTCAAATAGGTTTTTTGATTTATAATATATTTATTAGATGGTTTTATAAATGGTTTTACATTAGGAAATGTGTTTTCATAAATTTTTAATTCTTTCTTATGAATTGTTTTATGTTATGGTTTTATTTATAAGGGAACTTGTTTGTGATTGTCTTAGCATGGATTAGAACATACGTTAATTAGGGTATGAGGGAGAGGTTCATTTGAGGTGCCTTTTAAGCCTTTAGAGGGAGGACCATGTGAGTCTCCATTTTTTCCAAGGGACCTAATGAGCCTTTGGGTAGTAACACCATGTGATCTTCTACGTTGGTTTTTGAGAGACTATATGAGATTTTGGATTTGGTCTTGAAGAAGACCATGAGAGATTCTACTACTTACCTATCTAGAATACTTTTTTACTCACTCACAATAGACCAAATGATTAAATCTCGTATGTGAACCTTACTCGTTTGGGATTATTTTATATACTTTATGCATTTTATTAGTTCCATTTTATGAGAGGATATGTATTATTCCCATTTGTTCATTTTCTATTTGTATGGTTAAATGATGTTGATGTTATGATCACCCTTGTTATGACTCTTAGTGATGTTTCGACATGTTTTGCCTTGTCTATTTTTTTATGTGCTTGTTCCATGTTTGAAAATTATTTAGAAAACTGTGTTTTTATTTAAAAATGAAAAAAAAAATGGATTTTAAAATATTACTTGAAATTGGTTTTTTTCAACTGGTTTAGATTTAAAATTATTTTCAAAATATTTTATTGGTTTGAATGGGTAAAATTCTTAAATATATTCATGGTGGTATCCTACTAGGCTCAATGCCTCACACCCTTCTTGAACCATTTTTTGGCATTTCTAGATTTAGTTTTCAGAACATAGGAAACAGAAAGGGTTCCATGTTCTAGGGTATCTATTCTTCATTATTTTCATTTGGTGTTTTTTTGAGGAGATGTGGTCTCACAGGTATAGACTCATATGGATTCACTTTGGTATTTTATACCCTTTGGGTTATACTTGGGGTTGTTTAATCAGTGTTCCCTTTATTTTGAGTTTGGAATGATTGTTTTGAGACAACATGCATATGTATTATTATTGCATGTTTTGAATTTTATGTATGTCATAGTCTATGGTATCTATAATTTTTTGACTCTAATGATATTGGTGTGGAAATATAGTTTTATAGATGGGTCATTCCTATTTACCATTGGAAAACTCATTCTTAAGTGCAGTTGGTTATGCCCAGTGCTTTTTACAAGCCCATGGTGATTGGGAATGCACATTGGGTTATGTGGTGGGTCGACTCATGTGATGGGTTAAGTCAACATATGTTAGTTAATTACCAAATGGTATCTGAGAATTGTTATTTTGGAGTTAGTGGTTGTTTGGATCAATGACCATGGGGACTAAATAGGTAGGAATGGGGGAGTTCATGGCCATATCTTCTTCATGTCAATCCTTGATTTTCTATGGGTGGTTTGGCATTATGGTTATGTTTTTACATTAGTTATGGTTTGTTTTTAAGATTATTTTTATTCTTATTATTTAATTGTTTGGTGATTCTCATGTTAGGGGATTTTATTTTGCTACTTTTTTATGGTTAGATGGTGGAATATTCTTGAGGAAGTATGTTATTGTGTCCTGTATACAATGCTTCCCAAAAGGACCACATACAGGCGTAGAAAGGGTACCCCATAGGTAAACCGTCCTTCTGATCTATATTTAGTAGATTTGGTGATTTATATGATCCAAACCTTAGGCCAAGTGGTGTTCATGAGTAGATGTTGTAACGTCTTGACCCGACTTACCATTCAACCAGGTATCCAAACCGATCGCCACAGGGCCTCAAGCGCATCTCCCCAAATTCCAGAGGCTTCCAACTAGCAGTGAGGGCCTAGGTGAGTCCATGGGGAGACTATTCCCTCATTACCAAATAATCATAGCGGAATTACAAACATACAATAGATGAAGAAGGAAACCAGTAGAAAACACATAGATAGAAGAAATAGATAACAAATAGAAGGATCTGATAATATAGGATGGTGAAAGTCAATAAAATATATTACAAGTACACAAAACACCAAAAAGAAACCAAAATGTATCCCCTGTCGCATCGCAAGCCTCAGCTTGGTCCCGTGCACTCCTACTTCAGGCAGCAAGTCAAGTACCTATACTAGGGCCTTTCCCCTTCTCATTACCTGAAATCATATAATCTGCTTGGGTCCAAAAACATGACCCAAATAGGATGTGAGACAAAATAACAGTAGACAACCACAAAATATCTGTGCTAATCTGTCAGTGAACATATAAACAGGCAGTGTAATATGGAAAGCAGTAAACAAGGAAAACTATAAAGACCGACCCAATCTTGTGCTTTGTCTTGGCGTCACTTCAAGTATCCATTCCATTCACTAATAACTTCATTCAATTGTTCAAACCATTAATTGAACCCATTCCTGGAATACTCAATTTGGAAACCAGGCATCGCTCAGGGAGAAAATCCAACAACACCCTACAAGACCGTTCTGACGAACCTCTAGGACCCCGGCATCACTCTAAAACCCCGTTCCGGCGAACCTCCTAGGTACCAATCCTCGCTCTAGGTGCGGTATAGTCTGTCATCTGAGCCCATCCCTGGGATCCTATAAATAAGATCTGGGTATCTCCCATCACATATCATGCCCTATTGAGTCTGTCCATGGAATCTCATACTAGATCCATGATTCACTCAGCATTTCAGTAACAAGTCTCGTATGAGTCTGTCCATGGAAACTCACATTGGTTCCATGGTTCACCCATGACTTTGTTTCACATTTAAGCAGTTAAAAAGCATTTAACTCATGTGGGTTAGTAATTCAAGAATTAGCATACAAGGGTCAAGGGTAAAAACTCCATCCCATACCCGAAACCATTTCAATTACAATTTTATCTTATTGCAATTCCATTCATATTAAATTTCCATTTTTAACAACCCACAAGGGAAAGAAAAGGCATGAATCATAGGTATCCTGGGTTAAAAATCCATAAAAGATCCATTCAAGGCAATGCACCCAAGGGGTGTTTCCTGTCCAAGGTATACAACCTAACTCAAGCACATACCATCCTATTCAGATTACCTACAACATGCTAGGTAATAAAAGGGTTAAATTCCAGGTTCAAGCGACACCCCAAAAGTGGGCACGTGGCACTTCGGCATATATAAACAGTTTGACAATCAGTGAAAAGCATGAGACCACCAACCTTAGGCTTGTACTAGATAGCTCATCCAGTATCAGTCTTTGATTCGTCTTGGTTTGGAAGAAATATGAAGAACAGACGAAGAACAAGAAATTAGGGCATATGATCCTTAATCCAATCTGCGTTCGTTATAACCAGAATAATTTAGAAGGATTAAAAAGGAATTAAGGACTTACCATTGTGGATCCAACAAGATGAACGGAATTCGAAATAGAGATCAGACGGAGAAGCAAGATCAAAATCCTCTAAAGGCCTCCCTTGAGAGCTCCCAAGGTGACTCCCCCTGCTGTGTGGTTCAATAGAATAGGTTTAGGTTAGGTTTTTATAAAAATTTAATTAATTTAATTAAAAATTAATTAAATTTCAAAACACAACAGGTCACATGGTTTACCTGTATGGCCTAAAAAACCGTGTAGAGACCGTGTGGACCTTCCTGGAAAGAAAGGGGCAACCGCACGGCCACCCCGCATGGTTTTCCTAAACCATGTGCAGGTTGTGCTCCTACCTCTTCTAAGCCTGCACCAAGGCACACGGTTTAGCCAGGATGTGTACAGGCCATGTGAAAACCATGTGCAAGGTCATTTCCAGCCTAAAACTTTGTTTTGGGCTCCTAACAAGCCCTGGAAACCTTTGTAACTCCCTCGGTCAAGTTACGCATCCTCATTAGGCCTCAACAAAACAGTTAAACTGAAAAGAAAAGGATATGTACCTCATATGAAAACTCGAGTTCTTACAGATGTGGAAAATGGAATTTGATAAGTATGTTTTGAAGAAAAATACACCAGTGTTCCAGGGAGATAAGGTGCCTAATGAGAACTAGGTGTGGCTATTCAGTATCGAGTATTTTTTTGAGTTCTTGAAGACCCTAGAGACCTATAAGGTGGTATTATCCATGTACATGCTAGAATAACCAATTAGTAAGTGGTGGGAGTCAATAGTGATTTTGGAGAATCATGAGGATCTCACATGGACCACTTTCAAGGTGGATTTTTATCTGAATTTATACCCAAATACCTTGAGAGTGGAAAATTCCTACAGGTTTTTGAAGATGGAGTAGGGTGATTGTTCGATGATGAAGTATGATTATAGATTTTTTGAATTGCTAAACATATATATAGATCTCATTTTGAATTATTATATCAAGTATTAGTTCTTTGAGATGGTATTGAATCCAGAGATTAGATATATACTCATTCTATTATTTCAATTGACCTATTCAAAGGTGGATATCAAGGCAGCAGTGGATAAGGAATATTTTACTTGCAATACTGGCCTTAGTGGTGGTCCTTTGGTGGGTGGTAGTTTGAGTTATTATTTAAGAGAGAAGAAGAATCGGGATGTGTTCTATAGATTTATTGTAAAGAGTTTTCATTAGTCCTTGGGATTATATTTTTTGGTTCTTATGGTGCAACGACCGATTTTTTGTTATCAATGTGGGAAGGTAGGACACACTACACCAAATTTTCTAGAGAATCTGAGGACATTTCACTAGTTTGGGAATTCAAGTCATATCTAGCACTTTTATCATTTTTCTTCACATGGGAGTAGTGCATGATCCATTTTCTTGAAGGGGTATCTGTTGTAGTCAAGGTATTCCAAGGGTGGAGGATCTCATCCTCATGGAAATGGGGATTTTCACTAGGGAAATAATAATCAGATTAGTTTTGATTCTGGGCAACTCCTTACAATGAAGGTCATTCTAGAACACTTAGATTTTAGGTTGACCATTGTTTGAGGTACGGTGTTTATTTCTTATTCTATGGAATTAGTTTAATTTGGCATAGGTTTATCCCATTATTTCAATTCACTTAATTTGATTTATTAATTGGGTATGTGATCTGATTTTATGCCCTATGTCATAGACTTGAAAATATTATTGGGTAAAAATAAGGATAAAGGTTTCAAGTGCCCTAGGTTCCATGCTGTGTTAGTTAGAATCAAGTTCATTTGGGACTTCCTCATTTTGGACCTAAACATGTTCTACATCATTATCAGTATGGATTATTTGACCATATTCAAGGAATTAGTCTACTATTATTTCCAAAGGGTCTAATTAATTACTCCTAAAGGGATCACTTAAGTATTTCAGGGAGAGTAGGGTACATGGACATGGAGTGAAGGAATTGTTTCTTAAAATTTGGGGTTGATCTCATGACATTTTTCTAGGTTGTATCTTGAGGCTACTGAGAATAATTCTTTAGGTGAAATTTAGTGGTCATGTATAGGTACCCATACATGTTTCTATAAAATATTTCAAGATTTTATCCCTAGATATAAGTCGGTTTTACCATCAATATTCTCCCTAGAATGATCCTAATTTCCCTTTCATATTATCAGATGGCTCCAGATGAGCTGAAGGAGATGAAAGTTAAGCTATAGGATCTTGAGGGAAAGGGTATTATTTTCCCTGACATGTCACAAGGGGATTATCTAGAGATATTTTAAAATAATAAGTATGGTAGCCTCCAAATTTGTATATTTTATCGTAAACTTAACTAGGTGATAGTAAATAATAAATATTTGTTTTCTAGAATTGATGATTTATTTGGCCAACTTAGACGGGACCATTGGTTTTCAAAAATCATCTTGGGATCAGGGTTTAATCAGTTGAGGGTTCAGAAAGAGGATTCTCTAAATACTAATTTTTGAATTAATTATGAACATTTTAAGTATTTTGTTATTCTATTTGTTCTAAACAATTCTCCATTTATTTTCATGCTACTAATGATCCAAATATTTCAACACTTTTTAGACTCCTTCGTGGTCATGTTTATTTATGACATCTTGTTGTATTCCAAGATGGATGAGGATCTTTTCAAGCTTATGGATTTTTTTTTTGAGTGTTTTTATTGAGGATCATTTATATTCCATGTTTTCTAAGTGATATTTTTGGATTTATAAAGTGAAGTTTTTGTGTCACGTGATTTTTGAGGTAGGAGTTCCAATGTATCCAGAGAAGGTTTGAGAAGTCATGTATTAGGAGAAACCCAAGAATATGTTTTAGATCCCATGATTTCTAGGCTTGGTTGGGTATTATAGACATTTTTCAGGTACTAATCTGGGATAGCTTCACCCTTTATGGATTTTTCTAGGAAAGGGGTGATGTTAACATCAGTGGTATGAGAAGTGCCAGAGTGCTTCTGATTAGTTTTAAACTAGTCTGACATACTCACTTATTTTTTTCTTTCTGAGCCTTGAAGACTATATGAAATGTTTTTTTATTCTTTTAGTGTGGTTTTGGGGGTGTGTACTAATGCAGGATGACTCTTTGGAGGTCTATGTCTCATAATATTTATGCCCACATGAGTTAAATTATCACACCTTGGACCTAGAATTAGCATATGTCATACATGTGTTGAATAAGTTGTGACACTGCCTCTTTATGGACTATTTTATAATACTCTCAAATCATAAGATCCTAAATTGAATTTTTTTACTTTGAGGGACCAGAACCCCAGACATAGACATTGGGTGAAGTACCTTTAGAATTTTGATTTCAATATTGTAAAAATGCTTAGGAAGGTAAAGGTGGTCACCAATACTTTGAGTAGGAATCTTTTGGTGTAGGTAGTTTGGGAATAATTAGATGATTGGTGTATAATGAGCATGTTTTTTGATCTGGTACTATAACTTTAGTATGATGGATGGAAGTTATTCTTGTAAAGTTAATATATTACATAATTTCTCATTAATCGGGTGAGGATTGAGAAGGTATCTGACCCTAAGTTCAAGTAGATTACAAGGGATTTAAATGGTGGGGATACCTCAGGTGATTAATCTTAGTATTCTGATGGTTCTATTCTCTTTTTGAAGTGGCAGTTAGTTCTTCAAAACCCTCATGTAGGTGGTGATATAGGAACTACATCATTCAAGTTAGTTCATTCACTCCAGGGTGACCATAATATTTTATACCTTGAAAGGTTTGTATTGGTGGACCAGAATGAGATGTGTGGTGATGAACTTTGTTTATAGATGCTTAAAATTCTAGATGTTAAAACCTAAGAATCAGAGACCAACCAAGATATTTTAGCTTCTTCCCATGCAAGTGTGGTAGTGGGAAAATATCTCAATGGATTTCATTGTCGAGCTACCTTGTACTCCAAGTGGTGAAGATTACATAAGGGTGATTGTCAATCTTCTGATGAAATAGGCCCATTTTATACCCATCATGGATTTAAAAAAGGTATAAGACCTTATAGTTTTATATTTTCATGAGGTGGTTTGGATTCATAAAGTACCCTCAGTAATAGTGTCACACTAGGATGCTCATTTTACATCTCTTATTTTAAGGGACTCCAATAGTCTTTGTGAACCTAGTAGAATTTGAGCACTGCATATCACATGCAGATGGAAGGCCAGTCTAACAGACTATCTAGACTCTTAAGGATATGTTGTGGGCATGTGCACTTGATTTTATTGGTTCGTGGGAAAGGAACCAACTGTTGGAAAAGTTTTCATATAATAATAGTTATTAGGATTCAATCAGGATATACCTTTTTTAGGTATTATATAGTTGTCTATGCCAATATTCATTATGTTGGGCTGAGGTGGGATAATATTCCTTGGTTAGATCAAGCCTTTTTTAAAAGATGATTGAGATAGTGTTTCTAATTCATAAATAGTTTTTCAACATATCATAGTTGTTATAGGTTGTATAAATCATGTTTTCATTATCAGTTGGAGTTTCTAGTTGGTGATTAGGTGTTTCTCAAGATATCAGTACAGTTGGATCACCGTCATATGGGAAAGTAGAGGAAATTAAAACCAAGACATGTCAAATTGTTCCATGTTATAGAGTGTCTTGGGAAAGTATACTACCAGTTAGATATACCACCATGGAGGACCTATATTCATAACATCTTCTAAATTTCCTTGATAAAGAGACACTATTTTGACCCATATCATATGTTAGAATGGGAATATTTGGAGTTAGATCATGATTCCACCATTGTGGAGTAGCCTATTTTTATCATGGATGATTATAATACGGTGTTCCAAGGTAAGTTAATCCCATTGGTTAATATTATATGGAAGTTTGGAGTCAATATCTATGATACATGGGAGTAAGAAGGTTGGATGAGAGAGTATTAGCCTCACCTATTTTCTTCTAGAAAAACCTAAGGACGTTCTAGGGGTAGAAAGTGTCATGGTGGGGAGTTTTTGACACCTGTTGGGTCACTCATACATATTCTTCTAAATTTTATTTATCCTTGAGTGTTTTATTGGAGTTCCTAGGTGTTGGTGGTCAAAACTAGGACTTTTTGGTAGAAAACCAGGGTGTAGAATTAGTGCACAGTTTTTCTAAACTGTACTGAAACTGTGAGAGGGGTACTGCAGTTTTTAATAGTGTAGTTTTTCACAATTTTTCAAAACATTAGACGCCCTAGAAAAAAATGTGTGGATTATTTTGAGTGGATAGTGGAACTCATACAGTTGTCATATCGTTTTCCTAACCATGTGCCCAATTGTGTGACCCTATATAACTCATTAAAAATAGTAAAATTAACAAATTTAACCTACTAGGTTTTTATTTTTTATTTTTATGGAGGGTTATTTTTCCTCCTCCAATGTGCACATCCCTCCTCCCTTAGTCAAGGAGTACCCCCACTCCCTCCTTATTTAGTGGTTTTCACTTAGTTTCTTGGTGGATTGGTTTGAGGTAAGTTGATTTATCCTTGATTTCTTCTTCTATTCCAATCCTCAAGCCTTGTTATTCTATTTTCATGGAGTTGTGTAACCCTTGGGGTGGTTATAGGTTAATTTAGGTTTTTTAATGGAGTTTTTTTGTTTTATTTATTGTGTAATAGGTGTGTAAGGCATGGTTCTACCTTATCTGGGTGGTTGATGTTCGAGGTGATGATCTTTGGACTGAATTTGAGGTAAGAATTTATATTTAAGGGAATTTTCCATAAAATACATTTAAATTTCTAATCAAATTTAGTTTTTATTATTTAAATTTCCATTAAAATGACTTATTCTTACTATTTATTCCACATTTGATGTGTTTCACAGATTTTTTGGCAATGTGGGTATATAAATAGGGTTTTCTAAATGAGGGTGGAATATGTGCACACCAAGAATTTGATAAAATTTATAAAAGTTGTTTTGTGATTTATAATGGATTTTTAAAATGGTTTTAGAAATATTTTTACCTTGGGGAAGGTGTTTTGATAAATTGGGAATGCTTTCTTATGAATTGTCTTGTGTTATGGATTTTTTTATATGATCACTTGTTTTTTATTGTGTTATCATGTTGTAGAACATGGGTTAACAAGGGTGTGAGTGAGAAGTTTTTTCAAGGGACCATTTGACCCTTTGAGAGGGGACAGTTTGAGCCTACATTTTTTTCCAATGGAATAAGTGAGCATTTGGGTAGGAATACCATGTGATATTACAAGTTGGTTGCTAAGAGACCATGTGAGCTCTTGGATTTGGGCTTGAGGAACACCATGATAGAATCAACTACTTATATATCTAGAATATTTTATTTACTCACTCGTGATAAGCCTAATGGTTTGATCCCCTAGTTACACCTTACTCATACCGCATTGGTTTATATTCTTTATGAACCTGATTTGTTTAATTCTATGTGATGATATGTATTATGAACATTTCTTCATTTTCCATTTATATGGTTATATGAATTTGATGTTATGCTCACCCTTTTTATGATTCATAGTTTTGTTTATTGGTTTATGTGGGTAAAATACATAAATATATTCATGGTGGTATCCTACTAGGCTTTGTTCCTCACACCTTGATTTTTCCATTTTTTGGCATTTATAGATTTCATTTTTCATGACATAGTTAAGGTCAAGGGCACCATGTTCTAGGGTGGATCTTCTTTATTAACATCTTCCAGTGTTTTTTGTAGGATACATATTCTTTCAAGTATGGACTCATGTGGATTCATTTAGGTATTTGGTACCATTTGGGTTTTACTTGGTTTATGCTTGTCATTTTACCCTTTCTATTGAGTTTGGGTTATTTATTTTTAGATACCTTGTATATGTATTGTTATGGAACGCACTAAATTTGATGTATATCATTGTTTATGGTATCATATTTTTTTGACTCTGGTGATATTGATGTGGCCATCCCATTTTATAGATGGGTCATTCTTATTTACTAGTGGTGAAACAATTACCATGTGCAGGTTGGTTATAATCGGTGCTTGTCTCTATATCATGGAGATTGGGAACACTCTTGATATTATACAATAATTAGATATATCCTAAAAGTATTACATAGTGTTATTTTCCCTAATCTATGTTTTAATAAATACAATTCTCAAGGATTATGCTAAACTTCCTTTAATAACAACTATAACAACCCAAACCCCAGTAACCAAGAGTCAGTGTCTGCTTTATTACATTGTAATAAGATATAAGTGATACCATACTAAAGGATTGATTAGTTTATTAGTCCTAAATAACAATATACAAACATGATTCCAATATTTTATTAGAAATAAAATATCAAACATAGTGAAAGTAAATATTTTTGCATCATTGAACTCATTCAAAGATTCCTTCTTCATACCCTAGGGAAAGGAAGAAAATAAGTGTGTCCTAAAATGATAATTAAAAGTTACATACAATGGAATATAACATGAGTAAATAAGTCATAATAAATTTAAAAATGTGGATAACTAAAAACACATTCCATTCAGTCAATAACTTGAGTATGAAATGAATTGGTGGATAATATCAATGCAGTGGTCTCATGGATAATGATAATTGAATTCTCAATAATGGAAATTAATAATGTTGGGAATCATGATCCTAAAAATCATTATATCAATAACATCAAGGAATTATTCCAAGATAGTTTAATCTCTGGGTATATATACACCAAAAAAACACATTTAATAAGGTTATCCAACTAGCATGCCTCATAAGACCTGTTGATGCATCAAGGGGCTATGTAATTATATTCTCCATCAACAATTATATATCCAATAAATTCCTCATATATTGAATGTTAAATTTAATTCATAAACCATACTACTTATCAAAAAATATCCATATTGACAAAATAATACATAATATAAATATTTCCCCAGTAAATCAAATAACTTTCATAGTAAAAATCTATATTTTAAAATGGTATGCTATTTTGGAAATAATCATATCCATGATACAAAGAATGTGGATATGGAATAAAAATATAAATTCTAATGAAATATGATCATAAGAAAGGTAAAAGTTTCAAGATAAAGTTAATGAACATAAAATTAATAAGAGATAAAATATAACCATAAATTTATAAAAATATATATTTTGTGGTAGAATCAAGTATTTTGGAGAATAAAAGAAAATAGAAGTGAAAATTTTAAAATAATTTTTCATTAAATATTTTTCTTTATAAAACCAAATAAAAATTATATAATAATTAAAATATCATAAAATAGTTATGGTGGTGGGAAAATTCATTAATTTCATATATGTTAAAAAGAAACATTCCTTTTTACTTTTTATAGAGAAAGTCTAAAATGAAACTTTTAGAACACATCATAAATATTACTTTAAAACCTTTTAAAAAATCAAGGATAACATAAAATTTTCTTAATAAATATTTTTTGTAAATAAAAAGTAAAATTTTAAAACAAATTTGAGAAACATGGACATAGAATAAAAATATACTCGGTCAAAAAGAGAAATAAGACTATCTTTTTTTTAAAAAAAATATTTTCCTAATTCAAGTGAAAATGAGTGGAAAATTTTAGAGAAAACATATAAACATATTAAATATCCATATTATAATAAAAATATAAAGTTTATGAAGGATATATTATAAGATTAATTCAATGAAAAACATAATCAAACCAAAATAATGAGATTATAAAATAAATTCTTACCTCATTGTTAACTTTTAAATTGTAGACTACTGAAAGATTAAACATGAGTTACAAATTTAATCACCATAAAAAATAGATACTAATTTTAAATACATAAAAATGTAATTATATAAACCACATAAAATAAAATAGGTTCATAATAGCAAATATGTTTCAATAGAGTGGAAATTGAGATGAAATCCATTACCTCGCATATCCACTTAGTTGAATTCTATATAACCTATTGTAAAATAAATTTAGATTTATTATACTTACATAAAAGATATATATACATATATATTATCCAATTATAACATCTTATCACTCATTCATTAACAATATTTCATTATTATTATTTTTTGGGTATTAAATGCTTAGGTTTCTCATGTATGTTTCATTATGGATGTTCTAGTTCATGTGAATATGTTATAGTTTCATCATATTAATAATTATATTAATGTTATAAATATAATATTTATTCTTTATATACAATTTTATAATCATTCTTGAAAGGTAGATGTGGAAAATGAATCGCATTACTTCATGTAGACGGTAAGTCGTACATATGCACGAGCAATACTGTCATTTTTTAATGGGTGAAAGGGTAAAGAAGTAGATGATATATTAATTTTATATAATAATAATTATTTCATAATTATAATTTATATTTCCTATTTCTATCATTATGACTATCCATGTGAGGTGGTGATGGAAAACAATTGACATCGGTTTGTGAGGTGGTAGTTTATCGTACACACGAGTGATGGTTTTCTTTACCATTTGATAGATAAGGAGATGGATAGATATTATTTTATCTACATATTAAAGTGTATATATATGGTAGATACTATTTTTGGTTAAGATGATTACAATCTAGTAGAGAAACCGACTTTGGATCTCTTATTAATGAAAATAGGTTTAGTATTTTGGGGATAAAAAACCACTAAAACATGGATAATTATATTTTTGGGATATTTATGTTGGTTTTAGTTGAGATAAATGGCACAAAATGTGTGAAGAAGTCAGGGGAGTAGGTTCCCTTTTATAATTTCAGTGAGTGGCACACTTGTAATTGTTAAAATATAATTAAGTATATTCCTAGGAAAAATAGACCCAAAATGACTCATTTTTTAAGTTGATAATTTTATGGTATAAATAAAACCAACCGATGGTTTTAATAAATTTTTTATTTTAATTTAACCCTTATCTTTTTAGATTTTACCCCTACTAAACCTGTTTTTACCTTAATAGTGGTAAAATATTTTTACAGATTATAATATTCATTATAATCAAAAGATAAATTGACCTTATTACCTAATATTAATATATTATTATTAAAAATATGGAATCTATTTTATTAAATTAAATCTACAAAATTTTCAAAATTTAATTTAAAAATAAACCCGCAAAACTTGATGAAAAATTATTTTTCATGGAATAAATTTTTCAAGAATAAGATGATCTTACATTAAATATATGACTATTATTTATGATTATATGGATTAAAATTAATATATTTAGATATATTATATATACATTTAATTTAAATAATTCATTATTTGATATTTTTTAAACTAATAAGAATGGAAAAACATTATGCACTTAAAAATGGGTTTCTGAAGAAGAAAAATATCTATTTTTCACTCAAAATGATCTTGAATTAATTTCTATAAAACTGATAATAAATACATGAATAATTAAATATATTATAATATATTATCATAAATAAAAGGATTAATATTTAAATACTAAATTTATCAACTATACATAAAATCGTATTTTAAAGAGAATTTTCAAAAATACATTTTAATATTGTTTGAACAAGTAAGTTCAAAATTTATATTCATCCTATAAAATTACATTTTTTTTCTTCTATAAATTATTAAAATTTTCATTTTATGATTATTCCATGAAAATAAAAAATTCACTTGTTATAAATGATGTTCGAGTGTTATAATCTAGACCACGGTTTTCTTTTAGCTTTAAGATCTTAAGAATAGTTGTGGATATAGTTTATACATATTTGGTATTAGATATATCATTAATTTATTTCTAGCTTGAGTAAATTATCTGAGAGGAGAGTGACTTGGAGTAAGAGTTCCCACTAGCCTACTAAATTATTCCTTGTTCTAAAAAGTTAAAGGGTTGGTTATCAGTTACTCCAGGAATACTCATATGGAGATTATCAATCTCATATAAATATAAGAATTTACATGAAAATTTAATATACCTTAATTAAAATATTCATTTTGATAAGTATATATATACATGGTTTCTATTTTTTTGGGTGAGTAACACAAATTCGTAGGTTGTGTAAAATTTATACATTAATGTGGTATGAACATACTAATTTTATAGATAGAATATGGATTCAAAACTAAATCATTAAAAGTGTGCACGTAAAAAGGAATAAAAATAAGAAGATAAATATTGAATAATATTAAATAGATATGATTTTAATGTGAATATTATGTATATTAAATTAATGATACTTTTAAGAAAACCCATTAAATAACATGTTTTAGTTTCCTTCCAAAATGACACTATCAAGACCTCGATCATCTAACTGGGTATTTTCACACTAAAGCAGGGTTCCCCAAGATGATATTATGTATGAAAAGAAATATAATACCATATTTATGGTTCATCAAAATATTATTTAATATTAAAATTTCGATATAATTCTAAAATATTGAATAATCCATTTTGAAACATGCTTACTAAGCTGCATCAGAAAACAAAACATACTTGGTCTAATGTAGATAATGCAGTTACTAGATATAATATGATTTTCCATTTCATTTTACCTTATCCTTACTGTGATTCTAGATTAAATTGATATAAATAAACTTTTTTTATCTTCCAAAAAAACTATTATTCCAATTTCTCTAATAATCATGAAGTTATCCATTTTTTCTTTCCTAAATATTGTCAGATAGTTCTGACTACCAACTTGTATAGTTTTCCTAGTTTTTATTGATATTTTCATTATATTATTTATGTATATAAAATATAAAATCTATGTACCTATCAATTAATGTGATATATATTTCCAAATTACTTCTAGTCATATATAGTTATATATGACAAGAATATCATATGACATTGGAAACAATTATGGTGTATTGTTCCATCTTAAATTTTTTTAATAACATTTCAATTGTTTATTATGACTTGGATTAAGAAACCCATTTAAATATACTATAAGATATTATTCCCTCACATCATGTCCTTGTCAATTTTCAAGGTAACTGGGTCTGTTGGAATCCTCCTACCAGTGGTCTTAAACTAAATTTGAATGGGTCCTATAACTTGGGTGCCATGAGTGGAGGGGGTGTGGTCCATGGATCAGGGGGATGTGGCTCTAGATTTCACTTCGTTCTATGGATATGGTACCTCTATCAAGGCTAAGGCCAATGAGATGCTCACTGGGATCACCCTTTGCAGACAGGAGAACCTTGACATTACTCAAGCAGAGACATATTCTAGGATACTTCATGATGCTCTACATGGTATAGGATATTCTCCTTGGTCTATAGCCTACATAGTTTACAAATGTAGAGTCTTTCTTGGTGGCAATATCCAAGTAACCCATACTTGGTGGGAGGGAAATAGGGTTGTGGATCATCTGGCCTCAGTGGCAGACCATAGCTCCATTAGTACTCTTCTCCTCTCCATGCATTGCCTGAAACTAGTGGGAGTGAATCTAATCATAGGGGATACTCTTGGTTTGCACTATTTTAGGACCCCTTACTTTTGTTCCTGTAGTTCTTTCCTGTGTTCTCTATCTTTTACTTTATCTGGTCTCTATTTTGAATAGAAAATTTATTTGGATGGATGGATGTCAACATACCTTCCAGGGAATACTATAGTGCTCCCATTAACCATTTGTGGAAGCCTAGAAACATTACATTTCAAATGAATATACTACGTTCATTACACTTTTTTACACCATAAATGGATTGTTGAAACATACATTTCATATCGCATTTATGTGATGTCACCAACTTTTCAAGTTATTCATATAGACTAGTTTCAAAGAGTTACCTCCAAGGTAAGTGGTCCTAACATCTATTTCTAAATATAATAGTCATAGTAGTTATGACAATTTGATTTCAGATGTATTTAAAAATGATGGTTTGGTATAACCAGTCAAGCATTATTGGTACCTCACTTTTACCATACATGTATAGCTTCTATTGAATACCCTCAGATGTCTTTACATCAACCACTAAAATAAAAAATGAATTTTGGTATATGGAATCCATCTTTGAAATCATAAGAAATTTTCAATCATAGCTTTTTACAACTTAATTATATCAATAGGATTTATTATTCTTATCACATAATATATCACAAAATGCAGTGAATTTAAAACCACCACTATGGTTTTAACCTTTCTATATAGTATGTGTCTTTAGAAAAATTCCTACCAATAATACCTCTTGAGTTTAATGTTCTTATTCCAACTTTTTCATATGGATCCAAGATACAATTTAAGTCTTACTTACTCCAACTATCTCAAAAATATATTCTCCAATATAAAAAATTAGTTGGTATAATTAATACCATTATATCTTGGGGATTTTAATATTCTCGGTACCTAGAAGATAATTATCTAAAATGTATTTTGGGTTTTATAATATGAACATTTAAATCTTTCACCAAATTAACAAATGGATCCCATCAAAGCACAAGAGTCTCTAACATAATGTAATTTCTTCATACTGTAACTTATAAGATATCCATTATTCATTTTATATGGAATATGGTTAGTTGTTATGTAGCTATATTGTGTAATATGTCTAGAACAGATTCCTAAAAAACATTAATACATATATAATACTCCTTATCAATATTATCTATAATATTTTAATAAGGCTATGTGAGTTTAGGAAAAACCTTCACTCTTTAATTAATGATCAATGAATTCTTGGTTAAGACATACTCTAGCATACTAGCTCATAAGATCCTACATGATTTACCAAGTGCAATCATTACTTCACTAAGTATTACTGAAAACTTTAAATAATCTCACAGTGTACATCAATTTAACTCAAGATTATTCTTAGAATAGTCCATGCTATGTAGCTGAATAAATTTCAAAACTCTTTGACTCATACCATTATTTATAAATGTTTATTTTTCTAAATCTCAATAAGTATGTATATCGATAATACCTAAAGGTTTTTATCTAAAAAGTGATTGAATACAATTTTGGGTATATCTTTGACAACAATAATCAGTTTTACATGATAAATAATTATCTTTCCAAAACTTGGTATAAATATAATAATTTATATTTATTATATATTCCCAACATTTGATATTAATGATTATTGTATTACTAAAAAATAATTAAGTTTAGAATATCATAAAAACATTAGTTTCAAAAGAAATAACATCTCAATATGTTCAATAGAACACTGAGATAAATTTATCGATTACACTTTATAAATATAATGATGCAACTATAATTTATCCATTTGGTAATAAAAATTTGTGAAATTCTCACTAAAAACATAGGAATCAAACTTTTTAAACTATGGGAGAATTTATATTTACTACTTTAAGTTGTGTGATTCTCAGGATTTACATAGGAATCACCCTGCCTCAACTCCTATAATATTACAGCATACATGTAGTAATGTTTCATTATTTATTTTACTAGTTTGAACACAATATGATATTTAATGCCCAAGAATTAAAATAGAAACATTAAAATCCAAGATGAATATATTTGAAGTAGATGAAACTTCTTCTGTCTTCTTCAATTTATTTAAATTCTCTTTAAAATGATCCTTTTAGTCCACATGAGATGTAAATAGCCTACTATTCACTACACTGCCTTAAAGTCTTTTATCTCATTAAATGAATTTGAAGGGGAATTATTTACTGTAAAATAGTCATGTAATTTTTAACCCTTTCCTTTCAAGTTTTTCACCATTAGGATTGTGGAAGATAATTCCCCAAAAGTATTATATACCTTGTAAAGATATAATAAAAATTTAAAAGTTTTTCAACCCATAATTCTAGATGAATAAAGAGAACCTGAGAGGAAAGGATGATATTATGGGATTAATGGAAAATTTCATATTCATATGTAAGTATAGTTTCACTAAGTGATCAATGTACTATAGTATATTGAATTCAAGATAAGTAGATAATTTCCCTATTCTATTTTATATGAGTATAGTGTGGTGACAACTATATTTATCTAAATCCTCTCTTTAGGAGATGATATTACATGTTATCTATGTCCTAATATTGTATAATAATTTCTCTAAATATAATTGATAATCCAACACAACTGAAAATCGATGAATCCCCATGTACCAATTATAGTAATCCTTTTCTCCTTTACTTACTCTATTAGGTGGATGAATAAGCATAGGAAATTCCATAACATAGTAAAAAAAATTATTATAGTAGTTCATTGCATAAAATAAATTGTACCACCCATGTAAATGTATCTTGGTTAGGACAAATTATTTATCCTAATGACATCAATGCTACTATATTACCTCTTACAATATTTAATTAAAATCATATTCTAGTTTTATTTTGATTAAAAAAATATATGACGTCATAAATTTTTATTTATTCATATCCCACTATTTTATAGAAACCCAATATCCCTCACTGTAAGTTTAAAAATATCCTATCACATGGATATTATAGTGGAAAGGATCCATATTTCTCTTATCATAACCAATTTGAAGGCCTGAAAATATATTTTAGGGTATTTAGGTAGGTGTAACTTTCCAAATACATTAAATCATTTCTCCATAATCCTTTGAAGGGTCTCCCCAATTTTTAATTCCTAGAATTGTATTTCCTAAAAACTTGTCTACAAGTTGCACTAAGTCTCACAAATGTCATCAATCATTAATGTAAACTATGGTTCAATTTTAACCTAAGTAGTGAAAGGTTATAATGACTTAATATATTGATTTGATGGATTACATATTTTATTCATAAAATCCCCATTTTATATTATTACATATATGTTAATATTATGTGGATTTTACTTAAGTGACTAAACATGTCATGATAAAATTCACACATAATCCAATTTTTTTAATTTCATCTTCCATTATTTTTAATTAATTTATTTATATTATTCAATAAACCATCTCTGGAGAAATTAACCATGCAACTTAAGAGAAATAAAATAATAAAACAGGTATAATCCTAAGAATTTTTCTTCTAATGGTTAGTTTATCTAGCAGATGATAAACTAACCCATAAACCTAGGAGGAAAACACCTTGCACCATAACTTCGTTTGTGTATTTCATTACACCTATCTTCCAATGTATCTCCAGGATAAGTTACATCTTGGCTCTAAACTTGAACCATCTCCACTTTACTAAGAGGTCCATTCATTAATATTTACTCACATGCAGGTGAAGGGGAACTAAAACATTGGTTATGGGGTTTACATAAAATAAATTGTATACACTCAAACCCTTATATAAGGAGAAATAGGGGATGCACATAGTCTATCAATTTAATTTAATATAATATTACAGAAACCATGTAATAATAATTTTTTAAAAGAATCCAATTACATACATAGGTCAGTTTCAACTCATGTTCATCCATATAAATACAATGAACATGATTTTTCATATTAGTTTTCAATCACATAAATAAATTCCTTAATTAAGATAAAATCAACTCAAATTAATCCAATTAATTATCTCATTAATTCATTCATTCATTTATTTTTTTTCTTATCTGAATAGTCCTAGAAATCAATCTATCCATAATTCTAAAATATATTTATTTTATTTAAATTAAATATAATAAGTACATGGTGTGTACTTGGAGGAAACACAGAGAGTAATTATGGATTTATCATAGAATTTATTGGGTATTTAATATTATCTATACCATTTCTACATGATTTGTACCCAAATTTAATACCACAATTAATTTTATTTATGTATAAATTGATTTTCATGTGTACAAACAACAACGATGCCTACATCACATAAATCAATAACACAAAAAAATATTGAACCCCTTGCATGTGTATTAATAATGCACCACATGTGAAATAATTAAATCACATGTGAATTAATTAAACTCTGTGAGAATTAATTAATTACTATTTATGTGTATTTAATACACCACATTTGAATTAATTAATTACATCACGTGTTAATTAATTACAAATCACAGATTAATTAATTAAAAACCATGTGTGAATTAATTACATAATTCATGCATTACACCTCATGTGAATTAATTAATAGACCACTATGTCATATGTATTAAATACACAATGTGTATTTATTACATGACCACTACATCGTGTAAATTTAATACATCATGTGTTTATTAATTAAACAACCACTGTGTCATGTGCATTAATTACTATATTTCTTGGCCATTAGTAACACTAATCATATAATAAATTCATGATGCATCTTTGAATAAGTGTTTTCCACTATGAAGATGTGTGTACCACACAAAGTGTACAAGGATCACATGTCATGTTGTCAGGCATTTCATATGCGAGCCTGATCGGTCAAGATACAGTGTGAATTTAATTCATTTCATGTGAATTTACTACATGATGACTTGTATTTCTCATAGATATTATATTTTTAGTTTACATAGGTTCACAAATTTTTCCAACATGAAACACACTATATAGTCTTGTGTTATCTATCCATAACTCCTAGAACCTCTTTATGGAATCTTCAAATGTTCATCATGTATTTTTAAATATATATTAGTTATATGATCAAGAATAAAGATGGATAAGAGAATATCTCAACATTAAAATTTAAAGGATGAATAATCCATAAAATATACTTAAAAAAATGCATATTATCAATAACTAATTAATAAATAATTATATATTAATTATATAACCACTTTTTTATCATTTAATTTTATGGGCGTAGTGGAAGTGCCTTTGGTAAATAGACAATTGATATTTTTTCCTTCATCAATGAATAATATGAGATGTACATGTTGAATAATATCCAGAAAAATTGAATTTTATCAAATATTTATTGACTATTACAGTAGAACCACAAAAACTGGATCATCACAAATAATTTATAAATAATTTATTTGGATAATGAAATACCTTGAGTTGAATTTATTTCTTTATTTATGAATTAATAGACCACTTTCTTCTACTCTTCCATTTCAATGGGATGATTAAATAATGTAATCCTTCTAGTGGTGATCCAAACATGCACCATGAACCTCTAAATGTTGTTTTATAAATCCCCAGGTACAAGTGTGAATGATTCAAATGCTTGTTCCATTCATTGATAATTACCACAAGAATCACTTTTGGTGGAAGGAATATTCTTGATCTCTCTAGTATTCATAGGTTGGTGGAGGAGAATTGTTCAATTTTCATGAGAGCATTCTAGGAGAAAATATCTTTAGGGTTTGAGAGAATTATCTCGATAATTACATTGTCCACAATGATGATAAGGTTTATAAATGACATAATCAATTTAGATAAAGATAGGGTTATAAAAATAATAATTACACTTGGTAACTTATTTTTTTTCTAAATCCCTACCAAACCCCATATCTAAATAATAATGATATTATTATTATTTAATTAACATGCACTAAACATGTGGATAAAATAAATATTACTTCCATAAATAAGTAATTCAATATTTATTAAAATAACATATATTATTACACTTCTTATTAAACCATTAAACTGGATCCACCAATCCTTTTCATTGTATATTTTTCCTTGAATAATAACTATTTATTTAATTAATAAATATAACTTAATTATTCACTGATAAATAAATAAATATTATACTCACAAATCCTATTAATAAATATTTATTAAATATTAATATAACCAAATAAATAAATTTTGGTTAAATTTCAAATGAACTGGAGTAAATAAATATTATAAATTCACATAATTAATAAATACCTTGTGAAATGAATATTTATTTAATATTCAAAACACATAATATTATATTGAATAAATGGTGGCATAATATATGTGATCAACTAAACATGAATAATTATTAAACCATGTATGGGAATAATATTTATTCCATGTGTTTATTTCAACTAGAATTTAATTGAGGTTCTATATATACTTAGTGTGTGACCCTCTAGGCCCCTTTATTAGTTGGATTAGGATGTTACACCTAAATTCAAATGTTATTATCTAAATCACAAAAAAACTCATAAAAAAGGGGTTAAATTCTATAATGAAAATAACCACATAATAATGTACACTATCTAATATAATATCCTTATTAAGATATCTCTAATAATGTTGGTTTCATAGTGGTTTCATCAACCTATGTGTTCGATGTCTCTTTCTTTGACTTCTATTAAATGAACTTGTTGATAGAACGGCATGTCCATGGACTTAATTAGGAGATTTAATTTCCATAAAAGGGTATGAGATATCAACATACATTAATTAAAATAAGGGAAAAATGCTTTATCATGTTATTCATTAATTCAATATCACTCATGATGTGCCCAACACATCCTACCTTAATGTAAGAATATGTCATCATGGTTTTCGTCAACACATAAAGGTACATGGATCATGATATGAATTGATAATAATCATAGAATCTAAGTAATATTGCATATTTTTATAGATGGAAACATTCAATGACACATATAAATCTATATTTTCTACTGGGGTTCATCTTCTCATAATATTCTACTCTAAGAATTTTTAAGGGAATACACCATGTGAATGTGTCTCAAAGTTTTATGATTCTCCACCGATGATAGTCTATATTAGTAACATCCCATCAAATGATATCATCAGTACATAAAACATTTATTTAGGATACTGTCATGTAACTTTTAGGTTCACATTATAATGGATAAATGATATAAACTTTTAGTGTAACAAGTACCCTTAGGACATTATCCCATATATTTCATGAAAAAGAATAATCATCATTTGATGAGATACTAACTAATATTAAAAAATGAATAGTATAGTAATTGAATGTATATATTAGTTAGTCCTAGGGCACCAACTAAAACATACTCACACTTGTACTATATCCAACTACTAACAACTCAAAAAATTTATCCTCGCATGATAAACATGATTTGATGAGATATCGTTTAGCTTTCACTCCCACTCTCTACACATGGTTGTTCTATATAGATCAGTTTGATTACTCTAGAAAAATCTATCAAGAGATGATTTCACTGATTATATGTCCATTTTATTCCCTTTAATTTGTATAATACTATAGTAAAGGTTCATCATAATATGATTTAACTTTACTATTGTGGTATAATTCCAAAACTTAGAATAATCATTACTAAACATGGTTCTTAAGATTCAATAGAATTTTCAACGTATTCATTCTAATAATATAATGGAAACTACTAGATAAAATAGGATTTACCCTTACATATTACCTTATCTTTAATATGATTATATATTAAAATAATATAAATAATACAAGCTTTATCTTTCTTTAAAACTAGTATTCCCATTTCTCTAATTATCAAGAACTCTTCTAGTTTTTATTTCCTAAGAATTATTATATAGTTCTGACTACTAGCCTTGGTTGTTCCCTTATTTTTGTTTGATAATTTAATTATATGCTTTATGAATATGAAATATAAAACCTTTTTACATATCATGGAATTTGAAATAGATTCCCAAAGTACTCTTAGGAATATATAGTCTATATATCACCATAATACCATGTGACACTGAAAGTAATTCTGGTGTATTATTCCATCTTGTATTTTTTAAAATACTATGTAAATTGTGTACTATAACTTTGATTAAGGAATATCTTATTATATACTAGTAGATATTAATCTCTAGAACTTATTTTGATACAAAATTAATCATTGGATATATTCTTTAGTTATTTATATAATAAGAATAATCACTTTTTTCATATGTTTTCAAAAATAATTATCTTGGAAAATTGTAGTGATCCTCCTTACCTTTTTAAAAACTCTGAAATTTTTCATTTTAAATGAACATGATACAACCATTATACTAGTTTTTACCAATAAATGGATCCTTGAAACTATTATTTTATATAGAATTTCTTAGATGTATCTAACATTTTTGGTTACATCGTATAGACAAGTTTCAAAAAGATACCTCCAAGGTAGGTGGTCTTTACATATTATGCATAAAAAATTATCATAGTATCTATGAAAACTATAATTCAAATGGATTTAATCGTGATATATTTGTTTAAATAGTCAAGGTTTATCATTACAGTGCTTGTACAATAATATAAAACGGATTTTGGTACATGGAACCCATATTTAAAATTATAAGAAGCTATCAATCATAGTTAGTTAAAAGTCACTTTGATCTATGGGGTTTATTATTCTTTTCTAATAATATATCATCCACAAAAATGATTATAAAACCACTATTATGGTTTTAACCATTCTATATAGTATGTTTCTATATAAAAATTCCACCCACTAATACTTTTGGATTATAATGTTCATATTCCAACATGGGAATTTTGGATCTAGGATTAAACAAAATAATTACTTTATCAAATAAGCTCAAAAATATATTATTCTCACATAAAAATGTATATGTAATTATTAATAAATTTCTTCTTAGTGTAGTTTGTATCTTTATTAGATACAGGATAATTAACTGACATGTATTTTTTGTTTTACATTATGTACATTAAAACCTTTCATCAACTTTATAAATGGATCCCACAAATATCCTTGAGGTTGTGATATAAAAAAAATTTATTCATATTGTAATTTAGATTATATCTATTAGTCATTTTAGTTGGCATATGCATAGTTATTAAGCTTATATATTAAAAAATATGTATAAAAAGGAATCATGAAAGATGTAAATACATATATGAGACACCTTACCAATCTTCCTCATTTTTAAAATGTTAATTAGGCTATGTGAATTTAGGAAAAACCTTAACTTTTCATTAAATGGTTGATAAATACATGGATAAGGCCTAATATAAAATAACATCCCATAGTATATTTCATGATTTACTAAGTGAATTCATTAATTTAATGATCATTTCTAAATTTTCTTAAAGGAATGTGGTGGTGTACTTGAATTTATCTCTGAATTATAATTGGAATAATTCACTCTAGATAAATGAATAAATTCAGAAATATTTATAACGTACATTTATTTTTAAGAGTTTCTTTTTCAAAAACTAAAAAAGTAAGTATATTGATAATTCTTAAATGGTTTTTATCTAAAAAGATATTAAATACACTTTTAGTCATATCTTTGACGATGAACGTTTTTTTTAATTGATAAAGAATTATCTTTATAAAACTAAGTATAAATCTTATAATTTATATTCTTCATATATTCCTAGTATTTGATGTCAATGATTATAGTACTAATGAAATATTAAATAAGTGTTGAATTCCATAACAACATTAATTTAAAATGAAATAAGGTCTCATTGTGTCCAATACAACACTAAGATAAATTTATAAGTAAGACATAATATAAAAAAATAGTTCTTTTAGAATATATCCACTATAAAATCAGATGTTTTTTAATTATCATGTATGATATAATAATCACACTTTTCTTCTTCTGGAATAATTCAACATTACTTTTTGAAGTAATGTGATTCTCACTACTAACACAGAAATCACCCTCCCCACCTCCGGTGGGAATACACTATACTCATAAAAATGTTTCATTCTTGATTTTACTATTTTAAACACAATATAGTATTTAATAAACAATAAGTAAAATAGAATCATTACAATACATGATGAATATATTTTAAGTATATGAAACTACTTATGTCTTCTTAAATTTAATGCAATTATATTTTAAATAACCCTTTCTATCCACTTGAGAAACAAATATCCTCTTTTAATCATCACAAACACTACGACATTTGTATCATTGAAATAAATTGTTGAGGAACCATTTACTATATGATAGTCAATGGATTTTCAACCCTGTACTTTCAAGTTTTCCACCATAAGGGTTTTAAATTAGAGTTCCCCACAACTCTTATTTACCCAGTGAAGTTGAATCAAAATATTCATAATCAATTAATCTCATAATTCTAGATGAATAAACAGAAACTGGAAGGAATAGATCACAATATGAGATTAATGGAAAATTTATTATCTATATAGAAGTGAAACTTTTCTATGTAATCAATGTAAATTGGTATATTAAAGTAAAGATAAATACCTAGGTACCCACTTCCATTTTACTCTAGTATATTTTAGTGAAAATATCATTTATCTAAAACATATATTTATCTTTCTCAAATGATATGAGAAGAAATATCATGGTATAGGCATCCATTTCCTTATGTTTCATTATCAATTCTCAATATATAACTGGTATTTTGATGCAGTGGACAATTAAAGTATCCCCATATACCTCTTGTAGGAATCCTTCTCTCATTCTCTTTCTCTGTGAGATGGATAAACAAGAGTAGGAAATTTTGACACATAGTATAAATTTTCCTATACTATTTAATTGTATAAAACAACTATACCACCATTGTAAATGTGTTTTAGTGAGGAAACAACTTTTTCCAAATGATTTTACTGTTAATATGATTTCTCTTTCCATATTTAATTAAAATTATATTTTAGTTTTATCATAATTTTTAAAAGATATAAAATACTAAATTTTTATTTATTGGTCTCCCACTATTTTATCAAAACCCCACATCCCTCACCATTAGTTTTAAAATATTTTATTTCATGTATATTCTAGTGGAAGGGTTTCATATACCCCTTCTCATAACCCATATAGAAGCCTAACCTGGTATTAGAAGGTATTTAGGTAGGCATGAATTTCTAAATTCAATAAATCCCATGTCCTTAATCTGTTGAGTGGAATCCCTAATCCTAAAATCATGTACTTGTATTTCCTCGACACTTTCCAACTAATTGCACTAAGTCTTGTGGAGGTGATCGACCCTTAATAAGAACTAGGATAATAGATATTAAACTCAAGATAGAAATTCCTCAATAATTGAAAGCCCCCCAATAGAGGTTGGTAAGTCACTTTGAACAATGGTTAAATTTTTACTCAAGTAGTGGAAGACTATACTGACTTAATAAATTTATTTTAAGGAAATTATCTTTTATGCATAAATTTACCATTTTATCTTATTACATGCATGTTACTATTAAGTGTATTTTACTTAATTGATTAACTATGTCCTGAAAAAAAATATTCATAATAAAATTTATTTTAATTTCATATTTCATTCCTATTAAATCATTTATTTTTGTGATCATGATAAATCGACCAAAAAATTAAACAAAAAACTTAAGATGAATAAGATAATAAATGTGCTATAATCATGATCATTTTTTCTAATGGTTATTTTATCTAGCTAATGATAAACTAACCAATGATATTAGGGGTAAAACACCTTGAACCATAACATGGTACCTGCTAAAACATTCCATCTATCTACCTATGTTTCAATAGGATTGGTTTCTCCTTGGATTTGATTTTGGACCACCTCCACTCACATGGGAGCTTCGTTCATTAAGATTTACTTTCATGTATTTTAATGGAACCAAAATATTTTTTAATGGGTTTACATAAAATAAATCACATATATACATTTCCTAATATAATGAGAAATAAGGGATAAAGTTCATACCATTAATTAAATTAAAAAATTATTAAAAAAACCATAAAATAATAATAAATTAAATTAAACCAATCACTTACATAGGTTAGTCTAGGATCATGATCATGCACATACATGAAATGAATATACATTTCCATATTAGCTATCATTCACTTTAATATATTCCTTGATTGAGTTAAAATATCCTCTCATTTATTCAAATAATTATCTAATTCATTCATTCATTCATTTTATGTTATCTAAGTAATCCTAGAAATTACATTATCCACAATTTTATATAAATTAAATAAATTAATTTTATTTATATCAAATATAATCATAGTGAGTACTTGTAGGACTCAGGGATAGTTGTTCTAAATTTAACAAAAAATTAATTTATAATTTAATATTCCTTAAACCAATACTACACAACACATATCCCAGTTTAATATTGCAATTAATTTTATTTCTAAGTAAATCAATTTATGTGTGTACAGCCTGAAATGATGCATAAATCCTATAAATAAATTAAACCACGTGAATTAAACACCCCCCATGTATATTAATAATACAATATGTTTTAATTAATTATATCACGTGTGAATTAATTACACATTGTGTGAATTACATTGCATGAGAATTAATTAAATGATTTCCACATTATTTGTATTAAATAAACCACTTGTGTATTAATTATAAGACCACCATTTTTTGTGAATTAAATACACCATGGGTTAATTAAATACATGGCCACCATGCCATGTGCCTTAATTATTATGTTTCTCGTATGTCGGTTACATTCGTCATGTAATAAATACATGTTGAATTTTTTACTATGAATTTTCATTTGTGAAAACATGTGGTCCATATGATGTTTATGTGGTTCACATGTTGTGTAGTTCAGTATGTCATGTTCTAGGATGGACGTTCAACACACTGTGTACATTCAATGCATTCGATTTGTATTTAATACATGGAAACCTATATTTCATTTTGTTCAACCTTGTGTAATTTACACAGGTACATGATATCTACTAATGGGATATGTGATGTGTATTCTTATGTTATCCAATCACAACTCTTGGCAATTCTAGTTGGAATCTTTGAATTTTATTCTTGTATTTGTAATAGTATATCAATTATATAATTGAGAATGAAGAAGGATAATATAATACTTTGATGTTCTTATTTAAAAATAAAATTATACAGAAATTAAAACTAGCAACAAATTTATATCATTAATCAATGATTAGAAAGTAATTATAAATTAATTATGTGACCACTTTGATATAACTTGATGGTTTGAGGTGTAATATAAGTTTCTTTGGTTCAAATAAAATTCATATTTTTTTCATAATCAATGAATAATTTAAGATTTAAATGATTAATAACATCATAACCAATGTAATTAAATCCAAGATTAATTTATTATTACACTGGAACCAAGAAAATAAAATCATAACATATAATTTATAAATAATTTATTTAGATAAAGAGAAACCGTGAATTGAATTTCTTTCTTCTTTTATAAATTGGTAGACCACTTCTTATCATTCTATCATTACACGGGAGGATTAAAGTTTATAATTACTCAAGTAGTGATCTAATCATGCACTATAAACCATCAAACATCAATATAGATATCCCATACTACTAGTGTGGAAAACTCTAATGCTTGTATCCTTAATCAATGATTTCCATAATAATCACTTTGTGTAAAAGGACTCCTCTAAATATCTTGGTTTTTAAGATATTCTTGGAGAAGGATCACTCTCCATTATTGATAATGTTACGGGAGAAAAACTCTCTAGGGATTAAGAGAATTTTATCTATACTTTCATTGTGTACAACAGACACTAGGTTTTGAAATGACATAGGGTTTAAATAGAACTATGGTTAGAGAAATAATAATTGTACATGGGTTATTATTGTTTTTTTAATCCACAATTTAATAACCAATATTTTATAAATAATATTTGTTTCCTCTAATAAATTTGAATTATATAATATTATACACTATTATGAGCATACAACACATATAGAAACCAATAAAACTTTATTTCATTTATGAAAATCATTTCATTAGTCAGCAATTAAACCCATTAAAATTTAAAATTTAATAATGGGTAAAAAATATAAAATATATCAACAATAATGTAAAAATATGGATCACCTCAATCTTCTAGAATCATCACTCCCATGAACAACACTTTAGAAATTAAAAAAAAATACATTAGTAAACCAATAGAAATTTTAGAAAATGGAAATATATAATCTTGATATAAATTTAGGTGAATAATGAATGAATTAATTAATTAGTATTTATATGAGGTAATGTGACCGTTGTAACAGTAATGTGACCATAGAAATAGTAACATGGCTATTATAAATAGTAACCTCATAATTAAGAACAGAAACATGACTGTTGGAATGGTAATTTAACCCCAAAAGAATAAAATTTAAGATAAATAATATTTATCATGAGTGATTTAAGTAAATATAAATATTATAATTCCAAAAAATAAATATCATGATTAAAAACTCAAATAAAAATATAAGCATATTTTTAATAAACTGTATTTTAAGGTATTTCAAAAAAATCATAATTTTTATTTTAAAAATTAAAATAACTTATGATAGAAATATTTTAAATAAAATAAATGAAATTTATTAAATCCATGAATCAAAAGTTTTCAAGTGTTATTTTTTTTATTTTATAAAATTCTTCATTTTTCATGTGAATAATAAAAATATAGTTTTTTCCATAACCGGTGTATTTTGAATTACATCATTCATTATGTAATAAAAAACTAAATATTTCTAGAAATGTTGGATCAACCAAAAATATTTAATTTTATAAATGAATAATTAAAATATAATAAACATTTTTTACAAACCTAAAAATTACTTTCCAATGTCTAAAGTCAAAATTATTCCTTTAAACAAATTCACATATCCACTTTCCTTTTCAATAAACTATTTAATTCGAATTATAAAGTGATTAAAGTTTTAAATACATTATATTTTATTTATTTATAGTTAATTATGTCAAAAATATCAATATTACAAGTTTTACCTTGGATATAGTATTTTATTCAATATTTTAACTCAAAAATGCCCCTCTCCTTAAGTATAAATAACTCCTCTCCCTCCCCATGGAAAATCACTCCTAAATCACATAACAAAGACCAATATCTATCCAAATACTATCTAATAATTCCTTATAAACCTTATATATGTGCTAGAGTAAACCTACTTCATTCATCAAGGAAGTCTAGAGTTGTACAAAAGAAGCAATATTGAGAAAATAGTGATTTTTTATCACCTCTTCTCTCATTTTCCTCCTCTCTTATATTTTTTCACAATTTATTTCAAAAAATAATATAATATTAATTATAAAGTACGTTCAAATTAAATTAATGATTTTAAACTAATATAAATTTTATATTTTTGAAGTATTTATATTTTATACCTCTCTTTATCCTCTTTTGGACAATGTTTCCAATAACAATTGGTTAACCCCCAACAAGTGTATTTCCAAATTCCCTCTTTATTTCCAAACCTATGTATAGTTATAATAAATTACATATGATATATAAAAGTGTAAATATATTCATTTTATGATTCTATAATTAATTCTACTTATGTATAAATGGACTTGAACAAAAATAGAAAAAACAAATAAAATGGGAAATTTTTAAGGAAAACATGATATAAAAAAGATTTCCATTTAACTGAGGGAATAAATAAATATAATACAATTATTATTATTTATAAATATAAAAAACAAAATAAATTATTAAATTATTTTTCAATTTTTAAATAAACCTATGTTTATTCTATAAGAGGTGTAAAAGCGACGAAATAAAGTGGGATTCAAGGTTAGGGGATTATCCAACCCAACTCCTTTTTTGGGTTATATTTTATTTCACACTATTTTAAATATGTATATTCCTTTAATATATAAAAATAGTCTATTAATATTAATTATCCTTTAATTTTTATGGATATACATGTTTCTACCATATTGAGATGAATTATAATCCAATCTCAATGATTTTTCCAAAGCCAATTTTTTTCAAAACACATATTTAACTCCTCTTAAGTTGTTTCAATAAAAATTTATCTTTTATTTCAAATTATTAACTAACTTATTATTTTTTGAATAATAAATTTTATTCCATGAAATATTAATTGTGAAATTCTATAGGAAACGCATTCCTTTCGATGGTTTTTTTAATGATTATGATTTTTATTTTTACATGTGGCATTAATGATTATGAGAATTGTAAGATGTGACAGTTAGTCCTGGAAATATATATCCCTCTAATTCATTAGGAAATGTTATATATCTCATGATATAATGTGTATTATGTGTGAACATTATTTTTCATGTGTTCACAATGATGATGTTATGATTTATGCACATATGTTATGTGGGGACATAATGGTAACTTTGTTTACAACTATATGTGGTATTTTACCACTATGTTATGATGTTTCATTATTATGCATATTCTATGTTCCATACCTTTATCGAATGTTTCTATCATGATTATAATGATGGTATTATGACTATGATATGATTATTTTCATTATTCTCACCCGTGTACTATTGATTCATGTCCCTTACTCCTCCACATACTGGGATTTTATCTCATCCATTTATTTAATTTATATCCTCATGTGACTATATTTAATAAGGAGATCATGATATATTTAGAAGGATAAATGATAATAATTTAAATAATGACTAAGTTTTATTATTTATAATTTATGTATGAGAATAATTTTCCCAAGATGCTAAACCTCTAGATCCTGGAATTGTATCACTATTATGTTTTTTATCTTTAAAATGGTGTAATAATCATGTAAAAAGGTTTAGTCTCCATAGTTGGTATCAGAGATATGGTATATTTAATTTGGTAATTATTATTATATAATGTTATTGACAACCCTTAGGATGATTCTAATTTTAGGTAAACATACTAGAAGCATTATTTTATAAGAATACTAAACAAAGGGATCCCATACGATATGATTTTAGACATGATTTTCACATAGAAATAAATTATTTATTCTTGATTTATTGAATTATGTATTTTTAAAACCTTTTATATTTTATAAAATGGTAGGAACTAGGTGAAACCAAACCAACAACATGTTTGAGGGATAATGCAATTATTTTCCAAACAACATTCCCAATGTGATGGAAGATGGGGTTAAAAACTTTATGGTGAAGATTAACCACTTGTATCAAGATATGAGAAATAACCTAAACTAGGTGAAACATATGAATTCACTAAAGAAAGAGAAAATAGATATTAATTACTTTATGGTTCAATGACCTCTGACATCTAGTGGATCTTATGATCCACTTTTCGTGGAAAAGTGGGTTAACTCAATGGAGAGGATCTTTTTGGTGCTCCACTGTTTTGATAAGTATAATGTGACTCTATACTTTTATCGATTATATGGAGAGGATGATAAATGTTGGTCCTTAATAAATAATATAATGTTGAAGGATGAAATGTAATAAATGTAATGGGAAAACTTTAACAAGTTATTCCTTAATAATTATTTCCCATAAACTCTTTGAGAAATGATGTAGAGAATATTCTTAGACCTTAAGGAAAGAGAGGGTGACTCTATCACAGATTACAAAGAAAAATTCACTAGGATTGAAATATATTCCTATAGTTTTTTTATCAAAAATTATAGATATATATATATATATATATATATATTAGTGGTTTAAAACAAAACATTCAAAATGCCCTAGTTATCCAAGACTTTGGGAGTTTGGAAGAAGTAGTTCGATGTGATCTCAAAGTTGAGAAAGAGTTTGGTGAATGTTCACATGGTTATGGGGATAAGAAGATAAAAATTGAGTTTCAATATGGTAGTTCAAATGAAAAATGAGTAAATTGGATTCAAACACCCACATGTCAAAAATGTGTGAGAAAGCATTTTGGGAATTTCCTTAAAGGGTGAGGAAATGCTTGAAGTCTGGGGGAGAAGGACACCAAGATATTTAATATCAAAGATACATGAATAAGATGAACAATATGATTAAGGAAAATAAGGAACCTCCTAATACACAACCCGTGGTTAAATTATTCAACTATAGGGAGAAAGGGAACTATGCAAGCTAGTGCACTAAATCATGGGTCCTTAAGGGTAATCAGTGTCAGCAGCCACCAAATAAAAATGCTCAAGGGAAGACTATTACATCACTTATTCTAAAGTGTATCATGAAAACTGATTAATAAAAGATAAACTTTATTTTTACTCAATAATATAAAAAACAATTATTTGAATATGGTTTTACACATTCCTTTATAACCTATAAATTTTCTAGAACTATTCACTTGAAACCTCGATACCTTAAATTAAAGATATCTATAAAAACACATAGTTTTTTGATCACTGAAACAAAAATATTGGAATATTATCATATTAGAATCTATGGGAATATTATTCTAGTGAGTCTTTTAATAATTTCCATGGTTTTATTTTACACTATACTATTCATATATTGTATCTAGTTATATAGAGTACACATTAACTTTTGAGAAAATGAAATCACTTTCTATATTAAAAACTATCCCATGCTCCTATATAAATTAAATGAAGATAATGAATATATTTTGAGTAATCCCTCAATGGTGTAGGTGATGATACCCTATAGATAATCAAACCTTTCCCAAATAATTGATTCAAAAAAAGTATCAACCTTGAGGAAATTACCTTTGTGAATGAATACACGGATGTATACTCTGAAGAGTTACTTAGACATTCACCAGATCATGAGGTAGAGTTATCAATATAGAGAATTCCCAAAACCACTTATATATCAAAATTACCCTAAAGGATGGACCTTATTGGGTTGTGGGAGAGGAAGAATTAGTTGTAAGAACATTTGGACAAAGGTTTCATATGCCCTAGGGCATCACATTGGGGTCTTCCAGTACTCTTTCTAAAGAAAAAGGATGGATCAATGTGGTTGTGTATAGATTACCAGGTGCTCAAAAAGATCATCATAAAAAACAAGTATCCACTGCCAAGTATTTTGTAATTCTTTAATCAACTATGATGAGATCAGTAATTCTCAAAGGTGGATCTTAATTCTAGATATCATTAGTTAAAGGTGGAGAAGGAAGATATTCAGAAGACTACATTTTGTACAAGGTATATGCACTATGAGTTCATAGTAATACCCTTAAAACTTACTAATTACCCTATAATATTAATGGATTAGATTAATAGAGTTTTTATATACTAACTCAACAAATTTTTATAGTCTTTATTGGAGATATTATCATTTACTCCAAGGGCATATAGGAACATGAGAAATATCTAAGGATTATACTGAAAACATTAAGGAATGAGAAAGTGCATGGTAAGTTTAATAAGTTTTAATTTTAGATTAAAAAATTAAAATTCACAAGGAACATTATAATAATTATGGAATTTATATGGACCATTCAATGATAAATTCAATTGAAGAATGGTCGAGACCCACTAGTGTCACAAAATCAACATTTTTCTTAGCATAGTAGAATAATCCCAATAGAAATTTACCATTATTATGTATACATCTAAATAAGTTAACATATGAAGGGTTAAAATAAGTTTTTATTGAATGATGTGAGTAAATATTTAATGAACTTGGGAAGAGGCTAATCATTATTCCTATATGCACATTACCATCAGGTAGAGAATATTTTGTGTTATACAATGATGCATAAATAAAAGGTTTGGGTTGTAAAATCATTAAAAATGATAAATTGGTATCCTATTCCTCGTTATTTTTTAATATCCATGAAAAAAACTACCCAACTCATTATATGGAGTTAGAATCTATGATATTTTCATTGAAGATTTGGCGACACTACTTCTATAGTGAGAAGTGTGACATATATACTGATTGCAAGAGTCTAAAGAATATATTCACATAAAATGAGATAAAAATATTCCAAAGAATATGGTTATAGATAATAATGAACTAAAATTTCTATATTCACTACCATACAAAAATGGAAAACAATGTAGTTGATACTCTTAGTAGAACACAACCTACTAGTCTATCAATTTTGAAAATTGAGAAGGACGCTTCCATCATGGATACGAAAATGATATATCTATAAATCATAATATTTGAGAATAAATAATACTTTAAACAAATTATTTACCAACCATATATCCATGTAAATATCAAGGAGTCACAAAGGGATGATCTGGAGCTTCAAAAAAGGGTGAAAGTAGTAAAGAAAGGGAATCTTCATGTGTTCCACATCGATGATGATGGTGTGATTGAGTTTAGAACTTTAATTTTTTTTCATTCATAAAATGTGATAAATATGTAGATATTATATGATTCACATAGATATTATTTCTCTATACATCATGGAATCACCAAGAAGTTCCATGATCTCTGAGAACACTTCAGGTTATAATAACATGAATAAAGAGATCACTCGGTACACCTCAAAGTGTTTTGCATGCCATAAAGTTAAATTAGAGAAAAATAAGTCTTAATGGATGATGAAACCATTTAATATACCCATGTTAAAATGGGAGAACATAAACATGTATATATAACCACAAGATTTTATGAAATATTTATCTTCAAAAAAATCTTCGATAGTTTGTTTACATGCAACACCGATTTTAAACAAACAACATAACATTATTAAAATATTATGTGTCTCTTATCACCTAGTCATTGGATTGGAGGGTATGAATTGTAATAACTAAATTATAAAAAATATATTATATACACATTTATAAAATGAATTCATTATTTATCAAATTATTATAATTAAATATATATATATAAATAAAATCGATGTTTCTTTCTTAAAAAAATTGTGCATGCAATGTATTTTTAAATTAATAAATAAAATTAATCATTATTGTTATATAATTTTAATGAAATTTATATTTTATTTAATTGATAAAATTATTTAAATAATCAAGAAATACTTTTCAAGGAATAGGATATGAATAAATCCAATTTTATGCCTAAAATGTTTTTTTTCTAAAAAACAGGTTTTATCACATTTTGTGAAATTTAATTAAAGTTAATTTCTTCCATTTATAAGTATTTAATTAGATAAAATAAATTAAATATTTATAATTAGAAGGTTCAAATTTTATAAATATAACCTTTTTTTATTTTTAGTCAATATGAATTGTAACTTTGGTAAACTTTATCACCCGAGTAAAGAGTAAATCGGGTTAATCTAGATTAAAAATTAGTGATAAGGCCATAATTATTCATTAAAATTTTATTGGATAAAATTAATTAAACCCTTAACACATTAGTCTCAAAGTTTTTTTTTAAATGGATACTTTTTAGTGAAAATGAATTATATATTATTTAAATCAATGAAAGTTACAAAATTCCACTCTCTTTATTTTTAATAAACTTTATGTGTCAACATAGGAATAAAAATCAAGTTATGAATGAATATAAGTTTTTATTTTGATCTTAATAAAATTATAATCATAATATAAATTAAATTATAATTTTTATTAATTATATAATGACCTTAATTAATTATACAACACCAATGAAATATGCCTCTATTTAATAAAACAATATAATAAATGATATTAAAAATATTAAAAGTGATATAGTTTGAATGAGTTAATATGACTGATGAATTTATAGATATATTGAAAATATTAGGGAGGTTTTGAAGAATTATATTCAAATTATCTTTTTATCTTGATGTATTTAAAGTTAAATTAAAAGAATAGTGTCAAAATTCACAATAATGATATTTTATCAAAATAATAATTTATTAAATTATTTAAAAAATAATAAAAATATTTAAGTAATAAAATATAATTATGATATGGTAAAAATTCCACAAATTTACCATTTATGGTCCAATTTTTACATTATAAGTAAAAATTACAACCCTTTAATACTAAAAACTTTCTTATTGTAGCCAAAATTAAAATTGGTTAACTAAGGGTTAATCAAAATGATAAGGTTTAAAATAACCCAAAAACATGTCTAAATTATATTTTTTGATGTGATTAAAACCCTATCCTTCTTTATATTATAATACATGGACATTTTTAGGAACATTGATTGAGAATTAATTTATTATAATTTAATCTTTTGAGAATTCCAGAAGTGCCCCTAACCTCAACTCTAAAAAGGAACCTCCCCCCCCCCCCCCCCCACTTATTGAAACCAATTTGATCATTATATATTAATAATAATATTTAAATTTCACTTATAAACTTCAATATCCACATTATAGAGGTTATTTTCTTTCCAAAATACCAACCCTAGACCCCTTTAGAAGATATCTAAAGGAGTCATTTCAATGAAGAGGTAATCACCTTACCCGATCACTTTATTTTATAATATAATTTAACTTCTATAAATATATGGTATGTATCATAAAATAATAACTTAACTATCCTAAATATTATGAAATTATATTATTATTATGAAAACTTCATTATACTTCCTCTTTCCCACCAAACGAGAAGTGAAGGTATCGCTCATTAATATGTATGGATTATCATCTCCATGCAGTGATATAATTAATTTTTTGTCACCATATTTTATAGATATTTATTTAATAATTATACTTATGAACTTATAATATCATATCTATGTACTTACCATCCAATCCTTTGAGAAATTACAATGTCGCTCGTGCGTACGTGTGTACTACCACCTTCAAGAAGTGATGTGATTCATTTTTCATTAATATTTTACTTGGATGGTAATGAAGATATATTTGATAAATATATAAGACATGTATTATATAATAATTTTCTTTTATTGGTGTATTAATATTTAACTTTATTTTTTTCATCCTTCGAAAAATGAAAACATTGTTAATGTGTATGTACAACCTACCATCTCCATGAATGGTGTAATTTATTTTTATGTCTATAAATTTAATGGATGACTATAAATATACATATAATGAATATATATGATATTTATATCAATAAAAATATTCTAGATATTATGTAACCAAGATAAATATACAAGTTCCAGAACTAATGAACTGATATACTCATGATAAACGATACAGTTAACACTCAGAAATAACAATTTTAATAAGGAATTATTGAAAAAATAGGGTGTTAAAATGTTATAAAGGGATAATATATGATATTATAAGTATTAAAATGACACTTTTATAAAATTATAAAAAATATAAATTTATTTTGTAGGAGTTTAGAGTGATTTAGAAGCAAGATAAAGTCAATATAAGGGTTTTATTTCACAATCTCATCAATATTCAAGATCATTTATGTCTAAGTCTCCATTGAGGAAATTTTCTCTTACATATCCATGTTTTAAATGAATGTTATAAAAAAATTACCATTCTCCTATGAAATTTAAAGTCATTTTTACCAATTTTTTACCTTTTATAAAATAGTTTGAAAGGAATCTTCATATCTTTTTCCAAACGAGTTATTTTGTTACTTTTTTGATAGAAATATAGAACTAATGTTTTTTTAAATTATATGGAATGAATTTATTTTCCCAAATTCATGAATAATTTTTTATTTTAATCTTCATTTACAATTTCCCATGGTTATTTTCATATAAAATATTTTCCTTTATAATTATGTAGTTTTTTAAAAAAATAAGTGATTTCAAAATGGAAAGATTATTTTCCACAAAAATTATTTCAACTGATATTTAAAAAATATTTTCCATCTAATATTAAATCATTTGATGTTGCTTAATATTTATTGGGTATATTATCCAAGGATACCATATTCATTCTTTCTCTGTATGGTTGACATTTATTATGGAAAGTTGTTTATGAAACCCATTTCTTTTCCATGGATTATGTTATGATGAAATGTTTATGAAACCAATTTCTTTTCATGGGTTATTATATGATGAATTATTTATGATCTTTTGGTCACATATGTATGATTTTCATTATGTGATGGGTCAGACCAATATCATTATCCAATGTATTGGTTAAATATTGATATCTAATGAGATAAACAAGACTAGAATGTGGAGTAAACCCAATTTAGTAAGGGACCATGTTGACTATGATAGTATTAGGAGTAAACCTTGACTACAATGATGGTTTAGAGAGTGAAACCAGTCTACTATGATATCCTTTTAAATGTCCATTAATACTAGGGAAATAACTTTCTATGCTTATATATAGGCCACAATTCTTTGTTTTATGCTAATATTATGATCTCATGGATCACGTTATTTGATTCCATTATGATTAATGTCTTATGAATTGCCATGATTTATTCCATGAATTGGGATTATGATATATGATATGTAGGGTATAATTTTCAAATGTTAAATTCATGTTTTTATTCCTTTTTTATCTAGTTATGATTATGTGATCATTTATATCTCTTTTGTTTACCCTTATTGGGAATCTTAGCTCACCCTTTTCTTAAGTTTCATTTTCCCTTGTTATGAATAAAGATATTAAGTATGATATATCTAATAAGGGTGATATTTATAAAGAAATAAGTGGGAGATGATGTGGATATTTTATGAACTAGTTGTTTTGTTTTCATGTTTCCAAAGATACTAGACCTAAATGATTCTAGCATGGATTGAAATATTGTGTTATGAATTTTCGTCTATTAAGATGTAATATCTATGTATAAAAATTATGGGTTGTTATAGTTGGTATCATAGCAAGGTTTAGTTAAACTTTGGAAACTAAGATGAGAAAACATTAGTATGAACCCTAGGAACAAGTCTAATCCCTTTTTCTCGATATCTCATATCTAGTGGGTTGCATGCTAGTGCCATCAACCCATGTACTCGATTATTCTTGTTTTGACTTTCTAGAATTGAACTCGCTTATTCCTTACCATGTCCATGGAATTATTTAGGCTATATCAATTCCATTAAAGGTCCTAAGATATCTACTTTCTTTATGGAATAGAAAGGACAAATACTTTCTCACATTATCTGTTAATGTTGTATTACTCATGACGCACACAACATATCCTACCTCGCTGTGAATAGTGTGTCGTCACATTTTTCTTCAATACATCTAAGTACGTGATTTGTAATACCCATTAATAATAATCTTAATGTCTAAGGATCAATACACACATCTGTAGATAGGAATATCCATTGACACTATGAAATATGGATTTCCTACTTTCGGGTCTCGTTCTAATAATATCCTCCTGGATATTACCAAGGGCGCACACCATGAGAAGGTGCCTCAGATTTTTATGATTCCTCACCCCTAATGTCCTGTATTATTTTTGTATTTCAAATAACATCATACAGCCATAGAACATATATTCATGAACCATTTTATGGAACTTCCGGGTTCTCATCATAGCAGGGATCCTCTATGACACTTTAATGTAGCAACTATCCTTAGGACATTATCACATGCATTGTCACATATAAGAATAATAAATATTTGATAAAATAATTATTAATGAATAAATTAAAAAGTAGTTAGTTCTAGGTCACCAACTCCAACAGACTCCCACTTGTAATGGAGCGAACTGATAACATCCTTTAACCTGATAGCTCTCACATGATATTCATGCTCCTATTAAGATAGGCCTTTAGTCATGGGTTCTGCCACGTTGTCTTCCGTGGACACTCCTCTCACTATAACTTCACCCCTTTGATATAAATACCTCAAGAGGTGATACTTTCAGATAATTTTCTCTGTCTGTTGATGTGACCTTGGTTCTTTTGCAAGATCCACCATGGCAGTATTATCACAAAACAATGTGATAGGATCTTTACTACTAAGAACCACATCAACCTCCTAGAAAAAGTTCCAAATCTAGACAGCTTCCTTGGATTTATCAGAAGCCACTATATATTCAGAATATGATATAGAATCGACAAAAATTGGATTCTTTGAACTCTTCCAGCTCATAGATCCTCTATTGAGACAAAAAACATATCCTAATTGCGACTTTAGATCTTTCTGATCTGTCTGAAAACTAGCATCAGCATACCCTCTAATGACAAGCTCCTCATCTCCTACATACATAAGGAATATATCTTTAGTTATTCAAAGATACTTAAGGATAGTATTAACAACATTCCAATGTTGTTCTCCTAGAATTTAATGATATATTTCTACCATTCTCAGTGCATAGGAAACATCAAGCCCTGGTACATAACATGGAAAACATGATAGATCCTATAGCCAAAGCATATGGGATCTTGCTTATCCTACATTTCTCCTATTGTGTCTGAGGAAACATTCTCTTAGAAAGATGTAGTCCATGTGAAACCAGAACCAATCCCCTCTTAGATTAATCCATACTAAATATCTTTAGTATATGTTCAATGTATGTACCCTGACTTAGTCCAATAAACCTTTGATATCTATCACGAATGATATTGATCTCTAGAATGTAGGCTACTTCACCAAATCCCTTCATGGAGAAACACTTGTTCAACCAATCCTTAACTGACTGTAAGGCTAGTACATCATTTCCAATAAGTAATATGTCATAAACATATACTACTAGGATAATGACTGCATTCCCATTAAACCGATTATAAACACATGGCTCAAATTCATTCTTAATGAAACCAAATTCCTTTATGGCTTCATGAAATTGATTGTTCCATGACCTGGATGCTTTCTTTAATCCATAAATGGATTTCAAAAACCTTCAAACCCATTTTTCTTCACCTAGTGTCACAAACACTTCTGGTTCTGTCATATAGACATCTTCTTGAAGGTTCCTGTTAAGGAATGTTGTTTTGATATCCATCTGGAAAATATCATAGTCATGGTAAGCTATTATGGAAAGTATGATTCTTTTATATTTAAACATGAAAACGGTGATAAGGTTTCTTCATAGTCAATTCCTTGACCTCGTTTAAATATTTTAGCCACTATCCTTGCTTTATAGGTTCCAACTTGACCTTCCATGTCCAAATTTCTCTTGAATACCCATTTTCATCCAACAGGCTTTACATAAACTAGCTCATCAACCAGAACCCAGAATTGGTTCTAATACATTAAATCCATCTCAGATTTCATAGCTTCTAGCCATCTTGTAGCTTCAAAGATCACTAATTCTTCCCTGTAGAAGATAGGTTCATCATTTTCTAACAATAATGATTCACCATCCTCGGTGACTAGGAAACCAAATCTCTTTGGTTCCCTTACCTCTCTTGAGATCCTATGCAGTACTTGTGTTTCTGGAACATCTTCCACAGGGACCTGTGGAACTTTTTCCTGTACCAACTCATGTGTATCTTGAGTATCAACTTTATTGAAGTCAATCTTTCTCCCAATATCCCTTTTGAATATGTGCTCCCTCTTAAAAAATATGGCTTGTCTGGTGAAAATCACTTTCTTTTCTGAAGGGTTATATAGGTAATATTCTTTCGTTTCCTTGGGATATCCTATAAAGATACACATCATGCCCTGAGTCGCTAGTTTGTTTCCTGAGAAGACCATAACAAATGCCTCAAATCCCCATACACAAGTGTGCAACAAAATGGGTTTCTTTCTATTCTATATCTCATAGGGAATTCCATTTTCCACCTTAATTGGCACTCGGTTTAATGTGTATGTTGTGGTTTTTAATGAATATCCCCAAAAGGATAATGGAAAATCTACATGACTCATCATCGACCTCACAATGTCCAACAAGGTGTGGTTTCTCCTATCACTTACACCATTCCACTATGGTGTATAACGAGGAGTGATTTGAGATAGAATCTCAGACTCCTATAAAAGGTCAATAAACTCTTGGTTCAGATATTATCCACCTAGATCCGATTGAAGTTTCTTTATTTTCTTACCAAGATGATTCTCTACTTCAATCTTTAATTCCTTAAATTTCTCTAAGGACTCTGACTTATAAATCATTAAGTATACATAGCCATATCTACTCAAATCTTCAGTAAAAGTAATGAAGTTAGAATATCCACCTCTATCTTTTACTGAAAGTGGTCCACACACAACTGTGTGAACCAATCCTAGAAGCTCTGTGGCCCTTTCACCCTATCCACTGAAAGGCGGCTTGGAAATTTCTCCTTGTAAACAAGCGTGACATCTATCAAGTGGTTTTATCTTAGTAGATTCTAAATAACTATCTTGGCAGAGCATTGTCAAGCACTTCTCGTCTACATGATCAAGACGGTGATTCCATAATTGCGCGATGTATGAGTCATGCGAGTTTGTTTTGTTTTTAATTTCCAAAACTTGGTTTTCTTAATTTAATACATACAAACCATTATTAAAATGTGTCCCACCATAACATACATTGTTATTATAAAAGAAACAACCCTTATTTCCAAACTTGAAAATAAATCCATCCATATCCAAACATGATACAAAAATTACGTTCTTGGTAACACTAGGCACATAATAACAGTTATGTAAAACCAAAATCATCCTAGTTAGCAATGTGAGATGGTAATTTCTAATGGCCAATGAATCTAACATTATGCCATTGGTATCTCAATGATCAACCACTCCTCTAGAAATATTTTCAAATCTACTTGGTTCCTTCATTTGAATACAGATTTGAGCCCCACAAGTTGTATCCATTACCCAATGTGTAGAAATGGAAAGATTTCACTTGATAACGAACACACCTTCAGCGTCCCCATGCTTTTGGGTGTAGTTCCTCTTCCAATGGCATGGATTGACAAATGAAAAACATAATGCCTCCTATTAATTACCCCGCCTCTAGATCTTTCCCTTCTTAGAGGGACGGTGCTCAGGGGATTCAGACCGTTTATAAGTCCTTGGCCCCTTTTCCTTGTCCTTCTTTTTCTTATTCACCATAAGGATTGTGGGTTTGTCACATCCCATGTCCTTATCTACCTGGAGAATTAATTTCATAAGTTCCAATAGACTCTTGTCATTGTTTTTCATGTTATAGTTGACAATAAAGCTAGAGAAGGTCTTGGTCTATGATGATAGGATGAGATCTATACGAAACTCATCCGAAAACTTAATCCCTAAGATGTCCAATCTTTAAATGTAGCCAATAAGCTTGACTACATAAGGCCCAGCTAGCGCAGACTCTATAATATTAGTTGTAAAAAAGCATTGAAGATCTCATATCCCTCCAATCTCGCCTTCTCTTGATAGAGATCCTTAAGGTGAGACATCATGCTATACGCGTCCATGTTTTCATGTTGCTTCAAGAGATCATCAAACATGGCTGAGAGTATAAAACATTGGACATTTATGGCCTCATTCATATGTTTCATATAGAGAGATAGTTCCTCATCACTAGCCTCTTTTCTAGGTACAACTGGAATAGGTTCCTCCAGCACGTACAATTTCCTCTCATGGTTATGGATGGCGTGTAAACACCTCTTCCATTCATAGAAATTAGTGCCGATAAGAAGGTTTTCCTTCTCAAGTATGGTTCGCAATGATATTTTTGAATTCATTTTCTTGTTTTTTCTATAAATTAAGATGATCAAAGATTTTAGTACTTTATCATGATAAAACTAAGACAAATAAATAATTTAATACTTATTAGTCTCCCACTATTTTAACAAAATACAATAGCCCTCACCATTGAATTTAGAATATTATCTTGCCTGAATATTCTAGTGGAAATGATCCATATTTCCATTATCATTACCCCAAACAGGGTTTTTCAATCAACTTAAAGGCTTTTAGGTAGGCATTCCAAATTCTAACTGCATTAACTCACGGTTCCTTGATCTGCTAAGTGGACTCCCCAATCCCAAAATCCTTTTATTTAGGATTTTCTCAACCTTTTCCACTTGGTCACATCAAGTCCTTCTACGGCAGTAAACCCTTGATGTGAGTCAAGTCAAGTCAACCCAAAACCTTGAATTAGAATTCCCTAATAATTGAAAGCACCCCAACTAGGGTTGGTCAAAATCCATGAACTATGGTTCGATTATAACCAAAATTATGTAAAGCTATATCGACTTAATATTTCTTTGAGGGATTTTATCCTTATACAAAAATTTCCATTTTATTATCTTTTATTAGATACTTGTTAATATTAAGTGGGATATACTTAAGTGATTAACCATGTCTAAGATTATATTTACACATAATCCAGTCTTATTTTTAGTTCCACCTTGCATGATAGTTTAATTCATTGATTGTGTGATCGTGACAACACACCCAAAACAAAAAAAACCATGAAACTGATAGAAATAAAATAAATCTTATGATCATGAGTTTGTTCTATTGGTTAGTTTATTTAGCGGTTGAAAAAGTAACCAAAGACCTAGGGGAGAAAGATCATGAACCTTTTGGGTTTGTGTTTATAGCTTTCCACTAATCCACCTTTATATCTCCTTGGATTGGTTTCACCTTGACTCCTAACTTTAGCTTCCTCCACTATCTTTGGAGCTCCATCCATTATATATGATTTTATCTCACTCATAGGTGAGGGGTAAAACCGGGTTTTACCTAAAAGAAACATTGGGTATGCAGGATAACATGTGCCTATCATGGGGTGTGGCAAAAACAAATATAACCTATGTTAAAATGTATTATAGTGGGTTACCTAGGTTGTCTACAGAGAGGAGTGCACAACAATTAAGATGTCACCTTAAAATAGAAAGAAGTGAGGTTGTTTTTAGAAATTGTTTGATTTAGAAAATACAAGAAAGAAACTAAATAAAGTAAAGTAATTAAGTGAAAGTTTTGAAAAAAAGTGACAAATTATGTGATTTAAATCAGTGATATGAAATGGTGATCAGGTTAAGGTCGGTTTTCCAATTGTAATTCAATCATTGTTCATTTTACCCAATTCTCCTCTGCAAAATCGTTAAGAGTTAGAATCCACAATCGTTTCTTCTCACTACCTTGGTCAAATAAAAATGTGAGAATAAACCTCACTAAAACCTCAGATTGTTCTACTCTCCTTACAATGTGTAATATAGTTGTATCAAATACCCCCAATTATCTTAGGCAATTCCCAATCGGGTCTTGTTTATCCCAAGCAATCAAGAACATTCACTACTCCTCACACATGTACCGGTGGTCACCAAGTACTACACCACTAAATCCTGGTATATTCCATCGTTTATAAACCAGAACCTAGTGGATGGAGATCTGGATCATTGACCAAATATAAATGAACAACAGAATCTAAAATCAGATACAATCGTACATGATAATAAAAACTATTATAAGAAATTGAAACAGATTCGCAGAAGAGAAAAGAGGATTTTAAAACATTAATAGAAGGAACTCATGAAATACAACATGGAAAACCTATAATTACCCAATCACATGTAATTTTACCCCACCATGGTAAGGGTAATTGTGACAAAGTGGAAAGAAGAATTCATTACAAAACTAAGAAGAACAAAAGAGAGAAAACAAAGAACAGAAAATTTGATGCTCCAGATTCTGTTCTCCAGAAATTTTCTTCTGTTCTGCCCACCATCCGGCAGAAACTCACTGAGTTCCCTTCTTATAGAATGTTTTAAATAAAGTTTTATATAGACCCTAAAAATTTGAGAGTAATTGGATTGGTGTAAAGAAAGTTATGTCTGAATCAATGACCATTACTTTTCTATCCGCCAAACACTGTTTCACCCACTCCACTTGGACGCGCCCAAAAGATGACTTAATGAAATTCATATTTTATGAAATTTAATTTGAACCTTCATTTTGAAGTCTTATATCGACACCAGCTGGAAGAACCTCATTCTAAGGTCGTCTGAAAGAGATATTCCAAATTTAATTCAGTAGGGTCCATTCTGCCTGCCAAACTGATTTCTCCAATTGATTGAATTTTCTGTACCATTGGGTTTCGAATTGGGTCTTGGTCCCGAAGGAATATTTAAATCCCACAAGCATAGGAATCTTAAAAAAAATAATTCACTTCAATTTGACCCATATTATAAAAGTTATTCACGAAAAACAGAAGCTATATAAAACTTCCAATTTTACAGAATTACCTCATCTTCACATTTAAGCCCAAAATACACCAAAAACACATAAATGATAAAAATAAACTCACATTGAATAATTTGGAGGGATTAAATAATTGAAAAACATATAAATAATAATTAAAATATTAACTCTATCAATTCCCCCACACTTATCACTTGGACTCCTGGACAAGTCAGAATCAAAATAAAATCAAAGTAAATTCAAAGCACATATCCATGAGATCCACCAATTTGAAAACAATAAACAAAATATATCATGCCTCCTCAAACTCTATTATTTCATGTTCTTAATTTAGGATCATTCAATAAATTTACTCTTCATTTCTCCTCCCATGCACACAAAACACTTACCTAACTTTCATTATCTCTCATTACAGAAATTTCAATTTTTTAGCAATGTATTTCTCATCCAAACTCATACAAGGGTCACCATAGGCTTGATAAATTCCTAAATATCCACCCGATGTGAGTAAAAGACATATGTTTATCATGAGTACTTGTTAAGGTTGTTCTGTGGCTTTTGGTTGGTAGGATTTATATGTGAAGGATTTTGAGGCCGAATGAGAGGGCTTGGCTCTTTTTGAAGCAAAATTGCATTAATCTAAATTTCACAAAAGTATGGTCTCCTATTCACTCCCATTAGTAGAAAATAATCTCCTTATTCATGGAATATAAATGATATTTCACACCATTCATCATTCAGAAGAAAAAGTTTTAATCATCTTCGATATGATTTTTTTTTCTTTAAAGCTCCAGATAGGCACAGGTTTTTGCTCAATTAGAAGCTCCAGAAAGGCACAGCTTCTCTCCTCATGAAAGCACCAGAAAAGGAATAACTTTCAGAAATATGATTTTATTTTCATAGAAATAATGTCTCTTCAGCATTTCATTTTCCACCCAATATTTCAGAAAATGAGCTAGAACCACACAAGACATCTTCCCCCACATTTAAGTTCAACTAGATCATGCAATTTCACTTCAAGAGAAGGTTGGATAGGGAAAATTTGCTTGTAATGTGGATAACCTAATAGAATGTTCATGGATTCTATGGGATAAAAGGATTAAATGTTCAAGGTAGGCCATTATGAAAGGGATTATCTTGAAAAGGTGGCTTTCAAACCAAATAAATGCCCCAATCATTTAAAACATATGTACCCCAAACCCTCAATTTTTGAAAGGAATAAAGCAAATTCTGGTTAAAACAAGCATGGTTTAGTTCTCTCAAGAAGTGAGGTGAATGTAAAGAATATGAAAATAATAGGTTCATAAGACTCACAGGAATGTGATTTCAAATATAAAGACAGTGATATGTGTCATGGGATTAAAAAAACAGAGTATTTTTCTTGAAATTCCCAATGAATTGAACTTGAAACAATGTCATTTTTAGTATTCATTTAATCTTAGTTTCAAGGAATAAATTATTTCTCCCATGGACATGGGTTTCAAAAATGTCAAAGATAATCATTTCAGAAAAAAAAAGTTTCAAAAACACACAAAAATTTAAAAATAAGCACACAAAAATTGAAACACACACATGTTTTTATTAAAACAAATAGGAAAAAAACAACACATAAAAATCCTAAACTAAAAAGGTTCCCTCCCCCAAACTTAAATGATGCAGTTTCCTCAATGAATTAAAATGTATTTAACACGTAATAATATTGGAAATTGAATCATAGCAATCATGAAAATATAAAGGAGAGGTACGACCTGATGGAGTTTATTGATAAACAGGTTAGAGGAGTGTGATCTCCTCCATTGGCTCTGATGTCATGGTCCCAAGGAATTTCTTCAATCTGTGCCCATTAACAGTGAATGGATACTTCACTCCATCCTTCACAATCTTGTCTCCAGGATGAAAGTCTTTTGGTTGGATCAGTTTTTCATGAGCCACTCGTGTTCTCTCTTTGTAAATCCTATAATTTTCAAATGCTTCCCTTCTAATTTCTTCCAGCTCCTGTAACTGTAATCTTCTCTCTTTCCCAGCACTTTCAAGATCCAGATTCATTTTCCTCACAGCCCAGTATGCCTTGTGTTCCGATTCCAGAGGTAGGTGACAACTTTTCCCATAAATCAGCCTATATGGACTCATTCCAATTGGGGTTTTGTAGGCTGTCCTGTAAGCCCATAATGTGTCTTCTAACCTTTGGCTCCAATCCTTCCAATTTGGATTAATAGTCTTTTCCAAAATTCCTTTGATTTCCCTATTCGACACTTCAGCTTGCCCATTAGTCTGTGGATGATAGGGAGTTGATGTTTTATGATGCACCCCATACTTTTTAAAAAAAGCCTCCATTAATTTGTTGCAAAAGTGAGTCCCTTGATCACTAATGATGGCTCTAGGAACTCCAAACCTACAAAATATGTTATCCCTGAAAAAATCACAAACAACTTTAGAATCGTCATTCCTGGTGGCTTTTGCTTCCACCCATTTGGAAACATAATCAATAGCAAGAAGAATATAAGAATTTCCAAATGATATTGGGAAAGGTCCCATAAAATCTATCCCCCAAACTTCAAATATTTCACAAAAATTAAGTGGCTTTTGGGGTATTTCTTGTCTCTTTGAAATATTTCCTGAAAATTGACTTTTTTCACACCGTTTAAAAAATTCATGAGAATATTTGAAAAGTGTTGGCTAATAAAGTCCAGATTATAAAACCTTCCTTGCTATCCTTTGAGGTCCAAAGTGGCCTCCACAAGCTAATGTGTGACAAAACTTAAAGATAGAATCAATTTCATTTTTAGTCAAACATATTCTTATCATTTGTTCATTGAAAATCTTCCATAGAAATGGATCATCCCAGATGTAATATTTAGATTCATCTTTCAATTTGTGAATATGGTGAGAATTTAAATGAGATGGTACCTGAGATGTTACCAGATAATTGACCATGTCAGCATACCAAGGTACTTGTCCTTCAATCAAGTACAATTGCTCTCCTGGAAGGTGATCATTTAATGGTTCAGTGTCTGGAATTTCAACTTTAGCAGTGTTAGGTAGTCTACTTAAGTGATCAACCACTTGGTTCTCAGATACCTTCTTATCTTTGATTTCTATGTTGAACTCCTGTAGTAATAGCATCCATCTCACAAGCCTTGGTTTTACTTCAGCCTTCTTCATCAAGTACCTAAGAGCTGCATGATCAAAAAACACAATGACTTTAGTTCCAAGAAGATATGATCTAAATCTTTCTAAAGCAAAAACAATTGGTAAAAACTCTTTTTTGTTGTTGTGTAGTTGAATTGGGCCGCATATAAGGTTTTAGAGTCATATGCAATGACTTGTGGCCTGCCCTCAATTCTCTGAGAAAGGATAGCTCCAACTGCTTGGTTTGAAGCATCACAAAGTATCTCAAATGGTTCTTCCCAATTTGGTGGCTGTATCACTGGTGGTCTAATCAATCTCTTCTTTAACTCATCAAATTCTTCCCTACATGAACTGTTGAAATAAAAATCAGAATATTTCAAAAGTAATCTAGAGAGAGGGAGAGAAATATTATTGAAATCTTTTATAAACCTCCTGTAGAATCTTGCATGTCCTAAAAATGATCTAACATGTTTCACACAAGTTGGGTAAGGCAAAGAATTTATCACTTCAATTTTTGATTTATCAACCTCAATGCCTTTCTGTGAAATGACATGCCCAAGGACAATTCCTCTCTCAACCATAAAATGAAAATTTTCAAAATTCAAAACAAGGTTCTTTTCGATGCAAGTTTTCAAACTTTTTCCAGATTTTTCAAACAATGGTCAAACGAATTTCCAAAAACTATGAAGTCATCCAAGAAAACCTCTAAGAAATCTTCAATGTGATCAGAAAATATACTTACCATACACCTCTGAAATGTACCTGGATCATTACACAATCCAAATGGAATCCTTTTGTATGCAAAAGTGCCAAAAGGACAAGTAAAGGTAGTCTTCTCTTGATCTTTGGGAGCAATGGGTACTTGAAAATAACCCAAAAATCCATCCAAAAAGCAATAATGAGTTCTACCTGCCAACCTCTCTAGAATCTGGTCAATGAAAGGGATAGGGAAATGATCTTTTCGAGTAACCTGATTCAACTTCCTAAAATCTATGCATACTCTCCAGTTATTCTGAATTCTCACAGGGATTAATTCATTCTTTTAATTCCTCACAATGGTTAGGCCAGTTTTCTTTGGGACTACATGGATGGGGATAACCCATTGTGAATCTGAAATAGGATAGATGATCCCAGCTTCTAACAGCTTCTCAATCTCTTTTTTCACAACCTCCATCAGGGTAGGGTTCAACCTCCTTTGGGGTTGTCTGACAGGTTTGGAATCTCCCTCAAGAAAAATTCTATGTGAGCAAATTTTTGGGTTTATTTCAGGTATATCACCTAAGCTCCACACTATTTCTTGTAAATTCTCTCTCAAAATCTCAATCAATGATTTTTCTTGAGTTTTAGATAGATTATTCACAATTATTACTGGTAATTTCTCTCCCTCCATAAGGTAAACATATTTTAAATCAGTGGGGAGTGGTTTTAATTCTAGATCAGGAGGATGCTCAAGAGATGAAACTAAATTGAATTTCTCCACATCCAATGTTTTGACATCCTGCACATAAGAAATCATATCATCTTCATTATCATTTAACAAATTATCAAAGAAATCATATTTTACCCCTTCTTCCAACAGGAAATCAGAACCTCCAAGAGTTTGGGAATCCATATGTTCAGTGATATATTTAATGTAAAAATTCTCTCCTAATGATAAAAATTCATGAAACATACCTGATTATTCAATTGGTTCTATGCCATCTTCATGGGAGAGTGCGAAGAGTGAATGATCATCTGATGGGTGCCTCATGGATTCAAAAATATTGAAGTGGACAGTGATATCTCCAAACTCCATGGTAAGTGTCCCTTCATGGACATTGATGATGGTTTTGGATGTCTTTAAGAATGGTCTCCCCAAAATGATGGGTGAGTTTGATGGGATCCTACCATATTCCATATTTAACACATAAAAGTTAGCAGGGAATAAAAGATCTTTGACTTTTACCAAGATATCCTCTAGAACTCCTTCTAGGAAAACTGTGGATCTATTTGCAAGCGGAACCACCACTCTTGTGGGATTCAAGTCTCCCATATGTAAAGAAGTATATACCGAGTGAGTAAATACATTAATTGATGCACCTAAATCGCACAAAGCATTAGAGAAATTTAATGAACAAATGGTGCATGGAATAGAAAACGTCCCTGGATCTTGAAATTTGGTTGGAAATTGTGGTGTGATAAGGGTCGAGACACTTCTTCCAAAATTGATCCTCTCATTACCTTGAAGCCTCCTCTTCTTAGTGTAAATATCCTTCAAAAATTTAGCATACTTTGGAATTTTTTTGAGTGCTTCAAGCAGAGGTATGTTGATTTCCACTTTCTGGAAGGTGTCCAGAATTTTTTTTTGCAGTGCTTCTTCTTGTAACCTCTTTGATTCAATCATCCTTGGTGGAAATGGTGGTGGTATATCTTTATTCTCCCTTTGCTACCTTTGAAATGGTGTTTCTTATTTATTCTTCCTTGGTCTATCCTTCTCCCCCTATTCTTTCTTATCTTCTTCCTGATGAATTTTCATAGAATTATAATCATTTCTAACTTCATTCTCACCCAGATCAGTTTTTCTTATATCAGGTTCAATGGTGGATGGTGGTTGGAGTTCTTTTCCACTTCTTGTAGTTATAATACTAACATTATATTTTGGGTTTGGGACTGTTTGGGAAGGGAGTTTACCTGGATTTTTGGTCATAAATCCCATGAGACTTTCAAACTTGTTGGACAAATCTTTAAAAGTGTCTTTCAGTCCTTCAAACTCAGATTTTTGTTGGTTTTGAATTGGAGGTTGTGAACTGGTGGATGGTTGCTCATAGGGTTTTTGGAAAGTGGGTGGTTTTTGGTATGAAGGCTGGTTATAAGACTGCTTTTGTTGAAATGGTGGTGGGTTCTGGAATTGATTTTGGAATGGTGGTTGGTTTTGAAACTGGTTTTGGTATGGGGGTATACCTTGATTCTGCTGATTTCCAAACCCATATTGGACTTGGTTAGGATCCATCCTTGATTTTGTTGGAACTGTCTTGGATGAATGGATGTTGCACATGTTTACATTCCCTGTATTTCAGAACATTGGTCAGTAAAATGATCAGGTGATGAGCATAAACCACATACCTTAGCTGGCGCTTGTTGGTCATTAACTTGCTTCAAGTCCATCTGTCTCACCAAACTAGTAAGCTCTTAAATCTTAGTTTCTAATAAGGTTGATGGATGAGAAGTGTGTACCTCATGAATACCTCTTGTTCCAATACCTCTTGTTCCAAATTGCTGCTAGTTTTGGGAAATCTTCTCAATCAAGCCCTTGGCTTCTTCTGGTGACTTGTCAATCAGTGCACCTCCAGATGATGCATCAAGAAGGTTTCTGTCATTTTCCAGTAGTCCTTGATAGAAGAAGACAAGAAAGTGGTGTTCCTCAATGGCTTGATGTGGACAGCTGGCACATAGCTTCTTAAATCTCTCTCAGTACTCGTAAAGGGTTTCTCCAGATGATTGTCGTATGGCATAGATTTCTTTCCGAATGGATGTGATTCTAGAGGTGGGGAAAAATATTTTCATGAAACATCTTACCAGGTCATTCCAGTCATGTACATCTCCTGTTTGTAGGCTGTACAACCATTCTTTAGCAGCTCCATCCAATGAAAACAGAAATTCCTTCCACTTAACCTGCTCCTCAGTAATTCCACGGGGTCTGAAAGTTGAGCACACATGTGTGAACTCTTTAATGTGTTTGTTTGGATCTTCACCTACCAAACCATGAAACTTTAGAAGCAAAGGAATCATGTTAGGTTTCATTTAAAAATCATTTTGTAACACTGGCATGACAATTTTATTGTTTTGATTAAGGAATTGTGGTGCGGAGAGGTCTCTAAGAGTTAGGTTTTGATTTTTAGCCATGATGGCAGGCTCAGAGTGAACACTTGAAGTTTCACTTGAGTCTGCTAGGGGAACTTCCACAAATTCAGATTCCAAATTAATGTTTCTAAGTCTATTCAACAAGGTTCTTTCAATCTCAGGATCTATGGGTAAAGGTTCAGTTTTTGAGGTTCGAGTCATGCAATTTTGAAGAGAAAATATGAAAAGAGAGAAAAGAAAAGAGAAGAAATCTTGGCTCTACCTCCCCGGTAACGGTGCCAAGTTTTCACATGTGCCTGTCGTGGGGTGTGGAAAAAACAAATATAACCTGTGTTAAAATGTATTATAGTGGGTTACCTAGGTTGTCTCTAGAGATGAGTGCACAACAATTAAGTTGTCACCTTAAAATAGAAAGAAGTGAGGTTGTTTTTAGAAATTGTTTGATTTTGAAAATACAAGAAAGAAACTAAATAAAGTAAAGTAATTAAGTGAAATTTTTGAAACAAATTGAAAAATGATGTGATTTAAATCAGTGATATGAAATGGTGATCAAGGTAGGGTCAGTTTTCCAATTGTAATTCAATCATTGTTCATTTTACCCAATTCTCCTCTGCTAAATCGTTAAGAGTGAGAATCCACAATCGTTTCTTCTCACTCCCTTGGTCAAATAAAAATGTGAGAATAAACCTTACTAAAACCTCAGATTGGTCTACTATCCTTCCAATGTGTAATATAGTTGTAGAAAATACCCCCAATTATCATAGGCAATTCCCAATCGGGTCTTGTTTATCCCAAGAAATCAAGAACATTCACTACTCCTCACACACGTACCGGTGATCACCGAGTACTACACCACTAAATCCTGGTATATTCCATCATTTATAAACCAGAACCTAGTGGAGGGAGATATGGATCATTTACCAAATATAAATGAACAATAGAATCTAAAATCAGATACAATCGTACATGATAATAAAAACTATTATAAGAAATTGAAATAGATTCGCAGAATAGAAAATAGGATTTTAAAACATTAATTGAAGGAACTCATGAAATGAAAAATTTAAAACCTCTCCTTCCCCAATCACATGGAATTTTACCCCACCATGTTAAGGGTAATTGTGACTAAGTGGAAAGAAGAATTCATTACAAAACTAATAATAACAAAAGAGAGAAAACAAAGAACAGATATTTTGATGCTCCGAATTTTGTCCTCCAGAAGTTTTCCTCTGTTCTTCCCACCAGACGGCCGAAAATCACTGAGATCCCTTCTTATATAATGTTGGTAATAAAGTTTTCTATCGACCCACAAAATTTTCGAGTCATTGTACAGGTTTAAAGAAATATATGGCAGAATCAATGACCATTAATTTTTTGGCCTCCAAACACTGTTTCACCCACTCTACTTGGACGCGCCCAAAAGATTCCTTAATGAGATTCATATTTTATGAAATTTAATTTGAACCGTCATTTTGAATTCCTTTGTAGAAAACAGCTAGAATAACCTCATTCTAAGGTCGCATGAAGGAGATATTCCATATTTAATGTAGTGGGGTCCATTCTGCCTACCAAACTGATTTCTCTACTTGATTGAATTTTCTGTACCATTGGGTTTCGAATTGGGTCTTGGTCCAGAAGGAACATTTGAATCCCACAAGCATATAAATACTAAAATAAAGGATTAACTTCAATTGGACCCATATTATAAAATTTATGCCTGAAAAACAGAAGATATATAAAACTGCCAATTTTACAGAATTACCCCATTTTCACATTTAAGCCCAAAATACACCAAAAACACATAAATGATGCAAATACACTCACATTGAGTAATTGGGAGGGATTAAATCATTGAAAAACATATAAATAATAATGAAAATATTAACTCTATCACAGGCCCTACATATTAATGAGGAGAAGGCTCGTATGCCAAAAAATTTAATTTAAATAAATTAATTAAAAGAAACAATTCACATACAATGGTCTTGGTCTAGCTCATGATCATCCATACATGAAACGATTTTTATGCATAAATAAAACTAGCATTCAATTATTTAATGATTGTTTTTTAAGAAAAATCATGCTCGAATCAATTAATTATATTTAACTAATCAATCCTTGTATCTTAAACCCTTTTTCTGAATGTCCTTGAGATTCTCATCCATCATAATTTAAAACAAATAAATTCATTTAAAATTACTTGTGTACATAACTTGTAACATAGAGAAAACCTGGTGAATTCCGGTTTATAACTACCTAATGAGTAGAAATGAACATTACACAGATATTAAATTAAACACATATATATAAAACACCTATCATGTGTTGTGCCTTAGATTTATGCCAGAAGTATGGTATGTGTCTCAAGGGTTTGTATAATATAATAAAGAAATTTAATAAATCTACTTAATTTTTTATGAGTACATGGAGTGTAGTTCTGACTAAACGGCGGGTGCTTTTGTTCACCATCCATCCAAAGTACACACCAGGGGACATGGCATGTAGATGTAATTTGGAAATATTTTGAGTACATGGTGTGTTCAGTGGGCCATACACCATGTAGTATCCGCATTACATGGTTTCTAGCTAGTCAATCCATGTATGGGGTACATGGTCCAACCCTAACCTGATGAGACTACACGCCATGTCCAGTGGACCACATGGCATGTAGTCTGTAAACCATGTGCCACCTCTTCCTATTCAACACACGGAGTCTTAAAGACGTAGATAGAATCCAATGTAACGTCCTAGTTTGGTAGACCGTCCGGGTGCATGGAACCTATACTACATGGCGTGTACTCCTGAATACACATCATGTGTTCTGGTGTTGTATAGACAGGAATCTTTGGCACCTCTGTATGAGATCCTCTATTTTATTTTAATCAAAATTAAAAGAGAAAATCATTTTTGTAAGGTGAACAAGAAACTAAAAGAAAGAATAGATCTTGATATTCATATTTATAGAATGATTAACTTGAATTGAAAAAAATAAATTATTAAATTCATAAAACACCAATGAAAAACTAAATAATTATAATTAACAATATGATACCTCTGATACCACTTTTAGGTTTCGGGCGCAGTGGAAGCTCATGGGTGAGGTGTACCCAACTGTAATTTTTTTGTTAAAAATGATCAATTTGAGATCCTTCATGATAATAAAACACCAGATATTCAGAATTAAAAAAATAATTAAAGAAATTAAAGGAGTTATGGAAACAATGAGAGAATTATAATATGTTGGTTATAACTAATTTAATTAAAATATGAGAATTACCTAGATAGAATTCTCTCTCTATTGATGTTTCTGGTCACGATCTAATGTGATCCATCGGTGCGTCATAGAACCCGAGTGTAGGATTCCTATAGTAGTGATCCACATATGATCTATGTATCTCTGGACATCTCCGAAGGGATCTCCATGTGATAGCATAGAAGGGTCTTCACTTGTGATGTCTGCCTTCAATCACCCTGAGAGCCACTTCCAAATCGCTCTTCTTGATTCGGTGAAGGAGGATCTCTCTCGTAACTTGAGAGAGTTCTTGGTGGAAAAATAATTCTCTCTTGGCTTGAGAGATTTTAGATCTATTGTGAACAACCACCAAAAAAATGGCTAGGATAATGAGAATAATATAATTGGGATTTTAAATACCTAGAATAATAAAATGAATTAATTACCCGAAATCATTTATTCATTTCATTTAATTCTTAGTAAAACCCCATGTCTAATAATAACAGTTGACTATTATTATTACTTGACATGCACCCAGCGAATTACACCTACTATTATTTAATTAAATAAATAAAATTATTTCTCAAAAATCCCCAGAAAACGGTGTATATATTAATATACATAGTGTGTACTTCTGTTTTTTCTATTTTCATTATTTCCACCACCACATTTATTAGACCTTAAATAATGGATATTTATTTCTTAAATAAATATCATTATATTACTTGCTAATAAATATATTATTTTTCCCATAATATATTCTCTCAAATAACTAGTTTTGAAATAAATGTGACCAGGCATCCTTGAATAATTATTTAATCAAAATCAGGAATAATATTTATTCAACTTGGTAAATGAATATTTAATTGAGATACTTGGACACACTAAGTGTGTGACCCTCTAGACCTTTTTCTCATAGGTATTAGGCAAAGCCTGCCTAAAGTCCAAGGTTATCATCTAGAAACACGTTAAGGCACCCATGGAGAAATAATTTAATGATGTAATGATGTGTCACGTCCTACGAATGCTTACTGTGTAATGTAATCCCTTTGACTTGATATATTGAATCAAGTGGGATTCATGCTAGTGCCATCAACCCATGTGCTCAATTATTCTTTCTTTGACTTTCCAGAATTGAACTCGCTCATTCCTTACCATGTCCATGGATTTATTTAGGAAATATCAATTTCATCAAAGGGTTAGAGATATCTACTTCAGTTATGGAACAGAAGAGACAAATCCTTTATCACATTATCTATTAATGCAGTATTACACATGATGCACCCAACATATCCTACCTCACTGTGAACAGTGTGTCATCACAGTTTTCTTCAATACATCTAAGTGCACGAGTTGCAATACCCATTAATAATAATCTTAAAGTCTAATTACCAACACACACATCCATAGATAGGAACATCCAATTACACCATGAACTGTGGATTTCCTGTTGGCGAGTACCGTTCTCATAATATCCTCCTGGATATTACCAAGGGCACACACCATGAGAAGGTTCCATAAATTTTTATGAGTCCTCACCCCTAATGGATTGTATTATTTGTGTCCCTCAAATAACATCATCCATCCATAGAACATATATTCAATAACAGTGTTATGGCACTTTTGGGTTCTCATCATAACAGGGATCCACTATGACCCTTTAATACAACAGCTATCCATAGGACATTATCACATGCATTTTCACATATAATAAAAATCAAGATGTGATAAGGTATTTACTAATTAATAAAGTAAAAAGTAGTTGGTTCTAGGCCACCAACTCCAACAAATCTTAGAGTGGTGGATATTCCCTTTAGAACTTATATGTTGTTTTTCATTTCATGTTGTAATGTTGAACTTACGTATGTTTTTGGTTTTTCCCAATCTACTAAACTATTCATTCCTTTGGGATATGACATTCTTGTAATCATTCCAATGTAATAAAATAATGTACCAGCTTTGGGCAACTAAGGTCAGGTATTTACAGTTGGTATTAAAATAAGTTTAGTAGAAAACTTGGAAAATAGATTTATAAAACATAGATTAGGGAACAAAACCCTAAGATAGACTTTGAAGATAAACATACAAGAATGTATTTAAGTTTTTATAATGAATAGATTATGAGGATATTTCTAGAAAATACATCCATGTCTGGAAACTACAAGTGGATGTGGTTCTAGCATAGATGCACCATGGAGTAACAACTCCAACATGGAGTTTCAGGCTTGAACCGAGGTATCCCAGTACACGACAAAGGGCCTTACTATACACCTAGTTTGACACTCCTTCGGGATATTATAATACCCCAATATTTTATAATAAGTTATTTTCTTTAAAGTAATTCAATAGCTTGCACTATATGCAACACTGAGTTCGAGTGCACCATGACTTACCAAACTAGACGTTCAAATGCAGTTATGAATAGTATTAACTAAATTTTGAATTTTATATACTCCATATAATTTTTTAATACATAGTATATGTTTCTTAGACATAATATAAGAACAAATTCATTTCTTTCATATAAAAGAAGTATTTTTCAAAAAATGCAATTTTACCACCTTTTAATGGAAAACCCTTTTTAAAACCAATATTTGACACTTTTATATATTCAATTTAATGAAATTAAATTCTTATTTAGAATTATAACATAAAAATTTATTTTGGATAAATTTTTGGTACTTTTCTGATAACTTTCATATTTTGATGAATTCTGAAAAATACTAAATTTTAATTGAAAGTAACTTTTTTAATCCAAATAATTTATTGTGTTTAATTATGTATTTGAATGGTTTGGAATTATAATTAGATTATATTTTTATCATTTAATATAATGTATATCATTATAAGTAATTTCACATTTAAATTTGACATAAACACATGTCAATCTTTTGAAAGTTTTTACTTTTTAAAAACCCGCTTTTCAGTTCTGACAACAGAAATTAATTTTAAATTAATTAATGAAACTTCTAGGTTTTGAATTTTTTAAAATATAATTCATTTTTGAATTATTACTATCAAAACTATATTAGGATAAATTTTTGGTATTTTTCTGAAAACATTCAATTTTTGAGGAATAATGAAAAACACTACGTTATAGTTTAAAAGCGACTTTCTATTTAAATAATTATTTATTTTATTTAAATTTATTTTAAGTCAAAATATATATATAATACCTATATAAATTCAATATAATTCATTAGAGTCATTTTATAATAAAATTAGATGTACAAAATTTTATTTAACGTTTTACTATCTTTTACCCACCTCTTAGGAGCATTTACAGATTTGCATAAAACTTAATTTTACCTCTTCTATGAGTTGAATTTTAATAATACAAGAGACACGGTTAATATAAGTAAGTAGAATTTGGTTTAATAATATGAAAATAATTTTTTTTGAATAGTAACTTTTGACTTTTATTTACCACGGTTAAAAGTAAATAGGGTAATTAAGGGTAAAAATGATATCATAATTACCCTAACACATGTCCTAATTATATTGTATAAGTATAATTATACCAAAGACAACATTAGGAATAAAATATGAACCTATTTGTTCCACTTGTATTAGATTAGGACATTTATTATTATTTTATTTAAAGAAGAGTTAAAGGAGTTAAATTCAAAGTTTTATAACTAAACCATTTTTAATTAGGGTTACACACAATATAAATTCGACTATAAATATTAATTATAATGATATAAAGATTTCATACATAATGGTATTTTATTTATAATTTTTAGACATTAAATAATTTAATTTATTTATGATACAATGATGATGCAGTAATTACCTTATTAAAGAAATATTAAAATAATTGATATTATAATTATACAAATCAATGTAAATTGAGAATTATGATGAATTTCACTAATTTTATAGGTTAATTATACATGTTAATGTTATTTGAATAAATTTTATTCTAAGTGATAAAGTTTTTATTGCTTTCAAAAAAATCAAATACTAAATAGTGTCAAAATTGATATAATTGAGTTTTCAAAACAAATATTATATTATTAATTGATATAATATTTATAAAAATATAAGGTTCTAACAAAAAACATAGATAAGGTTATATGTATTAATAATGAACCACATGGGGTCCTCTTGGCTTGTTATAGTAAGTTTATTCACCATATAATATAAAAATACAAAGAGACATGGTAAATGTTAGACTATTTAACTAAGAGTTAAATCTAAAAGATAAGGTTGATATGATGACCTAAAACTATCTAAAACCTATTGGTTGAGATTTTTTCAACCCATAACCACCTTATATTTTAAATAATTAATTTTGGATCCATTAGAAACCAAAAATGATATTATTATAAAATAATGTTTCAAGCTTTTCATAAAGTGACCATCACCTATCTTATAAAAGGGTACTTACCCTTATCTTAATTTTACACCACCAAAGCCCTTTGGATTGGCCAACCCCTACCCAAATATCCCCCCAACTTTCCTCCCTTCATTATAGAGGCCTTACTTTGGTCAGAAATCCAACCTAAAGAGCTCTTTTGATCAAATCAAAAGGAAGAACCCGAAAAAATAGATAAATATTTCATCACCTATTTCAAGTTATTTTCTTCTTCCACTTCCTCTTTCTTTGTTGTTTACATTCTAAAATAATAAATCAAGTATCTTCTATATAATGTGATGTTATTATAAAAATTTTACATGTAAATAATAAATATAAAATGTTAATTATTCTTTATATGTTATATACCATCCAATTACATAGGATTTCTCCATCAATATAATGATATTGTCGCTCGTGCGTACGTACAGATTACCGTCTCCATGAACGTGATGAGATTCATTCCTCATCATAATCATTCTAGAATAATTTTAATTTTATGAATAAAAATAACATTTAATAACTTAATATCATTATGGATATGAATAAAATACATCCTATCCATAATAAACATGGCTTACATAACCGATCATATAAAGGAAAACAGATCAGTTAACACCCAAAACGACGATACTACTAAAATATTATTAACAAAGCAATATTAGAGGATCATATATGGTATCATATTTTTTTACATAGTTATTTTATAATTTAATAAAAATTACTTAACTATTATACAAGAGGTTAACATACCCTCGACCAAGGAAAATTACAAGTTAAGGGGTTTTCATTTCACTTCTTATTCCCGTGAGATTCATGCTATATTGCCACTATTTCCATTTGTGGGGTGTATGTACTGCCCATGATAGTATTATTTGTGTAATATATCTTAATTTATGGGTATTTACATCTTCATTTTATAATACTTCTTTCATGTGGTGTATGTTTCTTAAATTACCAAATTGGTAAGGGAATTTCAAATTTCAATTTCTACTCATTGGGCTTTACGCATACTTCATTGATTATTTTACTCCAAGATTATGTGTGGGATCACTATTTATTATTTATGTATTAATATCCACTACCCTTTCTGTGGATATACCTTTGATAAACATAATCACTCCATTGATAAATTCACATTCCATTGATATAAACTTTTAAAGGGTAATCTTAACTCAATTTACATTCATTGAGTTAAACATCCAAGTCATTGGTTTTGTTTTTACAAGAATATATGTGAATGTAACCTGATTGATTTACACTGAATATCCAATTATATTTAGTGTATTTATATTTTTCATGCATAATTATTTCATTGATGTATCCTTAATATAAGGATACGGTCTTTATAAGGTATTTTGTCACAATTTACATTCCTTTGAGACTTCTTTGTCATTATGCACCAATTAAATTTTATATGGTGTATATACTGTAGTTTGACATATTATATCATTAATCCGTTTATTATCATGATATTATAATGTTTTGATTAATTTTCTTCCTCAATTACTTGTATTTAATCATATCTTATTTGGTTAGGAACTCTTTAACTAAAATATTGTTTTAAATGTTTTAAATATATATTCTTCTAAATCTTTCTCACTAATGTCCATGTTTTAAAAATGGTTTTAAGTATTTATTTATATGTACATGAATTTTTTGAAATCAAATTTATTTTTAAAAGTTTCAAAGTGGTATAGGACACTTTGATTCAAAAATATCTTTTAAACGACTTCTTTGATAAACAGTGCGACATTTAAATGTTTTCAAGAAAAAGCGGATATTTCTCTCAAATAGTTTTAATGAGTATTTTCAACTGTTTCAATATCCTTCAGTGTAATTTATTCTTGATTGAGGTTGATTTATTATAATACAATCATCCATATTGTATTGAATGAATTATGTTTCACTGTGGATGTGCTATTTTTATGTCATTCATGGTTTGTGGTTAAAATATTGATATTTCGTAATATAGTTTTAATACGAATTTTTAGATTATATTTCAACCTCTTCATATGAGGAATGCATTGGACTTAGTAATTGATAGGTGGAGTCTGTTATAGCTCCTCGATGCATTGGTAGTACTCAGGAGACAATTAGACATGGAATTGGCCGAGGCCTTTCCCAATTTGATATATGGTTTTGGCCGAGGCCTAAATCATTTTTAGTCGTCTTGGCTGAGGCCTTGACAAGATGTTTCAGAATGTCTGGCATTATGCATTCTATCATTATAAAATTGGATATTTATATTACATGTGATTATTTGACTAGTTGAATATCCATGTGAATAAGTAAATGGAATTATTTGATTTATCTTTCCCATATTATGCTGAAGTTTAAGTTTAAAAGGCTTGTGTTATAGTCTTATACATTGACTTAAATGTTTATTCATATTTATGACAGTTTCCCCTATACTGTTATACTTAATGAGCATTTGAGATCACCCCATTTTTATGTTTTATTTTTCCCAGGATGCAAAGAAGTATATTAAGATTAACCTGAAAGAATAGGCTAAGTGATATAAGAGTGTTCAAAGGGGACACAATGTTGTTTTTTTATTTCATGATGTAATTTAAAAATTATGTATGTATCTAGTACTTCCAAGGATACTAAACTGATCAGTATATCAGGAAATGATTCCTTGTATCATGCCAATGTTATGTAATAATGCACCAACTCTGAGTAACTGGGGTCGGGGATTTACAGTTGGTATCATAGGAAGTTTAGTAAAAACCTTTAAAGCTAGATTTAGAAAAACTCTGATTCTAAAATACTACCCTAAGATAGAAATTGAGGAATAGTATTGAAGAACATCCAAAAATTTTGGTAATGTAAATATTATGTCATTTTTCCAAAAAATGCATCCCTGTCTAGATATGAGCAGGTAGAGGTGACTCTGGCATAAAGATACCAAGGAGTGAAAACTCTAACAAGGAGTTTCGGGCTTGACCCGGGGTATCTTGGTACACGACAATGGGTCTTGCTGCACTCTTGGTTACGAGACTCCCAGGGGATATGCTCAGGGTAATTCATATTTTCTTTACAAACCGATTTGAATGATTTTAATATAAGATAACAATAAATAACCTTGGTTAATCCTAAGGTTTTTTAGATTGAAAATAAGGTGTTATGATATTCTATAAATGATTTTATGACTCACACTATGCTTTCTTGTGTTAGTAAATGGCAGGATTCCAAGGAAGTCATAGCAACATTGAACATGATGTACAAGGTGGGCACGGCGGTGGAAATGAGCAACGAAGTGGAATGTTGATAGGTGTAAAAGATATTGTGTTCATGCTGAATCATTTTTCAAAAAATATGATCAACATCATATATATTAACCAACTCCCTGAATCAATAAAGAAGAGAAAGGTGGTGAATGATAAGAGCTCCAACAGTGGAGACCATAGAGAAAAGAAAGCTCAATTCCTATCATGCATGAAATGTGGAAGGAGACACCTAGGGAAGTGTCTCAATTGAACAAATAAATGCTTTATGTGTGGGAAAGAGGGACATAATGTAAATAATTTCCAAGGAAAAATGAAGAGTACTATGGAAGAGAATAAAAAAGATTCCAATAATCCATTTACAGACATTTTCCGTAAATGTAGAGGACCTGGGAAATACCTGAGTGAATGCCCTATTCTATATGATATACTCTTGGTCATGGAAGAAACTATGTGGAAATAAATGTATGGTGAAATGTTTAAAAGTATTAGTGTTCTTTGTTGATGGGATTACTTTGGATGACTTTTCTCTTGCATGTGTAACCCTACAATTTTTTATGTGAAAATTCTATTTTAGGAAGAATTGTCTTTTCTATTGTTGATATAATTATAAATAACCATTTGGGTTTATATAATCCTTAAATTTGAGGCAATTACAAGTTATTAAATTTTGGGATGAAAATGCGAGGTATGAGATAACATTTGTGGTGAAATTATGTTATAGTTATTTTGATGAATTTATCTCATTTTGGGAATGCTATAAAATATAGTTTTTGAAAAAGGACAACACACAGACCGTGTGACAGCCCGTCGGTCAGACAAAGCTATGGGAATCGAACTCACAACCAGAGTGTGATTGGGATTTATCACCTTCCAATGGAATATGTGAAGTCCCTGGTTCGTGTGACTAATGCTTCGTAATTAAATGATTTTATTGATCAATAATAAGTTGATTTTCAATATTATGTCATATCAAATGGATATACTTAGTATAGGAAAATGATTTGGTGATTAAGAGATAAATGTTATTTTGGAAGATGTTTGTTCTGTTGGGAACACTATATGCCTAAAGAAAATAGAATACTATGGGATTTAATTTAAGGAGTAATGGTGTATTCTTATAAATGTTTTTATTGTGGATTTATAGTTATTTGGGTAATTTATAGAAATGATTAACATATCATAGAGAATATGTGATTAGGTTAATTACTTTTAAGTACGTTACTTTAAGAGTAGTCGATGTTATTTGGAGATATAATTTAACGTGGAAGATTGTGTAATCAAATTCTTCTATATTTTGGGTTTCAATATTAGTTTGGATTATATTGAAGGATTTTAAGTAAAATTGTTTATTGAATGGTATTTATTGAACTTTGAGTATTGTTGGTTTTATTTTAGAAATTAATATTAGTATTTCTTTCTCTAAAGGATTATCCTTTTTGGGGATCATCTGATCTTGTACTAACCATTTCAGTTTTGGTTAATCTCTAAAGACAAGGTAAATATATATATTTTATCCTTTGTGGATTATGTGATTCTCTAGAAGTTTATTTTAGTGCTTCAGGTGTGACTAAGTCATCTTGAATACTCATCGTTTGAAAAAAAAATGAGTTAGTGGTAGAAATTTATTAAAGGAATAAACTCAACTTATTAAGTAAGTATATCTCTTTATGTTCTTAGGCAATATCAGAAATAAATTCCTCAACTTTATGAAATAAAACTTAAAACAAAAAACGTTATCCGTTTACTTTTCCAACAAAGAAACTAATGACTGTTTATCCCATCACAAGTTTGTGGTTTTCTTGTTGTTAACTTTCTCCTGATCATGTTTTCTATCACTCTCCATGAGAACTTGACACTTAGTTTATCTTCTATATCCATGTTTTCCTACATGGAATACTAGTATGGGTTATCTCAGGTGACCTTTGTACTTCTCTTTCTTTCTTTTAAAGAGATGGTTTTATTGACTCTTTTTCTGATATGGGACTTTCAATGAAGTTCCCAAGACCTATTTTAAAATTACGAGGATGCAATTTCCAAAAGTGGGTAAGAATATAATACCTCAAGATTTCATAATAATTTATTTTCTTTAAAGTAATTCAATAGCTTTCACTACACGCAACACCGAGTTTAAGCGCACCATTACTTACAAAACTAGCTGTTCAAAAGTGGTTATTAATAGTATTAACAGAATTTTGAATTTTATATACTCCGTATAATTTTATAATACATATTATGTGTTTCTTAGACAAAATATTAGAACAAATTCATTTTTTCAGATAAAAGAAGTATTTTTCAAAAAATGAAATTTTACCACCTTTTAATGGAAACCCTTTTTAAAACTAATATTTGACACTTTTATATTTTCAATTAAATAAAATTAAATTATTTTTTAGAATCGATACAAAAAAAAATTATTTTGGATAAATTTTTGGTACTTTTCTGATAACTTTCATATTTTGATGAATACTGAAAAATACCATATTTTAATTGAAAACAACTTTTTTAATCAAAATATTTAATGGTGTTAAATTATGTATTTGAATGGTTTGGAGTATAATTAGATTATATTTTTATCATTTCATATAATTTAGGTCATTATAAGTAATTTTACATTTAAATTTGACATAAACACATGTCAGTCTTTTGATAGTTTTTACTTTTTAAAAACCTTCTTTTCGGTTTTGACAACGGGAATTAATTTTAAATTAATTAATGAAAATTCTCTATTTTTTATTTGGTAAAATAGAATTCATTTTTGAATTCATAATAGAAAAATTATCTTAGGGTAATATTTTGGTATTTTTCTAAAAACATTCACTTTTTGATGAATAGTGAAAAGCACTCCGTTATAGTTTAAAATCGACTTTTTATTTAAATAATTATTTATTTTATTTAAATTTATTTTAAGTAAAAATAGATAAATAATACCTATATAAATTAAATTAAATTCATTGGAGTCATTTTATAATAAAATTAGATGTATAAAATTTTATTGAACGTTTTACCGTCTTTTACCCAGCTCCTAGGAGCATTTGCAAATTTGCATAAAACTTAATCTTACTGCTTTTGTGAGTTGAATTTCAAAAATCTGAGAGAAACAGTTAATATCAATATGTAAAATGTGGTTTAATAAGATAAAATTAATTTTTGGTGAATTGTAACTTTTGACTTTTATTTACCACGGTTAAAAGTAAATAGGGTAATTAAGGGTAAAAATGATATCATAATTACCATAACACATGTCCTAATTCTATTGGATAAATATAATTAGACCAAAAAAACCTTAGTAATAAAATATGAACCTCTTTGGTCCACTTGGATTAGATTAGGACATTTAGTATTATTTTATTTAAAGAAGAGTTAAAAGAGTTAAATTCAAAGTTTAATAACTAAACCATTTTTAATATAGGGTTACACACAATATAAATTCGACTATAAATATTAATTAGAAATATAAAAATATTTAATACATAATGGTATTTTATTTAAAAAATTTAGACATTAAATAATTAAATTTATTTATGGAACAATGATGATGCAGTAATTACCTTATTAATGAAATATTAAAATAATTTATATTATAAATATCCAAATAAATGTAAATTGTGACTTATGATGAATTCCAATAATTTTATAGATTAATATGACATGTTAAGGTTATTTTAATAAATTTTATTCGAAGTGATAAAGTTTTTATGGCTTTCAAAAAAATCAAATACTAAATAGTTTAAAAATTGACATAATTGAGTTTTTAAAACAAATATTATATTATTAATTGATATAATTTTCCTAAAAATACAATGTTCGGAAAAAGGACATATATAAGGTTATGTATATTAATAATGAACCACATGGGGTTCTATTTTCTTGTAATAGTTAGTTTATTAACCATATAATATAAACATACCAAGAGACATAGTAAATGTCAAACTATTTAACTAAGAGTTAAATATAAAATATAAGGTTAATATGATTACCTAAACATGTTTAAAACCTATTGTTTGAGAGGTATTCGACCCATACCCACCTTATCCTTTAAATAGTTCATTTTTGAGCCATTATAAACTGAAAATGATTTTATTATAAAATAATATTTCAATCGTTTCCTAAAGTGACCCTCACCTGTCTTATAAAAAGGAACTTTCCCTTATCTTAATTTAACACCTACAAAGTCTTTTTCCTTGGAAAACCCCTTCCCAAATATCCTCCCAAATTTTTTCTTTTCATCCTAGAGGCCTTTGTTTTGTCATAAAGCCAGTCTAAGGATCCCTTTTGATCAAATCAAAGGAAAGAATCCGAAGAAGAGGAAAATATTTCATCACCTCTTTCAAGTTATTTTCTTCTTCCACTTCCTATTTCGTTTTTGTTTCAATTATAAAATAATAACTCCAATATCTTCTATATATATATGTTATTATAAAAATGGTACAACCATATTCATTATTCTATCCATTCTATAAATGACAAAGTCACCATACGTGCGTACGTACGGATTACCGTCTCCACATCGTGGTGTAGTTTGTTATTCAAACACTTCTTTATTTGGATGAGTATACTAATGAGTATAAATTACCTAATAGTAAATATGACATCTTAATTATTCTCTATATGTTATATACCATCCAATTACATAAGATTTCTTCATCAATATAATGATATCGTCGCTCGTATGTAAGTACGGATTACCGTCTCCACGAACGCGATGAGATTTATTCCCCATCATAATCATTCAAGAATCATTTCCATTTTATGATTAAAAATAATTTTTAAGAACTTAATATCAATCTGGATATTAATAAAATACATCCTATCCATAACAAACATGACTTACATAACCGAGCTTATAAAGGAAAACGGATCGGTTAACACCCGAAACGATGATACTACTAAAATATTATTAACAAAGCAATATTAGAGGATCATATATGATATAATATTTATATATATAGTTCTTTTATAATTTAATAACAATTAATTAACTATTATATAGGAGTTTAATGTAACCTCGTCCAAGGAAAAGTACAAGGTAAGGGGTTTTCATCTCACTTCTTATTCCTGTGAGATTCATGCTATATTGTCAATATTTCCTTTTGTGTGGTGTATGTACTACCGATGATTGTATTATTTGTGTAATATAATTTATTTTATGGTTAATTACATCTTTATTTTATGATACTTCTTTCGTGGGGTGTATGTTTCATAAGTTACCAAATCGGTAAGGGAATTTCAAATTTCAACTTCTACTCATTGGGATTTACGCATACTTCATTGATTATTTTACTCCAAGATTATGTATGGAATCACTATTTATAATTTATATAGTAATATCCACTCCCATTTATTTGTATATACCTTTGATACACATAATCACTACATTGATAAATTCACATTACATTGATATGAACTCTTAAAGGGTAATCTTAACTCAATTTCAATTCATTGAGTTAAACATCCATGTCATTGGTTTTCTTTTTACAAGAATATGTGTGAATGTAACCTGATTGATTTACACCGAGTATCCAATTATATTTAGTGTATTTATATTTTTCTCACAAAAATATTTCATTTATTTATCCTTAATATAAGGATATGGTATATATAAGGTATTTCGTCTCAATTTACATTCCTTTGAGACCTCTCTGTCATTATGTACCAATTCAATTTTATATGGTGTATATTCTTTCCTTTGACATATTATATCATGAATCCATTTATTCTCATGATATTATAATGTTTTGGTTAATGTTATTCCGCCATTACTTGTATTCAAGCATATCTTATTTGTTTAGGAACTCTTTAACTAAAATATTGTTTTAAATGTTTTAAATATATATTCTTCTAAATCTTTCTCATTAATGTCCATGTTTAAAAAATTGTTCTAAGTATTTATTAATATGGACATGAATGTTTTGAAATCAAAATTCCTTTTAAATGTTTCAAAGTGGTATGGGACACTTTTATTCAAAAATCTCTTTTGAACTACTTCTTCGATAAATAGTGCGACATTTAAATGCTTTCATGAAAAAGGGGTTATTTCACTCAAATAGTTTTAATGACTATTTTCATCTATGTCAATATCCTTCAGTGTATTTTATTCCTGATTGATGTTGATTTATTATAATACAATCATCCATATTGTATTTAATGAGTTATGTTTGACTGTGGATGTGCTATTTTTATGTCATTCATGGTTTGTGGTTAAAATATTGACATCTCGTGTGCTAGTTTTAATACGAATGGTTAGATTATGTTGCAAAATTTTCATATAAGGAATGAATTGGACTTAGTAAGTGATGGTTGGAGCCCGCTATAGCTCCTCGATGCATCGGTAAGTCTCATGAGACAATTAGACATGGAATTGGCCGAGGCCTGTCCTAGTTTGATATATGGTTTTGGACAAGGCCTAAATAATTTTTAGTTGTCTTGGCCATGGCCTTGACAAGATGTTTCAGAATGTCCAGCATTATGCATTTTATCATTATGAAATTGGTTATTGATATTACATGTGATTATTCTACTAGTATAATATCCATATGAATAAGTAAATGGTATTATTTTATTTATCATTGCCATATTATGTTGAAGTTTAAGTTTAAAAGGTTTATGTTCTAGTCTTATACATTGCCTTAAATGTTTATTGTTATTTATGATAGTTTCCGCTATATTTTTATCCTTACTGAGCATTTTATCTCACCCCTTTCTTATGTTTTATTTTTCCAAGCATGCAAAGAAGTATATTACGATTAACTTGTAAGAATAGGCTAAGGAATATACGAGTGTTCAAAAAGGACAAAATGTTGTTTTTTTATTTCATTATGTAATTTACAACTTATGTATGTATCCAGTACTTCCAAGGACACTAAACTTATCGGTCTTTCAGGACATGATTCCTTGTATAATGCCAATGTTATGTAATAATGCACCGACTCTGGGTAACTGGGGTTGGGGCGTTACAGTTGGAATCAGAAAAATTTTAGTACAATCCTTAGAATCTAGATTTAGAAAAACTCCGATTAGAAAATACTACCCAAAGATAGAAATTGAGGAAAAGTATAGAAGAACATAGAAAAAATTTGTTAATGTAAATATTATGTGGGTTTTCCAAGCAATACATCCCTGTGTGGATATGAGAAGGTAGAGGCAGCTCTGGCACAGATATATCTAGGAGTGAAAACTCTGACAAGGAGTTTTATGCTTGACCCGGGGTATCTTAGTACACAACAATGGGCCTTACTGCACTCTTGGTTATGACACTCCTAGGGGATATTCTTAGGATAATTTACATTTTCTTTAAAAACTGATTTTAATGATTTTAACATAAGATGAGAATAAATAACCTTGGTTAATCCTAAGGTGTTTTAGATTGAAAATAAGGTGTTATGATATTCTCTAAATGATTTTATGACTCATATTATTCTTTCTTGTGTTGTTCAATGGCTGGATTCCAAGAAAGTCATAGTAACATTGAACATGATATACAAGGTGGGCACAGCGGTGCAAATGAGCAACGAAGAGTAATGTTGATAGGTGTGAAATATATCGTGGTCATGCCGAATCAGTTTTCCAAAAATATGATCAACATAATATATATTAACCAACTCCTTGACTCAACAAATAAGAGAAAGGTGTTGAATGATAAGAGCTCCAACAATGGAGACCATGGAGAAAATAAAGTTCAATTCCCATCATGGAGGAAATGTGGAAGGAGACACCTAGGTAAGTGTCTAAATGGAACAAAGAAATTCTTTTTGTGTGAGAAATATGGATATAAAGTAAGTAATTTATGAAGGAAAAATAAAGAGTACTATGGAAGAAAATAAAAAAGATCCCAAGAATCCATTTACAGACATTTTCCATAAATATAGGGGACCTAGGAATTACCCGAGTGAATTCCCTATTCTATAGGATATCCTCTTGGTCAAGGAAGAACCTATGTGGAAATAAATGGATGGTGAAATGTTTAAAAGTATTAGTGTTCTTTGTTGATGGGATTAATTTGAAATACTTTCCTCTTATATGAATAACCCTATAGTTTGTTATGTGAAAATTATATTTTAGGAAGAATTGTCTTTTCTATTGTTGATATAATTCTAAATAACCATTTGGGTTTATATGATCCTTAAATTTGAGGAAATTACAAGTTATTAATTTTTGGGATGAAAATGTGAGGTATGAGATAACATTTGTGGTGAAATTATGTTATAGTTATTTTGAGAAATTTATCTCATTTTGGGAACATTATAAAATATAGTTTTTGAAAAGGACAACATGCAGACTGTGTGACTACCCGTCACGTCAGACAAAGCTGTGGGAATCAAACCCACAACCAGAGTGTGATTGGGATTTATCGCCTTCCACTTGAATATGTGAAGTCCTTGGTTAGTGTGACTAATTCTTCTTAGTTAACTGGTTTTATTGATCAATAATATGTTTATTTTGGATCTTATGTCTTATAAAATAGATATCCCTAGATAGGAAAATGATTTGGTGATTAAGTGACAAATTTTATTTTGGAAGATGTTTGCTCTATTGGGAACACTATATGCCTAAAGACAATAGAATACTATGGGATTTCATTCGAGTAATGTTGGATTATTATCTATATTTTTATTGTGGATTTATAGTGATTTGGGTTATTTATAGAATTGATTAACCTATCATAGAGAATATGTGATTAGGTTAATTAATTTTATGTATGTGACTTTAAGAGTAGTCGATGTTATTTGGAGATATAATTTAACGTCAAAGACTATGTAATCAAATTATTCTATATTTTGGGTTTCAATATTAGTTTGGATTATTTTTAAGGATTTTAAGGAAAATTGTTTATTGAATGGTATTTATTGAACTTTGGGTATTGTTGGTTTAATTTTAGAAATTAATATTAGTATTTCATTCTCTAAAGGATTATCCTTTTTGGGGATCATCTGATATTGTACTAACTATTTTAGATTTTTTTAATCTCTAAAGAAAAGGTAAATATATATAGTTTATTCTTTGTGGATTATGTGATTATCTAGAAGTTTATTTTAGCACTTCAGGTGTGACCAAGTCATCTTTAATACTCATCGTTTGAAAAAAAATATGAGTTAGTGGTATAAATTTATTAAATGATGAAACTCTACTTAAAAAGTAAGTATATCTCTTTATGTTCTTAGTCAATCGCATAAATAAATTACTCAACTTTATGAAATGGAACTTAAAACAAAAAATGTTATCTGTTTACTTTTCCTTCAAGGAAACTAATGACTGTTTATCCCATCACAATTTTGTGGCTTTCTTGTTGTTAAATTTCTCTTGATCATGTTTTATATCACTCTTCACCAGAACTTGACACTTAGTTTATCTTACATATCCATGTTTTCCTAGATGAAATCCTAGTATGGGTTATCTCAAGTGACCTTTGTACTTCTCTTTATTTCTTTTAAATAGATAGTTTTGTTGACTCTTTTTCCGATATGGGACTTTTAATGAAGTTCCCAAGCCCAATTTTAAAATTGAGAGGATGCAATTTACAAAAGGGGGGAAGAATGTAACACCACAAGATTTCATAATAAGTTATTTTCTTTAAAGTAATTCAATAGCTTGCGCTACACGCAACACTGAGTTCGAGTGCACCATGACTTACCAAACTAACCTTTCAAAAGCGGTTATAAATAGTATTAACTGAATTTTGAATTTTATATACTCCATATAATTTTATAATACATATTATGTGTTTCTTATACATAATATAAGAAAAAATTCATTTCTTCAGATGAAAGAAGTATTTTTCAAAAAATGCAATTTTACCACTTTTTAATGGAAGGCCCTTTTAAAACCAATATTTGACACTTTTATGTATTAAATTTAATGAAATTAAATTCTTATTTAGAATCTGGATATAAAAATTTATTTTGGACAAATATTTGGTACTTTTCTGATAACTTTCACATTTTGATGAATACTGAAAAATACTAAATTTTAATTGAAAACAACTTTTTTAATCGAAATAATTTATAGTGTTAAATTATGTATTTGAATGGTTTGGAAGTATAATTAGATTATATTTTTATCATTTAATACAATCTAGGTCATTATAAGTAATTTCACATTTAAATTTGACATAAACACATGTCAATCTTTTGATAGTTTTTACTTTTTAAAAACCTGCTTTTTGGTTTTGTCAACGAGAATTATTTTTAAATTAATTAATGCAACTTCTATGTTTTTAATTTGGTAAAATATAATTAATTTTTAAATTCAGAATATTGAAGCTAGTTTAGGGTAAATTTTTGGTATTTTTCTGGAAACAATCAATTTTTTGATGAATAGTGAAAAACATTGCGTTATAGTTTAAAACCAACTTTTTATTTAAATAATTATTTATTTTATTTAAATTTATTTTAAGTCAAAATATATATATAATACCTATATAAATTCAATGTAATTCATTGGATTCATTTTATAATAAAATTAGATGTATAAAATTTTATTGAACTTTTTACCGTCTTTTACCCACCTCCTAGGAGCATTTGCAAATTAGCATAAAACTTAATTTTACCACTTCTGTGAGTTGAATTTCAAAAATAAAAGAGACACGGTTAATATCAATAAGTAAAATTTGGTTTAATAAGATGAAGATAATTTTTTGTGCATAGTAACTTTTGACTTTTATTTACCACAGTTAAAAGTAAAGTAGGGTAATTAAGCGTAAAAATGATATCATAATTACCATAACACGTGTCCTAATTATATTGTATTAGTATAATTAGACAAAAAAAACTTATTAACACAATATGAACCTATTTGGTCCACATGGATTAGATTAGGACATTTATTATTATTTTATTTAAAGAATAGTTAAAAGAGTTAAATTCAAAGTTTAATAACTAAACCATTTTTAATATAGGGTTACACACAATATAAATTAGACTATAAATATTAATTAGAAATCTAAAAATATTTCCTACATAATGGTGTTTTGTTTATAATTTTTATACATTAAATAATTTAATTTATTAATGAAACAATAATGATGCATTAATTACAGTATTAATGAAATATTAAAATAATTGATATTATAAGTATCAAAATAAATGTAAATTGTGACTTATGATGAATTAAACTAATTTTCTAGGTTAATATGACATGTTAAAGTTAGTTTAATAAATTTTATTCCAATTGATAAAGTTTTTATGGCTTTCAAAAAAATCAAATACTAAATAGTGTCAAAATTGACATAATTGAGTTTTCAAAACAAATATTATATTATTAATTGATATAATATTCCTAAAAATATAAGGTTTGGAAAAAGGACATATATAAGGTTATATATATTAATAACAAAACCACATGGGGTTCTCTTGGCATGTTATAGTAAGTTTATTAACAATATAATATAAAAATACAAAGAGACATGGTAAATGTCAAACTATTTAACTAAGAGTTAAATATAAAAGATAAAGTTAATATGATGCCCTAAACCTGTCTAAAAACTATTTTTTGAGAGGTTTTGACCAATAACCACCTTATCCTTTGAATAATTAATTTTTGAGACATTAGAAACCGAAAATTATTTTATTATAAAATAATATTTCAAGCTTTTCATAAAGTGACCCTCACCTCTCTTATAAATGGTCACTTCCCCTTCTCTTAATTTCACACCTCCAAAGCCTTTTGGCTCATACAAAACCTACCCAAATATCCTCCCAACTTTCCTCCCTTCATCATAGAGGCCTTACTTTGGTAATAAAGTCAACCTAAGGATCCCTTTTTATCAAATCAAAAGGAAGAACCTGAAGAAGAGGTAAATATTTTATCACCTCTTTCAAGTTCTTTTCTTCTTCCACTTCCTCTTTCTTTGTTGTTTCCATTATAAAATAATAAATCCAGTATCTTCTATATATTGTGATGTTATTATAAAAATGGTACAACCATATTCATTATTATATCCATCCTATAAATGACAAAGTCACCATACATGCGTACGTACGGATTACCGTCTCCACGTCGTGGTGTAGTTTGTTATTGAAACACTACCTTATTTGTATGAGTATAATAATGAGTATAAATGATCTAAATAATAAATATAACATATTCATTATTCTTTATATGTGATATACCATCCAATTACACAAGATTTCACCATCAATATAATGATATTGTCACTCGTGTGTACGTACGGATTACCGTCTCCCCAAAGGTGATGGGATTTATTCCCCATCATAATCATTCAAGAATAATTTTCATTTTATGATTAAAAATAATGTTTAAGAACTTAATATAATTCTGTATATGAATAAAATACATCATATCTAGAACAAACATGTCTTACGTAATAGATCATATAAAGGAAAACGGATCAATTAACACCCGAAACGATGATACTACTAAAATATTATTAACAAAGAAATATTAGAGGATCATGTAAGATGGAATATTTATATATATAGTTATTTTATAATTTAATAACAATTAATTAACTATTATATATTATTTTAACTTAACTTTGACCAAGGAAAAGTACACGGTAAGGGTTTTTCATCTCACTTCTTGTTCCCGTGAGATTCATGCTATATTGCCACGATTTCCTTTTGTGTGGTGTATGTACTGCCCATGATTATATTATTTGTGTAATATACTTTAATTTATGGGTATTTACATATTTATTGTATTATACTTCTTTCATGGGGTTTATGTTTCATAAATTTCGAAATCGGTAAGGGAATTTCAAATTTCAATTTCTACTCATTGGGCTTTACGCATACTTCATTAATTATTTTACTCCAAGGTTATGTGTGGAATAACTATATATTATTTATGTAGTAATATCCAATCACCTTTATGTGGATATACCTTTGATAAACATAATCACTCCATTGATAAATTCACATTCCATTGATATGAACTTTTAAAGGGTAATCTTAACTCAATTTCCATTCATTGAGTTAAACATACAAGTCATTGGTTTTGGTTTTACAAGAATATGTTTGAATGTAACCTGATTGATTTACATTGAATATCCAATTATATTTAGCATATTTATATTTTTCACACAAAAATATTTCATTGATTTATCCTTAATATAAGTATACAGTCTATATAACATATTTTGTCTCAATTAACATTCATTTGAGACCCCTTTGTAATTATGCACCAATTCACTTTTATATGGTGTATATACTATACTTTGACATATTATATCATGAATCCCTTTATTCTGATGATATTATAATGTTTTGATTAATGTTATTAATTAATTACTTTTATTCAAGCATATCTTATTTGGTTAGGAACTCTTTAATTAAAATATTGTTTTAAATGTTTTAAATATATATTCTTCTAAATATTTCTCATTAATTCCAATTTTTTAAAAATGGTTTTAAGTATTTATTTATATGGACATTAATGTTTTGAAATCAAAATTCCTTTTAAAAGTTTTAATGTGGTATGGGACACTTTGATTCAAAAATCTCTTTTAAACGGCTTCTATGATAAATAGTGTGACATTTAAATGTTTTCAAGAAAAAGGAGATATTTCTCTCAAATAGTTTTAATGACTATTTTCAACTATGTTAATATCCTTTAGTGTATTTTATTCTTTATTGAGGTTGATTTATTATAATAAAATCATCCATCCTGTATTGAATGAGTTAGGTTTGACTGTGGATGTGCTATTTTATTCCATTCATGGTTTGTGGTTAAAATATTGACATCTCGTATACTAGTTTCAATACGAATGTTTATATTATATTTCAACCTTTTTATATGAGGAATGCATTGGACTTAGTAAGTGATGGGTGAAGCCCTCTATAGCTCCTCGATGCATCGGTAGGTCTCATGATACAATTAGACGTGGAATTGGCAGAGGCCTTTCCCAATTTGATATATGGTTTTGGACGAGGCCTAAATCATTTGTAGACATCTTGGCTGAGGCGTTGAAAAGATGTTTCAGAATGTCCAACATTTTTCATTCTATCATTATGAAATTGGCTATTGATATTACATGTGATTATTCGACTAGTAGAATATCCATGTGAATAAGTAAATGGCATTATTTGATTTATCTTTGCCTTATTATGCTTATGTTTAAGTTTAAAAGGCTTGTTTTCTAGTCTTATACATTGCCTTAAATGTTTATTCTTATTTATGATAGTTTCCACTATATTTTTATCCTTACTGATCATTTGATCTCACCCCTTTCTTGTGTTTTATTTTTTCCAAGATGCAAAGAAGTATATTACGATTAACCTACAGTAATTGGATAAGTAATATATGAGTGTTAAAATGGGACACAATGTTGTTTTTTTATTTCATGATGTAATTTAAAACTTATGTATGTATCTAGTACTTCCAAGGCTACTAAATTCATCAGTATTTTGGGACATGATTCCTTATATCATGCCAATGTTTTGTAATAATGCACCGACTCTGGGTAACTAGGGTCGAAGCATTATAGTTGGCATCAGAGGAAGTTTATTACAAACCTTGGAAACTATATTTAGAAAAACTCTGATTAGAAAATAATACCCTAAGATAGACATTGAGGAATAGTATAGAAGAACATCCAAAAATTTGGGTAATGTAAATATTATGTGGGTTTTCCAATAAATACATCCCTGTCTAGATACGAGCAGGTAGAGGTAACTCGGGTACAGATGTAACTAGGAGTGAAAACTCCATAAAGGAGTTTCGGGCTTGACTCGGGCTATCTTGGTACACTAAATGGGCCTTGTTTCACTCTTGGTTACGAGACTCCCAGGGGATATGCTTAGGATAATTTACATTTTCTTTACAAACCGATTTGAATGAGTTTAATATAAGATGAGAAAAAATAACCTTGGTTAATCCTAAGGTGTTTTAGATTGAAAATAATGTGTTATGATATTATCTAAATGATTTTATGACTCACACTATGATTTCTTGTGTTAGTCAATGGATGGATTCCAAGAAAGTCATAATAACATTGAACATGATGTGCAAGGTGGGCATGGAGGTGGAAATGAGCTACAAAGTGGAATGTTATTAGGTGTAAAAGATATTGTGTTCATGCCGAATCAGTTTTCCAAAAATATGATCAACAGCATATATATTATCCAACTCCTTGACTCAACAAAGAAGATAAATGCGGTGAATGACAAGATCTCCAGTAGTGGAGACCATGGAGAAAAGAAATCCTAATTCCCATCATGCGGGAAATGTGGAAGGAGACACCTAGGAAAGTGTCTCAATGGAACAAAGAAATGATTTATGTGTGGGAAATAATGACATAAAGTAAATAATTACCAAGGAAAAAATGAAGAGTACTATGGAAGAAAATAAAAAAGATCCCAAGAATCCATTTACAAACATTTTTTGTAAATGTAGGGGACCTGGGCATTACCCGAGTGAATTCCCTATTCTATAGGTTATCCTCTAGCTCAAGGAAGAACCTATGTTGAAATAAATAGATGGTGAAATGTTTAAAAGTATTAGTGATCTTTGTTGATGGGATTACTTTGGAAGACTTTTCTCTCATATGTGTAACCCTGCATTTTGTTATATGAAAATTCTATTTTAGGAAGAATTTTCTTTTCTATTGTTGATATAGTTATAAATAACCATTTGGTTTTATATAATCCTTGAATTTGAGGCAATTAAAAGTTATTAAATTTTGGGATGAAAATGCGAGCTATGAGATAACATTTTTGGTGAAATTATGTTATAGTTATTTTAAGGAATTTATCTCATTTTGGGAATGTTATAAAATATAGTTTTTAAAAAAACACAACACGCAGACCGTGTGACAACCCATCACATAGGACAAAGCTGTGGGAATCGAACCCAAAACTAGAGTGAGATTGGTATTTATCTCCTTCCACTGGAATATGTGAAGTCCTTGGTTAGTGTGATTAATTCTTCTTAGTTAGATGATTTTATTGATCAATAATAAGTTGATTTTTGATCTTATGTCTTATCAAATGGATATCCTTAGTATAGGAAAATGATTTGGTGATTAAGTGATAAAAGTTATTTTGGAAAATATTTGCTCTGTTGGGAACACTATATGCCTAAAGAAAATAGAATATAGTGGGATTTAATTTAAGGAGTAATAGTGGATTCTTATCTATGTTTTTATTGTGGATTTATAGTGATTTGGGTTATTTATAGAAATGATTAACATATCAAAGAGAATATGAGATTAGGTTAATTAATTTTAGGTATGTGGCTTTAAGAGTAGTTGATGTTATTTGGAGATATAATTTAACATGGAAGACTTTGTAATCAAATTCTTCTATATTTTGGGTTTCAATATTAGCTTGGATTATATTGAAGGATCTTAAGGAAAAAAATTTATTGAATAATATTTATTGAACTTTGGGTATTGTTGGTTTAATATTAGAAATTAATATTAGTATTTCTTTCTCTAAAGGATTATCCTTTTTGGGGATCATCTGATCTTGTACTAACCATTTTGGTTTTGGTTAATCTCTAAAGACAAGGTAAATATATATAGTTTATCCTTTGTGGATTATGTGATTCTCTAGAAGTTTATTTTAGCACTTCATGTGTGACAAAGTCATCTTGAATACTAATCGTTTGAAAAAAAAGATGAGTTAGTGGTAGAAATTTATTAAAGGATGAAACTCTACTTAAAAAGTAAGTATATCTCTTTATGTTCACAGTCAATCTCATAAATTAATTCCTCAACTTTATGAAATGTAACTTAAAACAAAAAAAGTTATCTGTTTGATTTTCCTACTAGGAAACTAATAACCGTTTATCCCATCACAAGTTTGTGGTTTTCTTATTGTTAACTTTCTCCGGATCATGTTTTCTATCACTCTCCACCAGAACTTCACACTTATTTTATCTTTCATATCCATGTTTTCCAAAAAAGAATCCTAGTATGGGTAATCTCAAGTGACCTTTGTACTTCTCTTTCTTTCTTTTAAAGAGATAGTTTTATTGAATATTTTTCTGATATGGGACTTTCAATGAAGTTCCCAAGACCAATTTTAAAATTGAAAATATGAAATTTCCAAAATGTGGGAAGAATGTAACACCACAAGATTTCATAATAATTTATTTTCTTTAAAGTAATTCCATAGCTTGTGCTATACACAACACTGAGTTCGAGCGCACCATGAATTACCAAACTAGCCGTTCAAAAGCAATTGTGAATAGTATTAACTGAATTTTGAAATTTATATACTATGTATAATTTTATAATACATATTATGTGTTTCTTAGACATAATATAAGAACAAATTCACTTTTTTATATAAAAGAAGTATTTTTCAAAAAATAAAATTTTACCACCTTTTAATGGAAATCCCATTTTACAACCAATATTTGACACTTTTATATATTCAATTTAATGAAATAAAATTCTTCTTTATAATCGGGACATAAAAATTTATTTTGGATAAATTTTTTGTACTTTTCTAATAACTTTCTTATTTTGATGAATACTGAAAAATACTAAATTTTTATTGAAAACAACTTTTTTAATAAAAATAATTTATAGTGTTAAATTATGTATTTGAATGGTTTGAATGTATAATTAGATTATATTTTTATCATTTAATACAATTTAGGTCATTATAAGTAATTTCACATTTAAATTTGACATAAACACATGTCAATCTTTTGATAGTTTTTACTTTTTAAAAACCTGATTTTTGGTTGTGACAATGGGAATTAATTTTAAATTAATTAATTCAACTTATATGTTTTGAATTTGTTAAAAAATAATTAATTTTTGAATTTGGAATATCAAAATTATCTTAGGGTAAATTTTGGGTATTTTCTAAAAACATTCAATTTTTGATGAATGGTGAAAGACACTGCGTTATAGTTTAAAACTGACTTTTTATTTAAATAATTATTTATTTTAATTAAATTTTTTTAAGTAAAAATAGATATATAATACCTATATAAATTCAATTTAATTCATTGGAGTCATTTTATAATAAAATTAGATGTATAAAATTTTATTGAACTTTTTACCATCTTTCACCCACCTCCAAGGAGCATTTGCAAATTTGTATAAAACTTAATTTTACCGCTTCTGTGAGTTGAATTTCAAAAATCTTAGAGACACAGTTAATATCAATAATTAAAATTTGGTTCAATAGTATGAAAATAATTTTTTTTTGAATCGTAACTTTTGACTTTTATTTACCACGGTTAAAATTAAATAGGGTAATTATGGGTAAAAATGATATCATAATTACCCTACTGCATGTCCTAATTATATTGGATAAGTATAATTCGACCAAAAACAACCTTATGAATACAATATTAACCTATTTGGTCCACTTGGATTAGATTAGGACATTTATTATTATTTTATTCAAATAAGAGTTAAAAGAGTTAAATTTAAAGTTTAATAACTAAACCATTTTTAATATAGGGTTAGACACAATATAAATTCAACTATAATTATTAATTAGAAATATAAAAATATTTACTACATAAATGTATTTTATTTATAATTTTTAGACAATAAATAATTTAATTTATTTATGACACAATGATGATGCCGTAATTACCATATTAATGAAATATTAAGATAATTGAAATTATAAATATCCAAATAAATGTAAATTTTGACTTCTGATGAATTCCACTAATTTTATAGGTTAATATGACATTTTAAGGTTATTTGAATAAATTTTATTCGAATTGATAAAGTTTTTATGGCTTTCAAAAAAATCAAATACTAAATAGTGTCAAAATTGACATAATTGAGTTTTAAAAATAAATATTATGTTATTAATTGATATAACATTTCTAAAAATATAAGGTTCAGACAAAGTATATAGATAAGGTTATATATATTAATAATGAACCACATGGGGTTCTTGGCTTTTTATAGTAAGTTTATTAACTATATAATATAAAAATACCAAGAGACATGGTAAATGTCAAACTATTTAACTAAGAGTTAAATCTAAAAGATAATGTTAATACGATGACATAAACGAGTATAAAACCTATTGGTTGAGAGTTTTTAGACCCATACCCACCTTAGAATTTAAATAATTAATTTTGTAGCCATTATAAACTGAAAAATATTTCATTATAAAATAATATTTCAAGATTTTCTTAAAGTGACCTGCACCTCTCTTATAAAAGGGAACTTCCCCTTATCTTATTTTCACACCTCCAAAGCCTTTTGTATCGGCCAACCTCTGCCCAAATATCCTCCCAACTTTACTCTCTTAATCCTAGAGGCCTTCCTTTGGTCATAAATCCAACCTAAGGAGCCTTTTTGATCAAATCAATAGGAAGAACCTGAAGAAGAGATAAATATTTCATCACCTCTTTCAAGTTCTTTTCTTCTTCCACTTCCTATTTCTATGTTGTTTCCATTCTAAAATAATAAATCCAGTATATTCTATACACTTTGATGTTATTATAAAAATTTTACAACCATATTCATTATTCTATCCATCCTATAATTGACAAAGTCACCATACGTGCGTACGTACGGATTACAGTCTCCACGTCGTGGTGTAGTTTGTTATTCAAACACTTCATTATTTGGATGAGTATAATAATGAGTATAACTGGTCTAAATAATAAATATAAAATTTTAATTATTATCTATATGTGATATACCATCCAATTACATAATATTTTTTCATCAATATAATGATATTGTCACTCGTACGTACGTACAGATTACCGTCTCCACGAACGCGGTGAGATTTATTCCCCATCATAATCATTCAAGAATAATTTTCATTTTATAATTAAAAATAATTTCTAAGAACTTAATATTATTCTGTATATGAATAAAATACATCCTATCCAGAACAAACATGGCTTATGTAACCGAGCATATAAAGGAAAACGGATCAGTTAACACCTGAAATGATGATACTACTAAAATATTATTAACAAAGCAATATTAGAGGATCATATATGCTATCATATTTATGTATATAGTTATTGTATAATTTAATAACAATGAATTAACTATTATACAAGAGTTTAACGTAACCTCAACCAAGGAAAAGTACAAGGTAAGGGGTTTTCATCTCACTTCTTATTCCCGTGATATTCATACTATATTGCCACTATTTCCTTTTGTGTGGTGTATGTACTGCCCATGATTGTATTCTTTGTGTAATATAACTTAATTTATGGGTATTTAAATCTTCATTGTATGATAATTCTTTCATGTGGTGTATGTTTCTTAACTTACCAAATCGGTAAGAGAATTTCAAATTTCAATTTCTACTCATTGGGATGTACGCATACTTCATTGATTATTTTACTCCAAAATTATGTGTGGAATAACTATTTATTATTTATGTTGTAATATCTACTCTCCTTTTTGTGGATATAAATTTGATACACATAATCACTCCATTGATAAATTCATATTCCATTGATTAAGGGTAATCTTAACTCAATGCCCTTTCATTGAGTTAAACATCCAAGTCATTGGTTTTGTTTTTACAATAATATGTTTGAATGTAACCTAATTGATTTACATTGAATATCCAATTATATTTAGTGTATTTATATTTGTCACGCAAAAATATTTAATTGATTTATCCTTAATATAATGATATGGTCTATATAAGGTATTTCGTCTCAATTTACATTCCTTTGAGACCTCTTTGTTGTTGGAGTTGGTGGCCTCGAACCAACTACTTTCTACTTTATTCATTAATAAAATCCTTATCACATCTTGATTGTTCTTCTGCATGACAATTCATGTGATAATGTCCTAAGGATAGCTGTTGCATTAAAGGGGCATAGCGGATCCCTGCTATGATGAGAACCCGGAAGTTCCATCACAGTGTTCTTGAATATATGTTCTATGGCTGGATGATATTATTTGAGGGACACAAATAATACAGGCCATTAGGGGTGAGGACTCATAAATATTTGAGGCACCATCTCATGGTGTGCACCCTTGTTAATATCCAGGAGGATATTATGAGAACGAGACCCGCCAGTAGTAAATCCACATTTCATAGTGTCATTGGATGTTCCTATCTGCGGGCGTGTGTATTGGTCCTTAGACTATAAGATTATTATTAATGGGTATTACAACTCACACACTTAGATATATTGACGAAAACTGTTATGACACACTATTCGCAGTGAGGTAGGATACGTTGGGTGCATCACGAGTAATACTGCATTAATAGATAATGCGAGAAAGGATTTGTCGCTTCCGTTCCACAACAGAAGTAGATATCTCAGGCCCTTTGATGGAATTGATATAGCCTAAATAAATCCATGTCCATGGTAAGGTATGGGCGAGTTTGATTCCAGAAAGTCAAAGAAAGAATAATCGAGCACATGGGTTGATGACACTAGCATGCAACCCGCTTGATTAGAGATATCGTGACAAAGGGATTATATTACATAGTAAGCGTTCGTAGGAGGTGACACGTCATTGCAGTGTTAACTTATTTATCTATGGGTGCCTTGGCGTGTTGCTAGATGCTAACCTTGGACTTTAGGCAGGCTCCGCCTAATGCCACTGAGAAAGAGGCCTAGAGGGTCACATACTAAGTGTGTCTATGTATCTCAGTTAAATATTAATTTAACAAGTTAAATAAAGATTATTCCCGACTGTGGTTTAATAATTATTTAAGGATTCCTGATCGCATTTATTTCAACAGTAGTTATTCAAGAGAGTATATTGTGGATGAAATAATATTTATTAGCGAGTGATGCAGTTATATTTATTAAAGAAATAAATAGTCATTACTCAAGGTCTGATAAATGTGGTGGAGGAAATAAAGGAATGTGGAAAATAAAAGTACACACCGTGTATATTAAATATACACGCCGTGTAGTTTTGTGTAAAACGAGTACATGCTGTGTATTAATGATTGCACGCAGTGTAGTTTTCCAGTCAGGATTTTGAGGATATAATATTGTTTATTAAATGATATTAATTATAATCAGCGTGAGCGCATGTCAAGGAATTAATAATTCGATATGGGGGTTTTCAATAAGATTTAATGAAATAAATAAAATGCGTAATGCATTTATTTATTGTCATAACTCTATAACCTCAAACCCGATTATAAATATCCTCACAACCCTAACACTTTTCCACAAGAGAATCGTTGTGCACAACAATTCTGGAGAATTCTTTCAAATCCGAAAGAACTCATTCCTCCAAGAATGCTCTCAATACTGAGAGACCAAAGCGATCGAAGACGGACATCGCAAGCAAAGGTTCTTCCATGCTAGAACCTGGAGATCCCTTCGGTGACGTCCGGAGATACGTGGCACACATGTGGATCACCGCTAGAGGAATCCTACACTTGGATTCTACGACGCAATGACAGATCACAGGATCGTGACCGGAGACATCAACAAAGAAAGAATTCCACCAAGGTAATTCTTGTGAATTAATTAAATTAATTATAACCAACAAATGATGATCCTATCTCTATGGTTCTGGGATTCCCTCTTAAGTTTTTCGTTCCTCATTTTATTCCAAAGATTCGGTGTTTTAGATCGTGATCGATCTCGGATTGAACATTGTTTAACGTTAAAATTAAAGTTGGGAAAACCCACCAATGCGCTTCCACTGCGTCTGGAACCTACAAGTGGTATCATAGGGATCATATCATTGATTATAATTATTTATTTTTTTTGTTGATGTTTTATACATTTAATAATTTAGTTGTTTCAATTCAAGTTTAATCGTTATGGAAATATGAATCTCGAGATCTGTTCCTCCTCCCTCATTTCCTGTTCACCTCACAAAAATAAATTTTTCTTTTAATTTTGATTAAAATAAAATAGAGGGACTCATTCGGAGGAGCCAAACGTTTCTGTCCATACAACACTAGAATACACAGTGTGTATTCGGAAGTACACGTCGTGTAGTCTAGGTTCAATGCATTGACTAATCTGCCAAATCAGGCCGTGTATTAGTGTATACCTAAGTCATTTATGACACCATGTGTTGACCAGGAAAAGGTGGCACACGGTTTCCAGATTACATGCTATGTGGTCCAACTGAACATGGTGTGTAGTCCCTTCGGGTTCGGGTTGGACCGTGTACCTCGTACATGGCTTGCCTGGCTGGAAACCGTGTAACACGGAGACTAAACGACATGTGTCCCATTGAACATGCCATGTACTCTGAAAATTTCCGAAGTACATTTACACGCCATGTCCCCGGGCATGTACTTCGGATGGACAGTGAAGAAAATTACACGCCGTGTAGTCAGAACTACACACCGTGTACTCACCCAAATTACGCAGATTTATTAAAATTTATTATTATATTATACAAATCCTTGAGACGTGTACCATGGTGCAGGTGTAAATATGAGGCACAATATGTGATAGGTGTTTTATATATATGTGTTTAATTTAACATTTTCATAATGAACAGGAATTCACCGGGTTATCTCCAAGGTACAAGTTATGTACAAAGATAATTTTAAATGAATTTATTTGTTTAAAATTATGATGGATGAGAATATCAAGGGAATTAAAAAAATGTTTTAAGATAAACGGATTGATTAATTAAAGATAATTAATTGCTTTGAGCATGATTTATCTTAAACAAGAACGATTAAAGAATTTAATGCTAATTTTATTTATGCATAAATATCGTTGCATGTATGGATGATCATGAGCTAGATTGAGACCTTTGTATGTGAATGGTTTCTTTTAATCTATTTATTTAAATTAAATTTGTTGTCCTCAGAGCCTTCTCCTCATTAATATGTAGGGTTTGCGCGCCCAAGGATTATTTTATGTAAAACCCCTTTTTACCCCTCACCTGGGTGTGAGATAAACGCATATGTAATGGATGGATCTCCCAAGCTAGTGGAGGCAGCTCAAGTCAGAAGCCAAGGTGAAACCAATCCAAATAGATACAAAGGTGGACAGGTGGAAATCTGTAAACATGAACCCGAAAGGTTCAAGGTGTTTCTCCCCTAGGTCTTGGGTTAGTTTATCAATCGCTAGATAAACTAACCAATAGAAAAGCTCATGATCATACCATTTATTTTATGTCTATCAGTTTCATGGTTTATTTATTGTGGGTGTGTTGTCACAATCACACAATTAATTAATTAAACAATCATGCAAGATGGAACTAAAATAAAAATCGGCTTATGCGTAAATATTATCTTAGACATAGTTAATAACTTAAGTATATCCCACTTAATATTAACAAGCATGTAATCAAAGATAATAAAATGGAAATTTATGTATAAATATAAAATCCCTCAAATAAAATATTAAGTTGGTATAGCCTTCCATAATCTTGGTTAGAATCGAACCATAGTTCAAAGTGCTTGACCAACCCAAGTTGGGGTGCTTTCAATTATTGGGGAATTATAATTCAAGGTTTTGGGTTGACTTGACTTAGTTCTCATCAAGGGTTGACTGCCATAGCAGGAGTTGGTGTGACAAAGAGGAAAAGGTTGAGGAAATCCAAAATAAAAGGATTTCAGGATTGGGGAGTCCACTCAGCAGATCAAGGAGCTGCGATTTAATGTTGTTGGAATTTGGAATGCCTACCTAAAATACTTCAAGTTTCTTGACCAACCCTAGTTGGGGTAATTCTAAGGGAAATATGGATCATTTACACTAGAATATTCAGGCAACATAATATTCCAAAGTCAATGGTGAGGGCTATTGGATTTTGATAAAATAGTGGGAGACTAATAAGTATTAATTTATTTATTTGTCTTAGTTTTGTAATAAAGTACTAAAATTTTGCTCGTCTTAAATTCTAGAAACGACAAGAAAATGACTTCAAACATATCATTGAGAACCATACTCGAGAAGGAAAACCTTCTCACCGGCATCGATTTCCAAGAGTGGCATAGGAGTTTACACGTCATCCATTGCCACGAGAGGAAATTGTATGTGCTGGAAGAGCCTTTTCTAGTTGCGCCTAGATCGGAAATCCTGCCCTTTAACTCACCAAGTAGATAAGAACATGGGGCATGACAAACCCACAGTCCTTATGGTGAATAAGAGGAAGGACAAGGAAAAGGGGCCAAAGACTTATAAATGGTATGAAGCCCCTGAGCATCATCCCTTAAATAAGGGGAAGATCCAAAGGAAGGGCAAGGAATGGGAGGCGGTGTGTTTTGCATGTAGCAAGCAAGGCCACTGGAAGAGGAACTACACCCAGAAGCATCAGGACGCTAAAGGTGCATTCGTTGTCGAGTGTAATCTTTGTATTTCTACACATTAGGTATTAGATACAGCTTGTGGGGATCACATATGTATTCAAATATAGGAACCAGGTATATTTAGAAATATTTCCAAAGGAGAGGTGGATCTTTGAGCTTCCAATGGGGTAATGCTGGCTGCGTTGGCTATTGGCGATTACCACCTCTCACTGCCGACTGGGATGATTTTGGTTTTACATAACTGTTATTATGTGCCTAGTGTTACCAAGAACATAATTTATGTATCTTGTTTGGATATGGATGTATTTGTTTTCAAATTTATAAATAAGGGTTTTCTCTTTTATAAAAACAACGTATGTTATGGTATGGCACATTTAAATAATGGTTTATATGTATTAAATTACAAAAACCAAGTGTTGGAAATCCATAATGAAACAAACTTACATGACTCATACATCACCAAGTTGTGGCATCACCATCTCGGTCATGTGAACGAGAAGCGCTTGACAAAGCTCTGCCAAGATGGCTATTTAGACTCTAATGAGCTAAAACCACTTCATAGATGTCACGCTTGTTTACAAGGAAAAATGACCAAGCCTCCTTTTGGTGGAGAGGGTGAAAGGGCCACAGATCTTCTAGGATTGGTACACATGGATGTGTGTGGACCATTTCCAGTAAAATCTATAGGTGGATATTCTTACTTCATTACTTTTCCTGATGATTTGAGTAGATATGGATATGTCTACTTAATGAGGTATAAGTCAGAGGACTTAGAGAAATTTAAGAAATTCAAGAATGAAGTAGAGAATCAACTTGGTAAGAAGATAAAGAAACTTTGATTGAATCTAGGTAGAGAATATCTGAACCAAGAGTTCATCGATCTTCTATGGGAGTCTGGGATTCTATCTCATCTCACTCCTCCTTATACACCACAGTGGAACAGTGTTAGTTAAAGGAGGAACCGCACCTTGTTGGACATGGTGAGTTCGATGATGAGTCGCGCGGATCTTCCATTATCCTTTTGGGGATATTCATTACAAACTACGGCATACACATTAAATAGAGTACCAACTAAGGTGGTAAATGGAATTCCCTCCGAGTTATGGAATGGAAAGAAACCCATTTTGTCGCACACATGTGTATAGGGATACGAGGAGTTTGTTAAGTCCTTCTCAGGAAAAAAACTAGAACCCTGGGGCACGAAGTGTATCTTTATAAGATATACCAAGGAAACTAAAATATATTACCTATATAACCCTCAAGACAAGAAAGTGACTATCGCCAGACAAGCCATATTTCTTGAGAGGGAGCACATCCTCAAAAAGGATAGTGGGAGCAAGATTGACTTCAACAAAGTTGATGCTCAAGATACACAGGAGATGGTACAGGAACAAGTTCCATAGGTCCCAGTGGAAGAGGTTCTAGAAACACAAGTACTGCGTAGGATCTCAAGAGAGTTAAGGGAACCAAAGAGATTTGGTTTCCTAGTCACTGAGGATGGTGAATCATTATTGTTGGAAATGATGAACCTCTCACCTATAAGGAAGCAGTAGAAAGCTCAGAAGCTGCAAGATGGCTAGAAGCTATGAATTCTGAGACGGATTCCATGTATCAGAACCAAGTCTGGGTTCTGGTCGATGACCCAGTTGATGTAAAGCCTATTGGATGCAAATGTTTATTCAAGAGAAATCTGGACATGGAAGGTCAAGTTAGCACCTATAAAGCAAGGCTAGTGGCTAAAGGGTTCAGACAGCGTCAAGTAATTGACTATGATGAAACCTTTTCACCAGTTTCCATGTTTAAATCCATAACAATCATACTTTCCATAGCAGCTTACCATGACTACGAGGTTTAGCAAATGGATGTCAAAATAGCATTCCTTAACAGTAACCTTCAGGAAGATGTCTATATGACACAACCAGAAGGGTTTGTGACACTAGGTGAAGCCAAACGGGTTTTCAAGTTACAGAAATCCATTTATGGATTAAATCAAGCATCCAGGTCATGGAGCATTCGATTTGATGAAACCATAAATGAATTTGGGTTCATTAAGAAATAATGTGAGCCATGTGTTTATAAGCGGTTTAATGGTAATGTGATCGTTATCCTAGTGGTATATGTTGATGACATATTACTTATTGGAAATGATGTACCAGTCTTACAGTCAGTTAAGGACTGGTTGAACAAGTGTTTCTCCATGAAGGACTTGGGTGAAGCAGCCTATATTCTCGGGATCAAGATCATTCGTGATATATCCAAGAGGCTGCTTGGACTAAGTCAGAGTACATACATTGACTAGATACTAAATAGATTTAGTATAGAACAATCTAAGAGGGGATTAGTTCTAGTGTCACATGGCCTACATCTTTCTAAGAAAATGTGTCCTCAGACACAATAAGAGAAATATAGAATGAGTAATATCCCATACGCTTTGGCTATAGGATCCATTATGTATGCCATGTTATGTACTAGGCTTGATATTGGCTATGCATTGAGCATTGTAGGCAGATATCAAGCAGATCCAGGAGAACAGCATTGGACTACTATTAAGACTATCCTTAAGTATCTGAGAAAATCTAAGGATATGTTCCCGGTGTATAGAGGAGACGAGGATCTTGTCATCAGAGGGTATGTTGATGCTGGTTTTCATACAAATCAGAGTGATCTAAAGTTTCAATCTGGATATGTTTTTTTTCTCAGTGGAGGAGCTGTGAGATGGAAGAGTTCAAAACAGCCAGTTGTTGCCGATTCTACAGTGGAGTCTGAATATATAGCGGCTTATGATGCATCCAAAGAAGCTATATGGATTCAGAACTTTGTCCAGGAGCTTGATGTGGTGCCTAGCAGTAAAGATCCCATTACATTGTATTGTGATAATACTGTAGCGGTGTCTCTTACAAAAGAACCAAGGTCACATCAACAAAAAAGGCATATACTCTGGAAGTATCACCTCTTGAGGTATTTATATCAAAGGGGTGAAGTTGCAGTGAGCAGAGTGTCCATAGAAGAGAATGTGGTAGACCCTGTGACTAAAGGTCTATCTCAACAGAAACATGAATATCATGTGAGAGCTAGCAGGTTAAAGATTGTTAGCAGTTGGCTCTAGTCCAAGTGGGAGTCTGTTGGAGTCGGTGGCCTAAAACCAACTACTTTGTACTTTATTCATTAATAAAAGACTTATCACATCTTGATTGTTCTTCTGCATGACAATGCATGTGATAATGTCCTAAGGATAGCTGTTGCATTAAAGGGTCATAGCGTATCCCTACTATGATGAGAACCCGGAAGTTCCATAACACTGTTCTTGAATATATGTTTTATGGCCGGATGATATTATTTGAGGGACACAAATAATACAGGACATTAGGGGTGAGGACTCATAAAACTTTGAGGCCCCATCTCATGGTGTACGCCCTTGGTAATATCAAGGAGGATATTATGAGAATGAGACCCTCCAGAAGGAAATCCACATTTCATAGTGTCATTGGATGTTCCTATCTGCAGACATGTGTATTGGTCCTTAGAATTTAAGATTATTATTAATGGGTATTAAAACTCATGCACTTAGATGTATTGACGAAAACTGTGATGACACACTGTTCGTAGTGAGGTAGGATACGTTGGGTGCGTCACGAGTAATACCGCATTAATAGATAATGCGAGAAAGGATTTGTCCCTTCCATTCCACAATAGAAGTAGATATCTCAGGCGCTTTTATGGAATTGATATAGACTAAATAAATTCATGGTCATGGTAAGGTATGGGCGAGTTCGATTCTGGAAATTCAAAGAAAGAATAATCGAGCACGTGGGTTGATGACACTAGCATGCAACCCGCTTGATTCGAGATATTATGAAAAAGGGATTATATTACACAGTAAGCATTCGTAGGAGGTGACATGTCATTGAAACATTAACTTCTTTCTCTATTGGTGCCTTGGAGTGTTTCTAGATGCTAACCTTGTACTTTAGGCAGGCTTTGCCTAATGCCACTGAGAAAGAGGCATAGAGGGTCACACACTAAGTGTGTCCATGTATCTCAGTTAAATATTAATTTAACAAGTTAAATAAATATTATTCATGAATGTGTTTTAATAATTATTTAAGGATGCTTGATTGCATTTATTTTGACAATAGTTATTCAAGAGAATATATTGTAGACGAAATAATATTTATTTGCGAGTGATGAAGTTATATTTATTTAAGAAATAAATATCCATTACTCAAGGTCTAATAAATGTGGTGGAGGAAATAGAGGAATGTGTAAAATAAAAGTACATGCCGTGTATATTAAATATACACGCTGTGTAGTTTTGTGGAAAATGAGTAAACGCCATGTATTAATGATTACATGTCGTGTAGTTTTCCAGTCATGATTTTGAGGATATAATATTTTTTATTAAATGATATTAATTATAATCAGCATGGGTGCATGTCAAGGAATTAATAATTCAACATGGGGGTTTTCAATAAGTGTTAATGAAATAAATAAAACGCATAACGCGTTTATTTATTGTCATAACTCTATAACCTAAAACCCAATTATAAATATCCTCACAACCCCAAAACTTTTTCACAAGATAATCATTATGCACAACAATTCTGGAGAATTCTTTCAAGGCCGAAAGAACTCCTTCCTCCAAGAATGCTCTCAAGACCGAGAGACCAAGGCGATCAAAGGCGAACATCACAAGAGAAGGTTCTTCCGCGCTAGCACCCAGAGATCCCTTCGGTGATGTCCAGAGATACGTGGCACACATGTGGATCACTGCTAGAGGAATACTACACTTGGATTCTACGACACAATGACAGATCACAAGATCGTGACTGGATACATCAATGAAGAAATAATTCCACCAAGGTAATTCTTGTGAATTAATTAAATTAATTATAACCAACATATGATGATCCTATCTCTATGGTTCTAGGATTCCATCTTAGGTTTTTTTTTCTTGCTCAATTACAAAGATTCAGTGTTTTACATCGTGACGGATCTCAGATTGAATGTTGTTTAACATTAAAATTAAAATTGGGCAAACCCACCAATGCGCTTTCGCTGCACTCGGAACCTACATTTTTCATTATGCACCAATTCACTTTTATATGGTGTATATACTATCCTTTGACATATTATATCTTAAATCGCTTTATTATCATGATATTATAATGTTTTGATTAATTTTATTCCTCAATTAATTGTATTCAAGCATATCTTATTTGGTTAGGAACTCTTTAACTAAAATATTATTTTAAATGTTTTAAAAATATATTCTTCTAAATATTTCCCATTAATGTCCATGTTTTAAAAATGGTTATGAGTACTTATTTATATGGACATGAATGTTTTGAAATCAAAATTCCTTTTAAATGATTCAAAGTGGTATGGGGCACTTTGATTCAAAAATCTATTTTAAACGACTTCTTTGATAAATAGTGTGACATTTAAATGTTTTCAAGAAAAAGAGGATATTTCTATCAAATAGTTTTAATTACTATTTTCATCTATTTCAATATCCTTCAGTGTATTTTATTCTTGATTGAGGTTAATTTATTATAATACAATCATCCATATTGTTTTGAATGAGTTATGTTCGACTGTGGATGTGCTATTTTTATGTCATTCATGGTTTGTGGTTAAAATATTGACATTTTGTATGCTAGTTTTAATACGAATGTTTAGATTATGTTTCAACCTTTTCATATGAGGAATGTATTAGACTTAGTAAGTGACGGGTGGAGCCCGCTATAGCTCCTCGATGCATTGGTGGGTCTCATGAGACAATTATACGTGGAATTGGCTGAGGCCTTTCCCAATTTGATATATGGTTTTGGCTGAGGCCTAAATCCTTTTTAGACGTCTTGACCGAGGCATTGAAAACATGTTTCAAAATTTCCATCATTATTAATTCTATCATTATGAAATTGGATATTGATATTGCATGTGATTATTCAACGATTATAATATCCATGTGAATAATTAAATGGCATTATTTGATTTATCATTTCCATATTATACTTAATTTTAAGTTTAAAAGGCTTGTGCTCTGGTCTTATACATTTACTTAAATGTTTATTCTTATTTATGATAGTTTCCACTATATTGTTATCCTTGATGAGCATTTGAGATCACCCCTTTCTTATGTTTTATTTTTCCCATGATGCAAAGAAGTATATTACGATTAACCTGCAAGAATAGGCTAAGGGATATAAGAGTTTTCAAAGGGGACACAATTTTGTTTTTTTATTTCATGATGTAATTTAAAACTTATGTATGTATCTAGTACTTCCAAGGCTACTAAACTGATCGGTCTTTCGGTACATGATTCCTTGTATCATGCTAATGTTATATAATAATGCACAGACTCTGGGTAACTGGGGTTGGGGCATTACAGATATGCTTAAGATAATTCACATTTTCTTTACAAACCATTATTAAGTAATTAAATGTAAATTCTTCCTCAAAGAAACCATGTTTATAATTATGAGATTAGCTAAGAATAGGATTCCAATTTATGTTCAATTTTTTTCTAAGTTGAGATTATATATTATGATTCATAACCTAATCTAGTGTATGCCATTATTGAGAAATGACACCTAGTGTAAGGAATGGAAACTACATGAATGTGCATATCCTATGTAGGGATTTCCCTTCTATACAATATAATGATGTTGGCTCTGGGGATAAAACTGGTGCGGAGCAACTTATAACTATACTGGGATAGCTCACTCAGGTTATGAACAATAACCTTACCCAAATGGATCATCTAGATTCACAATGTGAAGGAGCTATGTTAGATCACTTTATGTGACAATATCCTCCATCAAATAATGGGACTACAAACCCATTCATAGTAGAGAAGTGGATAAGTTCCATAGAGAAGATATTTCTTACTTTGGGAAGTAACGAAAGGGAGAAGGTTTTCATGGTAGTTTATTATCTGTTGGGAGATGCTGATCAATGGTGGTCACTAATTCAAAACAAAAAGGAGGAGTAAGAAATATAAAACATGGAATGGAGTGAATTTAAAAAACTTTTATTATAGAAATACTTTACTCGTGAAAAACAAGCGGATATGAAAATATAGTTTCTGAATTTGAGGAAAAAGGAATATCAAAATATTGCAAAGTCTAAAGCTAACTTTACAAGGTTATAAAGGCATGTTGTGGAATATATATGTAATCCAAGGATCAATATTGATCAATTATTTTATGGTCTAAATCCATTCCTCTGATGGGAACTGGTCTGCCAAACTTTCTCATCATATGAAGACATGGTCTCATGTGCTATCATCATAGAAAACGAGTTCCCTAAGTCTTATGATTTTAAAGTAAAGCAAGAGAAAAAAAGGGCTACTGAAAACTATAGAAAAGGAAATAAGAAAATGGGTAAGAATAGAAGATTTGACTTTCCACCCAGTGATAATTGTGGAAGGAAACACCCTGGTGCCTACTTAAAAGGAAAAGGGGTGTGCTACAAGTGTGGATAGAAAGGTCATCATGTTGGTTATTGTAAGGGAAATAAAGAAGCTATTAATGTTAAATGATATAATTTTTGGGATATGGGGCACTATGATAATGATTTTTCAAAGTGTTAAGAAAACATGCCTCAAAAAAGGCCAAGGGAGTAGGGACAAGCTTATGCGATAACAACTGCTGATATTGAAGTTCTTAATGATGTGGTAGTATGTACTTTAATCATTCTTAAAACTTATCCAATGATTTATTTGATTCTGGATCATCACATTATTTCATATCTTCCTAGTATTCCAAGAAAATTAGATATTTTAAATTTTATTTAATAGGGGAGTTTTTAGTCAAAACTCCTAAGGGAAGTATCATTGCAACAAATATGTGTCGACCAAACCCCCTTGTGAAACATTAATGTTCCTTATTTAAAAACATTATCATCATATCCATGATCGACTTTCATATAATCTTCTTTTTGGATTGGATTTCAAATTATGATGCAAAAATTTATTATAAGAAGAAGGAGGTTACAATTTTTGAGAACGATGTACAATCCCTTATCTTTAGAGAAGAAACATCACCATCTGATTCTCAGCTAGATCCACCCCCAGTAGCTCCACTGAATTCAATTATTATAAGGTAAGAGAATACAATATCTATGGGTGAGGAAAGGAATGTTTAAATAGAGGATGTACCAATTGTGAAAGAATATGTTGATGTGTTTCCAGAGAATTTACCAAGACATCCTATGGAGTGGGAAGTTGAGTTCTCTATTGATTTAATTCTTGGTTAAAGACCTATATCAAAGATTCATTTTATAATGGCCACTATGGAGTTAGTGAAACTAAATAAACATCTATATGAATTGAGTTATAAAGGAAATATTCACCCTAGTGTTTCTCCATGGGGAGCCCCCATTCTTTTCATTAATAATAAATATGGATCTACAAGGTTATGCATTGACTACATAGAGATCAACGCTATAATAATATAGAACAAGTATCCTCTGCCTCACATTGATTATTTATTTGATCAACTTCTTGAATACTAATATTTTTTTAAGATTGAACTTTGATCTAGATATCATCAATTTCAAGTGATGAAGTAAGATATTCCAAATACATCATTTCAAACCAAGTATGGTCATTACGAGTTTACAGTATTGCCTTTTGGACTAACTAATGCACCATCTGCTTTCATGGATATAATGAATAGAGTTTTCAATGAATATCTTAATGAATTTGTGGTAATATTTATTAATGATATCTGGGTATACTCCAAAAGATACTAAGATCATGAAAATAACTTGTGCACTATTCTGAAGACTCTTAGAAGAAATGAATTATATGGGAAGTTTAGAAAGTGTGAATTTTGGCTTCAATCAGTTTTTCTTCTTGGCCACATTGTCTCTAAGGATGGAATATTTTTTTATCCTATAAAGACAAAGGTTGTGTAAGAATGGCCTACTCCAAAAAATATAACTAAGGAGAATAGTTTTATTGGTTTAGTAGGTTATTATTAGTGTTTCGTCCAGAACTTCACCCGTTTAGCCAACCAAATGACCAAGATTACACATAAAGGGGTTAAGTTCCTATGTAAAAATGAATGTGAGGAATGTTTTCAAAAATTGAAGAGTAGATTAGTGAATTATATGATCCTGACAATACCATCATGAAATGGTGGATTTGAAATCTATAGTGATGCATCAAAGAAAGGACTTGGTTGTGTCCTTATACATAATGATAAACTTATTTCATATGCATTAAGGAAGTTAAAAATTCATGAATAGAACTATCATACTCATGATATTGAGTTATCTATTGTGATCTTTGCTCTAAAAATATGGAGACACTATCTCTATGGTGAAATATGTGATATATATATGGATCAAAAGCATCTAAAGTATATCTTCTCACAGAAAGAACTCAACATGAGGAAAAGGAGGTGGATCAAACTACTCAAGGATTATGATTGTTCTATACACTACCACCGAGTAAAAGAAAATAATGTATTTGATACATTGATCAGGAAGAATCATGGAGTTTTAAAAAAAATGAGGATTGAAAGGGACCTATATTCATGGATCTAGTAAGGATGGACATGGGAACTACTAAAGAAGGTCAAACATCATTACTTTTTCAATTGATTGACCGACTATATTTATTGGAAAGAATTAAAATTTCTCATCCTGATGACAAGAATATTCAGAAGAAAATTAGTGTTAAGGATGATGGGAAGTTGAAATAATTCATATATAAAGATGTAATTTTGAAATTTGGGAAGAGGATTTGTGTTCCAGCTATACCTGAGCTAAGAAGGGAGTTATTGGATGATGTACATAGCTCGAATTTCTCTATACACCCAGGTAGCACTAAAATGTATAGATATTTGAAAGAACATTTTTGGTGGGACAACATGAAGTGGAAAATTGTTGATTACGTATCAGGATGTTCATTTTTTCAACAAGTGAAGGTCAAATGACAATATCCTAGAGGAGTCACGCAACCTATACCTATTCCTACATAGAAATGGGAACACATCACCATGTATTTTTTCACTAGATTTCCCAAAAATACAAGGAATAATGATGTGATATGGGTAATTGTTGATCGACTTATGAAATCCGCACATTTCCACACTATAAGGGAGGATTTTCCACAAAAGTTCCTAGAACAAATCTATTTCAATTAAGTAATGAGACTTCATGGAGAACCTCTCTCAATTGTGTCTAATCGTGATCCATAATTTAAATATAAATTATAGAATATTCTTCAAAAATATTTGGATACCGAGCTTTGATAGAGTACTGCTTATCACACTCAAACTAACGAGCAATCAGAGAGGATGATCCAAACCTTATAAGACATGTTGAGATCATGTTCACTTAAATTTCAAGGTATGTGGGATCAATATTTACCTTTATTGTATTTTTCCTAAAATAGTATTTTTCATTCAAGTATTCAAATGGCACCATATGAAGCATTGTATGGGAAGAGATGTTGTACACCAACATGTTAGGATAAAGTTAGTGAAAAGAAGCTTGTGGGACCAGAGCTTATAGAGGAAACAACGGAAAAGGTAAAGAATATTCAAACCCATATCAAAGTATCTCAAAGAAGAAAAAAGAGCTATGTCGATAATCGAAGGAATAATTTTGAATTTCAAGTGGGAGATTACATTTTCATGAATTTTTTTTTAATGTTGGGGCTAAAGCCTCATTTATTATTAAAGAAAATCAAAGACCTAGGTACATTGGACCTTTTGAAATCCTAGAGAGAATTGGAGTTTTTTCATATCTTTTAACTATGCCACCTAGCCTATCTAAATTACAGAATGTGTTCCATGCCTCATTACTAAGAAATTTAATACTAGACCCAACGAATGTCCTCACTTTTTAAGGTATAGAATTAAAACCTGACTTATCTTACTATGAAGAGCCTATCTGAATTCTAGACACAAAGTAATAGGTGTTGGGGAATCGGATGAAATGACTAGTAAAGGTACTTTGGAAGAATCCTAGAATTGAAGAAGCAACATGGGATCATGAGGAGCTTATTATGAAGACCTACCAAATCTTTTTATGAGGTAATATTCTATGAATTTTGAGGACAAAATTTTTGTAAGTGGGGAGAATGTAACACCCCAAGGATTTATAAATAAATTTAATATTCAATTCATGAAACACTGAGTCTTTACAAAAAACCACTTTTTTATAACCTAGATAATAAACATAATTTTTCCACATCTGTGATTAGAATTTCTAAAAAATTACATACACGGTTGCGTTTAGAAATATATTTAGAGTCTAATAAAAAAACTTAATTTTTGGCGAATGGTAACATACCCTTTTGAATATTAATATGAATAGTAATATGAATCTTTTGAATAGTAAATCATATTATTATTTTATTTCCTTAAGGTTATAAGAAAATCAGATCTTTATCAATTTTTCAAGGTGATATAAAACGAATTATAGTTTTAAAATTGTTTTTTTTCAAATAAATGATGATTTTATTTAAAAAATAAATTAATAATATTTAGAACATTATTTTCAAAAACAATGAGTTTATTTTTTAATTCAACAAGTTGAAAATTGGTTAGGGTGAATTTTTGGGATTTTTCTGAAATACTCGATTGTTTTTATGAATAGTAAAATACAGTAATTTACCATATATATACATTATCTCTTAAATTAACTATTCATAACATCATGGATGATGTAATAACACTTGGTTTAAACTCACATTCACTTATTAATATTATGGGTAACATGAATCAACACTATTGGTTGTATTGAGGTAAATAATAAAATAATGAATAAGATATTTAAAAAACACCCCCTCCTCTACTATAAAAATCCCCCTCACTTCCTCTTCTCTTCACTCCTATAAAGCCTTTTGGATTGTCTAAATTATAGTAATATAACCTCCCAATATCCTCCCCCACATCTATCATCCCTTGTTCTCATAAAAAGACCAAAACCTCTTTCTTAACGAGGCTCTCAAGGAAGATTACTTTAAGAGGTAAATTCCTCTTTTCATTTATTTTATTCCAAGTTTGTTTATTTTTATTTTATTTCCTCACCTCATTTGATCCAAATGTTATAATGACTCTAGTACCTTAAATTTACTAGAATTTTTTTATGATAAATTAATAGTTCTTTATCATCTCTTCTTTCACCTTCTTTTATACTAAAAATGAAAACACTATCCCAAATGTGTTAATTTATCACATTCAAGGACAACGAGTTTTCAATTTCTATTACCATATTTAATTATGGCCATGAAACAAATTTTATGGTTGAACCAGGAAATAATATATGTATTATAACTTATTTAAGGTTCTATAATCCTTTTTTACACATTATATTTATTTATAAATCAAAATGAATTCGTTGCGATCAAAAACCACCAATTAACCCAAATAATTGTCATTAAAGTTTTATATAATGATTCATATTCACTCCCAATAACCAAATGAATTTTATAAACATCTAATATTATATTTTTTCACTAATAACATAAAACTTCTATTCTTTACAACCATTCTCATTCTACATTTTTATTTCGTACATGAATATAAGTAAACTGATCATGAAAACCAAAGAAGAAAACGCTCCCGAACAATAAAATTTAATCTCTTAACCCCTCAAAAGGCCATGAATGAACCTAATAAGGTTATAATAAACCAATTAAATTTAGAGGAGGTTCTGGAATTATTAATTTATGAACCTAAATTTGATTATTCGAGTCATTAAGATCAAGTTAAGAACACCTTCGGACTTAAGGTAAGGGTTTCCTCATCTCACATCCATTTTTGTGAGATATTTCTTATTCACTAATATTACTTGGGTATGGTGTGTGTATTCTTCCCATTGATGTATCATATAATTAATCTATTTATTGTCATGGTATTAAATGTATCATTTTATTATTATTAATTTTGGGTTATATGATTCAATTGATTACAAAGTGGTAAGGGTTTCCTACCTAAACCTTTATTTTCTTTCAGGTTACTCTTTGTATCTCTTTGTCCCAATTAATTTCTTAATTATTCTTATTTACTCATAAGAAATTATGTTTTAACGTTCTATTTATTTTTACAAACCATAATCCTTCTTTATTTTATAGTTTTTACTTGTTTTAAAAGGAACTTTCAAAATTCCTTCTGAAATACAAGCCCGATCCAAGGGAATTTCTCAAATTATTACCTATTTTCAAGGGAACTATATAATCTATTTTTAGAAACCATTATTTTTATAAAATCACTATTTTAATTATGAAAATACTTTCTTACTTCACTTCTAGTTTTATACAAATATTTTTCCAAAATAAAACTTCTTTTCAAAGTAATAGAGTATTTATCTCAAGAATTACTCGATGATTTTATAAGAGTATTTTCATCTATTTAAAAACTCTTGTTGGTTATTATGTAATATTGGGACTCATATTTTCTTATATCATATAAAATATTATATTTAATGTTTTATGATCAATATTACTATAGATGTTCTATTTTGATACCATTCATCTTACTTCTCAAAAAGGTTAGTGATTATGTTACAGATTGGGGAAAGTTATTTTCATCTCATGTGTATTTGTTTTTTATGTTTATCCCAATTCATATGAGGAATTCATTGGACTTATTAAGTGATGGGTTGGGCCCAAAATATCCCCTAGATTCATCGGTAGGTCTCATGAGACAAATAGATATGGACTTGGTTGAGGCCTTGACCATTTTTAGATATGATTTTGGTTGAGGCCTTAATCATTTTTAGATATCTTGGTTGAGGCCATGAAATTATGTTTTAGAATGTCCTGTATATGAATTTCCATCATTATGAAGCTAAAAATTCATAGTTCATGAGGTTATTCTACTATTAGAATACCCATGATTATGTCTTATTATGGAAATATTTACTCAAATCATATTACTGTCATATTATGTTCAATTTTATTTTTAAAGGCATGTGTTTTCAATTATTCATCATGCATAATGTTTATGTTTAAGATATATTATGTTGTATTTTTTACCCTTATTGAGCACCTGATCTCACCCCTTCTTATGTTTCATTTTTTCCAATACATGAAGTGGTATATTATGATTGACTTTGAGGGATAATCATAGAGTGGTTGATGTTCCCGAAGCAACTTATATGTTTTTTTCATTTCATGTTGTAATGTTGAACTTACATATGTTTATGGATTTTCAAAATATAATAAACTATTCTTTCCTTATGGATACGACTTTCTTTCAATCATTATAATGTAATAAAATAAGGAACCAGCTCTGAGAAACTAGGTTTGGGTATTTATAATTTATATGAAAATAGGTAAATAATTATTTCATTTGAATTATAAGGATGGTGAATTTGTTGGAACTTATGAGTAAAATTTCACAAGACTTATGAGGTATACTTCTATTATTATCATCTAACCTGAATGTAAAGTGGATCTATTATTAAGTGGCTTAAAACAAAGTCTCTTAATGTTGTTAGACATAAGAGATGTCAATAACTATAAATCAATTGTTTATTTTTCTCCCAAGGTGTAGATATAGATTTGAGTTTCTAATCAATTTCATGGTTTTGATAAGAAAAAATTTTAATTTAAAGGAAATTATAAAAATAATGGAGAAATGAAGATTACATTTCCTTTATCCACAAAATGTTGAAGGAAAAATTGGGGAAATTTTCTTAATGGTACTAGTAAATGTTTCAAGTGTAGAAAGGATGGTCATTGGGCAATCGAATACTTAAGAGATGGAAATAAGTTAGTTAATGATGTGAATAGAGTGAAAGCTTTATTAGGACCAATTTGGAAAAGGTTTTTTTTGGAATCTGAAAGAAGTTTTTTTAAGTGTCACCTTTTTTTGTTAAGAAAATGTAAAAGAAATCAATTCACTTTTTAAAAGGTGATAATCAGACTGACTATTGTATTTAGGAAGTATGAATCAAAATACCTAAGTACATCAGATTGAGAAGATGTCATCTGAATGAATAGGGTCATCAGACTCACCTCAGGTCCAGAATGATAGGAACACCATAATGAGAAGATTAATCAGATTCTTCCAAACTTTGATGAAAATTAGATGATTATTTTCTATTTTATAATTCAAAAAAGTAACAATTTTTCTAAGAACATATGATGAAATTCCTATGAAGGAAATAAGGGGATCTAGTTCTATCAATTGTATTCAATCTTAGAAGGAAATATGTTGTTAGAAGGTTGGTAAGTTACAATACAATCCATCATTATTAATAATATTCTATTTTGATCTTTAATGAATAAAAAACATGTGTATGTCCTGATACATGCAGAAGTTTGTGTATGAAGGAATTTGCTGATGTCAAAGTTTCTTGGTCTCAGATCATTGGTGCGAGATCACTAGACACATAATTTTTTGAAGGATAGAAAGGTTTGTTGGAAAAATAAAAAAAAAAGATGAATATTTTAGTTTATAGTCATACCAATAATACAAAAAAATAAAAATTTATAGAAGGAAGTCTGTGTGAATTGTATTCATAAAAGAATAGAAATTTCTAAAGTCGAAGTTGTTGACACAAGTGAATCAGGCACAGTGTACCATCGATCATTAGAGGCATAAATAATTTCATTGGGGAGTTATTGGGACCAATGAATAGGAAAAATAAATTAGAAGTTAGTTGGTACTAATGATGTTGAATAAATTCAGAGACCGCTCAATAATTTAGTCAAGCATTTTTATCAATATGAATTATTGGTTGATTTAATTTAGGTCAAGAGATAAGAAAGACCTGATTTTTTTTCATTATAAAGTGGTTTAGGAATGAAATAAGAACTTTGATATGTTTTCAATTGGATCAAGACTATTATACTGTAGATGACATTGATAAATCATTGTAAATAAGAGACCAATTTATCAGGCATAGACTCACACTGATAAAGTCTTTAGATGTAGGATAATTAGTCTATAAAAAGAAGAAGATAATAATTTATTAAAGCATTTAAAAAATTGTTATCAAGGGGATCTTGAATATTTAAGAAGAGGTTGTTTTATTAGATGATTTTATGTTTTTAGCCGGTATAGAGAAATGTAATGAAGTATCTTTAATTATGATGTATTTTCAATAGGGTTAAAAAAATTTAAGTGACCAAATACCTCTGTCTTAATGAGGAAATTAGAATGACAATCAGAATTAGAATGAAGTTTGTGAAGAAAGTATGAAGAAATTTAAAGTTGGAAGAAGATTTCAGAAGATTCTATAAGAGATAAGAAGTGTTAAAGAAGTCAAATATTTTCTTGATACTTCAAGAAGATTTATGATTCATGAAATATGGTTGAGAAAGAAATTTTTTCAGAATCCCACCCAATACACTTTTGGGTCACCTATAAATAGTGGGAGTTACTTATACTTTATAAAAAGAATAAACTATTGAAGAGAGAAGGTTTTTTGATAAAATATTATAGAGAGAAGATGTTTCTGGATTATTCTTACTTAAGGAAGTTTGTTGAACAAAATAAGAAAATGAAAAGTGAGAACATCATAAATATAGTTTTCAGATCGGACTGGGAAACTAGACTAGAATTTAGGATTCAGATAGAAGTAGTTCAGAATTTTTTCAGTGGTATTATGAAAAAATTGTATTATTGGACTGAGTAATTGGACTGGGTAATTGGATATGGAAATCAGAATGAGTGTCATTGTAAATTCCATAAGGAGTTCTTTCTTACTACTGGTTAAGAAAGTATAGAATTTTTTTGAAGATATTATATGTGAAAGTTGATACGAAAGCACAATAACACGGTTCTTAACTTCTTACAAAAAACTATATTACATCATTTAATTCTACCTGAAGTGCATGTACTATTGTATTGAACATAGTGCTACATGAGTGTAAGGGCATATCCTACTCATTGTATTCACCCAGAATGATTGTTTTCTAGTGGGTTTTGTGGAATTATAGTGTTTCCAAATCATACCAAGGACGTAGCTACTCTTTGTGAGTAGTGAACCTTGTAAATATTTATGTTTTTATGGACATGTGATTGTTTTGTTTTCATCAAAGTCACAACTCATTAATAAGAGGTGAAAGTTGTTTCAAATGGAAGGAAATGTCAAAGAAAAAGGTATCACTAATTTACCCCTCCCCCTCTCAATAATACTTGGATCCATTTTGGGAACTTTCAAGTGTTATCAGAGTGAAGGTTCCCTTAGTTTACTCTTAGATAAAGATTTGAAATATGAGTTTTTATAGAGAATCTTAATTTTGTGAACATTGAGGGGATTTTAATCTTAGAAGGTAAAAAATACCATATCTAGAATAATAAAATGTTTACTTATCTTATGCCTCTTGGTTAATACATTATTGAATTTGAAATATATGGATTTCCTTCTATTGATGAAAAAAATCCCCTCGCATCTATTGAAAATAAAAATGTTTAGAATTATGGAAGATCTAAGAATGATTTACTCTCATCACTTTATAAAAGTGAGTTTTTAAAATTGAAGGGTGTTTCCACTACCAAAGGTATCTGGGATAAGCTGAAAAATATCTATGAAGGCAATACAAAAAGTGAAGAAGTAAAATATACAAATATAGAGGTTGAAATTTAAAGATATCAAGATATGTGAGTATGAATCTATCGATGACTTCATTACTAGGGTGAATTAAATTGTTAGAACTATCAAATGTCATGGTGAAAAGTTGGAAGATTCTACTATTGTTCAAAAGATTTTAAGAATTATTCTAAACATGTTTGATGAAAAAGATTTTTCATCTTAAGATATAGATCCAGAAACACATTCTCTAGATTGTTTTCATAGTACTCTCATTACTTATGAAATGATAAGGGAGAAGGTTATGAAATACAAGACAAAAGTTGATAGAGAAATGTTTTTCAAGCCTTACAAAGAAAGAAAATCCTAAGAATATTCATGAAGAAGAAACTAGTGATTCTGATTAGAAAAATGTTGTATATAAAAATCTTGATGAATTTTTATCCTTGTTTTCTAAAAATATGAAAAAAGGTACAGCTAAATATAACAGAAAATTTCCCTTGAAATGTTTTGAATGTGGAACTGTTGGGAACTTTGTGGCTAATTTTCCTCAAAGAATTAAATAAGATGATAGAACAAAGAGAAGATCATGTAATAAATAGTGTGATAAGGCTAAATCCTTTTCCATAGGTAAAGATAAAAAATTCTTAAAATCCAAAAGAAGAAGTTTTTTCTATAAAGATAATTAAGAAGGTGATAGTGAAGATGGATCCAAAAAGTATATTAAGATGGATGGGGAGAATAAATCTATTCCAACAATTAACAATAAAGAGTTCAGATGTAGTAGTTTTGAAGAAGAAGAAACTCCATTAGAATTTCATATGAAATAAGAATTGAAAGTATTTATGTGGAAGATTTGAAGGCTTGATAAAGAGATCAGGAAGTTGAAAAATAAAAATTCTTCAACAAAAAATCAAGAATGTTTTCCCGATGAGAAATGTAAGCTGCCAGAATACATTGTTGATCTTAATAAATATCTTGAGAAATAAAATAATTGTAATGAATAGAATAAAAGTTGAAGGAAAAAAGAAGAACAGTTGGAACCTGTAAAAAAACTTTCTAAATATGAATAAAGGGTTCCAAGTTTCGATAATTCTATATCTGAAGTTGGTGAAAGTTCTCATAAATATGAACCAAATAATGATCAACAATATTTACCTAAAAAGGTTGAGAAGAAATCTGGAATTTTTTTTTAATAGAAGAAATTTGTAATGTTTATAAGAAGAAGAAAGTTGGGAAACTTATGCATATGGCCAAGACAAAAATAGTAGAGTATTCAGAAGTTTCTAAATATTATGAGTCCAAAAACTTCACTATTAATTCTGGTTTTGGTAAGTATTAAAAGAAAATTAATATGAAAAATAATATTTTGGTGGATAACATAATGGTTGGTGGTCAAAAAAGTTTTTATAAGAAGATTACTAAGAAACATGCCTACAACTTTGGTCAGTATATAAGTTTTAGAGGTTAATATTCATTCAATGGATACTACTATTATTGCAGTGAATTCAGACATTCAAAAAACTTGTGTTTGTTGAATCAAGAACATTAAAACTATTCCAAAATCTACAGAATTCAAAGTTTGAGGGTGATTCAATCACTTCAAAAAAATAATTCTAGGATGGATGTTTTGAAGAAATCTGAGAAGGTTTATATAAAATTTGAAAATAGGTTCCAACCCATGGAAACTATTTGTTAAATATTTGAATAACTTCGACACCTTGAGAAAGGGTGTCTTGTTTTGTTACTATCACAACAAAAGATTCTAAACAATTCTTAGAAGCCGGTTATGAGGAAAGATAAATGGAAAGAAAAATCTCTTATTGTTGAAACCACTCCCAAATCTTTAAAAATATAATGACCATGGATCTTGGATTTTGGGTGTTCTTATCATATGATAGGATAATTAAAACTTTTGAAGAATGTGATAAACTTAAAAATAAATTTGAATAATTTGATAGACTTCAAATAAGGAATGGTGATGTTTGGTAATGATGAATCACTCATAATTAATGGTATTAGGTCAGCAATAATTGGGAAAGAAAAGTTTAAATCTAAAAATGGTTTGTTTGTTGATGGGATAAAACACAACTTTATAAGTGTTTCACAACATTTTGATAAAGGAAATAAATTTGTCTTCAGAAAATATGGTTTGGTTTTGAAAATAGAGGAAGATGTGAAGATAGTCACAAGACGCCAACACACAAAAGGAAACTTATTCCAAGTTGGTGAAATTAAAAACTCTTCTTACTTGGGAATGGTAGAAGAAAACAAGTTGTGGAATAAAAGGTTTGGGCACATATTTCATAGAAACATGAGTATATTATAAAAGAGATATAGTTTCCATATAATTTCTAATATGTCAAGAATAAGATATTGGTGTTTCACAATTTTTTAGAAAGGAAAGATTATAAATTATGTGCATAATAAAGTTGAAATTTGTTCAAGATGACCCATGGAACTTATGCATTCTGATATCTGTGTTCCAATGAGAAAATAATAAACTAAGGGGTATAATTACTTAATTACTTTTATTGATTAATTTACTCACATTACTTGTGTTTTGTATATAAAAAAAGTCAAATTCTCTGAAAAAATTTAAGAGTTTCAGGAGGAAAGCTAAGAAAGAATGTGAGTATGCAATGAAGAAGTTGAGAATAGAAAATGTTGATGAATACAAGAATGAATAATTTGAATGTTATCTTGAGAATCAAGGAATTTGGCATGAATTCATTACACTATAGATTGCTCAACAAAATTGTGTTTCTAAAAGAAATAATAGAAGTTTGGTGGAAATGATATGAATTGTGCTGCTTGGACATGTTCTCTCTCGTCACTTTTAGAGGAAATCCATGACAACTATTGTTTTTAATGAAAATTGATGTTTCTATAGACCAAGCTCATATATGACTCCATATGAAATGTTTTATGGAAAAACTCAATGTTTGAAACCCTTAATAGTTTTTAGGAGTCTATTCAACATAAAGAAGAAATGTGAGAACCTTGGAAAGTTTGAGAAAAGTGGTTAAGATGGAATGTTTATTGTATATTATTCAAAAGGAATTTGATACAAATGTTTAAATAAATATACTATAATACTAGTTGACATTGTTGATGTGAAAGTTACTAAAAATGCTAAGGAATATTTTCAACAATCTAGTGCTGATAAGGAAGATGAACAAGATGAAATAAATTTTGTTTGAAATTCTCATAAGGATATTGAAAATGGTAATCCTACTCAGTAATAAGAATCAGACTCAGATATTTTAAGTGATGAGGAAGAATCTCAAAAATCTCATCCCGTACTGAGGAATCAAGTATAATATCAAAATATTATTGTCAATCGACATCAAAAATTTCAAAAAATAAGAATATAAAAAACAATTACACATACTTCCATGAATTTAAAAGTTTATCTGAAATATGTGAATGAAACTTTTGAGCATTTGGAATGGGTTCAGACTATAAATAAAGAGCTATACCAGATATAAAAGATTAATACTTGGAAACTTGTACCAAAACCAAATAAAAAAATTATCGATCCAAAATGGGTTTTCTGAAACAAGTTGAATGAAAATGGTGAAGTGATAAGGAACAATAAAAGATTAGTGGGAAAAGGTTACTAACAAATTGAATAGATTGATTTTTATGATACTTTTTCTCTAATGGAAAGGTTATAAATAATTAGATTCTTTCTTGCTATTTTTTTACACCAAAGTTAGAAAATAGTTCAGATGGATGTGAAGTCTATATTTCTTAATGGGGAACTTGATAAAGAATTTTGTACTGAACAACCATGTGAATTTTTTGTTGGTAAGTTTTAATGTTATGTGTTAAAGTTGAATAAATCCTTGTATGGGCTAAAATAAGATCCCAGTGGATGGTATTCCAAATTGGATACCTACTTGAGGAAGATGAGTTTAAGAAAGTAAGATTTAATACTAATATTTTCATCAAATGAATTCATGAGTTTTCCCTCATCATAATTGTTTATATTTATGACATTATCTTTACCAGGAATGATGAAATAACTTTTGAAATATTTTATTAAGAGATGAAAATTTTGTTTGATATGTCCATGATGTATGAAATGAAATACATTTTAGGGTAAAAAAAATCAAAAAAGAAGAAAAATATTTCTATTTCTCAAGAAACTAATGATAAGGAACTTCTTAAGAAGTTAATCATGGAAAATTAAAAACCAGTTTCCACATGAATTTTAGTGGGAATCAATTTTTTTAAAGATGAATAATGCAAGGAAGTTAACTATAAAGAGTTATGAAATATGATTAGAAGTTTGTTGTATTTTACTACCTCAAGAGCTGGCGTTATTTATGTTGTTACCTTATGTGAAAAAATTAAAATTTCTCCAAAATAATCACATTTACTTGATGAAAAAATAATTCTCAGATATATCAAATGCACAAAAAAAATTTGCATTGGGTGTGATAACTCAGAAAGTATTGACTTGTTTGGGTTTTTAGATACTGATTGGGAAATAAATGTTGAGGATATAAGATTCAAATTTGGTGGAGTTTTTATTCTAGGGAAGAGTTGTATTAGTTTTCATAAAAATAAAAATAAAATTAGTAACTCTTATAATGGATAAATACTAGTATGTTGTTTCTACTCAAGCTTCTACTAAACTTATGTATATAATGACTCAGTTGGAAGATTTACTTATTGAAGTGAAGTTACCCTTTCTCTTGGGTTGTGATAATCATAGTGTAATCAAACTTATGAGGAATACATTAAAATATTCTCATTCAAAATATATTAACATCAAATATCATCTCATCAAAGAGCATGTGGATAAGAATGAATTGAAGCTAGAGTATGTTCCTACATTGGAATAAGTTACAAAAATTTTCACAAAACCTTTAGCAAATGAAACTTTTTATAAATTGAGGTTGAACATCGGCATCCAACCTATTTCTCATTAAGTTTGAGGTATTTTTTTTCCCCTATCTCGTATTTTCTTTGGATATTTTGGTCAACGGAGAGAAGTTTTTCATAAATCTATCCATTTTTGTGTGCTAAGACTTTTAAGGAAGCATGTAAATAGCGAGAGTTATGGGTAAGTTGTGAATCATTCATGTAAGTGTGTGAACTATTCTAACTATTTTTTGGAGTGGTTATATGAAACTTATGTTTACAATAAATTCTAATAAGTAAAGAAATATTTGAAGGAAAGATGAAGAAGTCTCATGAGTCACTACATTTGGACAGCATAGTTTCTTTATCAATGATTCTTGTTTCCAAGAATTATTTAGCTCACATAGGATTGGAATTATTTATAATTAATCCATATATTGATATTAAAAAGTTTATTAATTTATGAACTTTGGTTGACAACAAAATCCAAAGGAGGATATTGATGGGACCAAGTTGGGAAGAAGTTCTTTTTGGAAGTAGAAAGAAGTTTTTTTGTAAGTGTTGTCTTTTTTTGTAAATAAAATGTCAAAGAAATTAATTCACTTTATAAAAGGTGAAAATTAGACTGACCATCATATTGGAGAAATTGAACTCAAAATTCTCAAGTAAGTACATTGGATTGAGAGTTTTTTTTTTGAAAGAAAAGGATCATCAGACTTACCTTAGGTCTGAAATAATAGGAAGAATGTAATGTGGGGCTGAATCAGAGTCTTCCCAACTCTAATGAAAATTAGATGATTTTTTTCTATTTTTTAATTTACAAAATTCATAAGTTGTATGATAACTTGTGATGAAATCCTTATAAAGTAAAGGGGATTTAGTGTGATCAATCATATTGCAACTTGGAAGTAAAGATATTTCTAGAAGGTTAAGAAGTTACAACACTTTCCATAATTATTCAAATGATTCTATGATGATCTTAAATGTATTCAAAATAATGAGGAAGTCATGATACAAGTAGACATTTGTGGATGAAGGAATTTGTTGAAGTCAAAGTTTTCCAGTATTAGATCATCAGTGTGATATCACAAGATGTAGAATTATATAAAGGCTAGGAAAGTTTATTGGAAACATGAAAATATGAAGATAATAATTTTTAGTTATAGCAATAATCCAAAATAGACAAATATTTAGAGAAATAATTTTGTGTGAATCGTATTCAGAAAAGAAGAGAAGTTTCTGAAGTCGAATTTTCTAACATCAGTGCATCGAATGTGGTGTTCCACCGATCATATGAGGCATAATTACTTTTATTGGGGAGTTATTGGGATCAAAGAATGGAAAAAAGATAGTGTAAGTTAATTGGGACTGATGCAAGTAAATAATTTCAGACACCAATCAACAATGTATCCAACCATTTTTATCAAGATGAATTATTGGTTTCTTTCATTTGGATCAAGAGAAAAGAAATCCCTGATTTTCTTTCATTATCAAGTGGTTCAAGGAAAAAATAAGAACTCATATGTGTTTTTAATTGCATCAAGACTATAAGATAGAAGCTGACATTGATAAATCATAGTGAAGAAAAGACCAATTTATCTAACACACACTGACACATATAAAGTTATCTGGTGTAGGATCATCAGAATGGGAAAAGAATAAAAGAATAACTGCAATGAAATTTACAAAATTTTGGTCAAGGGGAGTTTGATGAACAAAGAAGAAATTGTTTTATCTGGTGATTTTATATTTTTAGGTGGTATAGAGAAACCTAATGAATTATCTTCAATTCTAATCTATTTACAAGAGGGTCAAGAAAATTAAAGTGAAAAAATGCCTTCGTTATAATGGTGAAATCGAAAGGAAAATCAGAATCATACTGAATTTTGTAAAGAAAGTATGAAGAAATATAAATTTGCGAGAAGATTTTAGAAGGTTTGATAAGTGATGAGAATCATTTAAGAAGTTAAATATGTTCTCAATATTTAAGGAAAATTTATGATTCAGGAAATTTGGTTGAGTGGGAAAGTTTTTTAGAATCCCACCCAAACCACTTTGGGGTCACCTGTAAATAGTGAAAGTACCTTGTACTTTCTGACATAGATGTACTATTGAAGAGAGAAGGTGGAGAACTAAAATATTATAGACATAATAAGCTTCTGGATCATTCTTACCTAAGGAAGTTTGCAGAAAAAAATAAGAAAATAAAAAGAGAGAATATTGTAATTACATTTTCTAGATCAGGATGGGAAACCGGAATGGGATTTCTGAATTCAGATAGAAGAAAATTAGAATTGTTTCAGTGGTATTATGACAAAGTTATATTATCAAACTAAGTAATAGACTAGGGAATCAGAATAAGAAATTATACTGAGTGTCATTATGAAGTATTTAAGGAGTTTTTTCCTACTACTGGGTAAGAAAGTGAAGAATTGTTTTGAATATTTTATAGGTGAAAGTTGATAAGGATGTACATTAAAATGTTTCTTAACTTGTTACACAAAATTTTATTACATCATTTTGTGCTACTTAAATAACATGAACTATTGCATTGAACACAGTGCTACATGAATGTAAGGGAATATCCTACTCTTTATATCCACTTAAAAGGATTTTTTCTAGTGTATTGTATGGTATTGGATTGTTTCCAAACCAAACCAAGGATATAAATACTCTTATTGAGTATTGAACCCTATAGATTCTTGTGTTCTTACGGATGTGTGATTGTTTTTTTTAAGTCATAACTCTTTAATAGGATATAAAGGTTTTTTCAAAAGGAATGAAACAAAAAAGAAAAAGGTATCACTAATTCCCCCTCCCCCTATCAGTGATACTTGGATCTTAGCTGGTAACTTTCAAGCTCCACAGAATGAACCACCCACAATCTAGTGTTTTAAATGAAAGCAGTATGGGCATTATTCTATCTAATGACCAAATCCTAAGGTTAATGATGAATATAATCATCAAAAACATCTTAAGATTAGAGACAAAAGGGTATATAATGTGATCACTATTTTTTATTAGGGTAAGATAACAATGTGGTGAAAGGTACACTTACCATCCATTATAGAACTCTTAATGTCTTATTTGATTCTATAATGACCCATGCTTTTATATCTAAATAATTTTATAAGGGTATCACAGTATTATCTCAAAAATTAGATATTGAGTTATCAAAAAAACCCCAAATAGTACAATGATTTCATCCTGATTCTATAATTATTCTTTGGTTGAATTTTTAGGTAATGTTTTTCCAATAAATCTTTTCATTCATCCTCTGGTTGAATTTAATATTATTTTGGTCATGTATTGGATTTATTTTCATAAATCCCACATAAATTTCTGATAAATTTAATCTATTTTTGATATTCCAAACCAATCTTTGATCATCAATCATTGTTATTAAAAAATGAACTTCCAATGGAAATTACATCCATTATATGGGTCATGGTTACTATTCAAATGGGTAATTTATCTCGAAATGTTAGATATAAACTCAACATCGAAGATATTCCTAATTTTTGGGAGTTTATTGATTTATTTTTAAATGATTTATCTATTTTTCTAATGAATTTTGAAGTTGATTTTTGAATAGAACTCATACCTGGTGTGACACCTATTTCCAAGAGTTCATATAGAATAACCCCAATTGAGTTCCAAGATTTGAAGAAGAAATTACAAGAGAATATTGGAAAGGGATTAATTTGACCGAGTGCATCACCTTGGGTTGCACCTATTTTGTTTGTTAAAAATAATGATGGATTAATGCGACTTTTCCATGATTATCGAGAACCTAACAATATCACTATCAAGGAAAAGTACCCTTTACCCTATATTAATGAATTTTTTGATCAACTATGTAGAGATCAATACTTTTAAAAATATTGATATTCATTTTTTATATCATTAATTAGGATTTAGGAAGGATAATATACCCAAGACACCATTCCATATAATGTATAATCACTATGAATTTATAGTGATTTCATTTGGTCTTAATTATTTCCCTTTAATCTTTAAGGATTTAATGAATATATTAATTAGATATTACCTTGACTATTTTATGACAGTATTTATAGATGATTTTATTATTTATTCAAAGATCAAGGAAGAACATGAAGATCATTTAAAAATTGTGTTGAAGTCCCTAAGGAAGGATAAGCTTTCTGAAAAAATTACTAAACATGAACTTTGGATTCAGAAATATTAATTATTGGGTAATATAATCTCAAGTAAGGGTTTATTAGTAGACACTTTAAAGAGACAAGTTATTAAGAATTGGCACAAACTAACCATTATAACTAAGATCCATATATTTCTTCATTTGGATAGATATTATCGGTTCTTTGGGGATAATTTTTAACTTGTATTGAATCCACTCACAGAGTTTAATCAAAAGGGATCTAATTTCCTTTGGATAGATGAATGTGAGGAATGTTTTGTGGAATTGAAGAGAATTCTAGTCAGCACACATATGATTAAACTACCCTATAGTGGAGAAGGGTTTTTAATCTATAATGATTCATCTAATAAGGAATTTGGATACTTCCTCATGTAGAATGATATGGTTAAAGCTTATGCCTCATGAAAATTGAAGGCTCATGAGAGAAATTACCCAACTCTCGATTTGGAGTTAGATATGGTAATTTTTTCATTAAATGTATTAAATCATTATCTACATGGAAAACAATGTTACATATATACTGATCACAAAATTTTAAAATATATTTTCACTCAAAGAGAGCTAAACATGCACCAACTAAGATGGTTGGAGCTGATTAAAGATTATGAATTCTCTATACGTTACCACCCTGGGAAAGCAGATGTGGTGTTGATCCTCTAATTTGAAAGGACCATTCTAGATTATCTATGATTAGGATCAAAAAAGATAAAATATTTATGGATTTTCAGAGGATAAAGCTTTAAATATTAAAATATGGGGAGAAATATTATCTGGATCAATTGAGTATTCAACCATCTATTCAAGTGAAGATTAAAGAGGAATAAAAGGAAGATATGGAGCTAAAAAAGAAGGTGATAAATATTCATGAGTTAAAAACTGATTATTATGGAATAATAAGTTTCAAGAACCATGTATGTGTCCCTTTATTACCATATTTGAATAAGGTTCTGATGGATGAAGTACACAGTTCTTCATTATCTATTCATACTAGAAGTATGAATATGTATAGATATTTTAAAGATTATTTCCAATGGGATGGAATGAAGAGAGATATTGTAGAGTATGTTTCTTGATGATTGGTATTCCATAAATTTAAGGCTAAGAGAAAAAGTATAAGGGGGTGTCACAACCATTAACCATACCATAATGGAAAAGGTAAAACATCACCAAGGATTTTGTATTTAGACTCCAAAAAAATCTAAAAGGAATAATTCTATTTGGGTTATTCTCGATAACCTTACGAAGTCATCACACTTTATTTACATTAGAGAATATTTATCTCTTGATCAACTTACTCGGTTATAAATTAAGAAAGTGGTAATATTTCATAGTGTACCACTATTAATTGTATCTGATCGGGGTCTGATGTTTACCTCAAAGTTTTAGAGAAGTCTTCAATGGGATTCAGATACAAAATTAACTTTCAACACTACCTATCATCATCATATAGATGATCTGACTAAGAGGACTATTAGAACTCTATAATACATGTTGATATCTTATTCTATAGATTTTAAAAGTTTATTAGGGTCAAAAAAAATCTTTCGTGTAATTTTATTACAACAATATCTTTCACTCTAGCATTCAGATGGATCCTTATAAATCCCTCTATAGAAGGAAGTGCAGAACTATAATGTGATGAAATAAAGTAAGAGAAATAAATCTATTGGGACTTGATCTATCTAAGTAAATAGTAGAGGATTTTAGATAAATTCAACATCACATAAGATAATCTCAGATTCAATAAGAAATTTATGTATACAATCATCGAAAAATCTAGATTTTGAAGTTACTGACAATGTATTTCTATGAATATCCCCTGGAACAGGGTGATGAATTTTAGAAATAGGGGAAAACTAATCCCTAGGTATATTGTCCCTTTTGAAATTATTGATTGTATGGTGATGGCATCTTATCAATTAGTGCTTCAATAATGCCCCCACTCAAGTTCATGTTGTGTACCATGTATCTCTCTAGAGGAAGTACATGTATGATCCTTCACATGTACTAAAATCAATGGTCATACCACTAGAGAAAGATCATTCTTTTAAAGAATAACTATTATAGATTATGGATTATAGAGATAAAGTTCAATGAAGTAAGACCACTCACCTAGTCAAAGTTTTTTTTGTGAAACCACCAATTTGGGGAAGCTACATGGGAACTTGATAATGTCATGAAGCAAAAGTAACCTCGAATTTTTGTAAAAAAGTATTGAATTTTGAGGGTTAAATTAATTTTAAGGGGGTTATAATGTAACTCCCCTAGATTTTATGAAATATTTCTCCTTAAATAATTTGATATCCTTGATATCTTGTGTTACACACAACACTGAGTTTAAATGAACTGTGTAACATTATTAAAATATTATATGTCCTTTCTCTCATAAACATTGGATTAATAGGTATTAATAGTAACAACTAAATTATAAAAAATATATAGACTGCACATTTATAAAATTAATTCATTAGTTACCAAATGATTATATTTAAAAAATAAAAATAAAAGTGATGTTTTTTCTAAAAAAGAATTATTTTTATGCACATAATGTATTTTTTATATTAATAAATAAAATTAAAAAATATTGGAGAATTATTTTAAGGAATTTTATATATTATATACTTGATCTAACTGTTTAAACAATCAAAAAATATTTTTCTTGGTATAGGATAACAAAAAATCCAATTTTATGCTTAAAATGCATTTTTTCTAAAAAAACATGTTGTCATGATTTTCATGCTTAATTTAAAATTAATGTATGAAATGTATATATATTTAATTATATAAAATTAATCACATATTTAGAATCATGATTTTCAAATTTTATAAATAGGCTCATTATATTTTTAGTTAATATGAATAGTAATTGTGGTAAAAAAATTCACCTCTTTAAAGGGTAAATCTGGTTAATCTAAAATAAAAATAAGTAATAAGACTATAATTATTCATCCAAATTCTTATTGGATGAAATTAATTAGACCCTTAAAACATTATTCCTTGATATTGTGTTGTTTAATGGACATTTTTCCATGAAAATGACTTATAAATTATTTTAATCAAAGAAAGTTACAAAATGGAACTCTATTTGTTTTTAATATCCTTTATATGCCCACATAGGGAAAAATAATTTATGAATAAATATAAGTGTTTATTTTTATATTAATAAAATTATGTTCATTATATAAATTAATTTTTAATTATTAGTAATTATTTAATGACTTTAATTTCTTATGCAGCACTAATGCGGTATGTCTCCATTTAATTAAAAAATATAATAAATGATTTTAAAAATATTAAAAGTGATAAAATTTGAATGATTTAATGTGACCCATAAATTTTATAGATCTATAGGACATATTATAGAGTTTTTAAAGTATTATATTAAATTTCCACCTCTTTCTTGATTTATTCAAAGTTAAATTAAATGAATACATTCAAAATTTACAAAAAATATATTTTATCAAAATAATATTTTATTAAATTATTTAAAAAAAATAAAAAAAAATGAAAAAAGATAAGGTGTTTATTATATGTTCTAAATTTCATAAAATGAAAATTTATTATCTAATTTTCACCTTATAAGTAAAAATATATAACCCTTTAATATTAAAAATGTTGTTGTCGCACTAGTTCAAAAATTATTTATCATGTCCTCCTTTTAACATCGATTATTTATAACTGACATGTAATGTTGTGTATATTGATTTATCACATTGGTTACTCTATAATTGATGTGATAAAGAAAATCATGTAACTTTATAATGTAATTTATTTTATAACTGATGTGGTAAATCAATTTATCACGTCAGTTATATAAAAACTGATGTGATAAATCTAATTAAATTTTATTTATCACATCGGTTATAATATAACCGAGGTGATAAGTCATTTAAATTTTTATTAATTCTCGTTTTGAGTCATTACGGTGTTTTTCGATCAGGTGAAGGAAGACTCGGTTCTCTCTCACACGGTAACCCAAAAATCATTTCTTCAACCCAGTGGCATCCAACCTCATTTTCCAACTTCATTAATCCTTATTTTTGTCAGCACATTCTATCTGATCGACTCCCAAATCTCAATTAAGCCCCATGCACCTTGCTTTTAGTCGTTCAATTTCACAGATTCCCTAACTCTCCATTTTTCAATTTCATTTACTAAAATATCGCATTACCATATTCTTTAGTCACCTTGTGTTATCACATTGCATTTGTAGCTAGCACATGGAATTTCCTCCATATAATAACACCATTTTATCTTCTTATAATCCACAATAATATTCTATTTTACTTATGAGTGTCTATGAACCTTCCTTGATAATTTTTTCATGGATGAATAATTATGATTTTTATAAGTTTTACTATACAATTTATCATTAACACATGATTTGAAGTTTTAATTCCAATCATGAAATTATTTTTTTAAAATTTTATTGGTCATGCAATCTCAAATTTTATTATCCATTTTTATAGGATTTTCATTCAGTTAGATGAGTTATATTATATAGATTGATACATACACCCAATATATTTCAACATGTTATATTACCATGTTTCATTTACAACATAGTGTCTTATAAAATATAGTGATTTCAGAGGAAATATTAATAAATAGTTCAAAAAGTATCATATACTTGTGGTGATATATTTAGATTGTAGCATATGACCAAATTCATTATTTTTAATTTGTAGTTCATTAAGTATGGTTCCTCACACCATGAAATCCACAACCATGAATAGTGTTAGGATAAATTGTAGAATATGATTTTAGTGTGGTAACCTTTAAAAATTATTCATATACCATATCTCATAGAAACATGTTAAATTGTAGTGTGACATAAAATTTGAGTGAATTATTATATGGATTCAAGGGTTTTATTCTTATGCATTGATTTTTCCATTAGTTACATTGAAACAAAAAAAAATTGATCGGTTAATAATACATCACACTAGTGTGTGTATTAGATACCAAAATTTATAGTCTAACTATCCCAATAAGTGTGTATATTAGAAACCAAAATTTATAGTCTAACTATATTTTATTTTTTAAATTATTTTCATGCATATCTTTTTATGATTTACCATTTATATTTAAACTTATCTTCCATTATTGTATAAAATTTATAATTATATTTTTCAAATACCCTTATATTTGTTTTATATTTTTGAATTGTGTTACTTTCAAATTGTGGAATATTTCATATAAATATAAAATTAGATTATCTTAACAAGATATATATTTTTTATAAGTAATAATGAGTCAAAGTTGGATTGCAGAACTTTGAGTGTGTGATGAATATAAGGAAGGTGTTGATGCTTTTTTGGAATTTTAAAAACTAAATTTTCAAGACAATGACATTTTTTTATGTCCATGCCTGAAATTTTTAAATATGAATAATTTGAAAAGGTAGAGAGATCAAATATCATTTGTTTTTTTCATAGTTTTAATCTGAGTTATAGCCCTTGGATTTGACGAGGTGAAACAGAGCAGAATTTCAGATTCATTAATGATGATGCTTTAAATGATGATAACTCTAATGAAATTGAATAAATGATTCATGATATTTAATAAGAGGAAATTGAGAAATAATTGAAAATTTAGAATCTATATAGTGATGCTGAAAAACAATTGTATCCTAGTTGTATGGAATTTATGGTTTTATCATCAGTGTTAAGATTGATTAACTTAAAGGTGAAACATGGTTGGAGTGACAAAAGTTTTACTAATTTGCTACAATTTTTAAAATATATTCTTTCTAAACATAATGATATTTCTAATTTATATTATAAAGAAAAGAAAATATTGTGCCTAATGGGATTGGGGTATAAAAAAATGTATGTCTATCCAAATGATTGTGTGCTATATAGGAAGGAATGTGAATTTCTATCAGATTGTCCTAAATGTGGGACATTATAGTATAATTTGAAAGAAAAATCACTGGTTGGTTTTGAGGTTACAGAGAACCCTACTAAGTAATTTTGGTATCTTTCTATAAATACTCATTTAAATCATTTATTTTCTAATCAACATGACGCAAAAAGGTTAATATGGCATATCGATGATCGGATATGTGATGGAAAAATACATCATCCAACTAATTGTCCACAGTGGAAGAAAATTGATCACTAGTTTCATACATTCAAAAATGAAGTTAGAAATATTATACTTGGATTTTTCACAGAAGGAATTAATCCATATCTAAGCCTTAGTATCACACATATTCCATGGAATGTTTTATTGGTAATATACAACTTATCTCCTAAATTTTTTATGAAGTGAAAATATTTCATGTTGAGTTTAATGATATCTGGACCAAAACAACCCAAAAATGATATTGATGTTCTCTTGTCACCATTAATTGATGATTTGAAACTCCTATGGTGGGATGGTATTACGGTGTATGATTCTTATAAAATGAAATATTTTCAATTGCATGCAATGATTTTGTTCACTATAAATTACTTCCTAGTGAATTGAAATTTGTCTGGATATGGTGTTAAGGGGTATAAAGAGTGTTTAATTTTAAAAAAATAGACTTCATATTACCAACTACATCATGGGAGAAAAATAGTATACATGGGTCATTGAAAGTTTTTTTCTATGGATCACTCTTATAGAAGATTAAAAAATCATTCAATGGCTCACAAGACTTTGATATTACTCCAAAACATTTATCCAATGATCAGTATTTTTGAGAGGGTGAAAAACCTTTATGTGGAATTTGGAAAGACATATAAATCTGGTACTGATAGAAATATTTGGAAGAAATAGTCAATATTTTTTAAGCTACCATATTAGAGACATCATGAGGTGAAACATAAATTTATTTCATGTGCATATAGAATAATATATGTGACAACCTGATTTGAACATTGTTAGATATTAAAGGAAAGACTAAATATGGGTCGAATGCAAGATTGGACTTACTGTTAATGGGAATGCGTTTGGAGTTATCTCTCACTCTTGATGGAAGGAAAACATTTCTTCCTCAGTATTGTCATACATTATCCAAGAGGGAGAAAATTATCTTTTTTCAGAGTCTTCATGATATAAAAGTATCATAGGGTTATTCTTCAAATATAAAAACTTTTGTGACTTTAAAGGATTTTAAGTTGACATCTATGAAACCTCATGATTGTCACATCATGATGCAATAACTTATATTGATTACATTGTGTGGAATATCTCCCGTATGTGGTGGAATAAATATCATGAATGTGTGTTATTTTTTCAATTCAATTTGTAATAAGATGATTGATATGAATGCTTTGAAAATTTTGATAAATGAATCAATTTTTATACTTTTTCAATTGGAAATGAATTTTCCTCCATATTTTTTGATATAATAGTGCATTAAATGGTTTATTTGGTTTAAGAAATAAATATTTGAGAACTTTTATATCAACATTGGATGTATCCTTTTGAACGGTATATGAAGATATTGAAGGGGTATGTTAGGAATCTATATCGACCTCAAGCCTCTATTATTGAAAAGTATATTTCTAAGTGGGTTGTGAAGTTTTGTACAATTTACTTGTCTATGGTGGAGTGCATTGGTTTTCCACTATCTTGCTAAGAAAGAATTGATTACTGAGAAAAGGGGATTCATTTCATGAAAGTAAAATATCTTTCAGGTGAACAGATAAAGAAGTTAAAAATATACATCTTGAATAACATAGATGATGCGCAACCATATATAACAGTGTATATTAATGTGTTAAAATAATTTCATTCAAAGAAGAAAGATATGTGGATTTTGAATGAGCATAATAAAACTTTTTTTCATGGTTTAAAAAGATTGTGCTTGGTAGATTAGATGCATTAGAAAAATTAACATGGTTAGTGGGTGGTCCAAGTTTAAATGTGATAACATGGTCTGAGTATGAAATTAATGGTTATACAATTCATATGAAATTTCATGACAACAGAAGTGCAGTTTAGAATAGTATTGTATTATTATTCGTAGAAGTAATGCATTTTTCAAGTTCTAAAGACAAAAACCAAATTTATACATCAATTGCATATTATGGAGTCATTTAAGAAGTATGGAAGGTTTATTAAATTAAATTTAAAGTTCCAGTGTTTAACTAAAAATGGTTTATAGGTAACAACAGTGTTAGACATGGTGAATTTGGAATGACACTTGTTAATATGAATAGATTGAAATACACAGCTGATCCTTTTACAATGTAAACACATGAAAAAAATCTATGTTCTTGATCAAAATGATATCCAGTGGTCTATTGTTTTACAAAGAAAAAAACAATATATTGGTGATGATCAACTTGATGAAGATAATAATTTATGTGAGATACCTACTTACATGGAAAGGTTAACAGATAATAATTATAATCATATCATAGACATAGTTTGCGCCATAAGTAATGATCATAATGAAGGAATTTCATAAAAAATCCTTTAGTACATTCCTAATATTACAGGTAACATATGTTTATTTCTTGTTTACTTTTATAAATTTCATAAAATTTTAGCCATGTTAATTTTATTTTCATTATTAAAACATGTACTAAAACTAATAATTTAAAATATTTATTTATATTAGTTTTGTTTTGTTTATTTTACCATGTTTACCCTTATGTAACTTATCTATTTATTTATTATTTTTAAATAAAATTATTTTAAATCTAATATGTTAAATAAAAATAAAAATATTTTATAAGAGTATATTGAAAAAAAATCTATAAAAAATGATTTATTAGGATGGACCATTTTTAATATTACTACACCATTTTTTGGATTTGTTTTCATTCATTTACATGAAAATTCATATATCATTAATATTTTTTTTAGAATGGGGGAAGAGCCCACAAAATATATAAAATAAAATCTAATTTTTAAGAATGGGCAAAGAGGAACCCATTACAGACACAATAACAACAAATCCAAAAGAAACAACCCAAACAGATAAAAGAAAACTGAAATGATCAATGGGGAGAAAATTTTAAAGAGAAAGGAGAGAGTTTCATCCCCCACCCCCCCTGAGAGAAATTGCAACAATGAGATTGTCAAAGTGAAAAATTTTCCCCCCAACCAAGCCATTTCACCGTGCTGGAAGCACTCATATATCATTAATATTGTTATAATTTTAGTTAACTATAAAAAATATGAATAATAATGGGTTAAGTTTTAGTTTACTTTTCTATTTCTATAATTTTTCATTTTTTTACATTAATATTTTAAGTTGAATTTGTATATTTATAGAGGAATGTGAACATGATCCTCCTAGTGATCTTCATCCTTCTTTAAAGGAGTTATATACTCCCACATAGCTAAAGAAGTGTTTGAGTGTCGGTAAAGGTGGAAGAACACATTTACTAAAATTATTAGTTGCCCGTAGACAGGACTAGAGGATACTGGAATAAATTGATGATAATGACATTTCAAGAGGTCCTAATAAAAAACAATTCAAGATTTTTGTATCAGTTCAAGGTAAAAGAAAAGTCAGAATTTTAATTAATGATTGGATAAGTGTTGACAAAGTAACATTATCTCGGTTGTGGGAGACCATTTTGATAAGATCATTTGATATTGTTTTACTAATATTGAAATGTTTATAGTAATATATACTTCCCTTCTATTATCAGATGACAAATGATATATCAAACACTAGAGGAGTCGGGAAAAAAATTATTATTTTCTTCTATGGAATGGAAATATTTTAAATCAACCCTTACATCTAATTTCATTTTTGGGTATAGGTAACATCATAATCCATGTGACATGTATCATTTTCTATATGAAGACACATGGAACCAATTTGTTGAAAGTAGAAGACAAGAATGATTTTTGGTAAGTGTATTGTAAACTTTTATAAGTTTTTTTATATTAATGATCTTATTAATGATTTCTTGTTATTAATTTATAATAATTGAGGAGATATCATTAGTACATCCAATCTATAAATGTATACCATCATACTTTATCTTTTGGAGGGTATAAAATATTGGAAAAATGAATTATGGATGAATATTTTCAAAAACTAAGATCTAAGTCTTCAAGATCTAGAGAGGTTTCCCCTCCATCCCCCTCGACTAGACATGAAAAATGGAAGAGGTATCGAATAAGAAAAAAAGGAAAATATCTTATGAAGGAGTTAAGGGTTGTAATTGAGAGGATGGTAAGATTTTAATTTATTTATTTATTTAAGTTAATTAAATTCTTTAAATGTTTTGAATCATTACATAATTTTTAAAATAATTCATACTAGATTATATTGAGGAGAAGAGAATATAGAGGGTCATTGTAGCTAAGGGTAGGTAGGATATTTTATCTGCAGCATTGGGGAAGTCCAAACACCCAAGTCATGTATGAGGATACTCGGTGGGTGTATTGGGGAGAAAAGTGATTCCATGTTATTCAACTTCTACAATGGAGGGTTTTTAAAAAAATAGAATCTTTAGTGTCTCAAGTTCAGAATATTAATGTGATGATGGAGGATAAGATCATAGCATTGGTACAGTCCATGTTTGCAGATATGTAAACATAGTTTCAGACTGCAACTCCCACTCCTCTACCTCCACTAGTAGCTCCCTCTCCTCCACCTCCACCTGTAGACCCCACTCATTATCCTACTCTAACACCCCCTATTCCACAGCATCCCAGTTACTATGAGTTATATGTTGATGATCCTCAGTATCATATTGTTTCATATGGGATAATATTTTATATTAGAGATATTATGCATCATTAGTAGATATAGATAGAGAATCATAGGGTTACTATACATGATATTTTAGATAGATTATCTGGAGTACCGATACCTATAGATGAGGTGACTATAGTTGGAAAAAGTATCGACCACTTTTTAGTTTATCCATCTAGACTTCTACGGCCTATTACCATAGAGGTATGTGAAAATTTTATATTTTATTTAATTTTTGTGTTAATTTTTTTAACATTTTAATGTTTATATATTTATCTATTTTTTTATAGGAATAATTTAAAGTTAAAGAAATATCGTATAGTCAATAACAAATACAAAGAGATATAGCTTCATATATAGATTCTAGTTGTCTAGATAGATTGTAAAAATATTCAAATTTGTTTTCAGGTGTTTATGATATTCCAATGGAATCTGATGTTTGTGGGTGTCCAATGATTGTGGCTCTTTTGAAAAATGATATCATAGAGATTGTAACTGGAGATATGATGGGAATCAATATGATGGAATTTTTTTCCTTATAAGTATTAACATAAATCTTTACCTACATTTAATTTATTTAAAATTTATACTTATGTTTGTTTTGTAATAGGTATCTTTATAAAATGTGTATGGAGAATGAGAAGATAGATGATTATGGATTTATAGACCCACAATTCATTTCACTGATAATAAGGACAATGACTAAAGTAGAAATAATAGTTTATATTATTAAAATATTTCAAAAGAACGTAATTATTCAGTGTTGGATGTTTCTATATCTTTAAGAGTAGGAAACATTCATCTCACAAAGTATTATATATTTTTAAACATAATAACCACTAGCATTAATTTTTATTTTATATCAGTGGGCATTGGATGTTATGTGTTTTTTGTCCAAGGGATAAGACACTTTACTGGTTATGATCTATCCATGGTGAAGTGTGAAAAATTTTTAAGGAAGTATTAGAATTTTAAGTTAATTTCTTAATAATTTTTTATATTATAATGAATTTTAAATTTATTTCATTGTTAATATTTTCTAAAAGGGGATGGAATTTATTTCGAGAGACGACAATGAAAAAGATCTCCAAGATAAAATATGTAAAATTAAAGGTTAATTTTTATTTATAATTAGTAAATTTTGGATATATTATATAAAAATGTTATTTTGAATTGAAAAAATCATTTAAACAGTATTGTCAAAAAAATACATCAAAGCATTTGGATATTATGTATGAAATAATTTTAACTAGGATAGTTAAAAAGTTCAATAAGGTTAGATTTATTTATAGAATATTTCTTATTATTTCATTTGTTTTATTCATAATGTATGTTAAATGATTTAATTTTAATTTTTATCTTTTTTATGACTCTCTACCTTATAGTGCACAAGAGCTCACACACTTACAAGTGAAATGATAAAAACATTTTATAGGTTTGGTTGGATGTTAGTTTGATTTTACTAAATATTTTAATTTTGAATTCTGAAATTTTAAATGTATTATTTGTTGTTATATTTATTCTTCTTCTTGTTTCCTTTTTTGATCATCCATGGAGAGGAGGGTTGAAAAGAAATTTTTTTTAAAAAAATATTTTTCAACTCTGTTATTTAATAACTGGTGTCATAAACCATCTAAGTATTTTTTTTAACATCAGTGATTAAATAAATGATGTGAAATATAGTCTTTCATGACAGTTATTTATTAATCGATGTGTAAAAGCCTTTATTTCATTGGTTTTCCATGTCGATTATTAAATAACCATTGTGAAAAACTATATTTCACATCAGTTATTTAATAAATGATATGGAAAATCATTTATCGCATTCTTTTTTGACATATTTTATTAAATAACTAACATGAAATATAGTTTTTCACATTGGTTATGGGATAACCGATGTGAAAAAACCCTTTCTAAATGGTTTGTTATGTCAGTTATAGAATAACCAACATAAAAAACTTCGATGATTAATTTACAATGTCCAATTTTGTTAGAAACATTAAATACAAATTTAAAACATATCCTAAAATAATGGAGTAGTATAAACAACGTAATAAATCTAAAAACCAATATTAAAAAACATTTCTACACTAGGGTCATAGTTAAAATTAAAATTCATTAACTAAGGGAAAATGAAAATGATAAGGTATAAAATGAGACCAAAACTTGTCTAAACTATATTTTTATAAGGTATTACAACCCTATACTACCTTATATTTGAATGCATTTCCATTTTGAGGCCTTTTATTGATAATAAATTTATTATAATTTAATCTTTCGGTAATTCTAAAAGCTCCCCTCACCTCAATTATAAAAGGGCACCTCCTCCCTCACTTCTTAACACCACGTTGAGCCTTATTGATCAAAAAACCTCTGAAAATTTACCTTCAAAACATTCCTATACACATTATATATGTTTTTTTCTTCCCAAAAGACGATACCTAGAAACCTTTAGAGGATATATAAATTATCTATTTTAAATAAGAGGTAATCGCCTTACTTGATCACTTTATTTTTTACTCGTATTTACCTACTCAAAATTTATGTCATGTATCATAAAATAATATTTTAAGTATCCGAAATATTCATAAATTTTAATAATATTATTATAATACCATTATACACCCTCTTTCTCATCAAACGAGAAGTGAAAGTATTGCTCGTGCGTACTTACAACTTACTGTCACCACGAAGAGATTCAATTCATTTTTCATCACCATATTTTATTGATAGTTATTATGATGGGTTTAATGTTTATATATGATATTTTTGAAATAATTATAGTTCTAGAATTATAATATCACATCTATATACTTACCACCCAATCCTTTAATAAATTATAGCATCCCTCATGCACACGTGTAGACTACCACCTCCACGAAGTGATGTGATTCATTTTTCATCTATATTTTACTTGGATGGTTATGATGATTAATTTGAAAGATATATTTTATATATATAATATAATAATTATATTTTAAATTTTTATTAATATTTATCTTTATTTCTTTCTATCCATTGAAAAATGAAAATAGCGTTCATGCATAGGTATGACCTACCATCTCCATGAACGGTGTTATTCAATTTTCTATCTCTAACTTTTGTAGATGGAAATAAATATGTATATAATGAATATATATTATATTAATATCATGATTAATATTCTATAGATTTTGTAACCAAGATAAATTTATAAGTATCATAACTACTAAACTAATATACTCCAAATAAACTAAAGAGTGAACACCCGGAAACAACAATTTTAATAAGGAATTATTGAAAAAAGGGAGTGTTGATATATTATAAAGGGTTCATATTTGATGTTATAAGTATGAAAATAAATATGGAATATATTTATAATAAATATAAATTTATTATACAGAAGGTTAGAGTTCTTTCAAATCAATTCAAACTCAAGGTAAGGGTTTTATTTCACAATCTCATTAATATTTAGGATTGTTTATATTTAAGTCTACACTAGGAAATATTTATATTAAATATTCGTTTTTTCTAAAAAAATTACAAAAAAATCCATTTTTCTATGAATTTTAAAGTCATTTATACCCATGTTTTACTTTTTACAAAAAATTTTGAAAGGAACCTTATTATATATTTCCAAACAAGGTATGTTGTGACTTTTCTATCAAAAAAATGAAAGGAATGTTTTTTAAAATTATATGAAATGAACGGATTTTCTTGAATTCATAGATAATTTTTTACTTTGTACATTCCATTACGAATTCCAATGGTTATTTACATATAAAATTTTTCCTTTATAATTGCATAGCCTTTTTAAAAAATGTGATTTCAAAATTGAAAGGTTATTTTCCTCAATAAATATTCCCAGTGATTTTTCAAAATCATTTTCCATATAAGATAACAGCCTTTGATATTAATTAATATTTAATGGGGATATTATCCAAGGATACCATCTTTATTATTTATCTGAATGGTTTGTGTTTATGATGAAAATATTTTTATAAAACCCATTTCTTTTCCATGGGTTGTGTTATGAAGAAATGTTTATGAAACCCATTTATTTTCATGGGTTCTGATGTGATGAATGTTTTATAATTTTATGGCACACATATGTAAAATTTTAATTATGTGGTGGGTGGGATATATATCTACCTCCAATGCATCGGGTGAAGATTGATATCTCATGAGATAAACAGGACTAGAATGGGGAGTGAACCCACTACAATAAGGGACTTTGTCCACTATGATAGTCTTAGGTGTGAACCTTGACTACAATGATGGTATGTGGTGTGAACTCATTCCACTATCATAGTCTTGGAAATGAGTCATAAATACTAATGAAATTATTTTCTATGCTTATGTGTATGCCACAATTCCATTTCATGGGCCCATATGATGTATCATTGCTCATTTATTTGATTTCTTTATGATTCATATCTTATAAACTACAAAGATTTATTCCATGAATCAAGATTATGATCTATGATATGCAGGGTATAATTCTCAAATTTTATGTTCATCTTCTTACTCCCTTATCCTCATTTTATGCTTTTGTGATCAGACATATCACTCTTGTTATCTTTACTGAGCATCTGATCTCACCCTTTCCTTTTGATTTTTTTTCCACAGGTTATAAAGATAGGTATTAAGTATGATATGTCTAAGAAGGTTTATCTTTATGAATAAATAAGTTGGATACGATGTAGATATTTTAGGAACCAGTTTTTCATGTTTCCATGTTTTAAAATATATAATACCATAATGATTCTGGCATAGAACAAAATGTTATGTAAGGAATATTCATCTATTAATATATTGTGTCTATGTATAAAAAGTATAGGTCACTATAATGGAATTTTTCATTGGTCTCCTAAAGACCGAAAAAGGAAATAATTCTATATAGTCTAGGGTGGATCAACTCACCTAGACTTTCCACTTAATCATTATTTGGGAAGATTTATCACTGGAATAACTCACCAAGATATATGTAAAGTAATTAGTGAGGCTACATGGGGTGGTCCATTTGATCATCTCTGATTGTGATCTAAGGTTTGATTATAAATTATTTATATGTCTTCAATATTATATGAATATTGAATTGAATTTCTGCCAGGCCTATCACCCCCAAACTGATAATCAATCTGAAAAGACTATTTATACACTCGAGGACATGTTGAGAGCCTACTCAATGGAATTTTAAGGAGGATTGGACCAACATATCCTATTAATTGAGTTCTCATACAAAAACATATTACACTAGAGTATTCAAATGGACCCATATCAAGCTCTGTATGGGAAGTGGTGTAGAACTTCTAATTATTAGGATGAAGTTAGTGAATGAAAGATACTTGGACCTAATCTTGTGTAAGATATGATAGATAATGTTCAAGCCATTCAACATGATATAAAATTTGATCAATGTTGGCAGAAGAGATATGCCGAAAATCATTAAAGGTACTTGGAGTTTGAAGTTGAAGACAAATTTTTCCTTGATATATCACCATAGAAGAGAATCATGTGGTTTGGAAATAAAGGGAAGATTATCCCTAGGTACATTGGCCCCTTTGAGATCCTTTATTACATAGGTGAAATGGTTTATCGTCTTGCACTTAAACTAAATATGACTCAAGTTCATGATGTGTACCATATATCCCTCTTAAGGAATTAAATACCAAATCCCTTACATGTTTTGAATCTGGAGGTGTTACAACTGGAGAATTACCACTCATATGAGGATCATCCAGTGAAGATATTGAACTGTGGAGACAAAGTACTACAAAACAAGACAACTCAGCATATCAAAGTTCTATTGAAAAACCATAAATATAAAGATTCAATGTCGGAACTAGAGTAAACAATGAAAAAGAACTAACCTCACCTATTCTCAACTGAGAATACGTGTGAAATTTGGAGGATGGAATTTCTAAAAGGGTAGAATATAACAACCAATATTTTATTAATGATATTTTTTTCTTAAATGAAATATGGATTATATTATATTATATAGTATTATATACATAAAACACATAGTGAAACCAAAAACACTTTATTTCATTAATCTAAATCATTGCATTATTCTGAAATTAAACCCAATAAAGTTCAAAATCTTACAAAGGGTTGAAAAAGATAAAATATATTAACTATAATGGGAAGATATGGATATCCCTAATCTTTTATAATCATCACTCCCATGAACAACACTATAAAAATAAAACAAAATATTAGTAAACCAATCGATATTTTAGAAAATAGAAGTATAAAACCTTGAGGGAAATTGAGTTGAATAATGAAAGAAGGAATTAATTATTATTTATAGGAGGTAATGTGACTATTGGAATAGTAATTTTACCATTGTAATAGTAACTAGACTATTGGAAATAGAAATCTGACCATTGGGAATAGTAATCTGACTGTTGAAATAGTAATTTGACCTAAAAATAATAAAATGCAATATAAATGTTATTTATCATGACTAACTTAAGTAAATATAAATATTATAACTTCATAAAATAAATATCATGATTAAAAACTAAAAGAAAATATAAGTATATTTTTAATAAACTGTATTTTAAGGTATTTCGTAAAAATCATATTTTTTATATTTAAAATAAAAATAACCTATGATAGAAAATTATTTTGATAAAATGAATGTTATTTTTTAAATCAAAACATCAATGTTTTCTTAGGGTGATTTTTTGGTAATTTTCTGAAATCCATCAATTTTCAGGTAAATAGTAAAAAATATAGTTTTTTTCAAAACCACTGTATATTTTTTTAATGAAATATGCTATATTCACCATTATTATTTTATTAAAAAAATAAACAAGAAAAATAGAGAAATAAGGATATACATACCTACAAATCCAGTTATGGGGGCTTATAATGGTGCAACCCTAGAGTGTCTCCCCTAACAAAGTTCATTCCCTCATGGGCCAAGGAATTAATGTGAAAGAAGTATGTGATACCTATTACATGGGCTACTGAATAAGTGAGGTAGTCTGAAAGCTTATTACCATCCCACCAAGTATGAAGGATCTCTATATGGGGGTTGATTATTCTCTTACACCATTAGAAGATATAAGTGACTGGACAGGGGGGTTCTCACACTGTATAGGAAATCTTAGAGAATAAGATAATCTATTTCCACTACCTCTAAAACAATATTGTTTTGAATTCAAAGTCAGAGACAAGTGATAAAATCCATACCATCAGCTTCAAGGGAATTTATGTTCCCTATGAATAATTTAAATGAAAAAATGATATAGCCATAGGAGTCACGTACCATACTGCCACCACATATAACCCCCGAGCAACATGATCCATCTGTGTTAAGCTTGAGGCCCGATCAGGGAGGGTTCCAACATACCCAATGACCATGATAGGTTCCAGGGACTGAGGGGAATAAAGATCATCTAGCTAGAAATATTTTGAGAATGGTATTTTACTTCCGGTTATTTTTTAACCTATCCATGTGGAGTAAGAGGTTTTTGGTTCGGGTAACCAGAGAGGTCCCCCGACTGACGATACCTTCGAAGCACACTGAGTTTCACACCTTCCATCTGTACCAGCAACCTAATAATTTATAGAAATGTTTTCTCATCCAAAAAAATATTTAATTTGATAAATTATTCATTAAAATATAATAAACATGTTTTCAAAACCAAAAAATTACTTTCTAAATTCAAAGGTTAAAAGTATTCCTTTAAGAAACAATTTTCTCATTTTTCCATATTCCTTTTTAATAAACTATTTAATATTAATTATAAAGGGTTTTAAAGTCCAAAAGTCATTTTATCATATTTATTTATGATTCATTATGTCAAAAATATCACTATTACATGGTTTAACTTTGATATTTTATTTTATTCAATATTTTAACTCAAAAATACTCCTCTCCTCAAGTCTAAATAACCCATCTCCCTCCCCTTGGAAAACAAATCCCCCCACAAAATCCAAAATTTCTACTAAAATACTCTATGTTAATATCTTATATGACTTAGGGATGTTCTGGAGAAAACCAAATCCAATCATCAAGTCTAGTGTCGTACAAGATAAGTAACATCGAGAAAAGAGTAAGTTTTTATCAACTCTTCTCTCGTCATCCTCCTCTCTTCTATTTTTTCAACTGATTTCAAAAATAAATCTTTTAATATTAATTATTAATTATGTTAAAATTATATTAATGATCTTAACCTACTATAAAAATTATATTTTTGAAGTATTAATATTGTAGACCTCTCTTTCACCTTCTTTGGAAAATGTTCCTGATAATAGTCGATTAACTTCCAATGAGGATGTTTCCAACTTCTTTCTTTATCACATAATTTATGGTTTGTTATAATAAATTATATATGATATATAAAATTTAAAATATATATACTTTACTCTTCTATAATTAATTATAATTATGTATAAATTACCTTGAAAAAAATAGAAAAAACAAAGAAAAATGTGAAATTTTAAAGAAAACATGATATCAAAACGTTTTCCATTTAAATGGGGGAATTAATAAATATAATACAATTATTATAACTTATAAATAGTGAAACAAAAATTCAATAATTTACTTCTGGTAATATTTTTTAATAAACCTATGTTTTTATTCAGGAGGCATAAAATCAATCAAAATAAATTGAGATTTAAGTTAAGGGGATTCTCTAAACCAACAACTTTTTTTGTTATTTTATCCATAAAAATATTTTTAGTATGGATATTCTTATAATATCCTAAAATTATCTCCCAATATTCATTACCCTTTCCATTTTAATTTTATACATCTTTCTACCATATTGAAATATTTTCTAATCCAATATCAGTGATTTTTCAAAACACTTTTTTTACAAAACACATCTTTTAATCCTCTTAAGTTGTGTCTTATTCAAATAAAAATAATATTTTATGAAAAATTATGATCTCCCTAATTAATTTTGTAATCCAAAATATAATCACATGAAATATTAAATGTGAAATTATTTTTGAAACTCATTCCTTTCTATAGGTTATTTCAAGACTACGACTGTTATATTTTCGTGTTGCATGCATGATTATTAGCATTGTATGATGTCACAAGTGGGATCATAATTATATAGCCCCCAGATTCATTTCATAATGTGATATATCTCATGATATGATGTGTATTATTCATGAAAATTATTCTAGCTTTGTTTATAATGATTATGTTACGATTTATGCACATATGTTATGCATGGACATGATGCAAGATTTATTCAAAACTATGTGTGGTATTTGAAAACTATGTTATGATGTTTCATTATTATTCATATTCTACATTTTATGCCTTAATAAATTTTTTCCCTTTTGATTATGATTATGATACTAATCTTATGATATGATGATGTTGATTATTCTTACCCATGTATTATCAATCTATGTCTCCAATTCCTCCACTTATTGGGATTTTAGCTCACCTCTTTATTTGATGAATATCCTCAGGTGACTACATGTACTAAGGATATAATTAGAGATTTAAAAGTATAAAGAAGAAGAATTTAAATAATTATTATGTACAATTGATGTATGAGACTAATTTTTCCAAGATACTAAAGCTTTTCTTCCTGGATTTAAATCACTGTTATATTGTTTATCTTATAAATTAAGTAACGTTCATGTAAAAAAAATTAGGTCACTATACACATCGATCCCATTTATAAATAAAAATATCATTATTATTTACATGGCATGATCTAAACACACGAATAAAATAAATATTATTTCCTTGAAAAAATAAATTACTATTTTTTTGAATAATATTTTATATGAAATTTATCTCTAGAAGATTAAATTTGATCCACCAATCCTCATCATTATCTATCAAGATTTGAATAATTACTATTTGTTTAAAAAATAAATATCACTGCATTATTCACTAATAAATAAATAAATCTTATATTCAAAAAACCTATGAATAAATATTTATTAAATATTCATGTAACCAATTAAATAAATCTTTTTTACCTTTTAAATGAACCAAAATAAATAAATATTATATATTTTCATAATTAATAATTATCTTTCCAAATGAATATTCATTTAATATTTAACTCACGTGATATTTTATCGAATAACTAGTGATTGAATATATTTGATCAACTAAACGTAAATAATTATTAAACAATGTATAAGAATAATATGTATTACATGTGTTCAATTCAAATAGAATTTAACTTATGTTTTTAATACACTTATTGAATATCCCACTAGTCCCCTTCCTTAGTGGCATTAGGTTTTTACACCTAAAGTCCAAGGTTAGCATCTAAAACACACACCACGGCACCATAGAGAAAGAGTATAAATACCATAATGACAATAACCATATACAAGCATACACTGTGAAATATAATATCTTTATCAAGGTATTTCAAATCAAGAATGTTGTATGTTGGTTTCATAAATGCATCACTAATAATGGAATTAATTAGTAAGATCAATTTATATTAAAGGGCCTAATATATCATCTTTCATTAAAAATGGAAGGGACGCATCCTTTTTAATATTATTCAAGACATCTCTAATCATGGGATTAATTAGAAAGATTAATTTCCATTAAGGGTATTTAGATATAAACTTTAATTAAATAACATAAGGGGCACATCCCTTCTTGCATTATTCATTAATGTAATATCACCCATGATGCACCCAATGCATCCTACCACATCGTGGTCATATTTCGTCATGGTTTTCATTAATACATAAAAGTATGTGACTCGTGATATGAATTAATAATGATTTTAAAAACTAAATACCATTAAACAATTCTATAATAGGAACATCCAATGACACATGTAAATATGGATTTCCTACTAGTGGTCCATGCTCTCATAATATCCATCTTTGATATTTAATAAGGGACTACAACATTAGAAAGTGACTCAAAGTCCTATGAGTCTCTACCGCTAATAGACTATATCATTAATGTACCATGGAATTATATCATCTAGTTATAGAATATTATTTAGGAATACTTTCATAACACTCCTAGGTTCTCATCATAGTGGGGAACAACTATGACCATTTAGCGTGACAAGTAACTTTAGGTTATTATCACATAGATGTCACACAGAGTAATAATCATCATGTGATAAGATATTAATTATTATTCAACACCATGAATATTCTGGTAATCTAATATACATAGTAGTTAATTCTAATTCATCAGATGCAATAGTTTATTTTATAATTTTATCGTTCCCATAGACTAAGATATTTCAATGTTGTTTAAATAAGAGAACGAAAAACAAGTTGTTTCATCAATAAGGGTATCACGAACCTAAAATAACAGATAAACTAATTAAATCAATTAAAATCATATAATCCCTGAATATAAAGATTATTAAGTCCATGATCAACATACTAACTCAAGAAGCACATTTTTTAATGAAATCACACGGAAACATTCTACAAATAACCTATTCCACATGTAAGTATCAAAGGTTGTTACCATATGTCATGACCCATCCTCGGGGCCCGTGTCGTGACTACCCCAAGCTCTCCTTCCATAGGCCAGGGGCTGGCGACTAGCACCAAGGCATAAATCCCGGAAAAAGGGAAGGCATTGCCTTTGAAAAGTAAACAAGCACCACAGAGTAAGAAAGCGGAAAAGTAAACACTATGTAAAAACTGTAACAAGCTGTGCTGAAAGTAAAAGGGGCCGAAAATACAAGCACAACTGTAAAGTACAACTGAAAGGGGAAAACAGCAACAGAAAAGAAAAGCCGCAGCGCCGAGCCGTCCTCTGGAAGTCCCACCTGAAGGGTGGGTACAGATAGCCTCCACTGCTCCTCGGGTCCACCTGACTGCTCCGAGTACGTCCCGCCCAGTGGTCCACCTCCAGGTACCGTCTTGCTTCGCAAGCCTCCACCACGATCAGCGTTGTCCATCGTCTGCAACCAACACAATGTAGTGTGGGCATAACCCATGCAGGGGTGAGTATAAGCTACTCAGTAGGGACCCCGAGACCCCCAAAGGTCTCCCGAAATCCACAAAGGATAAACCACAAAGTAAAGATACAATAACAAAGTAACAACCGACACTGCTAAGGTATATGCCCATACATATAACTAAGTCATCAATTCCCATTCGGCTCCAACATCCGAGCCCAAGCACAACCCAGTCCACATAGGAAAGCAAAACGTAAACCCACACAGGATAGAACAACACAATCCACGAAGGAGAGCAAAAGTAATCCCTATAGGATAGCTCAACACAATCCACAAAGGAGAGTAAACAGTAAATCCACACAAGATAGTTCAACATAATCCACAAAGGAGAGTAACACAAGATTCAGCTCACACAGGTATACTTCTTCGGATGACGATAAAGATGATCACAGATCCATCTAAGTCGTCGAACCCACAAAGGATCGATAGGTACTAACCCCCGCAATGACCCACACAGGATCGGACCCACACAGGATCAATAGGTAACTAACCCCTGCAAAGACCCACACAGGATCGGGCCCACACAGGACCTGTAGGCGCTGGCTCACACAGAACCGCTGAGCGCTGACCCACACAGGATCGAATCCACACAGGATCTGTAGCACTGATCCACGTAGGATCGCTGAGTGCAGTAGTCGTCGCAGTCCACTGAGGATCTCTACACAGTCGTCATCGCAGTCCACTGAGCATCTCTGCACAGTCGTCGTCGCAGTCTACTGAGGATCTCTGCACAGTCGTCGTCGCAGTCCACTGAGGATCTCTGCACAGTCGTCGTCGCAGTCTACTGAGGATCTCTGCACAGTCGTCGTCAGAGTCGTAGCCAGCACTAGGGTTCCCGCACACAACAAGCTCGTTCAGGAGGGTCCGCTCCACGAGCTGAGAGGCTGATACATCAACTGACACAAAGTCCGAAGTTGATGTATCCAAAAGTTCCGTATCGTCAACAGGAACTCAACGTCGCAGACGGCGCGTCAATCGGACGCCCGGTCTGAGAGTTATTGGCTTTTTCGTCCCAGGGGCCCGGTTGATTTTTAAGGAAAAATCAACCCGACCGTACTCCACCTGCGTCCAAACCTCAGGCGGGGTAAGCCAAAAGATCCGTCTCACTTAGAGGAATTCAACAAAGTCGAAGGCACGTCAATCGGACGTCCGGAGCTCAAGATATGAGCGTTTCTGCTCCAAAGGCCCGGTTGGTTTTGTGTACGAACCATCCCGGCCAAACTCAAAGTAATATGAAACCTTGAGTGCGGTATACTGAAATGACCGTATCGATCCAAGGATCTCGTTGCCACTGACGGCGCGTCGTTCGGAGGCCGTAGCTCAAGTTATGAGCGAAAGACCGAAATGGTCCGAAGACGGGGGGTCTGGGCCCGGGCCGACCTGGCCCGACCCCCCCCCCCCCCCCCGGGTCGGCCTGAACCGGGTCGACCGACCCGGGTCCGGGTCGGACCCGGTTCGGCGCGGCCCGGCTCGGCTCGGCCGAGCAGCCGAGCGAGGCAGCTGCGGGGCGCCGCCCCCGCGAGAAGACGGTGTCGCGGCCCCGCGTGGGGCCGCGCTGGAATCAACGGACATGGAAAAGGCTGCGTCCCGTGCGTGTGAGCCGGATCCGCGCGGCCGCGGGTCTGCTGGCCGCCGTCGCCGTGGCGGTATTGTCCGGCGGCGCGCCGGGGCACCACCGGAAGCTTCCGCGGGCCACCGGAGTTGCTCCGGTGGTCCGTTTTCCTTCCCGTCTGCGCCGGTGCTCCTCCCGGGTTCCGTTCTTCACTACGGAAACATCAAATCGCCCTTGCGTCATGTTTTGTCGTCGCCTGCCAAATCCGCACAACAACGAATAACTTCGAAGGGTTGTCGGGCCGTGTTCATTCGGCCCGCACCCTCCGCGTTAGGCGATAAAAACCGGGAAGAATAATCAACATATCAAACAACAATTTTAATAAATTAAAATTGTTCTTATGAAACTGGGTTCTTTATTTTAAAAGAAACGTTCACGGGAATATAAATTATTTCACAACAACCCCTACCTCATCAAGTTGTCGCACGCGCGTTCTTCGCGGAATTGATCGTCGCGGAAGGTGGGGACCGTCGCGTCGTCGTGGTATCCGGTGTTGCGTTGACGAACTCCGAGGACCAAGAAACAACAGATTTAATTATAAATAATTAAATCCATGTTTTGTTATAAGCCACAAAGGAGGTTTAAAAGAAACCCTAAATCTCTTACCTCAAGCAGTTGGTGATCGGAGATTTTGTTGTGGAGGAAGGAACGTCGCAGAAGAACGTCGCGGGAGAGGAAACGTCAGCGTCACGGCACACGGCGTCGCGTCGTCGATTTCTGAGGGCTCGGCGTTCTTCGCGTTCTTCGCGTTCTTCACGTTCTTCGCGTAGGAGGATGAAGAATTCTTGGTTTCTGTCAAATCCTCTCAACGATTATTTTTCCAGAAGTTGTGCGTTGGTATTATTTTATTATTACGCCAACGGATTTCTAACAGGTTAAGAAACGAATAAATTAATTCGTAGAATTAATTCAATGAAGAAAACCACCCAATTAATTGGTGCATTAAGAATTTAAGAAAATGCGTCATTAGACTTTCATAATGACGGGTTTTCACGGGTGCGTTACTTAGCGAAAAAGAAACGGTGGGGTTCATGCAGACCCCACCTCACAAATATCCTACCAAGGGGGTAGGATATTTTTGGATAGCACCCTATCCGTATCTACTCAGCTTAAGCAGCTTTAAGTGGCTTTTAAGTGGCTTAAGTGAAATAAAAATAAAATTGTCTCACAACTTTATTTTATTTCATAACTTTAAACCCAAATATTAAAAACCACAACAGAGCAAACGCAACTCCGGAAGAGGCATTTCTAAGAAAATACCGGCGCTGCAATTTCATCGGTGCCCTCAGAATTTGATTCCGAGCACCAGTTCAAAAGTTAGAAAAACCCGCTCGTCCGTTCACTGAACATACCCGAGCCAAACTTCAGAAAATAATTCTGAGCACATTGGGCCTCGGAATCAGGTGCCGTCAGAAACTACATTCTTGAAAAATTCCAAAAAAAATTAAGAAAAAAAATTCCTTGAAATTTACGGGTCTTTACATTACTCCCACCTCAGGGCTTTACGTCCCCGTAAAGATACATCATAAACTAGGAAAACAAATGTGGGTACTGAGCACGCATCTGAGCCTCCCGCTCCCAAGTGCTCTCCTCGAGGTTCCCGTGCTGCCATCTGATGCGCACTAGAGGAATCGATCGTCCACGTAGGACCCGCTCCTGTCGATCCTCGATCTCCACTGTGACCTCTACAAATGTCTCCCCATCATCCACGTCTAGATCCCCATGGTCAATGATGTGTGTCGGGTCGTGCACGTATCTCCTCAGCTGAGATATGTGGAAGACGTCGTGCACCCGGTGCAACTGAGGTGGTAGAGCCAGGCGATAAGCTACCTCGCCAATCCTGCTGAGGACCTGGAAGGGTCCGATGAAGCATGGAGACAACTTTCCACCTCGGCCAAATCTCCGTAATCCACGTCGAGGTGAGACACGCAAAAAGACGTGGTCGCCATCCTCGAACTCTAGTGGTCTCCACCTCCTGTCAGCATAAGACTTATGCCGGCTCTGAGCTGTTGTCATCCGCTCCTGGATGACCTGGACCTTCTTTGTCGTGGCTCGGACCATCTCTGGTCCCACAAGTGCTGACTCCCCAGGGTCTGTCCAGCACAAAGGATATCTGCAAGGTCTGTCGTACAATGCCTCATATGGTGCCATCCCAATGGTGGAGTGGTAGCTATTGTTGTACGCGAACTCCAACAAGGGTAGGGGATCCTCCCAGCTTCGACCAAAGTCGAGGACACATGCGCAGAGAATTTCCTCGAGAGTCTGAATGGTCCTCTCCGTCTGACCATCCGTCTGAGGGTGAAAGGCGGTGCTCAGACGTAGCCGCGTCCCGAACGCCTCCTACAACCCCTTCCAAAGCCGGGAAGTAAAGCGAACGTCCCAATCGGAGACGATAGACGATGGCACACCGTGAAGTCGTACAATCTCCTGAATGTAGAGACGCCCCAAGCTCTCCACTGAGCCCTGCTCTCAGATGGGTAAGAAGTTTGCCGACTTGGTGAGTCGGTCAACAATCACCCAAATGGAGTCGTGACCTCTGGAAGTGCGTGGAAGTCCAGTCATGAAGTCCATAGATATCCCGTCCCACTTCCACTTCGGGACCTCCAAGGTATGTACCAAGCCTGATGGTACCTGATGCTCTGCCTTCACCTGCTGGCAGGTGAGGCATCGTGAAACGAACTCTGCCACAGCCTTCTTCATGCCCGGCCACCAGTGCTGTCGTCTGAGGTCCTGGTACATCTTCGCCACTCCAGGATGCACCGCCAAAGGAGAAGTGTGAAACTCTATCAGCACCTCCTCCCGTAAAGCGACTGGTACCAAGGTATGTCCTCTAAAAAGGATGTTGTGCTCTACTCCAAGGGAGAAACCATCAGGTGCCTGTCCCGAGGATATTTTTGCACACCGCGTCTCACAGTCAGCATCCCCACGTTGTGCCTCTCTAACCCGCTGTAGTAGTGGAGGGGTGACTGTGAGAGACTGAAGGAAGGCTGCTCCGTCCCTATCCACAAAGGATATCTGTAAGGCGGCTAGCTGCTCTGTCGCCTCCTCAAGTAGTTGGATTCCCGTCCTCCTGGTGAGAGCATCTGCTACTACGTTCCCCTTCCCAGGAGTATAGACTATCTCAAAGTCATAGTCCTAGAGGAACTCGAGCCATCACCACTGTCTCAGGTTCAGGTCTTTCTAAGAGAAGATGTACCTGAGACTCTGGTGGTCAGAAAAGACTGTAAAGCGCTCGCCCATCAGATAGTGCCTCCATGTATTCAGAGCAAAGACCACTGCTGCTATCTCCAGGTCATGTGTGGCGTAGTTCTGCTCATGCGGCCTCAACTAACGTGATCCATAGGCAATCACGTCCCACTCCTGCATCAGGTAACATCTGAGTCTGGTCCCTGATGCATCGCAGTAGACTACGTATCCAACTCCCTCCTCATGCAACCTCAAGATAGGTGCGCTGGTCAATCTCTGTCTCAGCTCCTGAAAGCTCTGCTGACATCTGTCTGACCACACAAAGGGTTTCCCCTTCTTCATCAAAGCTGAGAGTGGCGCCGTAACTCTGGAGAAGTCCGGTACAAATCTCCGATAGTACCCAGCTAGTCCCAAGAAACTCCGCACCTCCGTCACGCTTCTGGGTGGCTCCCAAGCTAGCACTGCTTTGATCTTCGCGGGATCCACCGCAAATCACGCCTCAGAAATGATGTGCCCCAAGAAGTGGACCTCACGTAACCAGAACTAGCACTTCGAGAGCTTTCCATAAAGCTGGTGCTCTCGGAGTGTGTCTAGTACAACCCACAAGTGGTAGACGTGCTCCTCCCCCGTGGTCGAGTACACCAAAATGTCATCGATGAAGACTATGACAAATCGATCGAGGTATGGCTGGAAGATCCTGTTCATGAGGCTCATGAAAACTACTGGAGCATTGGTTACGCCGAATGGCATAACCAAGAACTCATAGTGGCCATACCGACACCTAAAGGTTGTCTTCTGCACGTCCTCGTCTTGAACTCTGAGTTGATGATAACCTAACCTGAGGTCTATCTACAAGAACCACCGCGCTCCCTTGAGCTGATCGAAGAGGTCATCAATCCTCGGTAGCGGATACTTGTTCCTCACTATCACCCGGTTCAGGCGACGATAGTCGACACACAGTCGCAAGCTCCTATCCGCCTTCTTGGAGAACAATATCGGGGAAGCCCAGGGTGAAACACTGGGTCGGATGAACCCCTTGCCCTGCAAGTCCTCCAAATGTACCCGCATCTCTCAAAGCTCAGCGGGTGCCATCCGATACGCTGGAGTGGATATCGTGGCTTTCTAGGGGTACAGATCAATATAAAATTCTACCTCTCTATGAGGAGGTAGTCCTGGAACGTCGTCAGGAAAGACGTATGTATACTGATCCACCACCGTAGGAAAACTAGGACTCTGCACGTCCACTACTCCTAGGATGAGACTAGCCAACTGATGAGTGATGGGCTGTCCCCTCCTCTGCGAGAGTCCCGTATGTGCTGCAAAGGCTCCCTTCTCACCAATGAAGGTGAACCTGCTCCCGTCGGTGCGCACACATCGCACCTTGCGCCTAAAACAGTCAATCTGAGCATGGACTGTAGATAACCAATCCATGCCCAAGATGACGTCGTAAGGCCTCGACGCTGCTACAAGAAGATCCCAGCCAAAGCTCTCGCCTCCTAGAGTAAGCTCACACTGTCGGCACCAGTGCGTAATCGTCGAGTCTGCTCTCATAGGAGTCTCTAGCCGTAAGGATCGATCCAACGACTCTGTCGGAATCTCCGAGCTCCGAACAAGGGCAGCGGCTATGAAAGAGTGACTCGCTCCTATGTCTATAAGAACTACAGAAAGGGTGGAATAGACACAGATCGTACCTCGAATCATCTCTGGCGCGCCGTGGTCGTAGGCCTCCGCTGCCTGGAGTTGTGCCTGTCTCTGCCCGCCAGCTCCTGGTGGTCGGGGTGGCCCTCCTGGTGGTTGTGGGGGTAGAGCCTCAAAGCGTCGCCCACCACCCGCTGCTCGGCCATCTCCTCTGCCTCGTCCGACTCCTCCCTGCGGACCGCCACGGTCGACCCTCTTCCTCTGCCTAGGTGGCCCTTCCACCGTCTGTTGTTCCTCGGTATGGCGGGTCGGGCAGTCACGAGCCATGTGGCCCTGCCCGCCGCATGCGTAGCACTGCCTGCCTCTCGAAAGACTGGCTCTGTGCTGTGTGCCCCGCACTGCTGAGCCAGTGTACTGAGGTCATCTACGAGAGGGTCTGGTCTTCCTGGAACCCTGAGTCATCCGTCAGCTACCTACTGCCGAAGACTCCGCTACCTGCCGCCCTGCGGTAGGTCTCGCTGCTGAAGTAGACTCAGCAAGAAAGCTCTCGATCAGAAGGGATCGCTCCAGTACTCCTGCCTGGGTCGGGATGCTGAGGGAGATCAGCGATGCCCTGATCTCGTGTCTCAAACCCTACTCAAAGGTCCAGGCCCGGAAGAAGGGGTCCCGTACCATATCTGTCGAGTAGCGAGAAAGATCGGTAAACCTCGCCGCGTACTGGGTGACCGTCAAGCTGCCCTGCCGCAGCTGAAGAAGCTCCTGAATGCGCACCGCACGGAGGGTGGCCGGGATGAACTCTAAGTGGAAGAGGCTCTCGAAGTCCATCCAGAGAAGAGATGCCTCATCATGCACCTGGAGCATCAAGCTCCACCATCGGCCCACTGCCGCGTGCAGTAGGCTCGCCGCTAGGATCACCATGAGGTCTGCTTGTGTCCTCACTGTCTTGAAAACTCGAACGACCGCCTCCAGCCAGTCCTCGGCTGCCTGGGGGTCCGTATCCCCACGAAACATGGGTGGTCGCTGGCGCTGGAACTCGTGCAGAGATCCGAGGTGACGTGCATTGTCAGCGGTCGGTGCTGGAAGCATCGGGGGCTCGGCGGGTAAAGGTACCGCCAGTGCCTCTGCTGTCAACAAGCCCTGTACCGAGGCCTCGTCACTCGGTGGGCTGTCATCACGCTCTACTCTCAGAACCCTAGATGGCTGTCGTCGTGGGGCCATCCTGAAAAGGAAACAAGTGTGCCACGGTCAGAACAGTATAACTGGTGAGATAATACAAAGTAATCACGAAGAAAACTTGAAAACACACATGCAATCAATGTTTTCTTGTATTAAGTCAGAAATCAGAAGTCAAGGTCCTGGTGTATGGATACGTCAACCGCCGCACCAACACTGGACTCCCTGTACTGATAACCACACTCAATAAGCTAAACACTATTGCTTCTCATAGAGGAAAGATCAGAGTCTGCGGTAGAACCGACCAGCTCTGATACCAATTTGTCACGACCCTTCCTCGGGGCCCGTGCCATGACTACCCCAAGCCCGCCTTCCATAGGCCAGGGGCTGGCGACTAGCACCAAGGCATAAATACCGGAAAAAGGGAAGGCATTGCATTTGAAAAGTAAACAAGCACCATAGAGTAAGCAAGCGGAAAAGTAAACACTAAGTAAAAACTGTAACAAGCTGTGCTGAAAGTAAAAGGGGTCAGAAATACAAGCCCAACTGTAAAGTACAACTGAAAGGGGAAAACAGCAACTGAAAAGAAAAGCCGCAGCACCGAGCCATCCTCTGGAAGTCCCACCTGAAGGGTGGGTACAGATAGCCTCCACTGCTCCTCGGGTCCACCTGACCGCTCTGAGTACGTCCCGCCCAGTGGTCCACCTCCAGGTACCGTCTTGCTCCTCAAGCCTCCACCACGATCAGCGTTGTCCGTCGTCTGCAACCAACACAACATAGTGTGGGCATAGCCCGTGCAGGGGTGAGTATAAGCTACTCAGTAGGGACCCCGAGACCCCCGAAGGTCTCCCAAAATATACAAAGGATAAACCACAAAGGAAAGATACAATCACGAAGTAACAACCGACACTGCTTAGGTATATGCCCATACATATACCTAAGTCATCAATTCTCATTCGGCTCCAACAACCGAGCCCAAGCACAACCCAGTCCACAAAGGAAAGCAAAACGTAAACCCACACAGGATAGCACAACACAATCCACGAAGGAGAGAAAAATTAATCCCCATAGGATAGCTCAACACAATCCACAAAGGAGAGTAAACAGTAAATCCACACAGGATAGTTCAACACAATCCACAAAGGAGAGTAACACAAGATTCAGCTCACACAGGTATACTTCTTCGGATGACGATAAAGATGATCACTGATCCATCTAAGTCGTCGGACCCACAAAGGATCGATAGGTACTAACCCCCACAATGACCCACACAGGATCGGACCCACACAGGATCAATAGGTAACTAACCCTCGCAAAGACCCACACAGGATCGGGCCCACACAGGACCTGTAGGCGCTGGCTCACACAGAACCGCTGAGCGCTGACCCACACAGGATTGGATCCACACAGGATCTGTAGCACTGATCCACGTAGGATCGTTGAGTGCAGTAGTCGTCGCAATCCACTGAGGATCTCTGCACAGTCATCGTCACAGTCCACTGAGGATCTCTGCACAGTCGTCGTCGCAGTCCACTGAGGATCTCTGCACAGTCGTCGTCGCAGTCCACTAAGGATATATGCACAGTCGTCGTCGGAGTCGCAGCCAGCACTAGGGTTCCCGCACACAGCAAGCTCGTTCAGGAGCGTCCGCTCCACGAGCCGAGAGGCTGATACATCAACTGACACAAAGTCCGAAGTTGATGTATCCAAAAGTTCCGTATCGTCAACAGGAACTCAACGTCGCAGACGGCGCGTCAATCGGACGCCCGGTCTGAGAGTTATTAGCTTTTTCGTCCCAGGGGCCCGGTTGGTTTTTAAGGCAAAACCAACCCGACCGTACTCCACCTGCATCCAAACCTCGGGCAGGGTAATCCAAAAGATCCGTCTCACTTAGAGGAATTCAACAAAGTCGGCAGCACATCAATCGGACATCCGGAGCTCAAGATATGAGCGTTTCCGCTCCGAAGGCCCGGTTGGTTTCGTGTACGAACCATCTCGGCCAAACTCAAAGTAATCCAAAACCTTGAGTGCGATATACCGAAACGAACGTCTCGATCCAAGGATCGTGTTTCCACTGACGGCGCGTCGTTCGGAGGCCGTAGCTCAAGTTATGAGCGAAAGACCGAAACGGTCCGAAGACGGGGGGTCTGGGCTCGGGCCGACCCGGCCCGACCCCCCCCCCCCCCCTGGGTCGGCCCGAACTGGGTCGACCGACCCGGGTCCGGGTTGGACCCGGTTCGACGCGGCCCGGTCCGGCCAGGGCGCGGCCCGGCTCGGCTCGGCCGAGCAGCCGAGCGAGGCAGCCGCGGGGCGCCGCCCCCGCGGGAAGATGGTGTCGCGGCCCCGCGTGGGGCCGCGCTGGAATCAACGGACGCGGCAAAGGCCGCGTCCCGTGCGTGTGATCCGGACCCGCGCGGCCGCGGGTTTGCTGGCCGCCGCCACCGGAGGCTTCCGCGGGCCACCGGAGTTGCTCAGGTGGTTCGTTTTCCTTCCCGTCTGCGCCGGTGCTCCTCCCGGGTTCCGTTCTTCACTGCGGAAACATCAAATCGCCCTTGCGTCACGTTTTGTCGTCGCCCGCCAAATCCTCACAACAACGAAGAACTGTGGAGGGTTGTCGGGGCGTGTTCATTCGGCCCGCACCCTCCACGTTAGGCGATAACAACCAGGAAGAATAATCAACATATCAAATAACAATTTTAATAAATTAAAATTGTTCTTATGAAACCGTGTTCTTTATTTTAAAAGAAACGTTCACAGGAATATAAATTATTTCACAACAACCCCTACCTCGTCAAGTTGTCGCACGCGCGTTCTTCGCGGAATTGATCATCGCGGAAGGTGGGGACCGTCGCGTCGTCGCGGTATCCGGCGTTGCGTCGACAAACTCCGAGGACCAAGAAACAACAGATTTAATTATAAATAATTAAATCTGTGTGTTTTTATAAGCCACAAAGGAGGTTTAAAAGAAACCCTAAATCTCTTACCTCAAGCAGTTGGTGATCGGAGATTTTGTTGCGGAGGAAGGAATGTCGCAGAAGAACGTCGCGGGAGAGGAAACATCGGCGTCGTGGCACACGGCATCGCGTCGTCGATTTCCGAGGGCTCGGCGTTCTTCGCATTCTTCATGTTCTTCGCGTTCTTCGCGAAGGTGGATGAAGAATTCTTGGTTTCTGTCAAATCCTCTCAACGAGTATTTTTCCAGAAGTCGTGCGTTGGTCTTATTTTATTATTACGCCAACGGATTTCTAACAGGTTAAGAAACGAATAAATTAATTCGTATAATTAATTCAACGAAGAAACCCGCCCAATTAATTGGTGCGTTAAGAATTTAAGAAAATGCGTCAGTTGACTTTCATAATGACGGGTTTTCGCGGGTGCGTTACTTAGCGGAAAAGAAACGGTGGGGCTCGTGCGGTCCCCACCTCACAAATATCCTACCAAGGGGGTAGGATATTTTTGGATAGCACCCTATCCGTATCTACTCAGCTTAAGCAGCTTTAAGTGGCTTTTAAGTGGCTTAAGTGAAATAAAAATAAAATTGTCGCACAACTTTATTTTATTTCATAACTTTAAACCCAAAAATTAAAAACCACAACCGAGCAAACGCAACTCCGGAAGAGGCGTTTCTAAGCAAATACCAGTGTTGCGATTTCATCAGTGCCCTCAGAATTTGATTCCGAGCACCGGTTCAAAAGTTAGAAAAACCCGCTCGTCTGTTCACTGAACGTACCCGAGCCAAACTTTGAAAAATGATTCTGGGCACACTGGGCCTCGGAATCAGGTGCCGTTAGAAACTGCGTTCTTGAAAAATTCCAAAGAAAATTAAGAAAAAAATTTCTTTGAAATTTACGGGTCTTTACACCATAAAATATAAAACTTCATAAGATTTAAAAAATATAAAACCACCCACTGGTAAACATACTAAAACAGGCTCAAACATGTGGTATTTTTAGTTTATCCTGTGAATACGATATGGTCTAAGCTTACAGAATTTTCTCATTTTATAAATAATCATGAACAAACCAATCAAAAATGATCTCATACCCATGCCAGCTGGCCCACACAATCCTGGATCAACTCAGGTGACTGTAAATAAATCTATTTTTTATTTTATAAAACTATATTATAATTTTATAATTGGAAATTAATTTATGTGTATATATATTTAACAAATTTTAAATAAATATTGTGTGTTTTTTTATTAAACGAACCTTGATATACAATTAAATATTATTATTTTAACATTGGTCCTTAAGTGGGCAGTTGAAAATAGGATTAACTAAATTATAAAAAATACATTTTACACATGTTTAGAAAAATGAATTCATTGATTACCAATTAATTAGAAATCATAAAAAGACCAACTAAATAAAGGATGTATTTTTATTAAAATAAATTTATGAACACAATGGAATTTTATCATATTAAATTAAATTAATCACTATTAGTGAAAGATATTAATGAAATATATGATCTATATATTAAAAAAATGTTTTTAAATTCATCCAATAAGTTTTATAGTCTTAAGATAAGAATAAAACCAATTCTAAGCATAAAAGGTTATATTTTTTAAAAGGCAATTTTATCACCTTTTAATGGTGAACCAATTTTAAATATAACTTGTAACATGTTTATATATTATATTTGAAAAAATAAAATTTTTATTTTAAATTTAAATAAAAAATTTTAATTTAGTTGACATTTTTTTATTTTTCTGATAAGTTTCATGTTTTGATGATTAGTGATAAAATGTTGAATTTTAACTAAAAATAGATTTTTCATCTAAATAATTTATAGTGTTAAATTATATTTTTAATTGGTTTTAAAGTATAATTAGATTATTTTTATATAATTTAATACAATATATGTTATTTGAATCAATTTTATATTGAATATTAATATTAAAACATTACACTTTTTTGTAAGTTTTCAACTTAATAAATCATTTTCTTATTCCATCAACAGGATTAATTTTAAATTAATTGATGTAACTTTTATATTTTGAATTTTGAAAAATATATTCCATATTTTTAATCAGTGGGTCCAAATCATTTAAACTGGTTTCTTTTATTTTTGGGAAAATGAATAGTAAATTTAATAATATTTTAATTACCACGGTTAAGGGTAAATCAAGTAATTGTGGGTAAATATAATATTACGAATAATATAAAATTACCCTAACCCTTGTCCTAATTTCATTGGATGAGTTTTTTTCAAAAAAAATTCCAAAATTATAACATTTTAAATCCACTTGGATGAGTGTATGGCATTTATAATATTATATTCAAAGAAAAGTCAATTTAATCATACTTTTGTTTTTAATAAGTGAAATATTTTTAAAGTGGGGTTATATAGGGGATATGCTCAACTATAAATAATATTTTGAAATATAAAATTTTTGTATTTATTATGATATTTTATTTTTAATTTTTAGGGAAGAAATGATTAAATTAAAGTCTCTCAAAATGATTATGCGGTTATTGTTTAATTAAAATAAAAAAACAAATAAATGTTATTAAAAATACTAAAATAAATAAAATTTGAGATTATTAATGGTATCCAAGAATTTTATAGATTATTTTGACATATTATTGATATTTTAGAAGTAATTTTTTGAATTTATAATGTGGCTATGATATGTTAAAAAGGTTAAGCAAGTAATAGTATCAAAATTGACACTACTGATATTTTAAAATAAATAATATTTTATTAGATGATATAAAATTTAAAAAAATATAAAATTCAACAAAATTATTGTTATAAAGCTAAAAATTTCATCCATGAATCATTTAAGGATATTTTTTATTTTATAGTAACTACATTAGCCTTCACAAGGTAAAAACACATGGTTTCATGGTAAGAGTTAAAGGGCTTAAATACGGGTTAAAACCAAAATAAAAGGGTATAACCCTGAAATGACCTTGTTCAAAAATTAATTTATGGATATTATTAGACCCTTATCACCTTAATATATAAATTTATGTGTTTAATGGACACTTTTTCATGAAAATAACTTATAAATTATTTAAATCAAAGATAGTTACAAAATGTAACTTTCTTTGTATTTAATATCGTTTATGTGTCCAAGTAGGGAAAAAACCAAGATATAAATGAAAATAAATGCCTATTTTGATAATAATGAAATTATTTTAATTTTATAAATTTATTTTTAAATTTTTTAAATTATATAATTACATTAAAAGCTTTGTCAATACTAAAATAGTATTTATTTAATTAAAAGAAAAATAAAATAATTAATATTTATAATGTTAATTTTGATATAATTTGGATTCTTTAACTTGTATAAATAATTTTATAGATATATAAGATATATTATAGATGTTTTAGATCATTATATTCTTAATCCCACTTTTTATTGATGTATTTAAAGTCAAATTAAATGAATAGTACCAAGTTTGACAATAATGGTTCTTTATTGAATTAATATTTTATTAAATTATTTAAAAATCATGAAAAAATTAATTAATTTCATAAAGGATAATATATGGTGTAAAATGTCTTACCCTATTCATTTATAGTTCATTTGTAATATTTTTCTCTAGAATAACCTTATTATATTTTAATCTTTTGAGATTTTCTAAAAGTGCCCCTCATAACAATTAAAAAAGGGAACCTCCTCCCTCACTTCCTCAACCACTTTGAGCCTTATACATCAAAAAATTACTTATAATTTATCTTATAAACATCCTTATCTGAGTTCTAGATTTCATTTTCTTCAAAAAAGACCAACCCAACATCCTTTAAGAAGAAATCTAATGGGAGCTTGTCCAAGAAGTGGTAGTCGTTTTTACCAATTTATCTGAGTTCATTTCTTCTTATACTTCTTATTAATGATTGTGTACATGATAAATTAATAAATATAGTATCATATATATTATTATATGTTATTATGATTATTTTGAAACCATATTCCATGATTTATCCATCATATGAAAAATGAAAGCATCGCGCGTGCGCACATATGGCTTACTGTCTCTACACTGTAGTGTGATTTGCTTCTCATCACAACTTTACTTGGATGGGTATAATAATGGAAATAATGAATATATATATATAGAGAGTAATTATGACATTAAATTTATTATGCATAATTAATATTCCATCCAATTATTTACCCTTTTTACCATTAAGGGAATGATATCATCGCTTGTGCGTATGTACGGACTACCATCTCCGCGATGAGATTTGATTCATTTTCCAAGTTAACCATTCAAGAATTATTATAAAAATTTATATAATGAGTAAATATAATATTTATGAACTTGATATCATTATTTAGATAAATATATATATTTATTCATAAGAAACAAGACTTAAACGACAAAACATGCATAGTAAAATGAAGTAGTTGATGCTCGAAACAAGGGTAATAATGAAATATTTTTAACAAAACAATATAAAAAGATCATATATGATATCATAAATATTAATATGGTTCTGGTATAAATTTATAACATGTTTTAAATCATTATACAATAGGTTAAATAACATTTAACTAAATTAAAGTAAAAGGTAATGGTTGATTTCATAACCTCATTACTATCTAGGATTGTTTATACGTAAGTATCTCTTAGGAAATATTTATTATCCATATACATGTTTCTTAAAAATATTTTCTAAATTTTTTTTACTATTATCTGAAAAAAAAATTAAATTATTTTTACCCATGTTTGACTTTTTATAAAATGGTTTGAAATGAATTTTTTTTGTTTTCCAAATTAGGAACTTTATAACTTTTTCGAAGAAAAAAAAATACAGATGGAATTTTTTTTAACTTATATGAATGAGAGTATTTTTCCACTCTCATGAAACCTTAATTTCTTGAATCTTCCTTTAAAAGTTTACAAGATTATTTTCAATGAGAATTTTTTCTTTGAAAATTGTGCGGCCTTTCAAATAAATGATTTCAAAGTAAAAAAGGGGTATTTCTCTAAAGAAATATTTAATGAATTTATTTGATTATCTTCATCTATATCAATATATTTTTTTGGGTATTATTATTTATTGAAGTTTATCTCCATATTTTATTGAATTTTTTATGATCATTTTGACTATGGGTGTTCTATTTTGATACTATTCATGGTTTATGGTTTAATTATTCACATTTCGTATTATAGTTTTTAAATACGATTGTTTATGTTGTTTCTATTTTCATATGATGAATGAATTAGACTTAGTAATTTACTATAGGGGACTTATATATCCCCTTGATGTATCAATATGTCTCATGAGACAAACTAGTTTGGGTATTGGCTGAATCCTTACTCATTTATGTATGGTGTCTTGGTCGAAGCCTTGATAGTGTGTTTATGATATTCAACATTATTCATTCCCTCAATATGAGATTAGTTGTTGATATTCCATGTTATTATTAAATTAGTATAATATCAGTGTGATTATTTATATAGAACAATATGATTTTCAATTATTCTTACCATATTATGCTCAATATTATGTTTAAATGTCATGTGTTTTAATTATAAACTTTACCTTAATGTTTATGCTTATTATTCACAATAACTTTTGTTTTATTATTATCATTACTAAGCATCTGAGCTCATCCCTTACTTATGTATTGTTTTTTCCTAGATTCTAAGATGTGTATTATGATGGATATGAATGGTTAATCTAATGGAATTTTATTTCTCTCAAAGTATTAACTAAGTTATATTTTATAGTTTTAATTGTAATATATCTTTCAAGGATGAAATCTGGTTTCCAAAATTGTTAAACTGATTGATCCTTTGGGATTTTATTCTTATATCTATTCCAATGTAATAAAGTGAGGCACTATATCTAGGCTATTGGGTTTGGGTTCATTATAGTTGGTATCAAATAAATTTTAGTAAAAAACTTGGGAACTAGATTTAGGAAATCATGGATTATAAAACATAACCCTATGACTAACTTTAAAGATAATTATAAGTATAGGATATCATCCTATAGATTTGGTATTACCATGGATAACCTAGGTTAAACCTATAGACTCATAGATTGAGAAAAATATGTAATCATTTAGACATCCTATAAATAATTCTTCATGACTATATCACTATAACTAGTGTTTCTCACATTGTGCTTTGGGTTTTGGTTAATAGTTAGAATAATAAAGATTATAAAAGTAATGGTTATACTCCTAATGATGAAGAGACTCCAAAGGAAAAATTAAAGGAAGGAGTTATTAAGGAATAAGATGATGAATCATAGTTAATGGTTTAATAATTATGTAGAATGATTAAAGTTCTTGTGTTTTTTTATTCAAAAATTATTTTATCAATGGTGCTCTAGTTATAAGAATCATGAGATATATAATGATTTTACTATAGTACTTATTCTTTAAGGATATAGAATCATTAAAGTTTTCATTATGGTTTTTAATGTGATCAAGGGATTAATATATGTTGTATGTGACAATAAGAGATAAATTACATTGTTTGGGGAATCTAATGTTAAGATGGATTTTGGAAATTTAGAGACTGTTTTGGACTTTGAATTTGGATAGAATTATTTTGGATGAGTCTTAAGTTTGGAATAGATTAATTTGAACTTTGAATATTATTTTTTGATGTCAATGTATGATTTATTGGAAACTATTTGCTAAATATTTTGGTTTCAGTAAATATTTAAAGGTTGAAGGAATGACTGGTGGATCTTATGATTCATTAAAGTGTTTTAGGTACAAAAAAAATCAACTTGAATATTTATTTACTGGAATAAGAGATAAAGTGAAAATAGAATGAATCATAACCAAAGGATAAGATCATGCTTATAAAATTGAATGAAATCAAGTATGATTATTTTATAAAGTTATTATCAGGATAGTAAAATAATCCATCAACTATATAAAAGGAATTTGGAACAAAATTTCTATTTGTTTATTTTTCTTACCAAGTAATCAATTCCATCTTTAACCTATCACAGATTTACAATTTTGTGTTGGCTAAAATTCTAATGACCATATTATATATCACCCTCCATCAAAAATTTATAGTTATATTTATCTTACATGTACCAGTTTTTTCTTTCCATTAATGATTACCTATTCGAAAACCTAATTTTATGGTGACCTTCATATTTCTCTTTCCCTATTATTAAGAGGGCGTTTTATTAACCCTATTTTTGATGTCGGTTTCCCAAGAAGGAATTTTCAAGTATCAACCTTTAATTTTTGAAGAGAAATTTCAAATTGAGAGGACTAAATTTATTGAAGGAGGGGAAAATATATCACCCTAATATTATTCTATATGTATCTTTTAAACTTTAATCCCTCTGACAGATTACATTTCACACAACATTGGTCTTAAACAAACCGTGATATACTATAAAATATTATTATTTTAATACTAACTTTTAAGTTGGAGGTTGTGACTAATATTAATCAAATTATAAAAATATATTTTACATATGTTTATAAAAATTAATTCATTGATTACCAATTAATTTCAAATGAAAATAAAAACCAATCGAATATAAAGGATGTGTTTTTATTAAGAAACCATTTATACCCACAATGGAATTTTATTATAATAAATTAAATTAATCACTATTAGTGAAAGAGATTAATGAAATATATATACTATATATTTGAAAAAAAAATTCAAAATTCATCCAATAAGTTTTATATTCTTAATATTAAAATAAAACCATTTGTAAGCATAAAAAGTTATATTTTTTTAAAAGGTAGTTTATGCCTTTTAATGTCGAACCTATTTTAAATTTAATTTTTGTCACACTAATATATTAAAATTGATAAAATAAACTACTTATTTTAAATTTTAATATAAAAAATTTATTTTCTTGAATTTTGGGTATTTTTCTGATAAGTTTCATGTTTTGATGAATAGTGATAAAATATTACATTTTAATTGAAAACTACTTTTCATATAATTAATTTATAGTGTTAAATTATATTTTTAATGGGTTTTAAAGTATAATTATATAAATTTTATATCATTTAATACAATATAGGTCTTTGTAAGTAATTTTACATTGAATATGAATATAAAAACATTACAATCTTTTGGGTGTTTTCACTATAATAACATGTTTTCTCATTCTATCAACAGGATTAATTTTAAATCAATTACTGAAACTTGTATGTTTTTAATTTTTAAAAATAGATTCCATATCTGTAATAAGTGTATAAAAATTATTTAAATAGTTTATTTTATTTTTGATTATAGGAATAGTAAATTTAGTAACATTTTAATTACTATGTTCAAGAGTAAATCATATAATTATGGGTAAAAATAATATTATAAAGATTATAAAATTATCATAAAACTTGTCCTAATTTCATTATATGAGTGTTTTTTGACTAAAATAATCTTTGGGCTGATATTATAACCTTTTTAATCCACTTTTATGAGATATGAAATTTATACTATTATTTTCAAAGAAGAGTCAATGTTGTCACACTTTTGTTTTTAACAAATGAAATATTTTTAAAATAGAGATATATGGGGGATATGCTCAACTATAAATAGTATTTTGAAATATAAAATGTTTATCCTAATCATGATATTTTATTTATAGTTTTGAAGAAATAAAAAATTAAATTAAATTTTTCCACAGTGATGATGTGGTAATTGTTTAATTAAAGGAAATATCAAATAAATGGTATTAAAAATACTAAAAATAAATATAATTTGAGATTATTAATTAATATACACGAATTTTTTAGATGAATTTGAAATTTTAGTGATGTTTTAGATGTATTGGTTCGAATTTATCATGCGGTGATGATATTTTTAAAAATTTATTTAATGATTAGTATCTAAATTGATAATAATGATATTTTAAAATAATTAATATTTTATTAAATTATATAAAATTAATAAAAATATAAAATTAGGCTAACTGATTTGGATAAAATTAAAAATTTCATACATGACTCTTTAAGTTTCTTTTGTCATTTTATAGTAACTATATTTTCCTTCACATTGTAAAAACACATGTTGTTATGGTAAAGGTTAAAGGGTTTAAATAAGGTTAAAACAAAAATATAAGGGTATAACCATTAACTAAACCTATTAAAAAATCATTATATGAAGTTTATTATACCATTATCACCTAAATATATTAATTTGGGTGTTTAATGGATGTTTTTCCATGAAAATAACTTATATATTATTTTAATCAATGATAGTTACAAAACGTCACTCTCTTAGTATTTAATATCTTTTTTGTGTCCAAATAGAGATAAAACCAAAATATGAATGAACCTAATGTCTAATTTTATCCTAATAAAATTATTTTAATTATATTTATTTATTTTTAATTTTTAGAAATTATATAATTACCTTGAAATCTTCTTCAATACAAAAAAAATATTTCTTTAATTAATTAAAAATAATAATTGATTTTTATAATATTAATTTTGATATATTTTGGATGATTTAATGTTTATAACAAATTTTATAGATCTATAAGATATATTATAGTTGTTTGAAAGAATTATATTCTAAATACCACTTTGTCTTGATGTATTTAAATTCAAATTAAATGAATAATACCAAATTTGAAAATAATGGTACTTTATTGAATTAATATTTTATTAAATTATTTAAAAATCATAAAAATATTAAATAATTTCAAATGTGATAATATATGGTATAAAATTTGTTCCTATATTTATTTATATGGAATTTGGAAGACTTTGGATCTAGAATATCCTTATTATATTTTAATATTTTGAGGATTTCCAAAAGTGTCACACATCTCAATTATAAAAGGGCACATCCTCCGTCACTTCCTAAAACCACTTTTAGCCTTATAGATTGAAAAATTCCTACCAATTTCCCATATAAATATCATTATTTGAGTTTTATAGGTCATTATCTTCCAAAAATACTAACCTCGTATCCTTTAAGAATAGATCTAAAGGGAGTCAGCCGAAAAAGAGGTACTCGTTTTTACCAACTCATCCAAGTTCATTTCTTCTTATACTTACTATTCATAAGTTGTTTACATGATAAATTAATAAATAAAATATCATATATATGATGGTATATTATTATTATTATTATGGGTAACTATATTCCATGATTTATCCATCCTCTTAAAAATGAAAACATTGCACGTGCGTGCATACGGCTTACCGTATCCATGCCATGGGGTAAGTTGTTTTTCATCACCACTTTACATGAATGGGTATAATAATGGAAATAATCTATATATATAGTAATTATGACATGATATTTATTATTTATAATTAATAAAACATCCAATTACTTTCTATTTTCACAATTAAGGGAATGATATTGTCGCTCATGCATACGTACGACCTACCGTCTTCACGACGCGATGTGATTAATTTTCCTTATTAATCATTAAATAATGATTATAAAAATGTATATAATGATTAAATATAATATATAATAACTTAATATATTTATTTATATGAAATATATATATCTTATTCATAAGAAACAGGACTTATATGACAAAACATGAATCGAAAAATGAAGCAGTTAACACCCAATATAAGGGTAATAATGAAATATTATTAACAAAATGACATAAGAATATTATATATTATATTATAAATATAGATATTGTTTTATTTTAAATTAATAACTTGTTTTAAACACTTATAAATGAGGTTAAAACACATTCAACTATAATAAAGTACAAGGTAAGGGTTGGTTTCACAATCTCATTATCATTTGAGATTGTTTATATGTAAACATCTACTGGGGAATATTTATCATCCATGTCCATGTTTCTTAAAAGTATTTTCCAAAATATTTTTACTATTATCCCACAAATTCATAAAGTCTTTTTACCCATTTTAAACTTTTTATAGAGCGGTTTGAAAGGAATATTTTTTCATTTTCCAAAGAGGTACTTTATGGCTTTTTAGACAAAAATACTGAAGAAATGTTTTTTTAACTATAAGAAATGAGTGTATTTTTCCACAATACTAAAACCTTAATTTATTTAAAATTCCTTTACAAGTTTACAAGATTATTTTCAATTAAAATTTTTTCTTTTAAAATTGTTTGGTCTTTCAAATAAATGATTTAAAAGTAAAAATGGGTATTTTTCTTAAGAAATTTTTAATGAATTTATTACAGTATTTTCATCTATTTCACCATAATTTGTTGGGTCTTATGCTTGATTTAGGTTTATATCCATATTTTATTTAAGGTTTTGTGATCATTTTTACTATGGATGTGCTATTTTGATACCATTCATGGTTTATGGTTTAATTATTCACATTTTTCATGCTAGTTTTTCAATATGAATGTTTATGTTATTTATGTTTACATATGAGAAATGATTTGGACATAGTAATTGATGGGTGGGGACCTATATAGACCCTTGATGCATCAATAGGTCTCATGAGACAAACTATTTTGGGTATTTACTAAGGCCTTACCCATTTATATATGGTGTCTTGGTTGAAGTCTTGATGGTATGTTTATGATGTCTGGCATTATGTATTCCCTGCTAAATGACCCAAAGGCCTAAATTTTTATTATTTTGGATGAGACCACTTTTATGGGTAAAGGGGGGAAACCAAGAATTCAAAGACATAGAGACATTAACAAAATCTGAAAATCAAGAGGGTTGCAACACAACACAAGACTATGAAGAAGTACCCCTTCCTAGCATATATGCCTTACCTTAATGTTTATTCTTATTATCCATAATAAATTACATTGTACACTTACCCTTACTGAGAATCCAAACTCACCCATTTATTATATTTTACTTTTCCCAAGATTCCAAGATGTGTATTATGATTGATATGCATGGTTAATCTAGGGGAATTTTGGTGCACTCAAAGGATTGACTACATTGTATTTTATAGTTTCAATTGTAATATATGTTTAAAGTGTGTAATATGGTTTCCAAAACTACTAAAATCATTGATACTTTGAGATTTGAGTCTTGTATTTATGCTAATATTATTAAGTGAGGTGCTAGATTTATGCTACTGGGGTTTGTGTTGTTATAATTATGGTATTAAAAATTTGTCAAAACATAAAATTATAGTAGTATTTTCTCTCCAAATATCATTTACATCCCACCTCAATATTTGTACCTTATATCCCTCATACCCTTACCCTCTCTCCCTAACCCCCCCCCCCCCCCCCCACTCCCCCATAATGCCCTAATTCCTATTCCACATCCCCTCAATCCTTATACCTCACCCAAAATTATAACCACTTAGGGTTAAAAAAAATAGACCCAATGGGCTTACTTAACCCCAACTAAAAAATGGGCAAATAATTATACAGTCTTGGTCTATTTAGGCATGTTCGACTCATTTTACAAGTTTAACCATATTTAGAGACTCATTGTTTAATCAATAAAGGGAAACAATATATATATAACTTATAATTTTTCCTCACATATCCCAAGTTTTTTATCCTGCCTCTACATGTCATGATACATAGAGATGGAATCAAACTTTCTTTGAAATAATTAAAACACAATATCACCATATTGTTGGGAACAAGTTGGATGGAATTTGTTTTTTGAAGCTGAAAGAAGGTTTTTCTAAAAGTATTTTCTTTTTTTATCAAAGAGAAAAGAAAATATCCTCACTTTTTAAATGTTGGTGATTAGAATTAGAATAATAATTAATAGATCAGACTGAAAATGATTAAGAGATTTCATTGGATTGAGAAAACTTTTTCTAGGAGAAAACGTTTATTAGACTCACTTTGGGTCTAGTAAGGAAGTGTGAATCATAATAATGAAGTGTATTAGAGTCTGAATGGATTTGATGAAAAATAGAAGATTCGTTTTTGATCTTTAAAGTTCTCATAAATTGTAAGTTGTTCAGGAGACTGGTGATCCAAGCCTCATGAAAGAAAGGGGGAGAAAAAATGTTTTCAATCGTATTGAGTTTTGATTGGAAAGAAAGAAGATCTGGAAGGATGGAAAGTTACAATACCTTCCATTAAAATTCAAAAAATTCTATGCCAATCATAAATGTTCTTAATATCATAATGAAGTCATGATACAAGCTGAAGTTTGTATAATAAGAAATTTTATGAATTCAAAGCATGTTGGTCACAATTCATCAATGTGAGATCACCAAATACTATTTCTTTAAGGATGTGAATTTTTTCTTGAAATTTGAGAAGACAGATATGATAGTTTTTAGTTATACCAATAATTTAAAAGATAAAAATCTTAAAATAAATAAGTTGGCATGTACCATAATCAGAAAAGGAAAGAAATTGTTGAAGTCGAAGCTGTTGATATTGGTCCATCAGACGCAGTGTACACCAATCATCAGAGTAATTATGACATTGATCATTAGACACTATGACAGTTGCAAAATGGAATTATAGGAAGAATTGTTTTTTTGGGAGTTGTTAGGACTAGTAAAAATTAAAGGAAGTAAGTTTTTTTTCGACCAAAGAAAAATGGAATCATAAATAAATCAATAATGTAGTCAACCATTTTCATCAGGATGAATTGTTTGTCAATTGGGTCAAGAATGAAAGAAGAACCCTAATATATTTTCAATTGGTTTAAGATCCATAGGACTATCACTAACACTAATTATTAGATTTAAATAGAGACTGATTCATCTGACACAAGTTGACACTGATAAATTTATCTAACGTAGGATCATCAGTCTAAGGAAAAGAAGAAAAGGAGAACTGCTAAAATTAGTTACAAAAGTGTTGTTAATAGGATATTGAAGTTTGAAGAGTTTATATAAAATTTTTGTCATAGAATTTTGAATCTGGTTCCAATGTTTTTCTAAGAAGTGTTGTAATCGTTAGAGTTGTGACTATGTTCATGGAGGAAAGGTTTCGATGTTTTACCAGTTATTATAGAGCATCATAATTAGAAGTTTTTTTTCAAGTGATCATTGTTATAAGAAGTCTTCAATTTTTATGTTTTAACAAGTGGGTCAATAAAATTAGAGTGGACATGTGTCTTCATCGTAATGAATAAATCTAAATTAAAATCATAATCGTACTGCTTAATGGTTATAAAGAATGAAGATAACTAAAGTTGTGAGAAAAATAGAGATGGTTTGAGAAGAAATGAGAAGAGTTGATAAGTTATGAAAAAGTCATTGATGTATCTGATATTTAATGGGAAATTAAAGTTATGGAAAATTTGGTTAAGTGAGAAAACTTTTTATATTCCTACCTAAACCACATTTGGTGCACTAATAAAAAGAAGAAAGTACTATGTAATTATGGAAACTTTTATTATTCATGGGTGAAGAGAGAAGGTGGAGAACTAAAAATTCTTAGAGAGAATGAGTTTGCTAATTAAAAACTCGTGTGGAAATTTTTATATAGAAGAAGAAGGAAGGAAGGAAGGTTATATTCTGAGTTTCTTAGATCATACTACACCATAAGATTGGGAAATCAGATTATGATGTATGGAATAAGACATATGTAGTTCAGAATTTATTTTAGTAGTATTCTAGAAGAGTTATATTATCAAACTCAGTAATCAGATTGGGAATCTGTATGGGTATCAAACTGAGTATCATTAAGAAGTCCAGAAAATTTGTTACCTTCTACTAGGTATGAAAGTGAATAATTGTCTTAAATATTATATTTGTGAATGTTGACATAGTAGCATAGTAACTTCTTTTGAATCAATTAGTAAAAGTTTATTAACATGTTACACAAACTTTTTTTACATAATTTCATGCTACTTGAAGCACATAAACTTTTGTATTGATCATATTTCTACACAAGTGTAAGGGCATGTCCTACTTTTTTGTATCCGCATAAAAGAATTTTTTTCTAGTGGATTTTGTGGAATTGGATTATTTTCAAACCATACCAAGGATTTATCTACTCTAGTTGAGTAGTGAACCCTATAAATTCTTATGTTCTTATGAATGTGTAATTTTTTTATTTTTAATGAAGTGATAACTCTTTAATAGGAGGTGAAGGTTGTTCCAAAATAAATTCAACTTAAAAGAAAATATGTCGCTAATTCATGCACTCACCCTCTCAGGGATACTTTGATCCTGGTTGGGTTATCTCAATTAGTATCTGAGTGAAGGTTCCCTTTTTTTACTCTTTTCTAAAGTTTTTAATGATAATTTTTTATAGAAAATATGAATTATATGAATAGTAAGGGGATTCTGGCCTTTAATGGTAATAAATATCAAATATGTAAAGATATAATATTGCCTTATCTCATGTATCTTGGGTATGATGTTCTTTGAGCTACAATAGATGGATTTCCTCCCATTGATGAAGAATTTACTCCTACATCTCTTGATAATAAGAATCTTAAGAATGATAAAAGAGATAAGAATTATTTTCACTCATCGCTTTCTAAAAATGAGTTTTAAAATTGAAGTGTATTGCCACTTCTAAAGGTATGTAGGATAATCTGAAGAACATTTATAAAGGAAATACAAAATTTTATAAGGAAAAGTTAAAAATATACAGGCCGAAGTATGAAGATCTAAAAATGGGTGAGTATGAATCCATTGGTGACTTTTTTTACTAGGGTGAATGATATTTTAAGCACCATAAGATGTATTGGGGAAACATTAGAAGACAAAACTGTTGTTGAAAAGATATTGATAATTCTTCTTGAAATATTTGATGCCATACTTTCCTCATTGTAAAATAGAGATCCTGAAACTCTATCAATGTATGATCTTCATGGTAATACCATTACTTGTGAAATGAGAAGGGGAAAAGTTATGAAAGGAAAAAACAAAAGTTTATTGAGAAATATCCTTCAAATCTACCAAGAAATAAAAGTATAAGAAGGTTCTTCAAAAAGAAGAGTTTTTTTACTCTAATTCCAAAAATTAGGTGTGTAAAAATATTGATGAATTTTTATACTGGTTTTATAAAAATGTGAAAAGATTTATAGGAAATTATAAAGGGAAAATTCCCTTAAAATTATTTTAATGTGGATCTATGGGGAACTTTTCCGAAAATTTTACCTAAAGAAAGAAATAAAAGGATAGTATGGAAGATGAAATAAATCCAATAAGATCATGGAAGAAATAGGGTGATAAGGTTAAATCTTATTCTAAATGGAAATATAGAAATTTTTCTAAATCCAAAAGGATAATATTTTTTATCTAAATATTATTAAGAAAAGATAGTGAATATGAATCCAAAAATTTTACTAAGAAGGATGGAGAGAATATTTTCATTATAATAGACAATAATGAAGAATTTAGAAATAGTATTTCTGAATAAGAAGAAAAAAATCAATTATAATTTCATCTGAAAGAATAATTTAAAGAATGTATGAAAAATATTGGAAGGATTGAGAAATAAATTGTGAAATTGAAAACTAAAAATTCCACAAAAAACAATCAATAATATTTTCCTGACAAGAAAGTTAAGTTACTGGAAGTAATTGATGAGTTAAATAAATTTGTTGAGAAAGAAAATAATTATAATGAACATATGGAAGTAAAGTTAAAGAAAAAATAAGAAGAGTTGGAACTTTTCCAACAAAAACTTTATAAATATAAATAAAGAGTAACAAATTTCAATAATTCTATCACTGAAGTTGGTGTAAGATCCATAAATGGTAAACTTGAGAATGATCAAAAGTTACCTTCAAAGGTTGATAAGAAAGTTGAAATTTTTTCTAAAAGAAAGAAAGTTGTGAAAGTTATGTATGTGGAAAAAACCCAAAAAGTGGAGAATTTAGAAGTTTATAAAAAATTTGAGTCTAAAAAGGTTTCTATTTATACTAGTTCCAATAATTTTGAAAAGAAAATAGAGCTAAAAAAGAATATTCTGGTTGATAATAGAAAGGTTAGTGTTCAAAAAAAATTATAATAAAGATAAGAAGGTTTCTGAGAAATATGATCACAAATATGGTATGTATGTAAGTTTCAGAGGAATATATTATTTCTATGGATACTTCTGGTATTCTGGTGGATTTTTAAATATTGTAAATATTTTTTTGTTTAATCAATAATATTATAATTATTCCATAAGTTATTGAATAAAAAATATGAGGGGGAGAAAATTATCACAAATGACGTATTCTGAGAAGGATGTTTTGAAGAAACCTAAGAAGGATGGTGTAAAAGTTGAAAATAGGTTCCAACATTTAGAAAATATTTGTGAAATATGTAAACAACTTAGAAATATTTCAAAAGTATGTATTGTTTTTTATCAATATAACAAAAGGTTTATAACAATTTTCAGATGTCATATGTAAAGAAAGATAAAGGGAAAGAAAAAGACTATTTTTATATAAACCATTCTCAAAGCTATAAAAGGAGGATTACCTTGGATCTTGGATAGTGGGTGTTTTTATAATATTAAAGGAGACTTAAATTTTTTGAAAAAGTTTAAAGACTTCAAAGAAGGAATAGTTACATTTTGCAATGATGAATATCTCATAATCAAAGGTATAGGATCAGAAATAATTGGGAAAGAAAAGTTAAAATCTAAGAAATAAATGTTTATTGATGGGATGAGACAAAACCTTCTTAGTGTTTCATATATTTTTGATGAATTAAAAAAAAGTTATTTTCAAAAAATATGGGTTTTTTGTGAAAAGAGAGGAAGATCGAAAGACAGTTAGAAGAGAGAAACATACAAAAAGGAACTTATTCCATGTTGGTGAGGTTAAAGACTCTTGTTACTTAGTTATAATAGAAGATAATCATTTGTGTCATTAAAGGTAGGAATGAATATTTCATAGAAATATGAGCAAGTTATCAAATAGAGACAGTGTTCTTGGAATTCCTGATATGTCAAGAAGAAGAGATTGGTGTTTCACTATTTGTGAGAAAGGAAAGATCACAAACTTTGTGTATAATAAAGTTGAAATTTATTCCAAAATACCCATGGAATTTACTCATTCTTATATGTGTAGTCCAATGATAAAGAAATATACTTCTAGAGATAAGTAATTCATTACTTTAATTGATTAATTTTCTTGCATAACTAGTGTTATGTATATGAAACATAATTCATATTCTCTGAAAATGCTGAACATTTTTAGTATAAAAGATGATAAGGAATGTGAGTATTCAGTGGATAAGTTGAGAATAGACAATGGTGATGAATACAAGAATGAATAATATTAAATTTATCTTGAGAATCATGGAATTCAAAATGAGTTTAGTACACCATACACTTCTCAACAAAACGGTATTGTTCAAATGAAGAATATAATTTTGGTTGAAATATGATGAACTATTTTACTTGAACATGGTCTCTCTCATAAATTTTGGAGGAAATCCATGAACACTGTTATTTATATTCAGAACCAATGTTTCTAAATACCAAGTTCAGATATGAGTCTTTATAAACTTTTATATGAAAAAACTCCATATTTGAAACATTTGATAGTTCTTTAGAGTCCCTACATCATAGATAAGAAGGGTGGAAACCTTGGAAAGTTTGACCAGAGAGGTAAAGATGGAATTTTTCTTAGCTGTGATCTAGAAGAAAGAGGATATAGATGTTTCAACAAAAATTTAAGAATATTAATTAACTCTATTGATATTAAAGTTATTTAAAAGGTTTAGGAGTATGCTTAATAGACACATGCAAATAGGAATACCGACAAGATAAAATAATTTTTGTTAAAAAGTTGATAAGGATGAAATAATTATAATCCTACTCAAAAAGAAGAATCAAACTTAGTTATTTCTAGTGATGAGGAAGAATATTAAAAATATCATCCAAGGATAAATAAGTAAGTGGAATCTCAAAACATAATTTGTGATCAACATAAAAAGCTTCAAATTATAAGAACATAAAAATATATTACACATACTTCCTTACATTCAAAATTTGAACTGAAAGATGTGACTGAAGCTTTTGAGAATCCGAAATGGGTTGAGGAAATGAATTAATAGCTGGGCTAGATAGAAAAAAATGATATTTTGGAACTCATACCTAAACCAAATGACAAAAATTTTATTGTTACAAAGTGGATTTTCCAGAATAATTTGAATGAAGATGGTGAATTTATAAGAAACAAAGCAATATTAATGTGAAAAGGTTACTCACAAATTGAAGACATTGATTTGATGAGACTTTTTCTTCAGTGGAAAGGTTATAAACAATTAGAATCTTTCTTGATATTTTTATACAATGAAGTTAAAAAAAATATTTCAAATAGATGTGAAGTCTACATTTATGAATGGGGAGCTTGGTGAGGAAGTAAATATTAAACAACCATGGTACTTTTTTGTTGGTAAAAATAAAAATTATATGTGAAAGTTGAATAAATCTTTATATGGGATGAAGTAGGCCCCGAGGGAATGGTATTCCAAATTGGATACTTACTTGAGAAAGATAAGTTTTAATAAAGGAATATTTGATAGTAATTTGTACATTAAATAAATTCAGGAGTTTTCCCTCATCATAATTTTTTATGTTGATGACATTATCTTTACGAGGAATAATGAAATAACATGTGAAAAAATTCTCAAGAAATAAAAACGTTGTTTGAGATGTCCATACTGGGTGAAATAAAATACTTTCCAGGGTTAAAAATATCATAAAATAAGAAACACAATTTCCTTTCCCAAGAAAAGTATGCTAAGGAAATTCTTAATAAGTTTAGAATAGAATATTTGAAACTAGTTTCCACACCAGTTTCAATGGAAACCAAGTTATATAAATATGTATAAGGCAAGGAAGTTTAATCTAAAGAGTTTCATAAGATGATTGGAAGTTTTTTGTATTCTAATGCCTCAAGACCTGAAATTGTTTTTTTGTTAACTTATGTGCAATATTTCAGAGTGCTCCAAAAGAATGAAATATATTTTCTGGAAATATAATTATTAGATATATCAAATTCACATTAAATTTCGAAATCAGGTATGAATACTTAGAAATTATTGGATTGTTTGGGTATTTAGATGATGATTGGGAAGTAAATGTGGATGATAGATAATCCACATCTGGTGGAGTTTTCTTTATGGGAAAAAATTGTGTTAGTTGGCATGAAAAGAAACAAAATTTAGTAACTATTAGTATGGATAAAGCTAATTATGTTTATTCCACTCAAGATGCTACTCAACTTATGTGGATGAAGACATAGTTGGAAGAATTATTTTCTGAAGTGAATTTACCCCTTCTCTTGGGTTGTAATAATAAAATTTCTATCAACCTTACAAGAAACATGGTACAACATTCTCATTCAAAACATATTTACATAAAATACCACTTCATCAAAGAGCATGTGGAGAAGAATGAATTGAATATGGAGTATGTTCCTACATCAGAACAAGTTTCTAACTTTTTCAGAAAACCTTTGCTGAAGGAAAATTTTTACAAACTCAGGTTGAAATATGAATCCAACCTCTTCCTTATCAAGGTTGAGGTATGTTTTTTGACCCATATACTATCTAGTCTTTGGATAGTGTTTTTAAGGGGTATAATTTTTTCATAAATCTATCCATTGATATGTGTTAAACCTTTTAAGGAATCATGTATATAGGGGAGTCATGGGTAATATTTGATATCTGTATATAATTGTGTCAACTATTCTAATAGTTTGTTGGAGTGGTTGTAGGAAATATTTGTTTATAGGAAAGTTGAATAAGTAAACAAACAAGTGATTAAAAGCTGAATATGTTTCACGAGTCACTACTTTTAGACAGTATGGTTTTGTTGTAAATTATTATTGTTTCATATAGTGAGTTAGATCACATAGGCTTATAATTATTGATAAGTAATCCATTTCCTGAGTTTAAAAAGTTATATGATTTATGAACCTTAGTTGACAACAAAATCCAAATTGGGGGATTGTTGGGACCAAGTTGTCTTAAAGTTGTTTTTAGAATTTGTAAGAAGTTTGTGTGGAATTTATTGTCTTTTATTTTCAAAGATAAATGGAAATCACCTCACTTGGTAAATGTTAGAAATTGGACTCAAAATAGTAATCAGGAGATTAGATGAAAAAATCTTAAGAAATTCCATTGTTTTGAGAAGAAGTTTTCTGGGAGAAAATGTTTATCAGACTCGCCTTGGGTCTGGTATACATGTGTGAATTGTAATGAGGAATTGTATTGGAGTCTAAATGTATCTGATTAAAACTCGATGAATATTTTTATGATCTTGGAAGTTATCATAAATCATTATTTGTTTAGGATACTTTTCATGAAATCCTTATAAAATAAAGTGTGAGAAAAAGTGTTTCCAATCATATTGAGTTTTTTTTTTGGAAAGAAAGAAGTGTTGGAAGGACGAGAAGTTACCTAATTTCTATTAAAATTCATATGATACTATGCTGATCATAAATGTTCTTAATTTCATGAGTAATATATGATACAATCTGATCTTTATAGAATAATAATTTTGTGAAGTCAATGATTTATGGACTCAGTTCATCAGTGTGAGATCATCGGATGTAGTTTTGTTTAAATCCTATGAATTTTTGTTTAAAATATGAGAAGATGAAGATGTTGGTTTTTAGTCAGACCTATAATTAAAAAGATACAAATCTTCAGAGAAATAATTTATCATGTAACATAATCATAAAATAAAATAATTTGTTGAAGTCGAGGTTCCTGATATCGGTCCATTGGATGCGGTGTTCCACTAATCATTGCAATAACTCTAAAATCGATCATCAAATGCTATGATGGTTGAAAAATGGAATTGGAGTCAAAATATTTATTGAGAGTTGTTAGGACCAGTGATAAGTAAAGGAATTAAAAATTGTTGGGACCAAAGAAAAATGGATTCATAGATAAATAAAAAATGTAGTCAACCATTTTCATCAGGATTAATTGTTTTTCAATTGGGTCAAGAATGAAATAAGAGCCCTGATATGTTTTCAAATGGGTTAAGAGCCATCAGTATGGCACTGACATTGATTATAAAGGTGAAGTAGATACTAATCCATCAAACATAGGCTGACATTGAAAACATCATCAAATGCAGGATCATCAGTTTGAGGAAAATAAGAATATGAGAACCGCGTAAAGAAGTACCAAAAGTGTTGTCAAGGGGAGCTTAAAGTTTGAAGAGTTTAGAGAAAATGTTTTTCAAAGAAGTTTGAATTCGGTGCTGATTTTTTTATAAGAAAATGAGATTTTTTTAAATTCATCATTATGAGAAGTATTTAGTTCTGATGTTTTATAAAGTGGTTCTAGAAAATCATAGTGTCCATATGTATTCATCATAATGAATAAATTGGAATGAAAATTGGAATCAGATTGAGGAATTGTTAGAAATTATAAAGTGAATTGATGTTGTGAGAAAAATTGATAAGGTTTGAGAATAAATGAGAAGAGTTAATAATATATAAAGAAATAAAAGATGTATCTGAGATTTAAAGGGAAATTGAATTTTTGAGAAATTTGGTTAAGCGGGAAAAATTTTCAGATTCCCACCTAAACCACAATTAGCACATCTATAAATGGAGGAGATTGATATGTAATTTATGAAACTTTTATTATTCATGGGTGAAGAGAGAAGGTAGAGTTATGAAAGGTCTTAGATAAAAGGAGTTTCTGTATTGATAATTTGTGTGAAAGTTTTCTAGATATAAGAAAAAGAAGAAGGAAAATCATATTCTGAGTTTCTCAGATCAGACTAGGCCTTCAGATAGGACAATAAAATTTAGATTTCTAGACTGAAATAGAAGTAGTTATGAATTTGTTTCAGTGGTATTCTCACAGAGTTATATTATCATATTGAGAAATCAGACTAGGAATCGAATTGGATATCGAACTGGGTATCATTATAAAGTCTAGAGAAGTTATTACCTGTTATTGGGTAGGAAAGTGAAGAGTTTTTTTAATATTATATTTGTAAAAGTTGAAAATGGAGCACAGTAACATGTTTTGAAGAAATTGGTGAAAGTTTCTTAACTTTTTACACAAAATTTTATTACAACATTTCATGATACTTAAAGAACCTGCATTTTTGTATTTATCATAGTGTTACACAAGTGTAAGGTCATACCCTACTTGTTTTTATCCACATAAAAGGATTTTTTTTCTAGTGGATTATGTGGTATTGGATTGTTTCTAAACCATACCAAGGACATAGCTACTCTTATTGAGTAGTGAACTTTGTAAATTATTGTGTTTCTAGGGATGTTTGATTGTTTTGTTTTTAGTGAAGTGATAACTCATTAATAGGAGGTGAAGGTTGTTTCAAAAGAAAGAAAAATTAAAATAAAAGAAATCACTAATTCACCCCTCCCCCTCTTATTGATACATAGATCCTGATTGGGTAATCTCCCATATAATATTGAAAGTCACATCTATTAAATATATGCACTAAAGATATAACAGAACCAGAAATATGATGATATTACTACCTGCATTTATATATTTTTAATATGTGATATTCCATGGCTTTGATTTCTACACTTATTTTTCATCGATTATCATGTCATTGGATTTTGTGAAACATCATATGATGATGAATTAAGGATAAACTGATTGTTTAAGAGTTCAATGGTAACTTATATAAAGTTGGAATATGTTATAATCATTATAATGCAGGTAATTTGTGCATCAGCTAAATATTTGAAATCTTTGAGTTTTATTTTACTTATTGAAGAAATTATGTAAATGGATGCATTACAAGCCTCGTTTTTATATAAAAGATCATATGAATACAAGTCTAAAATCACTCTATTATTTTCTCATCTTAAGCCTTGAAGGTGGTGTTGGAACAATATTAGAAAGAAGAATATATTATACTAAAGTGTTCAATGGTTCCATTAATCAATGGATTCCTATATAGGTAAGTGTTTACAAGAATTTTTCAAGGGTTATATATCAACCTCTATAATCAAGGAAGTTTGAAGAAGAATAGTATAGATTTTATTTATTATTTTATGAACTTCTTTTTTGCATCATTACTCCACCAATAAATTTGTGTTTGTTATGGGTTTTCTTCCATTATTTCACATTATGGTTGGTTCCTATGATATTGTATATGCACAAAAATAGGTATATCTTATAATACAATATCCATTGAGTCATATCCTACAATATGCATACAATGTATATCACAAATATGGGATTACAATATTGATTTCATGGCCATGGTTACATCTTAAAAATGATATATTATTATATATGATCAAAAAGATGATTCATTTATTTATATACAAACATATAATAATTTTTAAAGTGTTCAATGATTATTAAACCCTAACAGACATGTGGTATCATATTATATGTCAGCCTCTATGTGATGGAAGAAAACACTTGGCCACCTTTGTTGCATAAAGGAGCCCATATAAAGGATATGTATCCTCCTATTGCAGTCCTGAATGAGAATAATCCACCAATAATGAAAATCAAATTGGAATAATGAGATGGTTTGGATTTTCCATTGGTACCAGTCCCTATGCAGTCTTGTATGGGGATTTATTGCTAAGAGACATTTCCAGTCGAATTCTTTGAATCATAAAAAAAATTAATCAATAGCTAGTTAGGATTAATGTTGGGTGTCTGGTATTTAGGCCTTCAATTGGCATGTATTGGGCCTTGTGTATTAGGCCTGCAGGCCATGTAAGGTTACCCCTCAAACCAATTAAAAAGGATATTATCTGAAGAACAAAATAAGGCCTTCAGGGCTTTCAGTAAAGGTAGTATAAGACTAATAATTCATAGTAGATACTATCCTCTACCCTAATTATAACACCATAAACATTTTATGGTATGTTTTTCTTAAATACATTTTATTCATTAGATATCTTATACATCATAAAGCACTATGTTTCTTTGAAACAACATTTTTTTATTTAATAGATAATCTTAACCTAGCCTTTAAACTTAAATTTTCCACTTTTGTGTGTTTGAATTTTGAAAAACGGACATTCATAGTTGCAATTAGGATGATATTTAGATTCCTATAGAATTAAATTAATTTTTAGTGAATAGTAACATGCCCTTATGAATAGTAACTTAAAATTATGAATAGTAATATGACTCTTATGAATGGTATCCATACCCATGAATGTATAAATAAATTTATGCACCTAAAAAATGAAGATGAATATTTTAGGTGCTTCTATTTTCGATTAAATAATGATTTTAATTAAAAATTAAATTTATCATATTTAGAAATTTATTTTTTTAAAACGGAGTTCATTTTTGGATTCTACACATCAAAAAATGGTTAGGGTGAATTTTTGGTATTTTTCTGAAATACTTGAATTTTTATGAATAGTAAAATACAATAAATTATGATAAATGCTAAATACTTGATTAACTGCAACATAAGTCATGCAAGGCTGATTTAAGCCCACTTGGTTCGAACTCACATACCATTATTTCTATTTGGGATCACATGAATCAATATTATTCCTAGTCTTGAGAAAAAATATTAAAATAATGATTAAAATAATGTAAAATCCCTCCTCCCCTCCACTATATAAACCACCCCTCACCCCATCTTCCTCCCACACCACTCAAGATTCAAGACTTGCCTAAATTCTTCCAAATACTATTCCCAAGCCCTCTCCCCATGTCTAAGGCCTACAGGTCTCACCAAAAGTCCAAAAACAAAGGCCTTAAGGATATTCTCAAGGAGGAGTACTCAAGAGGTGAACCTCTATTCCTTTTTCTTTTAATTTCTTTTACAAGTTCCATTATTTTTTTCTCTCTTCTCACCTCACCTCATCTAAATTCCATGATAATTCCATTACCTTACCATCCGAGATGTGTTAATTTATCACACTCAAGGAAGATGGGTTTTCAATTTTCATTACTATCTTTAATACTAGTAATTAAACCTTTTTAATGGTTGAAAGAGATCATAATATATGTATTTTATCTTATTTAATGTTCTTTAATCCTTACACACTCAAAATATGGAATAATAATACGGAATAAGTTCACTGTGCACAAAACCGCCAAGCTAAATCAAATCATTTATCATTAACTTGTCGAATGATTCATCTCAATGGTATATAACCAAAATCATTATAATATCATTTATATCTCTTTAATGTCACTAATAATATATATTAACAATTCTGTATGTTTAACCACATTTCAAATGAACTTCCATTCAGGAATACAAGTAAACGGATCATGAAAACCATGGAAGAAAATTATTCCAAAAGAAAAAAAATGAACCTCTTAAATCCATCAAAAATGTCATTAATGAACCTAATAATGTTATAACATATCAATTAAATGTTTATGAGGTTCTGAAATTATTAATTAATGAATCTAAATTTGATCATTCAGGTCATTAAGAAGAATCAAGAACACCTTTGAGCATAAGGTAAAGGATCCTCTCTCTCACTTTTGTTCAAGAATTCCCCCTATGTTGTGTCCTTTTATTTTTAATTCATAATGATGGGGAATGTTTCTAAACCTCCCCTATACTGCCGTTATGATATATAAATTATGGTATACCCCTTTACCTCTCATTAAGCCCTCACAAGAATACCTGTTTCCATGCCAAAATGTTTGTAAGGGGTTTCTTGTCTCACTTTTAATTCCGTGAGATTTCCATTGTTCCCAACTTATTTCTTGAATGTGGTATATTTTGTACTAATATTATATATATTATCATTATTCTATTTATATTCATGGTATTTTGTGATTCATTTGGTGGTTATTAATTTTTGGTCATACGACTCGATTGATTACAACAAGGTAAGGGACTTTGTCTCAAATTCCATTTCACTGTAAATTACTTGGTATTGTGGACCTAATATTTATTATGTGGTGTATCCACTGCCTATTTGAGATCATTTTTCATTTGAAATTTTAAATATATTATATATCCATATTCTTGTTTCATGGATATTAGTATTGTCTTAAGTCGTATACCCTTTTACATACGGTGTTTATTTAGAATGTTGTTTTAATTATGGAAATATTGATGAATCTGTATCCTCTGATCTATACAGATATTGAGAAGGAATATTGTACTAATATTAAACCTATGTATAAAGAATTATTTGGACTTTCAGAAATGGGTGGGGGCCTCTATATCCCCTCGATGCATCGACAGGTCTCATGAGACAATCAGTTGGTGACAAACCCTTCGAGTTTGTTTCAAAAAATCAGACGGGTTTATACCCACAGGATTAAACTATTTCAATGGTATAGTGGTATCATGTGTCAAATACATGACATCCAATTAATAATAATTATATTTATTCATTTTCAGTTATTACTATCCATGAGGTTTTCACTATGACAAAATCTATAGACATAGGCTCTTTCTCAGCTTATTAATGGCGTGTGTTTTTCATTTATTCACCATGCCATATTGACATTGCCAATTTGTTTATGATTCACTTATTGATTCATAATTATACTAATTGTATCTATTATTGAGTTTTTTATCTCACCCCTTTCTTTTTTTTACCTTTAATAGGTTTTGAATAGGAGATCAATTATTGAGTTTTCGTGGATGCATTCTTTTAGTTTTTGTTATGTATTGTATTTTTTTACCTTTCCCAATATAATTTGACTTAAATCTATGTATCTAATTTCTTCAATACTAATAAACTGATTGTTCCTTTGGGATTTCATTCCTCTTAATCATTCCAATGTAATAATTAATTCATCGGCTTCAGGCTTTTGGGGTCAGGGTGTTAAAGTTGGTACTAGAGGAAGTTTAGTAGAAACCTTAGAAACTATATTAGAAAATATAGATTATGGAACAAATCCCTAAGGTATTATTTGAGGAAAAACAACCAAGAAAGTCTTGGAATTTTGGTAAGGAATAGATTATGTGGATGTTTCTAGAAAATACATCCCTGTCTGGATACAAACAGGTAGAGGTGGCCCTGGCACAAATGTAGCTAAAAGTGAAAACTCTGACAAGAAGTTTTGTGCTTAAACGAGGGTATCTTGGTACACGATAATGGGCCTTGCTGCACTATTTTTATTCAAACTCCTAGGGGATATGATTTGGATAATTCACATTTTCTTTACAATACATTATGAATGATTTTAATGTAAATTTTTCCTCAGAGAAACCATGTTTATGAGATTGTATATGCATAAAATTTTAATTTATGCTAAGTACTTTTCTAGTAAATATTATAAATTATGATTTGTAAATAATTCTAGTGTATTCCATTATTTAGAAATGGCACCTAATGGAAGAAGGGGAATCAATACTCATGGAAAATATAGGTATTTCCCCACTGAACAAGTCAACATAGTTAATGTTGGAGTGGATCATATCATGACCATGTTAGGACAACTTACTCAGGTTATGACAAATAACCATGACACACCTGTGTTGTATTGTTTCATGTGGTAGAATCCCCCATCTTTTAGTGGGACTACTAATCCTATGGTAGCTAATCAGTGGATCAAGTCCCTTTAAAAGATATTCATGGAATTAAGATGAAATGAAAATGAAAAGGTAGTGTTGGCATTATATTATCTCAAGGGAGATGCAGGTCAATGGTGTTCCTTGATCCATAATACCACAGAGGAAGAAGAAATAGAATATATGTAATGGAGTAATTTTAAGGAAATATTCTTCCAAAAATATTTCCCTCATAAGCAATGAACCAAAATTAAGAGGAAATTCCTTGGGTTAAAGCAAAGGGAATAATACAGTGTCGCAAAGTATGAGTATACCTTCAAAAGGCTATCTAGGTATTCCATAGATTACATACATGACTCGAAGGACAATATTGATCATTTCTTTGAAGGTCTTAAGCCAAGTCTTCGAAGGGCACTAGCTTCTCAAGAATTTTCATCATATGATGTAATTGTATCAAGTTTCGTCAAAACAAAGAAGGAATTTTCTAGATCAAATCTGTTCAAGGGAAACCAAGATAAGAAGTGGTACTCTGATAACCAAGGAAAATGTAAAGTGCCAAAGAAGAACAAGGAAATGAATTAATTCCCATTATGTGACAAATGTGGAAAGAATCATCCCAAAAAATGATTGAAAGTCGTAGGAGTCTACTATAAGTGTGGAGAAAATGGTCATTAATCTCATGAATACAAGGGTAAGAAATAATTAAATGATTTTTAATGCTATAATTGTAGAGAGATGGTACACTATCCAAGTGAGTATCCGAAGTTCCAAGGAAACTTGTCTCAGAAAAGGCCACAAGAGAAAGGGAATGCTTATGTGATTAGAACCGTGGAGGTTGAAGTTCCTAATAATGTGGTGGCAAGTACTTTAATTGTTTCCTCAAACTTAGAAAATGAATTATTTGATTCTATATCATAGAATTCATTTATATCTTCCCAGTTTTCCAAGAAAATTAGACATATCCAATTTTATTTAATTAAGGAGTTGTTGGTCAAAACTCCAAGGGGATGTATCATTGCAACAAATGCATGTCGATTAGTCCCCATCATGACACATAAATGTGATTTAGTTGCTAACCTTATCATCATACCAATGAAAGAGTTTGATATAATTCTCGGTATGAATTGGATGTAAAATTATGATGCGAAGATATATTGAAAGAAGACAGAAGTTAAAATCTTTTAAAATGGTGTAGAATACCTTATTTTTAGAGAAGAAACCTCTTCATCTGATTCTTATCTAGATCCACCCCCATTAGCTCTACTGAATGAAATTCTTGGAGAGGAAGAGAACCTAATATTTATGGGTGAGGAAATAAATCTTCAAATTAAAGATGTACATATAGTGCAAGAATACATTGACATATTTCTAGAAGATTTACCTGGACAACCTCCAGAGCAGGAAGTTAAGTTATCTATTGATTTAATTCCTGGTGCAAGACCTATATCAAAGACTCCATATAGAATGGCCACTATGGAATTAGTGGAGCTAAAGAAACAACTATAGGAATTAAGTGATAAAGGATTTATTCTACCTAGTGTTTCTCTATGGGGATCATCTACCCTCTTTGTCAATAAGAAAGATAGATCTATGAGGATATGCATTGATTAGAGGGAAATAAATGCTATTACAATAAATAATAAGTATCATCTACCTTGAATTGATGATTTATTTGATCAAATTCATGAAGAAAAATATTTTTCTAAGATTGAACTTCGATATGGATATTATCATCTGTGTGTGAGAGAGGAATGTATTCTATATATGTCATTTCGAACTAGGTATGGTCATTATGAGTTTATAGTGATGCCTTTTGGACTGACTAATTCACCCTTTGTTTTTATGGATTTAATGAATAGAGTTTTTAAATAATATCTTGATAATTTTTTTTAGTATTTATCGATTATATCCTGGTATACTCTAAAAGCTATGAATACCATGAGAATGACTTACGGATTATTCTGAAAAATCTTAGAAGAAATGAATTATATGGAAAGTTTAGAAAGTGTGAATTTTGGCTTCAATTAGTTTATTTTCTAGGACATATTGTCTCTAAGGATGGAATCCTAGTTTATCCTATGAAGACAAAGTCAATCCAATAATTCCCCATGCCAACAAGCATAACTGAGGTATGAAATTTTATTGGCTTAGCAGCTTAATATCATCGTTTTGTTTAAAATTTTTCTTGACTAGCTAACCTGCTAACCAAGATTACACGTAAAGGGGTTAAGTTTGTATGGATGAAAGAATGTATAGAATTCTTTAAATAATTAAAAGTAAGATTGGTCAATGATCCAAGTTTGTCTCTTCCATCTGGAAATGATGTATTTTTGATATATAGTGATGCATCAAAGAATGGATTGGGTTGCATCCTTATGAAAAATGATAAAGTTATTGCTTATGCATCAAGGTAGTTGAAGAATCATGAGAAAAATTACCCAAATCATGATCTTAAGTTAATAGTTATAATCTTTGCTCTGAAAATATGGAGACATTATTTTTACGGTGAAAAATGTTAGATACACACAGATCAAAAGAGTTTGAAATACATTTTCACACAAAAAGAACTCAACATGAGGCAAAGGAGATGGCTTGAGCTACTCAAAGATTATGATTTTTCAATACAATACCACCCCAAAAAAGAAAATAAGGTGGAAGATGCATTAATCTTGAAATATCATGGACTCCTAACCCAAATGAGGATTGAGAGATCCTATATTCATGGATCTATTAAAGATAAATATGGGAATTATTAAGGAAGGGTAAACATCTTTCCTATTTCAAATGATTGTTAAACCATCTTTACTAGAGAAGATAAAAATCTCTCAATCTGATGATGAGAATATATACAAGAAAAATAATGTTGTTAGGGATGGGATATTGGAAGACTTCATGTATGAAGGAGTTTTGAAATTTGGGAAAAGTTTATGTGTTCCATCAATACTTGAGCTAAAAATGGAACTATTAGACAATGCTCATAGCTCAAATTTCTCTATACACCTGGGTAGTACAAAGATTTATAGATATCTAAAGGAATATTTTAGGTGGGATAATATGAAGTAAGAAATTGCTAACTACATGTCAAGGTGTATAGTTTATCAACAAGTGAAGGTAGAGAGACAACATCCAATAGGGGTGATGAAACCTCTATTAATTCCTATGTGTAAGTGGGATTATATTACAATGGATTTTATCACCGTACTACTAAGGACACTTAGAAGGAATGATTAAATATGGTAAATTGTTGATCGTCTCACAAAATCAGCAAATTTCCTTGCTATAAGATAGGATTTACCACTTGAGAACTTGGAAAGACTTTATATTAATGAAGTTGTAAGACTTCATGGTGAACCTCTTTCGATTGTGTCCAATTGAGATCCCCATTTTACATCAAAATTCTGGAAAATTATTTATAAGGCTTTGGATACTGAGATTCATATGAGTACTGCTTATCACCCCCAAACTGACGGACATTTTAAAAGGACTATTCAAACACTGGAAGACATGTTGAGATCATGCCCTCTTGAATTTCAAGGTATGTGGAATCAATACTTACCTTTGGTGGAATTTTCCTACAATAATAGTTTCCATTATAGTATTCAAATGGATCCATATGAATCATTATATGGAAAGAGATGTCTAACTCCAACTTATTGGGATGAAGTTGGTGAGAGGAAACTTATAGGCCCAGAACTTATTGAAGAGACCACGGAAAAGCTAAAGAAAATTCAAGCCTATATTAAAGCATCCCAAAGTAGGCAGAAGAGTTATACTGACAACCGGAGAAAGGATTTGGAATTCTAAGTGGGAGATCATTTCTTTCTGAAAGTATCTCCAAGGAATGGTGTCCTAAGGTTTGGTGAAAAAGGGAAGCTGAACCCCAGGTATATCGGACCATTTGAAATTCTATAAATAATCAGTGTTGTAGCTTACCATTTAGCAATGCTACCGAATCTCTCCAAATTTCATGATGTATTCCATGTGTCATTATTGAAGAAATACATTTCATACCCAATGCATGTACTCACCTATGAAGAAATAGAACTAGAACCCAATTTTTCATACTGTGAAGATCCTATCGGGATTCTTGACACAAGGGAGCAGGTATTGAGAAATCAGACAACTCGTCTAGTAAAGGTTCTTTAGAGGAACCATAATATGGAGGAAGCAACGTGGGAACCTGAGGATGTTATGAAGAAGAACCACCCACATCTTTTTGAAGAGCATTATAAATTAAAAAATTAGAGGATGAAATTTCTGAAGGAGGGAATAATTTAACACCACAAACATTTTATGGTATTTTTCTCTTAAATACATTTTATTCATTAGATAGCCTATATATCATAAAGCATTGTGTTTATTTGAAAAAACATTTGGTTATTTAAGATATAGTCATAACCTAGCCTTTAAACTTAAATTTTCCACTTTTTTGTTTTGAATTTTGAAAAATGGACATTTACGGTTGCAATCAGGATGATATTTAGAGTCTGATAGAATTAACTTAATTTTCAGTGAATAGTAACCTACCCTTATGTTTAGTAACCTACCTTTATTAATAGTAACTTAAACTTATGAATATTAATATGACTCTTATTAATTTTATCCATACCCATGAATGTATAAATAAATTTAGGCACCTTAAAAATGAAGATGATTATTTTAGGTGTTTATATATTTAGATTAAATAATGATTTGAATTAAAAATTAAATTAATAATATTTAGAAAATTATTTTTGAAAAATAGAGTTCATTTTTGGATTCTAAACATCAAAAAATGGTTAGGGTGAATTTTGGGGATTTTTCTGAAATACTTGAATTTTATGAATAGTAAAATACAATAAATTACGATAAATACTAAATACTTGATTTACTGCATCATAGGTGATGTAATGCTGATGTAAGCACACTTGGTTCAAACTCACATTCCATTATTACTATTTCATATCACATGAATCAAGACTATTCATAGTCTTGAAAAAAATATTAAAATAATTATTAAAATAATGTAAAATCCCTCCTCCCTTCCACTATATAAACCACCCCTCACCCCCTCTTCCTCCCACACCACTAAAGCTTCAAGCCTTGCCTAAATTCTTAAAAATACTCTTCCCAAGACCTATCCCTAAATCCAAGGCCTTATGGTCTCACCAAAAGGGCAAAAACAAAGGCCTTAAGAAGATTCTCAAGGAGGAGTACTCAAGAGGTGAAACTCTCTTCCTTTTTCTTTCAATATCTTTTACAAGTTCCATTATTTTGTTCTCTCTTCTCACCTCACCTCATCCAAATTACATGATAACTACATTACCTTAAATTTACTATATTTTCATTATTCTAATGAAATATTTCATCATAATATCTCTTTTTCCCCTCCTTTTATACAATAAATGCAAACACTGTCCGAGATGTGTTAATTTATCACACTCAAGGAAGATGGGTTTTCAATTTTCATTAATATATTAAATACTTGTCATGAAACCTTTTTAATGGTTGAAAAACATAATAATATATTTATTTTATCTTATTTAATGTTCTGTAATCCTTATACACTCATAATATGGAATAATAATACAAAACAAGTTCATTGTGCACAAAACCTCCAAGCTAAATCCAAGCATTTATCATTAACTTATCGAATGAGTCATCCTCATGGTATATAACCAAAATAATTATAAAATAATTTATATAAATTTAATGACAATAATAATATATATTAAAAATTATGTATGTTTAACCACATTTCAAACAAACTTCCATTCATGAATACAAGTAAACGGATCATGAAAACCAAGGAAGAAAATGCTTCCAAAACAATAAAATTGAACCTCTTAAACTCATAAAAAAGGAAATTAATGAACCTAATAAGGATATACCATATAAATTAAATGTTTATTAGGTTCTGGAATTTTTAATTAATTAAGATAAATTTTATTATTCAGGTCGTTAAGAAGAATCAAGAACACCTTCGAGCATAAGGTAAGGGATCCTCTCTCCCACTTTTGTTCAAGAATTCCCCCTATGTTGTGTCCTTTTATTTTTAATTCCTAATGATAGGAAATGTTTTTGAACCTCCCCCATACTTTCATTATGACATATAAATGATTTTATAACCCTTTACCTCTCATTAAGCCCTCACAAGAACACTTGTTGCCATGCCAAAATGTTTGTAGGGGGGTTTTCATCTCACTTTTAATTCTGTGAGATTTCCATTATTCACCACTTATTTATTGCATGTGGTGTATTGTGTACTTAAATTATATATATATATATATATATATATATTATCATGATTATCTTTATATTCATGTTATTATTTGATTCATTTGGTGGTTATTAATTTTTGGTCATACGACTCAATTGATTACAACAGGGTAAGGGACTTTGTCTCAAATTCTATTTCATTATCAGTTACTTGGTATTGTGGGCCTAATATTTATTATGTGGTGTATCCACTTACCATTTGAGATCATTTTTCATTTTAAATTTTAAATATATTATATATCTATATTCTGGTTTCATGGATATGAGTATTGTCTTAAGTCGTATACCCTTTTACATATGGTGTCTATTTGGAATGTTGTTTTAATTATGGAAATATTGATGAATCTATATCCTATACTCTATACAGATATTGATAAGGCATATTTTAATTTTATTAAACCTATGTATAAAGAATTATTTGGACTTTTAGTGATAGTTTGGGCCCACTATATCCCCTCAATGCATCGATAGGTCTCATGATACAATCAGTTTGTGACAAAACCTTCGAGTTTGTTTCCAAAAATCAGATGGGTTTCTACCCACAAAATTAAACCATTACAATGGTATATTGATATCATGTGCCAGATTCATAGTTTCCAATTAATAATCATTCTATTTATTCATTTTCAGTTATTATTATCCATTAGGTTTTCACTATGACAAAATCTATGGATGCAGGCTCTTTCTCATCTTATTAATTATATGTGTTTTTCATTTATTCACCATGCCATATTGACTATGCCAATTTGTTTATGATTTAGTTATTGATTCATTCTTCTTCTATTTGTATACCTTACTGATTGTTTGAGCTCACCCCTTCCATTTTTTTACCTTCAACAGTTTTTGAAGAGGATATCATTTATTGAGTTTCCGTGGATGCATTCTTTTAGTTTTTGTTATGTATTGTATTTTTTTACCTTTGCCAATGTAATTTGAGTAACATCTATATATCTAGTTTCTTCAAGACTACTAAACTGATCATTCCTTTGGGATTTCATTCCTCTTAATCATTCCAATGTAATAATTAATGCACCGGATCTAGGATTTTTGGGTCAGGGTGTTACATCAATGCTCCATTTTCCTTTAATGATAAGGTGTTATCACACCTTTGTTATTCGAGGGTCCTCTCATAGTGTATAATGATTCCAGTGGTTGTCTCCATCCCTATAATGGTAAGAGTATGATGTATATTTCTTATTAATCCCTATCAAATGTGATTTATCAATATTAATAGAGGTGAAGCTCATAGTGTTTGAGGTGCATCTTTATTATTTATATTCTTCATACCTCATGTTGGTTCAGTGATGATAGATTCAGCAAACTATTTGGTTTCTTTTACTGTGATGATCATGTGATGATCTGACAAAACTAAATAGTGGTATCAAATCCTTGATCATCATCATATAAACATGTCTTTCTATGATTTTTATGAATAAAATAGATATTTTTTAGTTGTTTTAAGCCATATCATAATGTATGATATGGTATGGATAAATGTCAGTTATTGAATCACTTTTTCTGGAATTATGTTATATGATAACTTAATTTGAATTGATATCATGATATTATATTATAGGATAATTTAATGTGATATTATATGTGGTAGGGTGTGACTGGTGCATGTCATAAGGTATGATACATTGAATCCCATGGTTTTGTTATGTTTGGTAAGCTATAAAATGGGTTATATCATTGGCTACAGCTAAATACTAGGTTTCAAAAAAATAGAGATTCAAATAATAATAAAGATATTAGTTATATCACCCATTATAATTTTCCCTTTCATAAGAATCATCAAATTCATATCATATAAGGATAAATAATCACTTCCTATTAGTCTATATCCTATCACCAAAAATGATATCACTCCCGTATAAGGATCATAGGAACACACAATAGATTACCCATGTAAGGATAATTAGTTCTTGAATAAGATACCCATGTAAGGATCCCTATTGTGTCCTATGACTTATAATGGACCCTATCGGTCATAGGATACAGTATAACCATAAAATGAAAAAAAAATGCTAAAATTATTATTTTTTAAAAATGGTTTATAAAATATAAGTGTTAGTCATTGTAAATAGAATATTTTCATGCCTAAATAAAATAAGAAATGTTCATATTAACATATCATGTTTATAAAATAAATAAAAAGTTTATTTATTTATTTGTTCCTTTTAATGATCATGTTTATAAATTATTTATTAAATGTGAATATTGTATATGATTTAATTTATGTGATAAATTTCTTTTTATAATATTTTCATGTCATGAATTACATGCTAGGTATGACAATATAATTTTTGTTTCCATTTACTGTGAATTTAGTTTTTAATTAACGTAATTATCTTGAAATTAGTTATTAAAATTAGTCCATATATATTAGGTATTAGAGTTAAAATGTAATTTTAATCTCTATTGATTAAAGTATCCTTAGGCAGAGGAACTTTGGGTCAGACTTCTCACTCACCTAGAGGCTTATGCCTTGTCCTAGAAAAGTGGGGGTTAACTATCTATGGATCCAATATTACTCATGTGGGGGTTGTCAATTTTATATAATTCTAGACCTTTTCACAAAAAAAATATGTACCCTACACATATAATGAACTTAGATATGTGTAAATATGTTTGGATTCTATTTTTAGGTGAGTAGAACAGATTATGAGTTGTATAAATAGTTATATATTAATATAGTTCAAATGTATTAATTTACTGGATATAATATGGATTTCAAAACAAAATCATTGGAATCTAGAATGTATAAAGAAATAAAACAAGAGATAATAAAAATTCCTTGGGATGCAATAGTTTTTAATTTATTATGCATGTGATATATACTAAATTGGTGAGACTTTAAAAGAAATTCCCTCAGATACTAAGTGTGAGATTCCTTCTATTGAAAACACATGCCAATACCTCAATTATCCAACTGATCATTTCATTCTAAATTTGGGTGAGTGATAATGGATTATCTTATATAAGAAATTTCAAATATGTGTGGCCATAATAGGATTGGGTTACCATATAAAATTTTCATATTTGGGTTACACTTGTTTTGGAGACCCTAATAGGATTAGGTTACAAGAGGAATAGTGTTTATTTTATCCATATGATGGATTTGGTAAAAGGGTTGTCCACTCAACTATCTAATATTTATATATGATATGATTGGAATGATAGCCTACCTAAATAGCTATGTAATGGAAGAAGTAATAAAGAAACCCTAAACTTAGTTAAATATTGATCTTGGATCACTAATGGTGTTAATATATTAGGTCATAATTTTAGTGGGAGTACTTTCATTAGAAATATTTGTTGAAAAGATATAAAACATGATAACCACCCATAGAAATGTATTTTTTATAGATCATGGAATGAAACATGCTTATTATTTTGAGGTATCATATAGGTATAACCTATAAATCTACTCTATATTGGTATTTAATGATTATAAGTGTTCTAAAAGAGAAGCATTTTAATCATATGAATGTGAATGTTATAGAAATAAATTTCTAAAACTCTAAAACATGGGTATTAGATATCATGTGTGAATCACACATTTATGTTAATCAACAAAAAATCAAATATAAGAGGTAATTAATGAAATATAAGGTGGATTTATGCATTTTCAGTGGGGGGAGAGTTATTTCATTAGAGTTTGACACTTATAATCTATGACTTCCTAGTGTATTAGTTACAAAATTAGGAAAAAATATTATGCTCCTACCATATATAGAAATTTGATTTATGTATCTTGTTTAGAAAATATGGGATTTTTATTCATTGTTAAGAACAATAGTTATTCTATATATATGAATTAAATGTTATATGGAATTGGAAATATGGTAAATGTATTATACATTATGGATATAAATAATCTTGTCTATAGTTTTCTAAATAATAAATTCAATTTATATTCTAATCCCACTTACCATTGGCATTTTCACCTTATATAAATAAATAATAAACAAATTTAAAGGCTCCATAGAGATATAGAGTTTGAATCATTTGATTATAATGTGTTTGATAACTATGAATATTTTTTATTTGGAAAAATTACAAAATAAACTTATAGTGGAAAAGTTTATAGGTCTAGTGGAATATTGGATCTTAAACATAATGATGTATGTGAACCAATGAGTGATGGATTTCATTGGATTATCAAATAACCTTTGTAAGTGGAAGAGAACACAAAAATAGGCTAATATATCTCTAAGAATCAAATATGTAAATGAATTTTAAAAATAGATCACAAAATAGTGTATGTGAATTGACCAAATATTAGCAGACACTGTCCTATTTTTCAAATAAGTTACCTTCATGATGATCATAAGGAGGAGAAAATGAATACATTTTACCTATGAGGAGAATAAACCAACCAATTTATCCACAGATTATTTTTGAGGACTCCCAAAATCTTAAATGGGTGCTAAGACCTTTATCAAGAAAAGAAATATCTTCAGGAATGGAAGAGAGATTCAACTGGTTTGATAACAATTTTTAACAGTTACATATACACATGGCTACCACAACAGGATAAAATTTCATCCTTTTTTAGAATCATCCACACTCTTAATTGAATGGATATCATCTACCATGTGAAATTCTTTGAGTGGAATTGCATGACACTCAAACATTATACATGTTGGAGAATTCATTAATTGAACACTATAATGAATGAGATATTCCAATCATAAATAAACCAATGCTTTAGTCTGTAACTAATGAAATCATGGAGGAGAAGGACATGGAACCACACATGCTTCATATGCATGTAAAAATAAGTTTATGTATCAATCATTATTTCATATCACCACCACAGTATGGAGGTTCCCATTTTAGTGCACATCCAACAATCTCCCACTTGAACTAAAATCCCAAAATAACTTCATGAAAAACTTTACAAATCTTTATAATTCCATCCAAAACTACTTTTGGATACAATTTCATCAAACTCTCTTCATTTTGGAACAAACACCTTGTCCAAAACATAATCCTTATCTAAGGTCCTAATTGTGTGACCCCTTGGTCCTTAGTAGCATTTAAAATAAATAATAAATCCAAAATTCATAGATTTAAGAAAAAAGAAATATCTGGAAAAGAATTAGTGCCACTCAAGATACTAAGGGGTCTGATGTGATCTCCATAAAACATACTCATATATTTTTATAAATATTTCCACCACAAGATATATCATATAAATAATATTCATACTTATATAATTTTTTTTCCCATGAAATAGAGTGACCTCTAGACATAGAACATGTCAATATAGAATAGGTATCTCATCATTTCTTGATTATATGAAAAAGACTAACTAGGTCGATGAATACATCACATGTTATTCATCTATATGATAAGTACATCATGTGTCCCTTATCCAAGTAGTTGAACACATCGTACCTCAATAAAATAAGCATGTCCATGTATTTATTCAGTATAATTCAATCAAGGATTGAATGTATTTACTTGTCATACAAATGGAAAAATCTTATATTTGTTGTGCTCCAACCAATGACATGATCAACAATATACCCAACTACCCTTGTCTTAGCTATTTCAAAATATATACTTCTATAAGTAGGGTATCGATGTAGTAAGGTTATCATTCTAGGTATCTCAAAAACCTTAGCTAATAAGGATTGATAATAAGTATACACCCTTAAGTATATTGATGATTGTATGACATATCATGGGATATGATTTGGAAGGTCAATCCAAGCAATAAGTCTCTACTTATTACATCATGAATATATTCTTAATATCTCATATACAAATCTTTGTAAAAAATATAATATTTTATTCATGTTAATCTTAACATAACATCAAACCAATAATACTATATGATGATCATTTATTAGGGGCAACTCAAAGTTTCCCTTTGAGGGGATATTATCATTCAACCATTCATGTAAAATAAATTTTTGTACACATGAATTAATGATAATTTCAGATTGAATTTATTATAATAACATGATATACTTTACAACCATTATAAAAAAATCTCTCATGTTTCTTACACTCAGATATACTACATGACTATCATACTGTTTTTATGGAAATGGTTTCATCAATGGATCTACTAAAATTCTCCTCAGTAACCACCCAATTAATCTGTATATCACCCCTCTCAATGATTTCATGTATGAGATGATATTTGTAAAGGATTTGTTTGGTATTTTGGTGAGTCTAGGGATCCTGAGCTAGATCAATAACACCATTAGTGTCATAATATACGTCAATTGATCCCAAAATTATATGAACCTCCTCAAGTTCAGTAATGAACTTCCTTATCCAAACTGCTTCCTTCATTGCATCTTAGGTAGCGATATACTCTACCTCTATTTTCATGTATACTATGGTGTCTTATTTGGAAATATTATAACGAATAACACCACCATTTAGAAAAAAACATGAATCCAGTTTGATATTTCATATCAACTTTTGCATATTGGAAACTCACATCTGTGTAACCCTTTACATAAATTTCATTCTCTCCTCCAAAGAACAAGAACATATCCTTAGTCCTTATTAAGTACTTAAATATGCTCTTCATAGTAATCTAGTGACTCATGGAAGGATTCTATTTCAATATACTTGTTGTTCTCAAAGCATAAGAGGCATTGGGTCAATTACATGACATAGACTACCTGATAGATCCCATGGTGGATACATATAGAATCTTATTCATCATTTCTAATTCCTTAGAAAGAACCTGAATTTTCCTAAGATATGTGCCATGAATCACTGTTAAAGACCCCATATTGGATATCTCAATTCTAAACAACTTTAGAAGTTTTCCAATATATGAATTTAGAATTAGTCTAAGAAACCTATTAGATCGATCATTATAGAACTTCATATTGATTATGTAGGCAAACTCAACCATGTATTTAATTTAGAAACATTTACCCATCCACATATTCACATAGTGAATTGCCTAAATTTTATTTATAATAAGTTTTATGTCATCTACATACAATATTATAAATACTATTATACTCCTATTATACCACCTGAATACACAAGAATTGTTTATGTTCTTGATGAAACCAAACTCTTTGATTTCATTATCAAATTGGATATTCCAACTCGAAGAATATTTTTTAGTCTATAAATGAACCATTGTAATTTGAAAACTTTAGGAATCTCATTTGGAACTTCAAAACCCTATAGTTATATCATATAAACATCCTCAACTAAATTAACATTAAGTAATGTATTTTTCTACATCCATATGATATATCTTATAATCTTAAGGAGTTGTTATTAAAATAAAAATCTAAATTGAATTTATCATCACTATAGGTGAAAATGTCTCTTCATAGTCAATACCAAGAATTTATGTGTAACCTTTTGACACTAGGACTGATTTATAGGTAGACTATCTACCATCCATGTCAATTTTTCTATAAAACCCCACTTCTGACCTTGGGTATTACACCTTAAGGTTCATCTACCAAGTTCAAAACTTTATTAGTGTATATGGATTCCATTTCATATTCCATATCTTTTAACCATTTCTTGGAATCAGAACCCTCAATGAATTCCTGGTAAGTGGTAAGTTCATTGCCTATGAACATTACCTCATTATCATTTTCTATGTGAAATCCATATATCACTATATTTTTATGAATCCTACTATAATTTGGATGTTATTATGTAATTTTAGTCAATTCATCATTGAAAACTATTTATGGAACTAGTTCAACATCCATCTCAGGAACGCTTCCTATTTTTTGGTCTTGAATTTCTAAAAGTTTAAATTTCCTATAATTTTCTAATCAATTGATGAAATAATTATGAATTAGTGTAAAAAAATAGTCCAAAAACACTTTTTACTTAGTATAATTATATAAATAATATCCCTTTATTTCCCTAGGATAACTAAAAAATAATAACTTGACAGATTTTGGATCAAGTTTGTCTAAAGCCAACATCAAATGAATTCTTCACAACCATAAATACTCATAAAATAAAAACTAATATTTTTACCATACCATATCCCATATGGTTTCTTTATAACCACATTAGATGGAATTTGGTTCAGTTGAAATACAGCAGTTTCCAGAGCATGACCCCAGAATGATATTGGAAGGTCACATAGAATCATCATTAGTCAAACCATGTATAACAATGTATTATTTCTCCTTTCAGACACACCATTCTATTATGGTTTCCAAGAGGTGTGATTTTTGAAATGATTCCACAATTTATTAGATTATTTATGAATTCCTAGCTTATTTATTCACCACTATGATCTGATCAGAGAATCTTAATACTTTTTCCTAGTTAAATTTCTATTTTTCTCTGAAATTATTTGTATTTTTCAAAATTTTAATATTTTTTTCATTATAAACACATAACCATACTAACTAAAGTAATCAATGAAAGTAATGAAGTACCTAAACGCAACACTTTCTTGAGTACTCATTGGTCTACATATATCATTATGTATGAGATCCAACATTACACTATCCCTTTTCACCTTTTCTACCAAGATGTGACTTTTTTATTTTTTCTACTAAATAGGATTAATAATTCCCAAGTGATTCAAAATAAAATGATTCCAAAAATCCATATTTATAGAGTCTTTGAGCTTAATTCTCATTTATATATCTAATGTGACAATGTAAATGGTGGGTGGGATTACAATCAACTCTAACCTTCTTATTTTGAATTTTATAAATAGGATTATCCATATATATAATTTATATACTATTCATAATATTCCCAATTCCATAAAACATTCCATTATTATATATAGAATAACTCATTTTCTTAATAATGAATGAAAATCCCATCTTGTTCAAACAAGATATAGAAATAAAAAAAATTGGGAACATAATAATGATTTTTCAATTCTAGGAAAAATCCACTGGGTATATTTAGAACATAATTACTAACTTATAATGCAATAAATATTTCTCAATTTTCGATTTGAAGATATTCTTAACCCATCATCAATTCCCTCATATCTCTGAGTCTATGTTTTTTAGTAAAAATGTGTGATGCACACTAAGTATACAATACCCATGAGTCATAGTTGGTGGAATTGATCTCTGTAACATTCACATTTGGGTACTCTGAATTTTTCTCCTTGAGAACACTTATTAACCTAAGATACTAGTCGTTAACTCTTTTATAGACCATACTTAGTAGTGATTTAAATGTGAGTATGGTTAAGTATGTCAAAATCTATAAAAAAAACATATTATTGAGTGAGTATCATGTGTTATATCTTTTCATTATGGAGTTTAAATTAAATTTTTTCCAATAAAAATGATGAACTAAAATGTTATATCCATTTAGTGATCCAAGATCCATATTTCACTAATCAATTAGTTTGATAGGTAATTCCTCTCATCACTTAATTATTTAGGTATGAAATCATCCTAATATCAATAGTTATAACTCTTAGATATGTGAGTAGATAAATCTTTATCCAAATCCATCATATGGATTAAATCTAAATATATTCCTCCAATATCCTTCATAAATGTTTCCCAACAAATTGTAACCCAAAGAAAATTCTAAGAATATACTAATAAAAGAAAATCACGAGTTAAACTGCTAGGCCAGAACCTACCTATGGAAGACCAATGTTATTTATCACTTGATTGTCTTACACAAGATAATTCAAAGGCACCCTTCTAGTGAAAAACCTACTTGATTGACTAATCTAGGTATTGAAAAGTGTCTCTTTGGAAGGAATCTCAAACTTATAATTTATGGGTTTTTCTTGGTCTCGCCAATTTAATATACAAAATGTGCATATTAAATTTATAACTATTACATATTATTTAATCTTTATATTATCATATCTGACTCCTTATATGTATGCATTATTATAGATATTTAGTTTTTAAATCCCTATTCCAATCACAAAATTAATGTGTTCACACCACATTAATGTCTAAATCTTTACAAAACCCATTAGATTGCATTACTCACCCAAAAATAGAATCCAAACATATTCATTCATATTAAAATACATCATATACATAAGGTATATGAACACTTAATTTAAATTTATAGAGTTATATAAGATTTAAAATATCCACATGAGTAACCTCAAAGTGATAAATAGCTAACCTAATTCACCTTTTAAGACATGGCGTAGCCTCCATGTCGGCAGGTGGTCCAACCCCATGTCTCTATACATAGGGATACTTTACTCAAGAGATAATTCAATTCATAATAAAAATAAAACCTAATATGCATAAAATATATCCAAAAATAATTCTTAATCTCATAACATCAAAAAAAACTAAGTTCAAGGTAGATTAAAATTAAATTTTATGGAGTTTTAACTATCATGTAATGCAAAGCTATAGATCCTAGAAGTAGTTTAACATTTAAACTAAAGAATAAAAAATATTCACATTTCATAAACAATTTACTAAACATGAATATAAATTAAATTTAACAAATTAATAAACATTTTATTTATTTTAAAAAACATCAAACATTTATGAACTATTCATAAATATAATCTAGCTATAAAAATTTTATAAATTAAGTAAAATAAGAATATAAACACTTTATATTCAAAACTAATATGAACTCTTTCAGATTATTATTATGTAAAATTTCAAATATTAATCATCAAAACAATTTTGATGTGGTTTAAATAATATCTTTAAACATGGATTAACTTTTAATTTAAACAATTTCAAATTAATTAATCATGAATGATTAATAATCATAAATATAAAAGACTTTATATTTTAGCCTTATAATTTATAAACCTTTTATAAATTATTTCCTTTTATTACTAACTAAATAGTTTATTTCTATATCATAAGATATTCCATATAATTTTAAAAAGATATTTTTCACAACCCCCACCATCCAAAGATACTACAATGAGAGGGGATAGATAATGACCCCTGATTCCTGCCTCCAGTAGGCCCCGGGTTGGTGACTAGAACCAAGGGTGTAAAAATCTCACAATATGGGATGCATTAACCTTTATATTATAAATAGGATCAGGAGATAAGATTAATCAACCAAAAAACAACTCCAAGTCATGTTTATAAGAAAACCAAAAAACATCCCACAATTCATGTATAAATAGAACTGATACAGATAAAAGTCTCCAAAGTAAATACCCAAAAGTAAATCTAAATTAGAAACAGAGAAACTATAAAGGATCCAAGAAAGTAAGGTTTGGAATGGTTCATGAAATCCTTCTGAAAACCTAAAAACAATTTTATACACATAGGGTTTGCCTACAAGTATACTCATTAGGAAAACCAAAGCCTCATGTGCACATGTTAAAGAAGCGTACTAATGCTTCTGTGAGAAAACAGAAGAACCAAAAAGCCCCTAAATAGGTATACTAACCATCCCAACCTCACCAAGGCATACTCAACAAATGACGTAATCCAAGTAATACAATATAAGGTAAATTACATCGATGATAGGGTACCTCGCACCACTTGTCCACTGTTTAGACACTCTCACACCCTAATGTACAATGTCCTAGTGGTCTCACCTCTTCTGAATATACCACATAATATCTCATCCACATACACTTGGGCCTCACAACACATCCCACCCGCACACACCTGGGCCTCACAACAAATCCAGCCACATAAACATAGGCCTCACAACACATCACATCTTATCTCGAATACACCTGGGATACCGCATCACAACTCATCCCAAAGACACATGGGATATCACATCACAATTCATCTTGAAGACAACTGGGACACCACATCACAACTCATCCCAAAGACACATGGGATACCACATCACAACTCATCCTGAAGACACCTAGGATACCGCATCTCATCATCTAATTCACTAACAGACTTCCATCCATCACAGCCTGTGCAATACCCACCTCTCCTGGAAGAGGGACTAAGGAAGAGCAGGTGTCCATCCATCCATCCTCCCAACGGGATGATGGGAAAGACACCCCTATGTGACTATATGGGTGTTTGGCACATACTGCTCAACATGGGTGGGTGCTTATAGAAATCACAAGAATATACAGGGTATATATATAGTATAAAACACTCAAGCCCAACCTATGGGTTAACAAACAAACCAAACTACTCACAACACTACAAATTTTTCTACCACCTTTAAATGAATTTATCAGTAACTATAATAGTCATTTCAAATGAATAAGGTCTCTTCATTTCATTATTTAGAATCAACCACATTTAATCACACAACACATAATTTAATTTTCCATCAAAAAGGTTATATACCATTAACCAAACCAAACTCATTCCATTCCAAACATTATTTAACAATTTTTCATTTATTTATTCCACCGCAACTCAGTCATATAGCATAAATAAACCACATATCACAAGAAACCAGTCACTCCAAATAATCACACCTCACCGCCCCATAAGCACAGCCAACCAAACTATCAGCCCCACATCCCAACCACACATTTTTGTCCCATAGGCACAGACACATAACCACATATCACCCCATTCCCCAACCACACATCCTTGTCCTAGAATCACATCCACATGTCACAACACATCAAGAGCCATTTATATATTTTCAAAGGGATTTTATCACATTCCACTTTACTTTAGGGGTCTTATCACACAAACCAAAATCTTAGGGAAACCATTTCATAATCCATGTATAAGTAATTAATCAATTTCCATTCAAGGTGATGTCACAAGAAGCACAAAAAACAAGGGTTCCACACCTTATGTCAAATAGTGCAAACAAAACCACCAATGGCCACAATTTTCAATAGGGCATCAAGCTCGAACAATCATAATAACACAAATAATATCAAAGCTATAAAAGCATGCGAACAAACCCCATTTTCCCCTAAATTTAAATTTAACCAATTATTTATTATTAATTAAGCTAGAAAAACCATAATCCATAGATAAAAAAGTAAACCCCTCCCTCATGATACAAAATAAATATAAACAAGGGAATCTCTGCCTTAAAGAAGCTTTTTAAACTCATTATGCACTATAGGGTGAAGAATAATTCCCATGAACCATAACCACACCACAAGAACTGCGGATCAACCTATACCACACCAAGGAACCATCAAAATAAAACCCAAACACACCCCCAACCAAAGAAACACCACCATAGTGGATCCCCAAGAGAAGAACGGAAGGAAAATAATAAGAAGGAGGACTCACCACGGATCAACCAGGGATCTCCAATGAACAAACACCAGGATAAACAGATCATGGAGTGAGGAAAGGGGCTTGAAGAACACCTCGGAGAACCTAGGGTTCACCCAAAATGAGAGAAAGGAGAAAAATAGCTGAATGAGGGCACCTAGGGTTCACCCAAAATGAGAGAAAGGAGACAAAACAGCTGAATGAATGATAATTTAGCCGAAAAGAATTTTAAAATTGCACTGGATTGGAGAATTACATGATGTGTAATCACTTTTCACATCGTGTAATCCCTAGGGATTAGTTTTTTCTGAAAAAAAAACCTCTTAATTGTATTATTTATTTTTAACCCTGATATATTAAATATTGTGAAACCCTATTTCACATCGTATAAAAAATTTATACGTTATGAAACCTCCTTGGTCAAGTCGTGAAAGGAACTTTCACATCATGTAATCCACTTATAGAACATGTAATTACTGTTTCACTTCCATATTCCACTCAAAACCCCAATACTACCCCCGAACACCTCTAATGATCAAAGCTGGAAAAGTAATATATTGGGAAGGCATAGACCATTACATTATATACCTCTCAAATGATTCTCTCCCTCGAGAATCCAAAACCAAGACCAAAAGAAAAGTGGTTTGAATAATCACCCCACGAGATACCTCTCAAGGATCTCATCACACCTAAAACGTTACCACCAACCAAACATGATAAACCAAATTATCACAAAACACACTATATAGCGACAACATCAAAACCACAAGTCGCCTCCTCTCACACAACCACACTGCTGCAAAACCACTGCACAACCAAAAAACTACACTATCCCAAAACAAAAATTAGGGAATGTTGTCCTCTATGTCAAGATACTATCCACTTTGTGTGGCACTGAATTTCCCACACGGGTTTAATTGCATCATATTTAATGTGTATTAATTAAAAATCATGTCCTCCCCTTTTCATATGTCAAGAATTTATCACACATCGCACCACACACATCAAAAACCAAGGAAAACAGATCATCTCATAAAAAAAAGGATTCAAACATCACATCACAATGAAAAATAGTGAAAACAAAAACTCAAAACAAATCTGGGTACTGGGAATGCATCTACGTCCCTCACTCCCAAGTATTCTCCTCTAGGCCACCATAGACCCCCAACACAAGAACCAAGGGAATGGCCCATTCTCACAACACCTTACCTTGATGGTATTGGATCTCCACTGGATGCTCCACAAATATCACGCCATCCTAGATATCCAAATCTCCACCATTAATGACATGAGATTCATCATGAAGATACTGATGAAGATGAAAGATGTGAAAGGATTCATGGATCTTATCCTACCATGGTGGAAACTCCAACTGATACGCCCCCTCACCAACTCACCCAAACACTACAAAGGGCCCAACAAACCTAGGAGAAAACTTACTTCCTCTTCCAAACCTTTGCTTCCCACATCGAGGGGAAACCTTCAAGAATAAGTAGTCCCCAAACTATAAATACAAGGGCCTCCTCCTGCGATCAGAATAATACTTATTCCAGTCATGTGATGCTTACTTCCTCTCATGAACAAGCTCATATTTCTATATCATTATCTACACTACAATATGACCAAGAAAAATTGTCTCCTTGGACTCTATCTAGCATAATGGAGAACAACATAGTCTCTCATACAAATCCTTAAATGGGGTCATGCCAATGGAAGATTGAAAGATATTATTATAAGAAAACTCTACCAAAGGAAGGTTTCATACCCAAGATCCACCAAAGTACAAGACGCATGACCACAACATATCCTCCAAAATCTGGATAGTCCATTCCATCTACCCATCTATCCATTGGTGGAAAGCAGTGCTAAGGCATGACTAAGTGCCAAAAGCATGTTGTAATCCCCTCCAGACTTGTGAGGTAAAACATGTGTCCCAATCCAAGACAATGGAACTTGTAACTCTATGAAATCACATCACCTCATCCAAAAACCTCTTATCTAAAGCATCCATTGTGCTCGACTCCTTGATCACTAAGAAGTGGGTTAATATCGTTAACTGGTCACCATCACCCAGATAGCATCAAAACCTCCTTGAGATCTAGGTAACCCTATAAAAAATCCATTGGTATATTATCTCATTTATTCTTGGGAACATCCAAGGGCTGCAAAAAATCACCAGGAACATGATTCTCAGCCTTTAACTGCTGGAAAACCAAGCACTTCACCACAAACTTTGCCACTGCCTACTTCAACCCGGACCACCAAAACTACATCCTCAAGACATGGTACATATTATAAATTCATGAGTGTACCACCAAAGTTGATCTATAGAACTAAAAAAGAACTCCCTTTCACATTACTACCATAATAAACAACCTTCCTTAAAACAACATCTGGTTTCGACCATTCTCTAACCGTCCATCCAGAGCATCGCTATAGGAAACTCGATCGTGCATCACCTCTACCTCTGATTCTCCCCAATGAGATTCCTCTAACTGCTACATCAGAGAATATTACATCATCATCTTAAAAAATCAACCTCTTACACCATCCACCCTTTCGTTTAAGTTCAAGGATGTAAACCCCTCCATTTCTCTCCAAGCATCCCCATACTCCTGAACAACACCCTTCCATGACTTCCTACTCAAAGCATCATCCACAACATTCCCATTTCATGAGATATAGAAGATCTCAAAATCATAATCTTGAAGAAACTTCATCCACCTTCACTGCTACAGATTTAGATCACACTGAGAAAAGATATACCTTAAGATCTTGTGATCTGTGAAAGTGCTCCCCAATGAGGTAATGCCGCCAAAACTTCATCTCAAACACAACCAATGCTACCTATAGATCATGGGTTGTTTAGTTTCACTCATGGGAATGTAACTTCCTAGACCCAGAAGATATCACTACCCAATACTACATCAAGAAGCACCCTAATACCATACGAAAAGTGTCACAAAACACCTGAAACATCACTCCTTCCTTGGGAAACTGGAGCACTAGATCACTAACCAACTTCCCCTTCAAGTAACCGAATTCTTTATAGCACTGATCAATCCACACAAAATCTTGGTCTTTATTAGTGAAATCTTTCAGCAGGGATAAAAAACAAGAGAAACTAGGTACAAACCTCCAATAATAACCATCAAGACCAAGGAAACTATGAACCTCTACCACATTCTTGGGTGCTTACCAAGAAAAAATTGCTTCAACCTTCAACGGGTCTATTGCCACACCCTGTTGAGACACTACATGCCTGAGGAAATAAACCTCTCATGTCCAAAACGTACACTTGGTAAAATTTCTATAAAGCTGGTGGCATTGAAGAACATGCAAGATAGTTCAGAGATGTTCAGTATGATCCTCTTATGACTTCAAGTAGATTAAGATATCATCGATGAATATAAAAACAAACCAATATAGTAACTTACAAAACATAGAGTTCATAATCCCCATGAAAATGGATGGTGAATTCATGAAATCAAATGGCATGAATACAAAATCAAAGTTCCCATACCTACATCTGAAGGAATTATTTGGGATATTTCCCTCCTTCACTCTCAAGTGGTGATATCCAGACCACATATTGATCTTAGAAAGCCAACTCTTCCCTCTTAGTTGGTCCAAAAGATCTAATAACCTTGGAAGTGGTTAATGGTTCTTGACCGTCACCTAATTCAACTCTAATAATATATAAAATACCTCAGACCCCCATCTGCCTTCTTTGAAAACAACGCTGGAGCACCCCAAGGTGACACACTAGGATGGATAAAACCCTTCTACATTATATCATCTATCTTCTAAAACTCGGAAGGTTCCATCCAATAAGGATCCATTGAAATTAGAGAATCAATAGGTTGTAAGTCTATCCTGAACTCAACATCAATCCCAGGGGGTAGCATCACAACCTCCTTAGGGAAAACATCCAGGTACTCCCCAATGACCCCGGGAACCTCTACCATCTTAGTGTCCACTAATTCCACTAACAACTTAGCCAACAAGGAAAGAATGGATGTTATACACCGACTGTCCACCTGACAACCCCGCTCCCCAAAAAACACATGTTTTCCATCCACATCCCAAAACATGAATCTCCTCTAGAAAAAATTGATAACAGTATGTACAAAATATAACCAATTGATGTCAAGGAATAAATTATATGTCTATATCTGTATCAAGAAAATATCCACATGGTATGGTTGTGGACCCATCATCATTCTTCACCACCAGCACACATCAAACAAATTTTTCTGGCCTCAGACTAGTGCACTCAACACAGGGGTCATAGGAATCCTCTCTAATTATAGTCTCAGGTCAAGGGATAGAGTGGGTGAAAAAAAGGATTATGAAGATCTCGAATCAAATAAGGCACAAACAAGGGTACCAAACAATTAATCATACCTCTAATGATCTTTGGCCCCTCTGAAACTACTACCCCCAGTGTGTGAAACTGACCATGCCCAAATCCTATAAATCTCTACTAACGACCACTTCACATCCATGCTTGGGTCACAGTCACTAAACGTGAGGAAAATCCTGAATTCATCTTCTACCTACTCTATATCCCCTTAGCAAATCATAATCCTGCTGCCCCTACTGCTAAAACGACCTCACTGGAAACTACTATTCAGGATGGTGTTGAACCTATCCACCTCCATCAAAATGATCTCAGGGAACCAATGGGAACTGGCTTTGAAGATGGACATGAACCCCACAACCAAAACACGCTCGCGCAAATCTCCCACGAAAAGCACTGAAACCACTGGCACCATAAATCTGAAAGGGAAGATGCTGAGGTTGACTCCCTACCAGTCGAAACCTTGAAGGTCCTGGTACTTGAGACCTGTCATTGATAACTTCTACAATTAATGAACCCTTATGGGTCCCTTTCAATGGAAATCCTCCTCTTGAGTGCAACTTCTTGATCACCTTTACCTTCTTCTAAACCTCAAGGTATGTTGGAAATGTAAAATGTGTAACTGTATACTAGATAGAAGGATAGAGTGCCTTATCAAGATGCCTTACATGAGACTCCTCGTCTAGAAAAATATCTGGGGAAAAATGTACAAGGTCATTGAACTTTATTCCCAACTCCCACACTGACATTATCCCATACTAAATATAAATAATCTCCTACCTCTTTACTACCTTCATGGTTGAAGAAAGGAACTCTTCATAGAAATCCTTCTAAAAGTCGACTCACAAAACAACTTCCTCATTTCGCTCTCCTAGATATAGCGTCCACCACTAACACGCAGATCCACGCATCTCACTGAATGCCAAAGGGACCTAGTACTTCATCGGGGCTCAGATAAAACTAAAAGTGATCTCAAGATCCTCTATCCAGCTATCTATCTCCATGTCTGAAACACTTACCTTGTACTTCCCCAAATCCTACCTCTAGAAATCATGTGGTGTCCTCTACCATTGATCATCCTCCTCATCCGGATCAACCCTATGGTGATCAACTGGATCAGCCTGTTGAACCTCAACTACCTAATCCATAGGCAGACGATAACTAAGATCCATAGTTGAAATGAAAACAAGGATATCCTATGACCAAGTAGTATGTAATTTTATTAAGATTCATTTTAACTCATTTAATTCATTTTTTTATTTATATCAACTTTCCCAAAACAACCCTATTAAAATAATAGAATAAGTCATTATGATGCATGCACCTTTCCTAGGTCTCTACCTTGCAAGTAGGTCCATCTCACTTAGTTGTTTGATAAGCTCAGAGTCTGTGCACTAGATCATAGGGGGGGGGCTAAAATCCCATGTCCTAGCTGATCTCCCTAGCCTATGTCATGCACTAAGGTCAACTAGAACTGTTGCCATACCATCCCATGAAATACTCATTATGACTAACTCAAAACTCTATCTTATCTCTCAACCAAACCTCTGATACAACTCTGTCACAAACCCCTCCCTCCAAAGATATTGCATGAGGGGATAGATATAATGACCCCTGAGTCCCACCTCTAGTAGTCCCAGGTTGGATACTAGCACCAAGGGTGTAAAAATATCACAATATGGGATGCATTACCCTTTATAATATAAATAGGATCAGGAGATAAAATGAATCAACCACAAAAAACTTCATGACATATATATAAGAAAATCAAAAACCTCCCCACAATGCATGTATAAATAGAACTGATACATATAAAATTATCTAAAGTAAATACCCAAAAGTAAAGCTAAAGTAGTGACACAACAACTGTCAAGGATACGATCTAGTGAGGTCTTTAACAGTCTATGAAATCCTCTTAAAAACCTAAGAATAATTTTATATACATAGGGTGAGCATGCAATTATACTCAGTAGGAAAACCAAATTCTCTTGTACACATGGGAAAGAAGTAGACTAATTCTCCTATGAGAAAACAACAGAACCAAACAATACCTAAACAAAAATACTAACCATCCCATCCTCACCAAGGCATGATCACCAAATAACAAAATACAATTAATACAATATAAGGTAAATCACATTGATGATAGGGTACCTCGCACCACTTTCCCACTGATTAGACACTCTCACACCCCAACGGAGAATGTCCCTACTCTCCCACCTCTTTCGAATATACCACATCACATCCCACTTGCACACACTTGGGTCTCACAACACATCATGCCCGCACACACCTGGGCCTCACAACACATCCCATCTCATCCCTAAGACACCTAGGATACCACATCACAACTAATACTGAAGACACTTGGGATATCACATCACAACTCAACCTGAAGACACCTGGGACACCTCATCACAACTCATCCTAAAGACACTTGGGATACCATATCACAACTCATCCCAAAGACAACTAGGATACCACATCTCATCATCTAATGTACTAACAGACTTTTGGCCATCATAACATGTGCATTACCTACCTCTCCTAGAATAGGGAGAAAGGAAGAGTGAGTGGCCATCCAACCACCCCCCCCCCCCCCCCCGCATGACTATGCAGGTGTTCGGCATATAGAGATCAACGTGGGTGAGTTATGTATATAAATCAGAAGAATATATGAGGTATATATATGGTATCAAACAATCAATCCCAACCTATGGGTTCATAAACAAACCAACCAACTCAAAACACTGTCACTTTTGTTGCCACCTATAAATGAATTTATCAGAATCTGTAATAGTCATTTCAGATGGAAAATATCCCTTCATTTTATTATTTTGCATCAACCGCATTTAATCACACAACCCATCATTTAATTTTCCATTAAAAAACTTTCATCCCATTAAACAAACCAAACTAATTTCAATTAAAACATTATTAAACAATTTTTCATTTATTTATTCCATCACTAATTGGGCATCTAGCATAAATCAACCACATATCACAAGCAACCAGTCACCCCCAACAATCCTACCTTGCCAACCCATAAGTACGATCAACCAAAATATCATCCCCACATCCCAACCACACATCGCCATCCCAAAATCATGGCCACAAAACCACATATCACCCCACACCCCAACCACACATCACTTTACCACAAGAACAACCACATGTCACAACACATCAAGATCCATTTACATATTTTCAAAGGGTTTCTTTCATATTCCACTTTACTTTAGGTATGTTACCACAAAAACAAAAATCTAGGGGCAACCATTTCATAAGAAAAGTATAAGTAATTAACCAATTTTTATTCAAGGTTATGTCACAACAAGAAAAAAAAAACAAGGGTTCCACAACTTATGTAAAACATCGCAAACAAAACCACCAATGACCACAATTTTTAGTAGGGCACCAAGGCTGAATAATCAAAATAACACAAATAATATCAAATGTTTAAAAGCATGAAAACAAACCCAATTTTTCCCTCAATTTCAATTTAACTGATTCTTTATATTTAATTAATCCAGAACAACCATAATCTATAGATAAGAAAATTAAACCCCTATGACAAGATACTTAATAAAGATAAATGAGGGAATCCATGCCTTAAAAGAAGTTTTTTCAACTAACTGTGCACAGTAGGGAAAAGAAGAACATCCATGAACCACAACCGTACCATGAGAATCATGAATCAACCTATACTGAACCAAGGATCAAGAAAAATGAAACTCAAAAACACCCCTAAACCAAAGAAACGCCACTATAGTAGATCCCTAAGAGAATAACGGAAGGAAAATGATAAGAATGGTAGGAGAACTCACCACATATCAACCACAAATCTCCAACAAACAAACACTAAGATCAACATATCAATGAGGGATTAAAAGGGTTAGAAGAACACCTCAATGTACCTAGGGTTAACCCAAAATGATAGGAATAAGAAACCATGGCCAAATGAATGAGAATTCGGCCAAAACAAATTTTAAAATTTCACTAGATTGAGGAATTATACGACACGTAATCTTCTTTAATGTCATGTAATCCCCATGGTTCATTTTCTATTGAAAAATTTGTATCCTCTTCATTTTATTATTTATTTTTAACCCAAATATATTACACATAATGAAACCATCTTTCATCGTGTGTAAAAATTTTATACGTCGTGAAACCTCCCTAGTTAAGCCAAGAAATGAACTTTCACATTGTCTAATCCATTTACACAACATGTAATTCCTTCTTCACTTCCCTCTTTCACTGAAAACACTAGGAACTCCCCCTAAACACCTCTAATGTTCAAAGCCAGAAAATTAATGATCCGGGAAGGCACGGACTGTTACATTATTTATCAATATTAACAATTAATATTTTGGAATATTTTAAATGTTAGAAAAACATTTAATTAATTTTAAAAAAATTATAATTAATTAAGTTATAAACCTTTTATAAATTAAATTATCCCTAAATTCTATTTATAAGGATTTATAAACCATTTAAAACAAAATTTTAGAAAAAAAATTTAAAGATTTTAAGCCTAACCACGGGTTGCACTACACCGTGGTGACCAAGATCTAGTCGTTTTGGAAAGAAATGTCGTGAAAAAAAATTAAAAACAATATAGGGAACAATTTTTCTAGGATAATATCATAGTTCCTATAGAATCTAGTGAATAACCTCAATCGTTTTCACTACACATAGGTGTCAATAATCTGAGCATTTTAAAATCACCATGGCTACAACATGGTCAGTGGAACACCATGGTGATAGTGATTCTTTTAAAAAACATGGACTAAACATATTTAATCCTTTATGAAACTCTCTTTGATTCAATGAATGGGTTTTTTGGTTCATAAAATGACCTTTATTAGTGGAATTGAACCCAAAATACAAGTGAATTTATCTCTAAGAATCAAACATGTAAATTCATTTAAAAATGGAGTATAAAATGGCATACCTTAACTACACGAACATCAAAATGCTCTATATTCATTATTTAGAAAATTTATCTTAATTAATATCATAAGGAGTATCAAACAAATTCATCCTTCCTCTGAGGGGAATATACCAACCAATGGATCTATGAATACCACATGAGGACCCCTGAATGATTAAAGGGGTGATATCACCTTCTCCAAGCGATGAACGAGATTTGGGAATGGAAGAGAGATTAGATTAGTTTTCAAAAAATTCATAATAGCCACATACACACATTTATAGCACAATAGTAGAGGACCCCATCCCTTTATAGTCACCCCTGACACTCTTTATTGAATGAAGAGTGTCAGCCACATGAAATAGTTTGAGTTTAATATCATAAAACTTGGATGTTACTCATATTGGAGTGTTAATTGATTGAAAACTTCAATGAGTGAGATACTCCATCTATAAATGAACCAATTACATAGTTCATAATTTATAAAATCATGTAGGATAAGAACTTGTCACTAAACAAGCATCATATACATGATAAAGGAAGCATGGTCATCACCCTGACTTCATATGCATCACCACAGTATGGTGGTTCCTATTTTAGTGCACATATAATAATGAGTACTCAATAAAGTAGTGGTTATAGGTACTTAATAATATTTATAGATTAATTTGGTTGGTATAGTTATGTGTTTATGATGATACATAAGTTTGAAATTTTTTAAATTTTGAAGAGTTTCAAAATGAAGAACAAAATGAAATTATAAAAAGCATTGAGATTATATTATCAAATTGGGGTGGTTAATACTTGATCCAATAATTCAATCATTGTAATACCCAAAAAAAATTATGAAATATTTCTCTTTAGATAATTTCATTTCTCGGGTAGCTTATGTTGTATGCAACACCAAGTTTAAAATAACCACGATATACTATAAAAATATTTTTATTTTAACATGAACATTATATCCTAGCCATTGAATTAGAGTATACAAATATAAATAGATATATTATTAAATATATTAATGCTTAGTAAATAAACATTTAATTTTTTTTAATAGAGTCGTTTTATTCTTCAAAAATATGTTTTCTTTAAAAAAATATTTTATTGCTTTCTATGAGAAAATAAATACAATTAATTTTGAAACTTTTTAAAAAAAATAATTGAAAAAATAAAATTTAATTTTGAATTCATCATTCCAAAATTATCTTAGTATGATTTTTTATGAATTTTTATGAATTTTATAAAAATTTTGAAATTTTCATGAATAGTGAAAAATACTAATTTACATTGAAAACTGTATATTATTTTAAAATATTTACAAAACTAATTATATTTTGAATTATTTATAAAAAATTATTTAGTTACTTTTTGTTATAAATAATTTAATTTTGGTCTTTGAAATTAATTTTATACATGAATTTAGTATAAAAACATTTTATACTTAAAAAAGGCATTTTCCAGAAAAATTATTTTTCACTGTGTTTTTCTGGTTTAATTTTAAATTAAATTTTGAAACTTATGTATTTTAAATTTTGAAAAATGGATTCTATATTTGGAATCAAGAGGTCCAAATTTAGTAAATATACCACTTTTATATTTTATCAATATGAATAATAACCCTAGTAATATTTATTATCTCGGTGAAGGGTAAATCAAGTTAATCCAGATTAAATATAAGAGATAAGGCCATGAGTTTTCAACCAAATTATTATTACATGAATTAAATTCTACCATTAACACATAAGGTTAAAAATTTAGTTATTTAATGGGCATTTTTCCATGAAAATTACTTAAAAAATATTAAAATCAAAGAATCTGCCAAAATGTCACACTCTTATTTTTAATAAGTATAATATTTTTAATATGGAGTTATCTAGAAGATATGCTCGACTATAAATATTATTTTTAAATATAAAATATTTATAATCATCAAGGAAATTTAATTTAAATTTTTATGTATTAAATAATAAACCTAAAGGCATTCAAAACAGTGGTGTAGGTTTTATTCAATTAACAGAAAATCAAATAAATGATGATAAAAATATTAAAATTAATATAATTTGAGAAAGTTAAGGTGATAAAAAAATTATATAGATTACCGTGAAATGATTAGTATATAATAAAATATATGGTTCTTATTTTACTTATTTTATTCATGTTCTTAAATTCTAAATTATTGAATAGTATTAAATTTGACAATAATGATATTTTATGTGATTAATATTTTATTAAATTACTTAAAAATAATAAAAATATTTTAAAAAATAAAAATTTATTATGATATGGTTTAAAATTTCATAATTGTATATTTATGGTTATATTTACACCCTATAAGTGAAAATTACAACCTTTTAATATTGAAAAGGTTGTTACCATAGTTATAATTAAAATATGTTAACTAAGGGTTAATCAAAATGATAAAGTTTAAAATAAAACAAAAAATGTCTCAATTTTATCGTTTTATGAGATTTAAAACTTATCTTATCTTAACATTAATTTCATAGAAATTTGGTGATATTTGGATAGAAAATGAATTTATTATAATTTAATCTTTTGAGAAATTCCAAAACACCCCTCTCCTCCTTTAAAAATACCACCCATCACAACCCATTTTCCTCCCACCATCCAAACCTTGAATATTTCAAAATATCTATAAAAAACTTTCCACCCTACTCTACACATTCAAAATTGTTTCCATTATCACCAAAGTACCAATTCCAAGTTCCTTAAGCGGTCATTCAAGGAGGTGATATTCAAGAGGTAACTTTCTTAAACCACCTCTCTTAATTTCTTTTCTTCTTCTAGCTTCTCCTAACCTCATTGATTAATCAAAGAATGATAAATATAGTATAATTTATATACTATAATTTTATATTTCTTATAGAATATTTTATGCCCAGCACTTTTTCTCATCTCCTCTTATCCAAAGAAAGGAAATTATTGTCCAAATTATGGAAATTAACTGTCTCCGTGGATATTGAGTTTTCCTTTTCCATTATTGACTTCAAGGATGGTAAAAAAATTATTATTATTGTTAAATAAAATTTAAATAAGTATATTATAACTTTTTAAATTTTTTGAAACTAATATATATACATGATATTAAATAAAATAAAACTAATGTGCGATGGTTGGAAAAACTACCAAAATAAAATAAGCATTTATCATTAATGTTTTATCAAATAAATCATCCTAATGTTAGAAAAAAATAATATATGTAAACATTTAAACTTATGTAATTCTATTAATATCATTTCATTCTACTTATTTAATAGTATTTCCATTGGATAATATATTTCATAATTATACATAAGTGAACTGACTATGAAACCATGAAGCAAACATTCACGAAATGATGAAATTGAACATTATAACTCATAAAAATGGACATAAATGAACTTAATAAAATTATAATAAATAAAATAAATGTAAAATTTGTTATTAATTAATAAATTAATGAATATAATTTTATTATCTATGAAATTAAGTGCAAGTAAAGAACGCATTTGTACATAAGGTAAGAGATCTCTTTGAACCTCTATATTTCCTTTAGGTTGTGATCTCTTTATCTTTGCCTCAATTTATCTCTTAGTTATTCTCAAATAATTATAATATATTTTTTTATATGTATCACACATATATATGTATCTCAATTCATATTTCTTTTATGGGTAATTACATGATTTAAAAGGGTCCTCTTCTTAATTATTCTCGATAACCAAACCCAATTAAAGAGAATTTCTCCATTTTTACCTATTTTCACATAAAATTCATAAACTATTTTAAGAATATAATATTTTTATAAAATAAATCAATTTATCATGAAAAAAAATTCTAGTTAATTTTTGGTTTTATTAGAAAAATTATTTATTTATCCCCTTTAAATACTCTTTATTATTTTCCCTAAATTGTACTTAAGTGGAACATTTATAATGCTACCTAACCACTATTTTTCATGTTTTCAATTCAGTTAGATATCATAAATCATGATAAATTATTATTTTTCCTTTATTAATGACCAAAATTGATTTAAATCCCTTCTTTCATTGGTATTATTGTTATACACCCTTTGTTTATTCATTATGACATGATTACGATACCCATTTCTTTCCATGGGTAATACTTATGTTTATTCCTTATGTTCGATTATTTATGTGGCACAAATATGCATGAACATGTTATGATAGGTTCACCCAGATAAAAATCCAATGAATTGTGTAATTTTTTAGTCTCATGGTACTTTAGGTATGGGATTATAGAGTAAACCTAATCCATTATAGGACTATGTCCATCGTATGATATAGTCTTCACAGTTAGCCTTGACTTGTGTTTATGTCATGTTATGTTTTTCTACCACTTTACTATATTTCCATGATCATATGATTCCATGTTATATATGTTATTCTTCCATATTTTTATTCATAATCAATGCCTTTTATGTTATCATGTTATGTATTCTAACTCATCTGATGTGCTTTATTCCCATTTTTATTCCATTACTAGGACTTTTAGATCATTATTTTTTCCTATGTATTCCCCAGGTTATCCTATGTGTTTGTAGTATTTCAAAGGGGTTTAGGAGATCATTATGAATATTAATAAAAATATTTTTTATTCTTCTTCTATATTTCCTAATTATGTACCTAGTCTTCCAATGGAAGTATAATTTTAAATCCTTGGTTTGTATTTGGTAGATAATTATTCTTAAAATCATGTAATAATATGTATAAAAGGCTTGGGTCACTATAGTTGGTATTATGGTATAGTCTAGTTATTTTTGGGATTAAGACTAGAAAACTTTACTAAAAACCCTATGGATAATTCTATCACCATGGATAACCTAGATGGAAACATAGGGAATCACATGTTAAGATATAATTTTAATTTATAATTTTATCCTTCAATGTTCAAAGTTTGTTTTTTATATGCTTATTATCTATGTATTCAAGCCCCATAATTTTATTTTTATTTTCTATTTAATTTCTGTAAATAGGATAACTCATTTCAAAAATCAATGTGATAGGCAATGTAACGATTTCCATAATGAGATGCCAAACCTGATGAGAACGGGAGCTCAAAACATCATGATAGTACTTGATCAATTGGCTCATGTTATGAATAATAACTTGAATCATGTAGAACTCCCTCATTCTACTAAGAAATATCAAGCTATAGTCGAATACATTATGCGAAAAATACCTCTTGTCTTTAGTGGATCTTATAATCCTCTCATTGCAGAATAATGGATTAACTCCATTAAGAAGATATTATTTGTACTTTAATTATTAGAAGAATATAAAGTTGTGCTATCAGTATACCATTTTTATGTGGAAGAAAATTTTTGGTGGACATTGATAAATAACATGAAGACTGAATAGTAAATTGATTCCATGGAATGGTAATCATTTAAGGAGATATTTTTCAATAAATATTTTCCCCAAACACTCTCTCTTAAGATGGAGAGGGAGTTCCTTGGAATGAAGAAAAATTAATATGAGTCAATTAGAGCATATGAGGTGAAATTTAAAAGTCTTGAATGATATGCCTCTAAATTTTTCTTGAACATTGAAAGCATGGTAGGCTTCTTTTTTGGATTAAATCTAATTCTATAAAAAGCATTAGCGATTTGAGACATTGACAACTATGAGAAGGTTTTATGTTGTTCCCTTAAGGTTGATATGGATATTGGAGACTCTCAGTGGTATTATTGGATAAAAATAAAAATAGAAAGATTGAGTTTAATATTGGAGGATCAATAGATAAATCTCATGATGGAAGGAAAACCCAACATCCCACAAGTCAAAAGTGAGGGAAGAATTTAACGAACCAAAATTTTATCAATGGAATTTCCATTCTTATAATTATTTCATATATTATGAATCACATAAAAACTCATAGAGAACACAATTCTAATTTTATAAATGAATAATGAATGAAATAAGTGGTACTTCTAGAAATTAAGAAACCTATACTGATGGAATAGTAATTTAACTGTTGAAATAGTGATGTGACGATTAGGAATAGTAATACATCCAATATAATAGTAACATCACCTATGAAAGTATAAATAAAATCTAGGTATATTATAAATTAAAATATGATATATTTATATCTTGGTATAAGTAAATAAATGTTTTAAAAATGATAAATTAATTTTTGGTATTTTTATAAAACATAAATGTTTATTTATAATTTTATAATTAATATAATGATTTAAAAGAAAATTTATTTTAACAAATAGATTCATAAATTAATATATTATTTTATTATAATTATAATATAATTTTATAAGACCTTAATTAATTTTTCAAAGTGTCATAAAATCAGTTATAATTTTAAAATTGGTATTTTTTTAATAAATGATGATTTTAATTAAAAATAAAATTTATCATATATATAAAATTATTTTCATAAAATGGAGTCTATTTTTTAAATATATACATCAAAAAATGGTTGGGTTGAATTTTTGGAATTTTTCTAAAATAGTTGAATTTGTTGGTGAATAGTGAAATACGGTAACTTCTGGTATTTAACAAATACCTGAATTATTGAGTTATGTATGATGTATGGATGAGGTAATAACCCATTGGTTCAAACTCACATGCACTATTTATTTTACTTAGCCACCAGAATCAACACTATTTATTTTCTTAAGCCAAAAATAATAAACAAATGAGTAAAATAATAAAAAAAACTCTCTCCTTCCACTATAAATACCACCCCTCACCACATCTTCTCTTAGCAACTTAATATCCTTAAATGTTGGGAAATAATCCCTCAAGTTGTCCCCTTATAATGTTTTAGGTGTGGTTGTGTTTGTTGAAAAATACAGATGATCGTGAATGAGAATTGTTGGTGTTTTCCGACGATAGATTTTCTAGGTGGTGTAGTTTCCCAGTGTTTGTCAAATTTTTGGGCCTCAAAATTGGGGGTTTGATGTTTGAAAAGGAAGGATTTATTCATAGGAGTGAATGGTATAAATAAATTTGAATAAAATTGTAAAATGATGAGAACCGCATACCATAATTCATGGGACGTGTACCATGTGTCGGGAACGGTACGCGGAGCGCTGAGAACGGTATGCGGAGTGGAGAGAATAGTACACAAGACCGGTTCATGAAACCAAAAATGGTTTGTGGTGGAAGGTGATGTGGTGCGTGGATGGTGTGTCATTGAAGGAGGATATTGACTGCATAGGAACAAAGATAGTACGTGGATCGGAGAGGAAAACGGTCCACAGGTAGCTTGCGGTTCACGGTGGTAGAAGGATCAGTAAGCGGTGAAGGCTATATCGAAGATTTGGTAAATATTGGATTATCATATTTTATAGATATATTTTCCTATATAAGAATCTATAATTCCACCAATTACTTTTGAGATTGAATATCATTAGATAAAGTCTTTTTGATCTGAGATTTTGGCAAAGACCGAAGGAAGTTCGCGAAGGGAGGTTCATGAAGGCTGAAGTGGTTCACACAGAAGAGATTCCACCAAAAGTTTTTGCAGAGAACTGTAACCCGCAAAGAACATGCTACGCATAAGAAGAAGTCATGATACATGATAGCGGTTCACGAAGGCGGTCCTAGAATAGAGAACAATTTGCTAACATAGGGTAGTTTTTTGAGGAGGTTCGTGGAGTCCCTATGCAGAGGTGGTGTGCGACAATGAAGGTAGAGGTAGTATGAGGATAGAGGAGGTTCACAAAAGAGGCGGCAGTATGCAGAGCAGGCGGTTCATGTACCAAACTCGGTACTCAGTACGCGGGAGACGAAGGTGGTTTGCGATTTTCTTATATAATCTTGTGAAAGCATCAAATCAGTTTGAGAAAGTATTTTCCAATGCCTAGCAGTACTCGGGAAGGTGGACTTAATCTATGGGTGAAAAAGGAACTTTAACAGAGCATCTACCTATATTTGAGGATGAAGGAATTCATGAAAATGAAGGGACCTATATATCCAAAAACTTTGTTTGACCTACAAGTCAATAAAATGTGTGGGGATTCGTTTCCAAGAGCAGTGAGAAAAGGAAGAGGAAGACGGAGACCCTTTCCACCGGCATTGAGCTAGAGAAAGAGTCATTGAGAGTGACCCTTGGTAAAGTAGTGAGTATACCCTAAACTTTGAAAAGGCAGTGAGCCTAGGAATAGAATATCTAGCCCAAACTTTGTACTCGTTATTTGTTGAGAGCCTTAGTGAATTTGGTACATCAACACATCGTTATTGTATGCTCCTTGGACGTAGCCCAGTGAGGGTGAACCAAGTAAAAAAATTTGTTTCTTGTGCATGATTTCATTTTTGGTTATATATTTATACAGGAGGAATAGAGAATTGAGTTTTGTCTAACAATGAAACAAGATCCAAAAAGTAGAAAGTTTTAATCTGCCATACCCGGATTCACCCCCCCCCCCCCCTCAGGGTATTCAACCTAGTGGACTTAACAATTGGTATCGGAGGGAATGGTTGAAATTCAGTGGTTCTATCTCAATAAAAAGAAATGGAGGTGGTCAATCATAAAGGAATTCCAATCATTAACGGAAATAATTTTCAACTATAGAAGAGTCGGATGCAGTACTACTTCCGATTAGGAGGGATGGATGTCTTTACAGCAGCTATGCATGGAATATCAGTTGACATTAATAATGGTGCTCTATCAGAATATGAACGAAGGAAATTGGATGTTGATACTAAAGAGATCAATGATTTAAGGGGATCCCTATCAAATGCGATTTATACGAAGGTGATTTCCTATAAAACATCACATGAAATGTGGGAAAAATTATTAAACATTTATGAGAGAGACACAAAAGTCTGAGAAGCCAATATGCAGATTATATGGAAAAAGTATGAGGATATCAGAATGAATCCCAATGAGACTATTAATGAATTCTATAACAGGATAAATATTATTGTGGAAGACATGCGGGGTCTTGGAGAATTCATTGAATATATAAATATTGTGAAACATATCTTGAGGAAACTTCCAATATGGTTCAATCCAAAAGTTTCAGTGTTGGTAGACAAAGACCCGATAGATATGATGCTAGATAACCTATACATTACCCTTATAGCATATGAAATGAGAAACAACAATAAAATGCAGTAGAAAAGGGGAAGTCTAACAAAGTGGCATTCAAGGCCAGGAAGAATCACTCGGTTGAAGATAGTCCTGACGAGGATAATATGGATGATTTCATGTCATTTCTCTCCTCCAATATGAAAAGGGGAAAAGGTAAGTTCAAAGGTAAACTTCCATTTTCATGATTTCGATGCGGAAAGATTGGGAATTTTGCAGCAAAGTGTCCTAAGAAGTTTGATGATCAAAATGAATAAAATGATGAAATTATCCAAAATAAGTATTCGTCAAATGAGAAATGGAGGAGAAGTATTATGATAAAGTTATTCAAAAAGAAGAATATTATTTCAAGAAAGGATGAAATTCAGAAGAATCTAAGGCAGAAGATTTGGAGGACTGCAAGGATCATAAAATAGATGCTTTGGTGGCAGTTGTCAGAAATTCATTAACAAGAGAAGAAAGTGAAAATGAAGAAGTATAAATTGAAGGAAGATTTGATCTTTAGAATGAATTAAAATATACCCTTTAAGAGGTAGATATTTTGAGATCCAAAACAAATAAAGCTAACAAATTTTTTCATGATTCCAAACTCTTTATGCAGTAATAGGAAGAAGAGAATTATGAGCTGAATACAGAAATTGAAAAGCTAAAGTCTTCAATTCTAGAAATCTCAAAGAAGGTGGTTGAGTATGAACTCAAAAATGAAGAATAGAAAATAGAAATTGATAGTTTTACTGAAACTGGAAAAGATCAAATTAAATTTATCGAACAACTAGAAGAATAAGTCATGAGTCCATGACGAACAATTAAATATTAGGAGAAACTAATAACTATCGTTTCGACATTAGGAAAGAAGATTATACAGGCAATAGAGAAGATGATATTTGAGTAGATTGGTCCATCAAAACAGAAGGCAGATATGGTTCAAGTAAGACCACAAGCACCCACTCCAAGACTGAAGACTGATTTGGGGATGAAGAAGAATCAGAAGATTCAGAGAACCCAAGGCACAACTAGTGGTGCATCATTTCCACATAGGAATGTATCTCACATAAGATTCTATTGTTGTGGTAATATAGGACACTCTCAAAATGTATGTTCCATAAAAAATAGGTATAAAAGGGAATAAGACCAATAGAGGTGGTCGTACAGAGATCAAAATTCCATGTCATCATTTGATGGTCATTGTTTCAGGTGTAAAGGGCTCAGACATATGGAAATATATTGAACATCAACAATACATAGGAATGTTCCAAGGTGTACTAAATTGGTTCATAAGAAGCATCTAAATGTATCTTCAAGAGAGCTAAAAATTCAAAATCTATTTGTACCCCTGTAGGTTGAAGATTGATCGACATATACTGAGAAAGATCAAGATTATCATTTGATGTTGGATATGAATTCAAATACTTGGGTCAAGAATAAAAGGGTAGAGCAGGCAGTGGTTGTAGAAATTACATTCAAGGCATCAGATCACACTAGGATATAGATCGTTGATAGTGGATACTCTTCCTATATGATGGGAAATAAGGATCTAGTGATCGGAATCAGGTATGATAAAGAAGGTATCATAAGATTTGGTAATGATGAGGGCTTTAAAATTATAGGTTCAAGAAAAAACTAAGTTTAGAGGAAAATACATGATATGAGAAGATGTTTTGGTTATTGAGAGTCTTAGTCACTACTTGCTTAATGTTAGACAATTGTGTGACTCGAGGCATGCAATAAGTTTTTCAAAGAATGTAATGCCCCAACCCTAGTTACCCAGAGTCTGTGCATTATTCCATGACATTGACATGATTAAAAGGAATCAATTCCCGAAGTTCTGATCAGTTTAGCAGTCTTGGAAAAGAGGTTACATATATGAACTTCACATTACAATTTCTAACTTAAAATAAAACATAGATAATCCTTTGAGAATTCCATTATTCTCCTAGATTAAACCTACATATAAAACATAATACACTTTTTGGAATCCTGAGAAAATAAAACATAAGAAAGGGGTGATCTCAGATGCTTAGTAAGGATAAAAAATATAGCAGAAGCTATCATAAATAATCATAAACTTTTATGGAAAGGTACAAAATTGAAACACAAGACACTTAAACATAAAATTCAGTATAATATGGAAAATATAAATTAAATAATTCCATTTACTTATTCACATTGATATTTTACTAGTCGAATAATCACATGTAACATCAATAACTAATCTCCTAATGATGAAATACATAATTTCAGACATCTTTACCACAAAGTCAAGGCCTCTTGCCAAGACTCTAAATATAAATTTTGTCAAGGCCTTGTGCCAAGGCACTAGTTTTTCTTATAAGACCTACCAATGCATCGAGGGGCTATAGCGAGCCCCAACCATCACTTACTAAGTCTAATGCATTCCTCATATGAAAAGGGTGAAACATAATTTAAACATTCGTATTAAAACTAGCATACGAAATGTCAATACTTTAACCACAAACCATGAATGGTATAAAAATAGCACATCCACATTCAAACATAACTAATTCAATAAAATATGAAATATTGTATTATAGTAAATCAACCTCAATAAATAATAAAATACAATAAATAATTTTGACATAGATGAAAATAACCAGTAAAACTATTTGAGATAAATATCCCCTTTTCTTGAAAATATTTAAAAGTCACTCTATTTATCATAGAAGTCATTTAAAAGAGATTTTTGAATAAAAGTTTCCCATACCACTTTGAAACTTTTGAAAGGAATTTTAATTTCAAAATATTTATCTTCGTACAAATAAATACTTAGAATCATTTTTAAAACATGGACATTAATGAGAAATATTTAGAAGAATAAATCTTTAAAACATTTAAAATGGTATTTTAGTTAAAGAGTTCCTAACCAAATGTGAGACGCTTGAATAAAAATAATTAAGGAATAACATTAATAAAAACTTTATAATATCATGAGAATAAAGGAATTCATGATATAATATTTCAAAGGACGGTATATACACCGTATAAAAGTGAATTGGCGCATAACAATAAAGAATTCACAATGAAATGTAAATTGAGATGAAATCCCTTATAAAGACTATATCATCTGATTAAGTATTAATCAATGACATGATTATGTGTGAAAAATACAAATACACTCAATATGATTGGATATTAAATTAAAATAAATCATAGGACATTCACACATATTCTTGTAAAAACAAAACCAATGACTTGGATGTTTAACTCAATGAATGGAAATTGAGTTAAGATTACCTTTATCAATTTCATATCAAGGAATTGATAATTTATCAATGGTGTGATTATGTGTATAAAAATTATATCCACACAAAGGGGAGTGGAAATTACTACATAATTAAATAAATAGTTATTTCACACATAATATTTGAGTAAAATAATCAATGAAGTATGTGTAAAAACCAATGAGTTGAAATTGAAATTAGAATTTCCCTTGTCGATTTGGTAACTTACAAAACATACAACCCATGAAAGAAGGATCATAAAATGAAGATGTAAATACCCATAAATTAAATTATATTACACAAATAATATAATCATGGGCATTACATACTACACGCAAAATGAAATAGTGGCGAATATAGCATGAATCTCACAGGAATAAAAAGTGAGATGAAAACCCACATACCTTATACTTTCCTTTAGTAGAGGGTAAGTTAAACCTCCTGTATAATAGTTAAATAATAGTTATTAAATTATAAAAGAACCACATACATAAATATGATATCATATATGATCCTCTAATATTGATTTGTTAATGATATTTCAATAGTATCATTCTTTTGGGTGTAAACAGATTCATTTTCCTTTATATGTTTTGTTACGTAAGTCATGTTTCTTATGGATAGGATGTATTTTATTCATATACAGAAAGATATTAAGTTCTAAAACATTTTTTTTAATCATCAAATAAAAATTATTCTTGAATGGTTATGATGGATAATGAAATCACATCGCGTCGTGGAGACGATAAGTCGTACGTACGCACGAGCGACAATATCATTCTATTGATAGTGAAATCGTATGTAATTAGATAGTATATTATATATACATAATTATTGACATGTTATATTTATTATTTACATAAATTATACTCATTATTATACCCATCCAAATAATTAAGTGTTGAATAACAAACTACACCACGACGTGGAGACGGTAAGTCGTGCGCATGCACGCATGTTGACTTGTCATTCATAGGATGGATAAAATATTGAATATGGTTGTACCATATTTATAATACCATCACAGTATGTATAAGGTACTAGAGTTATTATTTTTTTATGGAAACAACAAAGAAATAAGAACTGGAAGAAGAAAATAACTTTGAAAGAGGTGACGAAATAATTACCTCTTCTTTGGGTGCTTCCTATTGATTTGTACAAAAAGGCTCCTTGGGTTGGTTTTATGATCAAAGTAAGGCCTCTAGATTTAATTGAGGATAGTTTGGAGAATATTTTAGTAGGTTTTGGCCGAGCCAAATGTCTTTGGAGGTGTGAATTTGAGAGAAGGGGAAGTACCCTCTTATAAGGGAGGTGAGGGGCACTTTAGGAAGAGCATGAAATATTATTTTATTATAAAATAATTTTCGATTTATAACAGCTCCAAATGGATTTATTTTAAAGATATGGTGGGTATGGGTATAAAAACTCTTAACCAATAGGTTTTATACAAGTTTGGGTCACCCTATTAACCTTATCCTTTAGATTTAACTCTTAGTTAAATAGTTTAACTTTTACCATGTCTTCTTGTATTATTATAATACATGGTTAATAAACTTACTATAAAATGTAAAGAAAACATAAAGTGGTTCATTAATGATATATATATCAATATATAAGTCCTTTATTAGAACATTTTATTTTTAGTACTATTATATAATTTAATAAAATAGTATTTTTTTTAAAACTCATTTATGTCAATTTTGACACTATTTAGTATTTGTTTTTTGTGAAAGTCATAACAATATATTTTTTTCGAAAAAAATACATTGAATCAACCCTAATATGTCATATTAACCTATAAAATTCTTGGATGGCATAAAAAGTTCCAATTTACATTTATTTTAATATTTATAATGTCAATTATTTTAATCTTTCATTAATAAGGTAATTACTACATCATCATTGTGTCAAAAATAAATTTAAATATCTAATGTCTAAAAATTATAAATAAAATACTATGATGTATGAAATATTTTTATCTTTCTAATTAATATTTATAGTTGAATTTATATTATGTATAACCCTGTATTAAAAATGGATTAGTTATTAAAATTTGAATTTAACACTTTTAACTCTTCTTTAAATAAAATATAATAAATGTCCTAATCTAATCCAAGTAGATCAAAAAGAACCATATTTTTCCCCTAAGGTTTATGTTGGAAAAAATAAACTTATCCTATATAATTTTTACATGTTTTGGGGAAATTATAATATCATTTTTACTTTTAATTACCCTATTTACTTTCATTGGGTAAGTGTGTTATTTTTTTTGTTAATATATAATAAGTTATTATATATATATAATGTTAAATGATTGGTATATATAAATATATATATATATAATATGAGAAAATTTTAAAAATAATAATTAGGGATTGGGGGGTGCATCGCAGTAGGTGAGTTAATTTTTTTAAATAGATTTATATATGTATAGTATATATAATATATGCATGTTGAAACATACTTACAAAAAAAATTAATGAGGTTGAGGGATTTCCACGAACATCATTAGGTGAGTGTGTTATTTTTTTATTAATATATAACAATTTATTATATATATATATAATATTAAATCATTGATATATATATATATATATATATTAATAGCTTTGTTTATATATACACACTATTATATATATATATATATAATTATATATAGTTGTGTGTGTATATACATACACATTATAATTATATATAATAATAATTATATGTATATATATAATATTATTTTTTTTGTTAATATATAATGATATATATATATACAGGATGGTGATAACTTAACAGGCGCGGCGCCTGGACCAACGCAGCCTTGGAAGCTTGTGGTAGGGGGATCAAATCCCCCTACCAGCAGTTTCCCCATTAATTTTTTTTACAGCAAGCAGGATTCGCACGGGCTAGCGGGCTGGGCTTTGCGTGGGCCAGTGGGCTGGGCTTTTTTGGGCTGGCCCGGCCTGGCCCGCGGGCCTTCTTGGATAGGCCCAGGCCCGGCCCGCTGAACCTATGGCCCGAGCCCGACCTGGCCCGACGCGAGCTTTGTCGGGCCGAGCCTGTTTGGATTTTAGGCCACCGGGCCAAAATTACACCCTTACATGGGTGATATGACCCCCCCTATGTGGGTAGGGTCATGGTTTCATAAATTTGATTTTGAATGATTGTATGTGAATAAATCTAAATTCAACTGGATTTCTTGGTAAATTACAAGTGTGATTTTGGATGTGATAGTGAGAGGATTCTGATGATGGGCATTAGGCTCAGGGTGGTTTAAGATGATCCAAATGTGTTGGGATAGAAATGTGTTAGTGTTCGAGTGAGATAATGGCAATGGATTTCTCTAGTTGGTATTTTAGCTAGGGAATTTCACCAGAATATGGGTTAGGGATTCAGTGTGGATGTTTGAGTAATTACATAATACCTCAAGGGATAAAGGTATAGTGACTAGGTAGTTTATAAGCATGTTGGAGACTGAAGTCGATCATTTTTGAGATAGGTTGTTTGGAGGTCAAACTTTTTTTTCCTGTGTGATTTCATGTGGTGGGTTGACAGTAGCATTGGGAATGTCATTTCAGATATGAATAGTTTGTTTCAAGGTTTAACCAGGTCTTTTCAAGGAAAATATAGTGTGTTCATGCTATGTTTGGATGGTGGAGGCACGTTCATTTTGGTTTGAAATTTGGAAACATTGTTGGAGCTAGCGTCTAATAGGAATTCGTGTGTATGGTTGATCATAGTGAATTGAAAACCACACCATCATGTTATTATAATAATGGAAGTGTGTTTCTATGGTAATTATTGATGGTTCAAGGCATTGTGGGTCTGGATTGGACTTTTTGAATTAAGTCCTATAGTGGGGACCACCTTGAACTATGTGATCGTTTGGATGAGTACATCTTAGGTGTCTTAGAATATATAGACTTGGGTAAATTTCATCTTGTTATTTCAATAATGATTATGAGTGTTGACTTGGGATGTGGTGACTTGAGCACCTTATGTTTAGTTTTGTTCTTTAGAAATGTGTTTGGTATTCAAGAGAAGAACGCGACCAATTAATGGATAGTTGATAACTAAATTGATTTAGAAGACGTAATAAAATTTCCATCAAGACTTCTCGAGGATGAGAATTATTATAGTGGACATATTGTAAAATCCTGTGTTTGTACAGGTATTTGAATTTCAAGATAAATTTGAATTTTCAATAAGTGGGAAAATAGTTTTTTGAATGGGGATTCATAATGGAATTTTGGGGGATTTACATCATAAAATAGGTATTTTGGATAGGGAATGAGGTCCAATTTGTGATTGGGAGGCTCAAGGGAGCGTCATAGGAATCCCTATGTGGCTAGGCTATAGGGTGTTTGTATTCTATAGCCACCATCTAGCTGATGGTTGGTCGAGGGTCTGGATTTTTTCCTTGGCACACTGGCTAGTTGGTGGCCTAATACTATCTAGATAATGGCCTTTAAAGGAGAAAAAATCCATGTTTACTCCCTTGGGTTTTTAGAGAGGGTATCCCCTCCTCTCCTTTTCCTCTTAAACGCATGGTAGGAGGGAATCCTCTTCTTTCACTTTCTTCTTCCCCTTGATTTGGGGTGATGTTATTGGGTTTTTTCTTCAGTGGATTGAGGTATAGGTGTCTCCCTCATCCTCCGCTCTTCCTATTCCTTAATCGTTGTTGATTCGATGTTGTTTTGGTTTAGGTTTTTGTTGTTGATTTCACCGAATCATGATAAAATCGTCAATTTTTTATGGTCCTTTTTCTTTTCCCTTGTAGAGGGTGTCTTTATGTCACTATTGGTTGATTTTACAAAGGTACATCATGCCATGATATTTCTATGAATTTTCTTTAAAATTAAATTAAATTGTTGGTTTTAATGGTGTTTCCTGTTGGGGATTTGTCTCGGCATAGGTTTGGGAGTGTGTCGGGGATGATTGGAACCCCATGCTTGAAGAACCAACAATCGTTTGATGCCTAGTGAGTTTTTAATGTTTATTCCATTTTTGAATAAATGGTATAATTAATTATAATTGGTAATAATTAATTTTTTATGGTGATTTGGTGTGAGTTAGGTGCCAGAAAATGTGGGTAGTGTCCGATGGTGCTGGGATGACCTTAGATGAGCTTGGGTGGGCCTAGGTGGGATCTTTCGGACTATAAAATAAATGGTAAAGCTTCTAAAAATGTTTGATGGTATTAGTACTCACCTTATGGCATTTATCCAGTTTTTTATATGCATGTGGATGTATGGGATTTCCACTAAAAGTGTTTCCCCTTTGATTCATTAACTTTCATGTTTAAATTAAATTAAAAATAAATTAGTCTATGTTGAATTTCTTTGTGACGACATTTTTTTCTGTGTAATACTTTGAAATATTTCTAGTAATATTTAGGAGTTGGGCATATAATGGCATGTAATTATGAGGCCTGGAGAGGCTTGGTGTGGTGATATTAAAAATATTAAATATATTTTATCACGTGTGCATATTTTTTCAATAATAATGAAATAAATCTTGAATAAAGTCTCAGATTGAAAATATGATATTTTGTTAAATCCATTATGTGGGTTTTACCTAAGGCATAAATTTGGTTGGCGTTAGGATTTCGGTGGAAGGTGATCATTGGTGAAAGTGGTAAATAATAAGGGTTTATTAAATTAATTATTTAAATCCTTATACACCCCCCCCCCCCTTGTTTGGATTCCCATGAATAGAAGAAAGGGATAGGGACTCTCTGACTCTCCCTTATGCGATGGACAAACTGAGGAGGAGAGGAGGTGATTCTAACCATCATTATTGATAGTGGTCACTCCCAAATTGTGGTATAGGAGCTTTAGGCTGTGAATTTGGACCCAAAGCTTTGGAGTTTCACCATGAGGTAATCCAATTTTGAGTTTTATGTCATGATCCTTGTATATGAGTTTTTTTAAAGGTTTTATATCCTTTTTTGATTATTATAGATTATATAGGGTCTAGTATGTGAGTAATAGAGGAAAATGGGTGTTTCTAGAGGTTCTTAGGGATTTCTCATTTAGAAATCCTAATCACACAACATGTAGTGTGGGAGAACATGTTTCGTGTTCTTCTTGTTTGAGGAAGAATTATTTTTTTGAACTACACACTTTGTATTGGGGGTACACATCGTGTAGTGGGGCTTGGAAATGTGGTCGAATATATGGGTTGACACGTCATGTAAGGCAACATGATCATGTGGTAGTACACATCTAGAACCCAAGTGTACGTGGGCTAGAGGAAATATCTAGGTACGCGAGCGTGGAGTGTCATACATGGGCATGGGTTGATGGGCCAGAGGACACGTCTATAGTCCAAGATGAAAAAACACATCATGTACTCCATGTACACACCATGTATAGTCACATGATCAAATGAGTCATGTGAAGGATGGGATGTGCCTAGTTATCTAGGCAAGGTTACACACTATGTAACCATAGGTAAATTCCATGTACTTTCCTCAGGGTTATCTTCCTCACATGTCTCTTTTTCAAGACTTGGATTGGGTCCTGTGAGTAGCCTATACTGAGTAGTTTTTTATGTAGAATGATATAGTAGCCTTTTATTTGGAATCTGAGATATGACATGAGGTGATGTTAGTGGTATTATTCTTTTATCAATTCATTGACCAGTGTTAGTTGGGTGTGCTCCCTTGGTCTATCCCCATGAGGGTTTAGTAAGGCATCACATCTTGAGCATCGGGTGCAATCCCCTCTATAGTTTTGGTTTGGATAGAGTTTTTGTATCCCTCTATGAGACCTAGGGTGTGATCCTATATCATTTATTTCACTTCCCTAGGTGGGGTTTGAGGAATCAATGTGACCAATATATATGGGTGTTGATCCCCTACTTAGTGGTTTATTCTAAATAGGGTTTGCAGTGTCCCCCAGTGGTCTTGGGTGTGATCCTCTATCTATGTATCATGATATTATGGGTTTTATATTAGGTTTTTGAAGTCCCCCAATGGTCCTATGTGTGGTCCCCTATCTAATTGTTGAGATCTATAGAGTTTTAGTTAGGGTTTTTATGTCCCCCAGCTATCCTAGGTGTGATCCTCTATTCTTTATTGATGTCTTCTAAGTTTTAGTAAGGTTCTTGATATCCCACATGATCCATGGGTGTGATCCCCTATCTTAGTGTCATGATTTTTTGAGTTCTAACATGGATTCTTTGGTGAGGCCTGATGAACATGATCTCTTAGATGGATTCCACCTGTGTAGTGATACTTGATGAGTGAGATCTCTCAGATGAGTTGCATTAGGGATGGAAAGGCTCATGGAGTGAATTCCACCAAACGAACGTTATCTTGATCCTTAAGTAGAATCCTATAGCGGTTGGTATGGTTGAGACCACTTTGAGGCTTGGTCTCTATCTTGAGTATATCTAGGTGTTCTGTAAGATATGTCTTTCTTGATTGACATACCTTGTTGATGTTGAGCCGACTCATCATTCATAACGGATCTATATAGATGTAGTTTCCCTTTTATCTCTCCCTTGGGTTTTATATACCCTCTTTCTTATGGTTGAGTGGACTGATGTACTTCAGTTTTTCCATTTATTTTTGGGTTTTTAGGGTGCCTATTGGGTATTGCTATACTCATACCTGCATGGGATCTATTAGCATATGTTTTTTCTTATGCAGACAACAGAACTCTTGACAGAGTCCTAAGAGGACCAGGAGCAGGCAGAGCATAGTGAGGTAGAAAGACCGTGGTGTGTATCAGGTGTTTCATTTGATAGCATTCCCCTCCTACATAGCATGTTGTACTTTTTATCAATTATGGTGGACTTATATTTTTCCATTTATGCTTTATAGTACACTATTGTACTCTGATGTTTTCCTAAAGAGTGTTGCAAGCATGTTTTACACTCTATATATTCAGCCTCTCTTTTTATCTCTACAATGTTTCATGGAGATGGTTGTGTGTGTGTGTGTACAGGTACTATAGGCTAAGGTCTCTCATGTGTTTGATATGTCTACTCGGCTCTAGATGTCATCCACTAGCCTATTGGAGTAGATCTTGGGGTGTTCACACTCGGATTACCACTATCTAAGAGGGCATGAGTGGGTCAGGTCGTGATAGTATTGAGTGAATGAACAAGGTATCAAGGCCATGTTGGTCATTGTGCATTAGCTTGGTCGCCTAGACTGACGAGGGTCAGGGTTGTGACCTAAATAGTATCCCTTGACACTTAGACCCTGATGAGGGGTGTTCTATAGTTAAAATTAATTGATTACAATATAGGTTCCCATTGCATATGTTCCCTTGGACATCTCCAAGAGGAGGTGTGGGGTGACTTTAGATGAACTGATCGAGTAGGCCATGTGATGACCCTTATGACACCTTAGATTCATTAGGCTCATTGAATAGAACATGGGTGAGAGATCCTTCCCCCTTTGATATGTGGTTGGCCTAGGTGGTCTGACCATAGGTAAAGTGGACTGGGTTGGGTGAGTGAACTAAACTAGGATGACCAAGGATGTGGAGATGGGTTGTGTGCCATCATTATAGACTGTTATAGTTATGACATAACGTTGAGTTCTATCCAGTTGTATGTTGTTTGAGGATCTTAACATCCTATGTGAGGAGAGTTGTGACCTAAATGACTTGGGATGGTATCAAGGACCCTAGTAGAGTGCCTAGTAGTTGTGGCGAGTTTAGAATGAAACCAACCCTTATTTATTATTTATCATATTTATCACATGGAAATCACCTTAAGAGGAAGTGTTATAAACTTGAATTGGAAAATACCCTTGGGTCGGACTTTTGTTTTGTATAAAAAATGTCATTGGGGATGATTATCCCATTATTTTCCCACCCATAAACACATTCTTATTTACTTAAAAATTGGTGATCATGGTTCTCCCATTATTTTCCCACCCTAGAGTTCTTTTAAAGAGCTTATAATCTTTTAATGTGTTCCTCCTAGGGTTTTAAGAAACTACTTTGCAATGTAAGAGTTTCTAATCTCTTATTTTTCTTTATTTGTGTAATCATTTCTAATTCCTTTTCATTTCAACATGAAATTTTATTATACCTCATTCCTTATTGTATTATCAATGAGATATTTATACTCCCTATCATTACACCACCTTTACGAGCCACTATAATGGTTAAGCATTCCAATAATCATAAACTCCATTATCTAAATCCCTAAGTATGCTATATATTTGTGATATTATGGATATATTATTTTTAAGATGTTGGATTTTTTTAAGAATGGTTGACTGAGATGCAGCTGGTGGAACCTTTATCAGGTCTCAAATGGATTAAAATTGATTTTGGAACAAGTTCACATTTTCCATCTACACAATCCAATTTGGAAACTCCCTGAGACAATAATAATAATGATGATGATGATGATGATTTTTAATACACATTATTTTCAAGTAATTAAAGTCATTACTTTTAATTAGACAATGAATAACCATAATTAATTAAGTAAGATTCCGTAATCTATTCAAAACTCAGGGAAAATATCCTCTCAAGTTAAGGTTTTAAACTGACTGTCCAGTTGATAGCAAGATGGGTGTCCACATGTAAAAAATTAAACATAGTAGTAGATATTATTTTTTGAAATTAACATTTTTTAAAAATCAAGAACATTATTTCAAATTGTTGGACATGAATGCCCTTATACCCCATGTGTAAACCATTTTTTAAAAAAATACCATAATCATAAAATGTTTAAAATAACTATTATTACCAAACATAAATAATAATACAAATATAAATTATAAAATAAAAATAATAAATATATAATAATATGAAATAAAAAATTATTATCACAAATAATAATTATTATATATATTTATGTATTCATTGTTTCTAGACTAATTTAAAAATAATTATATATTATATGTGTGTATTATTTTTTATATATGTTTTATATACATTGTTTTATATAGAAATTTTTTCATTGTTTAAAAATAAAATAAAAATCAAGATATTAATATTTATAGATATTTTTTCATTATTTTAAAGTAAAAATAATAATGTTATTTTTTTAAACAAACATTTAATTATGTCTTGAAAAAAATTATTATAAGTATAGAAAATATAATAATGATCATTATAATTATTTTCAAGTGAAAATTTACATTGTTCTCTATATATTAATATATTTTCAATTTAATTTTATGTGAAATTTTGAGCTGTAAATTTTCTATTGAAATTCGCATCGGAAATTTCTAGCAGAAATTTTCATTGAAAATTTTCACTAGAAATTAAATTATTTATGTATTAATATATCTAAAAAAATTAAACATGTATTTATTTTAGAATTTATTTAATTAAAATTCCAGTATAATTATTGTAAATATTAAGTGAAAATTTTAACTAGATCTTAAGTGAAAATATGAACAGTAATTTTCCAATGTAAATTTTCATTAAAATTTTCCATTGAAATTTTTCAATAGAAATTTTTATGAAAAATTGAAAATTTTTATTTATGTATTAATATATTTTCATCGTGATTTTAAGTTGAAATTTGAACTATAAATTTCTAGTGAAAATTTGTAGTGAAAAGTTCCAATGGAAATTTGCATTGAAATTTTTTTGTGCAATGTTTATTTATGCACTAATATATTTTCACTAAAAATGTTATCATGTATTCATCATAAATTTTTCATAATCAAATTTCTAATGTAAATTTTCAATGTAAAATTTCACTACAAATTTTGAGTATATATTTCCACCAATGATTGTAAAATTTCAATGAAAATTCAGAATTTATGTATGTATGCATGTACATATCTTGAGATATAGGTATATATGGATATTAATTTTAAACATAATTTTCCACTGATAGCTATAAACTTTCACTGTAAATTATTAATTAAAATTTCCATAGAAAATTCCTATTATAATTTAGAGAGTTTCCATTGAAAATTAAGTTTTGAGTATAAATGTTATATGCGCACAAACACGGTTTAGAGTATTTAAAAATATGTATTCATTGTGTCTCTATGTGTATATGTATACTTTAATTTTAATAGTATGCATGTTGTATAGTAAATATACATTGAAAATTTTCATTTGGAATTTTGGTTAGAAATTTACCTATGAAATTTGTCGTTCAAATTTTCAGTGCAAAATTATATTCTTCATTTATGTTTTAATATATTTACATTAAAATTTTAAACATGAATTTATTTTAGAATATTAGTAATCAAATTTTTAGTATAATTATAATAAAAATTAAATGTAAATTTTTACTCAAAAGTTTCAATATATAATTATATCAGTAAAGATTTACAGTGTAAATGTAAAACACAAAATTTTAATGAAAATTTACATGGATGTTTGTATATACGTACTGAAAATTTCCCATGTGTGCTTCTTCCCCTATTTTGTCTCTGTCTTTGGGTCAGTTAGCATGATTCTACCTTAGATCTTGCCTCTCTCTTTTTCTTTTTCACCTGCCTGACCCACCAAATTTATCAGAACCCCAATCTGTTTATTATTAAAAAAAATTAATTCTAATTACTTTATTTTTTAAATTTATTACTTTAAACTTACTCTATTATATTTTTAAATGTCCAGTTAACCACCTTGGCCCTTTTAATTATCATATTATAAACTATTAAAAAAATAATTAAATAAATTTTGTAGTTTTATTTTACTTAACATTTATTCAATGAATTCATAATTAAAATCTACTTACAAATATAATATGAACCAAAATAAAAAAAACATTTTTTTATAATTCTAATGTTATTTAAAAATTTATTTCTAATGTTAATATTCTATTATTAATTAACATGTGTTTATGTCATTTACTACTTAATTTATTTTCTTTATAGTTGTGTCAATATATAAGTTAAGTTAGATATTTAATTGTTAATCTTATTTAGATATATTTATGATGTTGATTGCGTGTTTTAAAAGTGGTATAGGAAAAAATGGTGGTTTAATAGAGAATATTCAATCTATTTTTAATTAAATATTTTATTTATAACTTTAAACTAATGATTAAAATTTTATAATTATTCATTGTGCATTATATTTCAATCATAACATGTATATAGTTTCCATTAGTTAATTTTCGGCATTTTATCACCACCATCACCAAATTTTCTATACTTTTTTGTCGTTGATGTGCAAGTCATTATTTTATTTATAGAATTATAAGATTATAAATATTTGTAAAGAAAAATAATGATTTTCCTTGTTAAATCTTTTATTGTTTAACTGATTGAAATATATTTATGTCGTTTAATGCTTAATTTGAAAGTGATTTTGAAAAAAATAATGCCTGGTGTTATTGAGAGTTCATGATGTCCAGCTCACCACTCCTTTGAATGTATGTTATTTATTGTTTTTTTTTTGCAATGAGTTAAGACAAATATATATATTAAATTGATTTAAATATTTTAGTGATATTGATTGATTAATTTAAAAGTGATTTTGAAAATGGTGACTTAACAGAGAATATATGTTCTATTTTCAATTTTTAATTAAACATTTCAATTACAATTTTCAACCAATGATTTAAATGTTGTAATTATTCATTATATATTATATTTCAACCACAAAATGTGTAAATACTCTTTATTTTTGGTATTTCATTATTGATCATAATTTTGTTTTCTTATTGATCATGATAAGGGGTGGAAAAATTTTGATTTTGGTTATATTTTTTATCATCCAAATATTTATTTTATATATATATATATATATTCATAAGATTATAGATATTTGTAATGAAAATATGTGTTATGCGGTTTATCTTGCAATTTTTTAAGTAAAACCTTTTATTATTAAACTAGTTGAAATATATTTATGACCTTGAGTGCTTTATTTAGAAGTGATTTTGAAGAAAATGGTGTCTAGTGTAATTGGGAGTTTAAAATACTCAGCTCGCTGCTCCCTTTGAATATATGTCCTCTATAGTTATGTTTGCAATAGTTTACGCAAAATATTTTATTTTTAAATTGATTTTAATACAATTACATCGTTGTTTTCTTAATTTAAGTGATATTGAAGAAAGAGCGGTTTAATTGATAATATATGTTCTATTTTCAATTTTTAATTAAATATTTCATTTATAATTTTAAACTAATGATTAAAATGTTATAATTATTCAATATGTATTATATTTCAACCATAACATGTGTAAAGGATTTGGGTTAGTTTATTTTTGGTATTTTCTAGTGACTATCAACCAAATCATTTATATTTTCTATTATTCAACTCTTTATTTTATTTACAGATTTATAATATTATAAATATTTTCAAATAAAATATATGATGCAGTTTTCTTTGTAATAGGTTAACTCAAATTTTTTATTGTTAAACTAATTGAGATATATTTATGAAGTTGACTACTTAATTTAAAAGTGATTTTGAAAAAAAATGACACCCGATAGCGTTAGGAGTTCATGATGCTCAGTTGGATCCCTTTGAATGTATGTTCTCTATTGTTCTATATACAATAGGAAAAGTCAAATCTTTTATTGTTAAATTGATTTAAATATATTAGTGATGTTGATTGCTTAATTCAAGGAATATTGAAAAAAATTGTTGGTTTATTAGTGAATATATGTTTTATTTTCACTTTTTAATTAAATATTTCATTTATAATTTTTAAATAATGATTGAAAATCAATAACCATATGAAAATTTTCAATTTTAGTTTTATTTTTTGTTGTTCAAATATTTATATTATTTATGGATTTATAAGATTAAAAATATTTATAATGATAATATTTTCTCTGTAGTTTTGTTTGTAATAGGTTAACTCAAATCTTTTATTGTTAAACTGATTGAAATATATTTTTGAATTTTACTACTTAATTTAAAAGTGATTTTGTAATAAATGATGCCTAGTGTTGTTGGGAGTTCATGATGCTTGATTCGTCACTCCCTTTGAATGTATGTTCTCTGTAGTTTTATTTTCAAAAGGCTAAGTTAAACCATTTATTATTAATTTAGTAAAATAATTCATAAGTCATTTATGACATGTGAATCAGTCTCATTTCAAACTAACACATGATGTGATTAGTATGTCTCAAAATATTAGTCGTCTGTTTAAAATTGACATTTTAGTTCAAAACGTGTGTCACTCACTAAAAATCGAGAAAAAACACTTCGATTGTGTTGATAATTTAGGATAAAAATTCATAATTGATTGTGTTGATAATTTAGGATAACAATTAATAAGTCATTTGTGGCATGTAGAAATCAATCTCATGTCAAACTGACACATGATGTGACCGGTATGACTCAAAGTGTGTGTTTTCGGTTTAAAATAAAATTTTAATTCAAAACACAAGTGACATACTCAAAACTGAGAAAATGAATTCGTATTTTTTTGATACTTTAGTAAAATTATACATAAGTAATTTTTTATGTGTATTAATAAATTGCACCTCAATCTGATGCATGATGTGACCGACATGACTCAAAGTATGTCTTTTTATTTAAAATTGACATTTTAGTAAAAAAACACAAGTGACGTACTCAAAACTAATAAAACACATCTGTATTGTATTGATACTTTAGAAAAATGGTTCATAAGTCATTTATGATGTGTATGAATCATCCTCACCTCAATCTAATACACGGTGTGCCCGATATGACTTAAAGTGACCTTTATCGCTTTAAAAATGACATTTTAGTTCAAAATGTGTGTCCCCCACTGAAAACTGATAAAAGGAGCTCATATCGTCTTGATAATTTAGGAAAACTATTCAAAATTTATTTTTGATGTGTAGGAATCAGTCTCACATCAAACTGACACACTATGTGACTGATATGACTCAAAGTGCATGTTTTCAGTTTAAAATGACATTTTAGTAAAAAACACGATTGACATACTCAAAACCTATAAAATGCAATCATATTGTCTTGATACTTTAGAGAAATGATCCATAAGTTATTTGTGACATTTATGAATCATATTTACCTCAATCTGAAACATGATGTGACCGTTATGACTCCAAGTGTGTCTTTTTATTTAAAATTGACATTGATTTTAATAAAAAGGACAAGTGACATACTCAAAATCAAGAAACGCATTGGGATTGTTTTGATACTTTATAAAAATGATCCATAATTCATTTTTGATGTGTAGGAATCAGTCAAATATCAATCTAATACATCGTGTTCCCGATATGACTCAAAGTGTCTATTATCAGTTTAAAATTGACATTTTAGTTCAAAACATTTGTTACTCACTGAAAACCAAGAAAAAGTTATCTAATTGTCTTGATAATTTATGACAGTGATTTATAAGTCATTTTTAACATGCAGGAATCAGTCACATAACAAACTAACACACGATGAGACCGATATGATCCAAAGTGCGTGTTTTCAGATTAAAATGACATTTTAGTAAAAAAACAAAAGTGACATACTTAAAAATGAGAAAAACATGTTTGGATTGTTTTTATACTTCAGAAAAATGATCCATAAGTCATTTTTGACGTGTAGGGATCAGTCACATCTCAATCTGATGCATGGTGTGACCAGTATGACTCCAAGTGTGTCTTTTTTTTAAAATTGACATTTCAGTAAAAAACACAAGTGACAGACTCAAAAATGAGAAAACGCATTTGGATTATTTTGATAATTTATGAAAACGGTCTATAAGTCATTTGTGACATGTAAGAATCATTTTCACCTTAATCTGATACATCTTGTGTCTGGTATCACTCAGTGTTTGTTATTAGTTTAAAATTGATATTTTAGTTTAAAATGCGTGTCACTTACTAAAAAATGAGAAAACATGCTTCGATTGTCTTGATAATTTAGAAAAATGATTCATAATGAATTTTTGGTGTGTAGGAATTAGTCTCAGGTAAATTTGACACATGATTTGACCGGTATGACTCAAATTGTGTGTTTTTAGTTTAAAATGACATTTTAGTAAAAAAGACATGCCACATTCTCAAAATCGAGCAAACACATTAAGATTATTTTGATACTTTAGGAAAAAGATCCATATGTCACTTGTGATGTTTAGGAATCAAATGCACCTCAATCTGACGCATGGTGTGACCGATATGACTCCAAGTGTGTCTTTTTATTTAAAATTGACATTTTAGTAAAAAGGACAAGTGACATACTCAAAACTGAGAAAAATCATTCAGATTGTTTTCATACTTTATGATAATGATCTATACATCATTTTTAATGTGTAGGAATCAGACACACCTCAATCTGATACACGGTGTGCTCGGTATGACACAATGTTTCCGTTATCATTCTAAAATTGACATTTTAGTTCAAAACATGTGTCACTCACTAAAAACTGAGAAAACGTGCTCAGATCGTATTGATACTTTAGGACAATGATTCATAAATCATTTGTGATGTGTAAAAATTAGTATCACATCAAACTGACACACGATGTGACCAGTATGACTCAAAGTGCATGTTTTCAATTTAAAATGACATTTTAGTAAAAATACAAGTGACATCCTTAGAATCAAGAAAAAATATTTAGATTGATTCGATACTTTAGAAAAACAATCCATAAGTCATTTGTGATGTGTGGGAACCAACCTCATCTCAATCCGAAGCATAGTGTGACTAATATGATTATAAGTGTGTCCTTTTATTTAAAATTAACATTTTATTCATGTATTGTTTAATATTATGCTTAATTTATTTCTTTATATTATTAATAACATAAAAATTGTTTTCTTATGCATGTGAATTCTTTTGCTCGAGTTGAAGTGGTTTGTTCATCAATTGATACCATGATTGTGCTTTTTTTAGAGGGGGTCGGTTGCCAAAGATAATGAAACATTGATGTTTTTGAATTTTTGTGACTGCACTTGCTAATGTAATTGTACAAAACATTGTTTGAATTTTCTATAATATAGTGTTTTTTATGAATTTGTGATGTAATTTTTATTTCAGTTAAATTATTATGAAATTTCCATATACTGATTGTTATTGCAGTGTGTTGTAATTCAAACAGCACACTTCAGTAGTAGAGCCTTTATGAGTGCTATTTTTAGGGTTAATAAAGACCCCCCTATCAGCGCTAATGAAAGAACCGATGAAGCCCCCCCCAACAGCATTTAGGACAATAATGCTTTTTAAGCGCTGTTAAAGCCCATTTTGCGCATTGTTAAATGACCAATTTGTGATAGTGAGAGTCATAAATCGCATGCATACGAATTCTAAATAAATAAATATATTAATTGAGAAATTAATATTTTGTGTGTTCAAACTTGTATAAGTGATACCTAATAAGTGATCTCATGTGAGTGAACCCAATACAGATAATTGCTTTTAACTTTGTGAGAAACGGGTCATTGCATTTTACCAAGTGATTTGATGCTAATGTGACATGCAAATTATTCGACAAATTGGAGAATGAAATAACGAAAACTTAGAATATTGTTTAACATCAAAGAATGAGACGTGATAGTATTTTGATTAAATTTGGAATTGGTGATAATTGAATAAATAAATATTCAGATGTGAGAATTAAATAATTGGCACTGCATGCACCTGAACGAACATCACAACTTTGACACTTTCATCTCAACATGTTTCCTTCATAGATTAATTTAGTTTAATTGGATAGTTTTCGTTAATTTAATTAATCATTTTTAAATTGTTTTTTAGTTTTGAATTTTTTGTGTTGTTAATCGCATAAAAAAACTCATTTTTCTGAACATTTTTTCAAGATGATGTTATTAGAGTCTATGCACAATTTATCTATGGTTCAACTATGCTCGTCTTTTCTAGAGAAGCTAGTAAGTTAATAAATTTTCAAATTTTCATGCATTGTGATGCGCGTGCCAATTATTACTTAAAATTTCCATTGAAAATCCTATTTGAATTGAGATACACTACCACAAATCGGCACAAAGGAAACACCTGATTTTATCAGAGCTAAGAAGAAAGCGTTGGTAAAAATTTCACCTTTATCAGTGCTAGGTAAAAAGCGTTAATAAAGATAATGTTTATTATCACTAAAAAAGCGCTGATAAAGTCGTATATTTTATCAGTGTTTTTTTTAGCGCTTATAAAAGATAGATTTATCATCGCCATCCTTAATACTGATAAATTTTTTTAATAAAAAATATTATTTGTATATATATATATATTTATTATATTTATATTGAAAAATAATGTTTATTTATATACATTAATTAAAAAATGCATTTTTATAATTAGCATAAATATGATATATTAATATATATATTTTTAATTATATATATATATATATATATATATATATATATAATGTTTTGAAAAAATTATTTATAAAATTATAAATAAATAACTATATATTTAAGTAGAAAAAGTCTCCCCCGCTGAGAGAGATCTCTCCTACGTTTTCCCAGGGTTTTTATTTCATAGGTTGTTCTGATCCGTTAGGCGGCTGATGGCAGTTTCCGCTTCTTCGGTTCCATGGTTAGCTCTTCCCTCCTTTTTTTGGATCAAATGATTCCTATGGATGGACGGTGCCCTTCTGCTTCGGTTTTGCTGGAACGGTTGGCCTTCGTAGGCGATTCGCAACCCGTCCGTCCTTCTCAGGCGAATCGGTCGCCCTTCAGTTCCGATCTGTCCTTCGCAGGCGATTAGGCTGTCTTTTCAGTTCTGATTTGCCATCCGCAGTCGTATCGACAGTTTCCCTTCTACAATCGCAACCCGTCTCCTTGACGACGCCGGCTTTGCTGCGTGTGTGACGTATGATGGTGGCTTCCTCATTGACGACGTCCTCTTCCTCTGCGGATCGCATATGAGGTGCTCACCACACCTTATGGATTTCACGGATTTTTCTGTTCCCTTCGACTGGCAGTTTTTTTTGGATCTGTGGAAATAGGGTTTCTCTGGATCAGCAGATTAGTGGTTCAGCGGATCGTCGGACGTGTTCCTTTCACGGTTTCCTCGGATCTTCAGCGGGCAGCGTTCAACATTTTTGCTTGATGATTGAGTTGCTAGTATCCTTGGCACATTTTGATCCCTGTCCGATCAGCTTCTTTCCTGATCTGCAACGGCCACCTGGATCTGATTTGGCTGCTCGTCATCGATTTTAGATCTGCGATAGAGACAGCCTTTTCGGATCCTTATTGTTTGCTTTTCCCCAATGGAACAAGAGGTTCCCGACCCATTCGACTTTATTATGGAGAACGATTTTCTCAAAAAATGGCCGTCTCTCTGCTCCCGGAAAAGGAGAGGGCGCCTATTGCAACATCGAAGGAGGAAGATGATTTCTTGAACAGGAGAATGGTCCTTCTTACAGTGGGAAAATTCATCAGTAATTGACCCGTTAGTATGATTTCTTTGAAGAACATGTTACAATCTATCTGGCCCCCTGGAAGACGGTGTGGCCATACGTGAGGTTGGATAGGGGCTTATCGTTTTCAAATTTTTCAATTAGAAAGATAAACGGAAGATCCTTTTTGGAAGACTTGGTCTTTTTATAATCACATCATCCTAATGGAAGATTTGAACAGCGATGGAGACATTCTGAACATGTCTTTCTCTACATCTCCGTTTTGGATCTGACTTTCTGGCATATCCCTTTGGGGGAGATGGGATCATGTTCTGAAGGAGATAGGGGTCCGGATTGGAACATTCATGAAATGGGATCGATCGGGCCCCATACTTTTGGGACCCTCGATGAGGATCAGAGTTTTGGTTGATATTGATTCCCCTCTTTTTAGGGGCACGTTTCTGTTTCTATCTGCAGGTGATTCAACGGCCTAGATTTCTTGTGAATATGAAAAAATGCCTTTCTTTTTCTTCTTCTATGGGTGTATAGGACATGCTGAAAAAGATTGCGCTACAAGATTATGGATGAAAATTGGAATATTATCATGCAATTTGGCCCCTGGTTGCATGCAAAGAATTATGGGAATTCCCATGTTCCAGAATTGTAAAGATCTAGGGACAGGGATTAACTCACAAAAGCAATCACAGTGCATGCACCAAGTTCCCATAATAAGATTGTTATGCTAATTCAATCCTCTTTCAGATCACAAAATTTATATGAAGCTTAAAGAATCTATGAAGACATCCCCTTTGTTGGGCTTTAGCGCCCTGAGTTCCATTACTCCTGGTATGGATTTTCAACAATCAGAGATGACAATATCATCCATATGGATTCCAACAGGGACTGAGGACTTGTCTGCTCTTCCCGCGAAGACGAATCACATTTTCTCTGATCCCCCAAATCTGGTTCCTCCCAAAAATGAGAGCCTTATCAAACTTTCTTTATAGGAATGCGACAAAGTGCGTGATTTGATGGTTCCAGGACAAAAAAAAAAAAAAAAAAACTGCACATGGAAGAGGATTTTCATAGGGGCAACTCAGATCTGATATAATGGCATCGATTTTTAACGGTGCTAAAAGAGGCTTTGTGGACCCACAATAGGTGGAGAGTCTTCCTAAAAGATAGAAAGTGGTAGGCAATGGCTCCTTTTTTGAAGTTTCAGAGTCTGAGACTAAATTTATCCAGTCCTACCCACCACAATGAAAACCTTTTGTTGGAACTGTCGTGGGTTCAACCCATGATCAGTTTATATGCTCTGGTCTTTGCGCTTCAAGTCACCATGATATGGTTTTTTTCCAAAACCATATTAGAATGTAAGGACATGATTGGTATTGGGAATAAATCTATATTTCATGGTTGCTTTTTGGTCCCTCGTATTAGCCACTTGGGCGGTCTTTGTCTCCTTTGGAAAGAAGGTGAGGATGTGAGAGTCTCATCCTTTTCGGCTAACCACATTGCAGCCTATATTCATCACCACAACACTCTCACGTGGGTCTTCATTGGATTCTCTGGATGACTGTCTCAGAAAGACAAATAGAAGTCATGGAGTCTTCTACAAGACCTTTGAGATAAATTTTCGGGACCAGTCCTATTCAGATAGGATTTTAACAAAATTATGTTCCAGTTTGAAAAGGAAGGGGGTGTCAACAGATCTCATACCTCCATGATGGAATTTTAGAAAGTGGCTTTGAAGGCAGACCTTTATGATCTAGGATATGTTGATACACCCTTCACTTGGTTATGAGGAAACACGATCAACATCTGTATCGCAAAACAGATAGACTGCTTTTTGGGGTAGAGTGACTGGACTAATTTATTTAGGTCCTTCCATATCTCTCACTTGAGCCCAGCAAAAGATGTGATTTCATTAAAAGAAAACTAAAGGTGCTCTACTCTCACCCTCTCACTGATATCACCTTTTCCAGAATTAACGAGATGGAAACAGAGATGGATGGGGCACTCTACATCAGGGGATGCTTTTAGGATATGCGTGCTCGGGAATCCCATATCAAAGAAGGTGATGCCAAGACTTCTTATTTCCACCATAAGGTCTCAGTGAGGCTTCGTAAAAACACCATCTCATGCCTAAATAATAATGAAGGATGTGATGTCTCTAATGATGTGGGGATTAAAAATAGTATCACACAATTTTTTGAAAAGCTTTATACAGCGGGGACCTCCTCTTTTTCCACTGAAGTTGAATCTAGTATTAAACATGTGGTTTATGATGTCATGAATCACCAGCTCTCACGATCTCAATGTTGAGGAAATTTTGGGGGCCCTCAAACAAATCCATTCAACTAAGGCACCAAGTCCAGATGAATTTCATGTACTTTTCTTCAAAAAATACTGGCATATTGTGGGGATGGATATTTTGGCCCTCATGAGAGACCTTTGGGCGGGGAAAACGAATGTTTCCATTCTTAATGAAACCAATATCACTCTCATACTAAAAATTAAAAAGCCCCCTTCAGCCTCAGATTTTAGTCCAATTAGCTTGTGTAATGTTTCTTATAAAATTTTCTCTATGATCTTGGTTAATCATCTCCGTCCTTAGTTACCATATATTCTCACTGAAAATCGGAGTGTCTTTGTTCCTAAAAGGCTCATTATGGACAATGCCATTATTTCCCATGAAATTTTCCACTCTATGAAAACTCGATTAGTGGCCAAAAGAGGTATTGTGACCTGGAAGCTTGATATGACCAAGGCTTATGATCGGTTGGAGTGGTGTTTTCTTTAGCACATCTTAATAAAAATGGATTTTTGCTCCAAATGGATTGAGATTATTATGCAATGTGTCTCGACCGTCTCTTTTAGGATCAATTTTAAAGTCAATCTCTCTCTTAGATTTACCCCATCTAGGGGCCTTCAGTAGGGGGATGCTCTTTCTCCGTTTCTTTTTATTTTGGTGGATGATGTTTTCTCTCATCTTATTTCAGTGGTTGCAGACAATAATGTTATCCATGGGGCAAAGGTCTTTCGATGAAGCCCACCCATTTCTCACCTCCTTTTTATGATTAAAGTATTATCTTCTCAAGCGTCACGTGTGAAGAATGAATCTCCATGTGCCATCTGATTCATATCTACGAGGTGACTTATGGAAAGTCACTCAATCTAGATAAATCTGAAATTTCCTACAGTTCATGGGTTTCTCTAAGTAGGAAAGAGGATCTCTACCAGGTTCCGGGTATCCGTATGGTTGAAAAACACGATAAATACCTTGAGCTACCTATGATTATCGGTCGATCAAAAAAAGATATCTTCTCATATATTCTTGATAAGATTGGAAAAAATGCATGGTTGGACGATTAAGAGGGTTTCTAAGGCGGGGAAGGAAGTCCTTATTAAATTGGTGATTCAAGTGATTTCAAGTTATATCATATCTCTCTTTAAACTTCCCGCCATGATTTTCGACCAAATTCATGCATGTATTGCCAACTTCTGGTGGGGCTGTAACAATGGGTAGAACAAAATCCACTAGATGGCTTGAAATAAACTGTGCACCCCTAAAGCATGTGGGGGAATGGGCTTTTGTGATATTTTCCTCTTCAATGATTCTCTTTTGGCCAAACAAGGCTGGAAACTTCTTCAAAATGCTAACTCTCTCTATGCTCGGATTGTTAAGGTGACGTATTTTACCCACTCGAATTTCCAGAAGGCGGCTTTAGGCCCCCAGATGAGTTTCCTCTAGAGTATTTGGGGATCGTGTGCTATTCTAGATCATGGAATGTCACACTCGGGCTTCGTATCGAGGTATGTTTTTAATTTTTATTTTTCTCTGATAATTTTATTTGACATTTTAATAATTGCTTTCTGGAATGTGGGTCGAGCCTGGTTTGAGTCGTGCGCTTTTTGCGCTAATAAATGAAGTCGTGCCCGACATGTGGGGTGCACCTTTTGCGCTGGTAAATGATCATTGGCTTGACAATGCCCGACGCGCAGGCAGGGCACGGGCGAAGCCATGCGGCTTGCCCGGCGCACGAGCGGACCCTTTTATTATTAACATTTAAGCACGTATTCTTTATACATCAATAATATTTTTATTATTGATAATCCCTTTATTAATATAAATTATCAAATTTATTTATTCTCTTTTTTTATTGGTTTAATTATTATTTTTTGGCTTCCTATTTCTGGCAAAATTTGTCGACAGGGTTTTTTTTTTTTTTTTAATGGGTCAAACGTTTATATAATTAGGTAAGTGGGTCTCTTGAGCGCCAGACCATGTGGCGCTCAAGGGTTTCGGAATTGGAGCGCCACTTGAAGTGGCGCTCCACCAATTTGGCGGAAGAAGAGTTCAGCGCCACTTGAAGTGGCGCTGAAAATATAAATGCAAACCGTGCAGCGCCACTTGAAGTGGCGCTGCACCCTTATTCCCAATCAATTCGGCGCCACTTGAAGTGGCGCCGAAACACCACCCCATCCTATAAATAGGACCCTCACCCCCCACCCCATTCCTCACTTCATACCTCACCCACCCCCATTCCTCCCTCCCTATCCCTTCCTCTCTCTCTCTTAAACTTTTTTCTTGTGTTCTTCGGTTGCGGTGAAGCCTTGCCTCTTCGGTTGCTCTGCCTGTGTACCTACGTCGTCACAAATTTGAGGTAAATCTTTCTTTAAATTTATTTAATAGTTTTATTTAATAATTTAGTTGTTTAATTTATAGAATTAGTATATAATGTTTGTATTTTATAAATAGTATGGTTTTTTTAAATGTAATTAGATAATGAAATGATTAGTTAGTTAAATAATTAATCATAATTAGTTGATTAATCAATGATAATTAAGTTATTAATTAATCATAATTAGATAAATAGTTAAATGTAATTAGATTATTAATTAATGATTATTAGCTAATTAATTAATCATAATTAGCAAATTAATTAATCATAATTATTTAATTAATGAATCATAATTAGTTAATTAATTCATTATAATTAGGTTATTAATTAATGGTAAGTAGGTAATAAATAATCATAATTAGTTAATTAAATAATCATAATTAGTTAATATCATAACTAATTAATTAATTAATCATAACTAGTTAATTAATTAATCATAATTAGTTAATTAATTAATCATAATTAGTTAAGTAATTAATCATAATTAGTTAATTAATTAATCATCGTAATTAGTTAATTAATTAATCATAATTAGTTAAGTAATTAATCATAATTAGTAAATTAATTAATCATAATTAGTTAAGTAATTAATCATAATTAGTTAAGTAATTAATCATAATTAGTAAATTAATTAATCATAATTAGGTTATTAATTAATCATAATTAGGTTATTAATTAATCATTAGTAGTTAATTAATTAATCATTAGTAGTTAATTAATTAATCATAATTAGGTTATTAATTAACCTTAATTAGGTTATTAATTAATCATAATTAGGTAATTAATTAATTATAATTAGGTTATTAATTAATCCTAATTAGGTTATTAATTAATCATAATTAGGTTATTAATTAATCATAATTAGGTTATTAATTAATCATAATTAGTTAATTAATTAATCATAATTAGGTAATTAATTAATCCTAATTAGGTTATTAATTAATCATAATTAGGTTATTAATTAATCATAATGAGCTAATTAATTAATCATAATTAGGTAATTAATGAAACATAATTAGTTAATTAATTAATTATAATTAGGTAATTAATTAATCATAATTAGGTAATTAAATAATCGTAATTAGGTTATTAATCAATCATTACTTGCTAATTAATCAATCATCACTTGCTAATTAATCAATCGTCACTTGCTAATTAATTAATCCTAATTAGTTAATTAATTAATCATAATTAGTTAATTAAGTAATCATAATTAGCTAATTAGTTAATCCTAATTAGTTAATTAATTAATCATAATTAGTTAATTAATTAATCATAATTAGTTAATTAAGTATTCATAATTAGCTAATTAATTAATCATAATTAGTTAATTAATTAAGCATAATTAGTTAATTAAGTAATCATAATTAGGTAATTAATTAATCATAATTAGTTAATTAATTAATCATAATTAGTTAATTAATTAATCATTAGTAGTTAATTAAATAATCATAATTAGGTTATTAATTAATCATAATTAGGTTATTAATTAATCCTAATTAGGTTATTAATTAATCATAATTAGTTAATTAATTAATCATAATTAGGTTATTAATTAATCCTAATTAGGTTATTAATTAATCATAATTAGGTTATTAATTAATCATAATTAGGTAATTAATTAATCATAATTAGGTTATTAATTAATCCTAATTAGGTTATTAAAGAAACATAATAGGTTATTAATTAATCATAATGAGCTAATTAATTAATCATAATTAGGTTATTAATTAATCCTAATTAGGTAATTAATAAATCATAATTAGGTAATTAATGAAACATAATAGGTTATTAATTAATCATAATTAGCTAATTAATTAATCATAATTAGGTAATTAATGAAACATAATTAGTTTAATTAATCCTAATCAGTTAATTAAGTAATCATAATTAGTTAATTAAGTAATCATAATTAGCTAATTAAGTAATCATAATTAGCTAATTAATTAATCATAATTAGTTAATTAATTAAGGATAATTAGTTAATTAATTAATCATAATTAGTTAATTAATTAAGCATAATTAGTTAATTAAGTAATCATAATTAGGTAATTACTTAACCATAATTAGGTAATTAGTTAACCATAATTAGGTAATTAGCGAAGTAGTTATATTATTCAGTGAAGTAGTTATATTAATTAGCGAAGTAGTTATATTAATTAGCCAAGTAGTAGTAAATTGCCTATGGAATATACCTTTTCATTACATTCTAGGAATGATAATGAATTTAGTTTTCAATCTACCTTGACCTCGGTTTGTAATTGAAGTTATGAACTTGAATTTAGTAGTTCAATATATTTTTTGCATATTAAGTGTTAGAGTTATCATGAAATGATTGCTCTCTTGAGTAAAGTATCCCCGGGTAGAGGGGCTTTGGGTCGGACCACCTACTTTCCTGGAGGCTTGCCTTGTCTAGGAAAGTGAATGGGGTTGGCTATCTGTCGCTCCGGGCTTACTCATGTGGAGACTTTCAATTTCATATAACTCTATGCTTTTACATGACGTGTTCGTGTACCTCATGCATATAATGCATGTGGATATGTATAAATATATCTGACTTCTATTTTTGGGTAAGTAACACAAACTTGTGGGTTGTGTAAATAGTTACACATCAATATGGTTTGAACATATTGATTTGGTGGAGGGATTAGGATTCCAACCTAAATTACTAGAAGCATGCATACATAAATTGATTCTTTAATCAGATTTAATTAATAACAGTGGTTTCTTTTAGATAAAAAAGATGGTCGCCGCTTATATTTATTGCAACGGTCAAATAATTGAGACAGAACAAGGATGCAGTTATAGTATACATCCAGAAGCTGTTGTGATGCTTGGAGGATGTACTACTTTGGAAGCTGTGCAAAGGAAAATCCATCGGAGGTTAAAACTCGCGAGGAATCAAGTAATAGAGTCCATTACATTCAGAGATCTTCAATTTATAGATAGGTTTTGGCATGTGCCCTATCCGGTAAATGATGATGATGATTGGGAATATATACTTTCATTGGTTAAGTATATACCTGAGAATCAAATGATGGAGTTGTATGTCACTATAGCTACAATGGAGGTTCCATCGACATTGGAAGTTGACCCATCTCAAATTCATGAAACTATGTCATATGCTCCTTCACATCAAGACGTTCCATCAGCATCAGTAGTTATTCCATCATTTCCATCAGCCACAGTTTCAATGGATAGTCCTCCACATACTTTAGATGCATTGGTTGATGAATTTGAGGATGATGACAATTTTGAACAAGATGAAGAGGAAGTTGAAGAAGAAGAAGAACATGCGGAAGATCAGTCTGTACCAACTCATGCGAGGTTCAACCGACCATTGAACCATCCTCCACTATTGGCTTCCTGGTCAACTGAAGGCATGAATCGCTTGCCAGAATTTGATTATTCAGTTATCACTCCCAGTTCAGAATTTCCAGGAATCATTGGTGGCATAAATCGAGTGTCAGATAACGATGTTCTGTATATTGGCAGAGAGTTTGAGAGCAAAGAAGCAATGAAAAATGTGATAAAACAATATCACATTGAAAGACATTACTCATATGTTGTAGAAGAGTCAAAGAGATCTTATTATTTGATCCGTTGTGACAAATCTGAATCGAACTGTCAAATGCGTCTGCGAGCGATTATTGATAACACTTTTCACAGCTGGCGCATCACTAGATTTAATCCACACACATGTGTGAACCCAAGCTTGGCACAAGAACACTCTTCATTAGATGTTGAGTTTGTTTCAACTATTATTGTTGAAATGATTAGAGCATGTCAAGATGTCCCCGTGGTTCTGGTCATTGAGCGAATCAAACAGCTTTTTGGGTATCGAATCTCTTACTGGAAGGCATGGGCAGCACGACAAAAGGCTATTGTGAAAGTGTATGGTGATTGGGATGACTCTTATCGAGTTCTACCACAACTGTTGGAGCTTCTACGCCACAATAATCAAATAGTCTATCGGTTACATACAGTTGAATATGTTAACCAACAGAACCAACTTGACCGCTCAATGGTTCTGTTTGATAGATTATTTTGGACATTTTTACCATGTGTGGCGGCTTTTAGACATTGCAAGCAGTTCATACAAATTGATGGCACATTTCTGTATGGAAAGTATACCGGAACTTTATTGATTGCCGCCACACAAGATGGAAATCGAGCCCCTCTGCCTATAGCATTTGCAATTGTGGAGAAAGAGAACTTCTCATCATGGAGCTGGTTTCTGGCATGTCTCCGAGAGTTTGTTACGGATGCAGAAGGGATTTTTCTTATTTCTGATCGCCACCGTGCAATCAAGGAGGCGATACAGTCTGAGGGTCTTTCTTAGAGACCACCATATGCCCATCATCGATACTGTATTCGACACATTTCCAGCAATTTGCGAAAGAAGTTCAAGAATGAGTCGATGAAAAATGCAATCTTAAAAATTGGTATGAACATCCTTTTCTGTTTAAAATGTTTTTGTCGTAGTTATTTTCATAACTGTTCAGATGACTGTTTGTATGATAGCATATGAGCCTCAACAACAAAGGATGGAGGAGCGTCTTCAAGATATCCATAGAGTGAATCCAGAAGTGTATGATTACATGATGCAAATTCCAAAGCAGAAATGGTCGTTGGCATATGATGATGGGAGGAGATATGGTCATATGACGACCAACATCGTAGAATGTATAAATGGAGTTTTCAAAGGTGTTCGAAAACTACCTATCACAGGTAAATACGAATATTTCAATATATGTTACTCAGAAGAGTTAATATTATAATATAATATTTGTATAATGTCGTAAATCTAAATTTCAGGGTTGGTACAAGAGACCTTCTATCGTAGTGTAAAGTACTTTCTGGAACGAGGAAAACAAGCTGAAGAGGGCTTGAACAGAGGGATGCGCTATGAACACCATTTCCAACGCGAGCTAGATACAGTTCTTCAGGAGGCCGCAACTTACCGTGTAACTGCATTTAATCATCCAGAGCAACGATTTGAGGTCGCTGAGCCTGGTGATGCTATGGTATGTAGCAATGGTCGTGTGCGAGTTGTTTTATTGGAGAAGCGTTACTGTGATTGTGGCAACTTTCAGGCACTGAGATATCCCTGCGGCCATGTGATTGCTGCATGTGCTTACGTACACGTATCTTGGGAGCAGTTCGTTGATCCAGCTTATCGACTCGAGAGCATCAACTCCTGCTACAATACTCCGTGGATGCCAATCGGGGAATATCAAAATTTTCAGCTGCCTGATGGCGCACCCACGCTTCTACCGAACAGCAATAGACTTCGACCTAAAGGGAGGCCAAAGTCGACTCGTATTCGGAATGAGATGGATTGGCCTAGTGAACATCCAGCTGGACGGCGGTGCAGCATATGCCGCCAGGAAGGTCATACGAAGACACGTTGCCCTAAACACATAGGGCAATCATCTAATGGTTAAAATGAATCATGTACTCTATCAGTTACTGTAAAACTTTGTACATGTAATTATTTTTATCATTTCACCATTTTTAATCATATTTGTCTTACTTGTAAATAGGGTAATTTTTGGAAAATGTACCACGATTTCACGTGACATTTTTTGTCGAACGATCAACATTACATGAGTAGCTTTAAACAAACAACACCAACTCAAAAAAAAGGAATGTACCTGTATAAGAAAACAAAACCATTTGAAGGGAGGTATTATACCATCAGGAAGAGAGATTCTAGAAATGTGCAATGTTATGACAAACCTTTAGATGAAATGTGTCAGTTCCCCACTAGATGTGCATGTTTTTTCAAAATTTTCAGGCTGGAGATAATCCACCATAAGTTTCACATAGCCTTATGTCTTCCATGGATTAATGTCAAACACTTCAACCAATTTGTTTACTTTATGGGGAAGTAAAACCTCATTCCTTTGAATATGCACATTACCATGAACATATAAAATCATCATTTTGCAAGAAAAAATACTAATCTCATGTTCACTGAAATACCCCTTAACGTAAGAATGATACAAATAGTGTAAGTACCCAATAGCAAGATTCCAATCCATTTTGAAGGATAATGGGGATGACAAGGAAACATCAACCCCCAGGCCCACCCCTTCCACCCATTCAACCAACTTCGGTAACTCCTATAGAAGTAGTTTTTCAAAAAAATGAAATGTCACACCACCACAGCTTCCTACATCCATATTAACCCCCCAATTCAGTTTCATTAAATGTGGAAAGCCCTCATTTTTACCAAAGTTAATGATGCACTATTAAACCACCACTTTCAACCCCCGCCTCAAAAATACAAAATGCTTTGAGGGATGAGAAATGATTCGACACATTTCAATGTTCTAAAATGCACCGAATCATTTCTCATCCCTCAAAGCATTTTGTATTTTTGAGGCGGGGGTTGAAAAGTGATGGTTTAATAGTGCATCATTGACTTTGGTAAAAATGGGGGCTGTCCACATTTAATGAAACTGAATTGGGGGGTTAATATGGATGTAGGAAGCTGTGGTGGTGTGACATTTCATTTTTTTGAAAAACTACTTCTATAGGAGTTACCGAAGTTGGTTGAATGGGTGGAAGGGGTGGGCCTGGGGGTTGATGTTTCCTTGTCATCCCCATTATCCTTCAAAATGGATTGGAATCTTGCTATTGGGTACTTACACTATTTGTATCATTCTTACGTTAAGGGGTATTTCAGTGAACATGAGATTAGTAGTTTTTCTTGAAAAATGATGATTTTATATGTTCATGGTAATGTGCATATTCAAAGGAATGAGGTTTTACTTCCCCATAAAGTAAACAAATTGGTTGAAGTGTTTGACATTAATCCATGGAAGACATAAGGCTATGTGAAACTTATGGTGGATTATCTCCAGCCTGAAAATTTTGAAAAAACATGCACATCTAGTGGGGAACTGACACATTTCATCTAAAGGTTTGTCATAACATTGCACATTTCTAGAATCTCTCTTCCTGATGGTATAATACCTCCCTTCTCATCTCACCTTACCAAGAAAAATTATCTAGAGCTTTTGAGGTTGATTTATACTCAGGGGCATGACAAAATTGCAAAGATGTTTCTATTGTTACTAGACACATAGGGAAATCATCTAATGGTTCAAATGAATCACGTACTCTATCAGTTACTGTAAAACTTTGTACATGTAATTATTTTTATCATTTCACCATTTTTAATCATATTTGTTGTACTTGTAAATAGGGTAATTTTTGGAAAATGTACCATGATTTCACATGACATTTTTTGTCGAACGATCAACATTACATGAGTAGCTTTAAACAAACAAAACCAACTCAAAAAAAGGAATGTACCTGTATAAGAAACCAAAACCATTTGAACTATTAAATGAAAATGTCATCAGTTTTTTATAATGAAAGATGAACTTACAGTGACTACAAAACAAAAACGAGGAAACTCTGAACGTCTTCACCCCAACACCCCAACACGGGAGACAACAACTAACCCAATGTGTTTATGCTTCTTTCAAAATTATATGATAAATTACATATCTTACATGATAAAAGTCATAACTTACATGAAATTAATGTTTTATTGTTTGCACATTCAGATGGAGCAGCCACTTTTATCTTGCCAGGAGACGCACGTGTCGCGCGATGTGTTAGCGCGACGACCTGTTAGACATCTTCATGTTCGGAGAGCGCACCGTTTCCATCATGAGGCACCGCCGGCAGCTATTTGTCCATACCTTAGACGTGCAGGCTTTTATGGAGTCGCTATGTGTGACTTCAAGACCATCGACCATCATTTGATAGCTGCATTGGTTGAGAGATGGCGGCCAGAGACACACACATTTCATCTCCCAGAGGGGGAGATGACTATTACATTAGAGGACGTCGCCTACATGCTGGGGTTACCTATCCATGGAGATGCAGTTACGGGGGCCAGTACGGGCGATTGGGTTGCAGTCATACAGAGGCTGCTAGGCATTGACGTCATCGGTGCACGGGGTGTCCTCCAGGGTTCGCGCTTGCGAATGAGGTGGCTCGATCAGCATTTCGACGTCATTCCAGATGATGCAGACGAGGAGACGCTTCTTCAGCACACACGTGCATACATTTTGCGGCTGCTCGGAGGCATGTTGTGCGTCGACTACTCCACCGCTTTGGTACACATGATGTACCTCCCATTACTTGAGGATCTGGATCAGACTACTACATACAGTTGGGGATCCGCTGTATTAGCACATCTGTACAGATCTCTCTGCACCAGTTGTCAGGCCGATTCACATCAGATTGCAGGTTTCATGGTGTTAGTACAGATGTGGGCCTGGGAGCGTTTTCCACGCATCGCTCCTCTAGTTGTCGCACTGCTTGCACCGGAGCTACTTCAGGACTGTCCTCGGGGACGATGGTATGTCTACGTCATTACTTTCGGTTATTTAGTACTTTTGTTATTGTTTTTTATAAACTTACCGTAGGTTACTCTTTTTTCACCAGGTGGAGTCAGTCTCAGAAGTTTGCACATACTCCGAGACATAGTGTGCACAGTTTCAGACAGATATTCGATGCTATAGTGCCGGCTGATGTAAGTTAAACAGTACTTTTTTGTAGGAAAATTTGTTTTGTTATCACTATTTTAAGTTATTTCAATATAATCTCAGTAAAATTATCATGCTACTATATGACTTATTTTTTGAGTTTACATTTCAGGTTTCATGGACTCCTTATACAGGTTATGTCTACGCATCACTTCCACTATACTGCACATCTTTGGCTGGAGATCGTGCTGCAGTAGTACCACTCATTCACTTCCACATCGTTGAGTGGCACCAGCCAGACCGGGTCATGCGCCAGTTCGGTTTTATACAGCATATCCCCTTGGCACCACGACAGACTACCGAGTTACATTCGATTGTGCTTATAGGTAGACAGACGACAGACTGACGACGACATCATGCATCTTATATCCAGCTTTGGGACAGGCGTGCACGATTCAGTATCTTTCCACAGGGATATATCACATCACACTCTCATTTATCTGATCAGGGGTATTATGCACACTGGTATCGACGACATACCATCATGTACCTTACACGTCAGGGGATTGACATTCAGCGATTGGTATGTTTACTAAGATTTATTAATTTTTTTTAACTCATTTTTGATATTAATTTGATTGTCATTTCATTTGCAGGCAGACGCCATTGGTCAGCTTGCACATTCCACGCAGCCTCAGGAACATGCATATATTCTGCGGGAGGTAGTTCATCGGGATGTGGTGGCTCTATTGGATCATCTCCGGTTGATACGTGACAGTTTTTTTGATGAGGAGCCACAGATATATCCTGATCCATATCTTCAGGCAGAAGCACCTGAGGATGACGATGTCCCTGCTATGCCTGCTGAGGAGGATGCACCGCCACCGCCGCCGCCAGCTGGATGACAGAGATGAGCACATCCGGGGGGGCAGAGGCGACCACATCGACATCCGAGAGCGGCTCATGCAGATGTCGTCGCACCATAGACAGACGATCTCGCCCAGCCGACTGATGATTTTGCAAAACAGGGAGACATTTATATACCGCATATGGCGTCTCCGCAGACTACTATGGACTTCGATCTGGGTGCAGTCACACAGCTTATGGCGGCCCCCTCTCCTCCTGACGAGGCCTTCTTCAGTACCCCATTTCTACCATTTATAGGAGCTTCAGAGCCATATGTCACCCCATATGGTTTTGGGGCATCCTCACATGATTTTGGGGCGTCCTCACATGATTTTGGTCAGTCCTCTACACAGCATCATGAGGAGGCACCAGAAGCACCGGAAGAGGAGGAACCTGCAGAGAGGACACCGGAGCGACATGGACGTCGGACGCGGAGAGGACGTGACATTCAGACACCGCGTTGTGGTACCGGAGGGCATCGTCGTTGATGTTTTTGGATGTGATGTTGTATATATTAAAAAACTTATTCACTATGATAAGTAATTGTTGTTTAAGTCAAACAAGAAAATCAAAAATCTATTAAATACAAACTTATTTCAATTAACTATTAAATTATAAAGTACAGGTACAATATAAACAAAATTTGTCACAGCGAGTTAACCATTAATAATTAATAATTATAATGACAAATAATAATTAATAATTATATTACTAACTAATTAATTATTGTATAAAAAATAATAATATTTTATAGACGTTTAAAGTCACATAGTTGAAACATTTTTAAGTTACAACTAGGTGGTTTTGAAAGCCTATAAAATATTTTCTATCGACATTTTTACGTAATTTTTTTATTTTCATCTATTCAGTATATGTTTAATCCAAGTTTCAAGTTTCATTCATATTGGTCATATGGATTATGTTTTATAGACGTTTAAAGTCACATAGTTGAAACATTTTTAAGTTACAACTAGGTGGTTTTGAAAGCCTATAAAATATTTTCTATCGACATTTTTTACGTATTTTTTTTATTTTCATCTATTTAGTATATGTTTAATCCAAGTTTCAAGTTTCATTCATATTGGTCATATGGATTATGTTTTATAGACGTTCAAAGTCACATAGTTGAAACATTTTTAAGTTACAACTAGGTGGTTTTGAAAGCCTATAAAATATTTTCTATCGACATTTTTTACGTAATTTTTTTTATTTTCATCTATTCAGTATATGTTTAATCCAAGTTTTAAGTTTCATTCATATTGGTCATATGAATTATGTTTTATAGACGTTCAAAGTCACATAGTTGAAACATTTTTAAGTTACAACTAGGTGGTTTTAAAAGCCTATAAAATATTTTCTATCGACATTTTTTACGTAATTTTTTTATTTTTATCTATTTAGTATATTTTTAATACATGTTTTAAGTTTCATTCATATTGGTCATTTAGATTATATTTTATAGGCTTTCAAAGTCACATACTTGAAACATTTTTAAGTTTCAAGTAGGTGGTATTGAAAGACTATATGTTTAACAATATTTCAATTTTTTTTATAAATAGTTACTTATAACTATGTAAATATATACATGTATAAATATATAATTATACATATACAAGTATAACTATAATTACAATATAATTCTAAATATAATTATAAATATAATTCTACACACACACATACACACACACACATATATATATATTTATATATGAATATTAAATATATTTATAAATAAATTTTAAATATATATGTAACAATATTTTCATAATTATATATTTTAAATATATTCATATTCATATAATTATAAATATTTATATTTAAAGATTAGTTTATAATTATATAATTACAAATATATTTTTTATTTAAAAAATATATATAAATAGATTTATATTTAATTATATATATACATAATTATATTTATACACACACATATAATTATATATATACATAAATATAATTTCATAATTATATAATTATAAATATAATAATAATTAATTTAGCATTTTTAAATACATATTTATAAGATTATTTTTAAAATTTTATTTATTTATTTTGAAATTATTTATTAAAAAGAGATGAGGTGGAAAAAAACTAAAACAAAAAAAAAGAAAACAAAATTTTATTTATTTATTTTGAAATTATTTATTAAAAAGAGATGAGGTGAAAAACAATTAAAAAAAAAGAAATAAAACAAAACCAGAAAAAAAACAAAACCAAAAACCAGAAAAAAAATAAAATAAAAGGGTGGCAAAGCGCCACTTGAAGTGGCGCTAGCCACCCGAATTGTTGAGCGCCACTTGAAGTGGCGCTCAATAAACCCTTTTACCTAATTAATCTAAACCTAGACCCATTTTAATAAAAAAAAAAAAACCCATCCGCCAAAATCCCCCTCCTATTTCTTCTTCTTTTTTTTTCATTTATTTATCTATTTTTTTATTATTTTATCCTATCATTTTCTATTGATCTTTATTCTTTTTTTTCTCCCTCTTTTTCTCTCTCCCTCGCATCGCTACACTGTTCACTCATCTCCCCCATTGTGCGTCGAACCCTAGCCGCCTCCTCATTTCTCCTCCTGTCGACCGGATGCAGCCTTCTTCCTCAGTCGGAGTCCGCATGATGGTCGCCCTCCTCGTCGAGCCGTAGTCCGCGCGCGCCCCCTCCTCATCGATCCGAAGACTGCGCGCGCCCCATCCTCGTCGGGCCGAAGCACCCCTGGTTCGGACGAACGTGTGAGCTCCCTTGGTTCAACCCGTTCGCATACCAGACCAACCGGCTCCTCTCCGACCGGGATCCTACACTGGAAACCTTCCCTAGTTCGGCCGAAACACTTGCGCACAACCCCCATCTAGGTTTGGATGAGACCCCCGCACCCCTCCCTTGCTCGACCAAATTTTCAGCAGCCTTCCCCTTTCATTTTTCTAGCATTGTGCAACCCATAACACCCTCCGTCGACCCCCAACCAGCCTTCTGCACCCTCGTCGTTGGTGCGTTTCCTCCCAATTGGTTGTTCTTCCATTTCGGGCAATTGTTGCGGTTAGGGTTTGGTTGCGTTTGGCTTATTTTTTATGCTGATGTTAATTACCTTGTTTTTGGGTTCGTTACAGGTCCCTTGTAGTGAAATTGACGTGCAGACGGGAGTTTACGCCAAGTCGCAAGACTTTCCCTACACCGAGGTAGGTGATTCCGCACACAATTATTATCTGGTGATCATTTGCATGTTTGTTTAATTAATTCAGCACCTTGCTAATTAGTTTCATGTTGAAAAATTAGTTTTGATTGCGTTTTAAATGTGTATTTAATTTGTTGGAGGTATATTTAAGTGATGTTAGTCCATTTTTATTGTGAAAACCCACTTTGGATTGTTTATTATTGTTTTGTAAACTGTGCAGTGTGTGAGTTAGGAAGTGCGGATGGCGCGGTTTATATTTTGGGGTGTGTCAGAATATGTTTTATTTTGGAAAGGGGTTTTGAATGACTTTTTCCCCTTTAAAAGTTTTGCGACATGTTTGAAAACTGTTTAATAAATCCTCTTACAGTTTTTTTAATTATCCAAGTGTTTTGTTAAACTATGCATCCAATTTAATTTAATGTATAAGCGGTGCAGATTAAGTTTTAAAAAGATCTTGGTGTGCGTATGGCTTTAAAAGTGTATTGCGGTGTGCAAATATGGTGTTTTTGTGCGCAAGCACCCTGTTTGGCTCTTATGTAATTATGTGTCTTGTGATGTGAACTTGAGATTTAAATGAGCACAAAGGAGGAAGCCTGGGGTATTAAGTGGGGAACTAGGACTAGTGAGCTAGTGTTCCAGAGATGACTTGGCCCGGTTTCACTGGCAGAATTGACTATTGCAACACCAACTAAACATATGATTACTGAGGGTCGTGGCCTTCTAAGCCACGTTTTCTGAGGGTTGTGGTCTTCTAAGCCACATTTCTGAGGGTCGTGGTTTCTAAGCCACGTTTCACCGAGACACGACGTTCTAGGGTCCCACCTGTTTCTAGTACCCACAGGGCCTCTCCCATCCTTTGGTGCTACCGGTTACTCTGCGCACACTGATGATACATAGTATGTCACTTGAGTTACTACCCAAACATGTGTTTTCTTTAAACTGCTTTTCTTTAAAGTCATTTTGTGAAAACCATTTTCACTAACGATGATATGCATTTCTTACTTTCGTTTATTTATCATTGAAAATGTAATTGTCTTTTAATGCTTGTGCATGAAATCTTTTCTTGGTGACATCCTGTTGGGCGATTTCTCACACCCTACTTACACCTTTGGGTGTAAGTATATTTGTTTATGTCTGATATAGGTAAGGGTCCAGCATTTGGGAGCAGTGGTTCAGGTTGTTAGCAGACCTCTTGACGTGGCGTTGTGGTGGTGGCTTGAGAGTGGTGTCCTCTCGTCGGGCGACAATTTTTAGGTTGGTTTTTGGTCACCATACTTTTAGTATTGTTTGGGTTTTGGTTTTACATGTGACTCAAAAATCTAGTTTTGGTTAAAGACTTGTTTGGCTGCAACTTTTACTCTTGTTTGGTTTATTTTTTTGGATGCTTTATATTTGTTTACTCGGGTAAATCGTTCCCAAGGTTTATTTTAATACCCGGGCACTTGTGCCAGCCCGTGGGGATCAGGAACGCCCTTCGGGCCTTTCCATAGGTCGGGTTGGGCGTCGGTTCGGATGGTGACCCGACTTGGTTCGTGACAAAATGGTATCAGAGGAGGTTTTGTTTTCAGAGTTATTTTATTTGGGATGAGTCTGGTTAGACAGGAGCTAGGATTGTCGGGGCTCAGAATTCTGGTTGCGAGTAGGGTGCATGTCCAACACACCTCGTGATAGACTCTGAGTCGCTATGGGATGTCGGGATGTTTGTTTGATTTCTCTTCCAGGTGGGACGTGCAGGCTGCAGACTGTGCATGAACATCGGGTTGGGAAGAAGATTTTGGACACAATGTTACTTTTGCATATATGGTTTACTGAGGATTACTTATCTTGCTGAAAATTTGATTTTTCTTTGGATATGATATATTGATGATGTTCTTTTATGAATGTTGCTCTTTGCAGCAAGATGCCTCCTCGGAGAACTTATACGCACCCACGGGAGGAAGCCAGAGTGGGTTCTTCCTCACCGCTTGATCAGAGATTGGTAGATGTCATGGTTCGAGCTATTCAAGCTTTAGGACAGGGGGCGTCTCCTGCCCCCGCCCCTATTCCAGTTAGAGAAGATGAGTTTGACTCCAAGAGGGATAAAGCTCAGGAATTTCTGAAGAATAAACCTCCTTCATTCTGAGGTATCTTGTAACCTTAAGAGGTAGAAGAATGTATTGAAAAGATAGAGCGTATGTTCGAGTTCCTTGACGTGCCAGAGGAAGTTAAGGTAAAGTGTGCTTCATTCCAAATAGAGGGTTCTAGTCTCAAGTGGTGGGAATCAGTGATTCAGGCTAGGAAGTATGAGCAGATGAGTTGGAAGGATTTCAAGGCTATCTTTAATGAGCAGTACTGTCCTGAGTTCCTGGCCTACGCCAGATCCCGGGAGTTCATGGATCTTTCACAAGGGGATCAGACAGTGATGGAGTATGCAAACCGCTTCGCTGAGCTAGTACGGTATGCACTTGAGATTGTTTCAAGTGAATATTTGAAAGCTCAAAAGTTCGAGAAAGGCCTTTGACCAAAAATCCACTCTCAGGTTTTCTTCAAATTGGTAACTTATGCCGAAGTGGTCGATTGTGCTTGCATGGTTGAGATTGACCACAGAGGAAAGTTGGGGTTTTCTGGATCAGTGCCAGGGTTTGGCAGTGGTAGTTCATCTGAGAAGAAGAGGAAGCGTGATGAGCAATGGAAGAAGAGTGGTGGCAGCTCATGTCATCCTCCCAGGAAGACTTCATCTGGGGCTTCTGGTGTAGGGTCTGTGGTGTGCCATTAGTGCGGAAGGGTAGGGCACATCCGACCTGCATGTCCATACCCTCCCAGACCTTGCCATGGGTGTGGAGTTGTGGGACATCTACATCGCTTCTGCAGGACTGCACGCCCTTACCAGAGTGGGACTGGATTTGTGGCTTCCAGGGGGTATCAGTTTAGTCAGAGCCGACTAGGGCGATAGGATCTTGATTCGGTGGCCGTGGCGGTAGGACCTAATCATCTTCGGGGCATAGCCAGATCAGGGCAGAGCCTCAGGCGAGCGGTCGTTCTCAGACAGGGACAAGACATTTTCATGTTGTGGATCAGGCACCAGTGGGATCTGATGTAGGACCTTCAACTGTTCGAGGTACCATTCTGATTGCATCTTCTATAACTGTAATTTTATTTGATAATGGTGCTTCAGTTTCTTTTATATATGCCCATCTTGTGAACCTGCTGAACCTACCAACCAAACTATTATCACTTGCCATGGAGTTAGTAACACCGCTGGGTAAGAAAAAGGAGCAGGGTCTTAGGTGCTCATCGTGTGCACTCTCTATGTCAAGAGTCGAGATGGAGTGAGATTTCTTGGTCCTTGATATGGACCTATTTGATGTGATCCTCGACATGGACTGACCGGTGTGCTTGCAAGCGCATATTGACTGCTATCGGCGCCGAGTCAACTTTATGGCACCAGATGGGAGTCCTCAGTTATTTCATGGAGAATGGGATCCTCGGTCGGGTTGCGCGGGACCTCCACTCCCTGAGTTGGGGAATCTTGCTTATCAGTTGTTGTCGCTCACACTGGAGGATGATGGTGGTGTCTCTTAGGGCGAGTTACCTCGTGTAGTGGATGAGTTCCCAGAGGTATTCCCAGATGATTTTTCAGGCTTAACCCCGGAGCAGGATGTGGATTTCTCGATTGAGTTGGTTCCAGGAACACAACCTATATCTCTTCCCTCATATCGCATGACCCCCACCGAATTGAGGGAATTAAAGATACAACTGGACGATTTGGAATCCAAAGGATTCATTCGCCTGAGCGTCTCTCCTTGGGCCGCCCCTGTTTTATTTGCAAAGAAGGCCGATGGAACCCTCTGGTTGTGCATCAATTACTGGAAATTAAATAAGGTAATCATCAAGAATAAGTACCCTTTGCCTCGAATTGATGATTTGTTCGACTAGTTGAAGGTGGAAAAGTGGTTCTCCAAAATTGACTTGCGGTCGAGTTACCACCAACTCAGGGTCAGAGAAGCAGACATTCCGAAGACGGCTTTCCGAAGCAGGTATGGTCACTTAGAGTATCTAGTCATGCCTTTCGAATTGACGAATGCTCTGGCAGTTTTTATGGCACTCATGAATAGGGTGTTCTACCAATATCTTGACGCATTTGTCGTGGTATTTGTGGATGACATCCTGGTTTATTTTGGATCTGAGGAGGAGCATGAGCATCACTTGCGGATTGTTTTGGGCACTTTGCGGGACCACCGCCTGTATGTCAAACTCTCGAAGTGCACATTCTGGACCAGGGAAGTGAAAATAATGGGGCATGTCGTCTTAGAACAGGGGGTTTCAGTGGATCCTGAGAAGATTAGTGCAGTTATGTCATGGGAACAACCGAGGAATGTGTTTGAGATCAGGTGTTTTCTTGGACTGGAAGGCTATTACAGGCGTTTTGTTCGGGATTTCTCACGTCTTGCCTCCTCCATGACCGCATTCATCTGGAAAAGGGGTGAAGTTTGAATGGAGCCCACAGTGCCAGGCATCCTTTGAGGAGTTGAAGCAGCGACTGACCACCGCACCTGTGTTGATATTACCAGAGTCTAGGAAGGTCTATGTGGTTTATTGTGATGCTTCAGGTACAGGCCTTGGGGGTGTACTCATGCAGGATAATCATGTGGTGGCTTATGGTTCTCACCAGCTCCGGCCACACGAGAAGAATTATCTGACTCACGACTTGGATTTGGTAGTAGTGATGCACGCCTTAAAGACTTGGCATCACTACCTCTTTGGGGAGAAATTTGTGGTCTATTCCGACCATAAGAGCCTAGCTTACATTTTCTCTCAGAAGGATCTCAATCTGAGGCAACGCCGCTGGATCGAGTACCTGTAGGGATTTGATTTTGACATTGTCTATACCCTGGGCAAGGGTAATATGGTGGCTGACGCTTTGAGTAGGAAGGCACCAGTGCAGGCATTGAGGAAGTCCAACGATGAGTGGACTTTTATGGGGCTTTTCGCCCAGATGCACTTGGAGAGTAGGGAGCACAACATAGGTACTTTCTTGGCTAGCATGCTTTTCTTTAAAGTCATTTTGTGAAAACCATTTTCACTAATGATGATATGCATTTCTTACTTTCATTTATTTATCATTGAAAATGTAATTGTCTTTTAATGCTTGTGTGTGAAATCTTTTCTTGGTGACATCCTATTGGGCGATTGCTCACACCCTACTTACACCTTTGGGTGTAAGTAGATTTGTTTATGTCTGATACAGGTAAGGGTCCAACATTTGGGAGTAGTGGTTCAGGTTGTTAGCATACCTCTTGACATGACATTGTGGTGGTGGCTTGAGGGTGGTGTCCTCTCGTCGGGCAACAGTTTTTGGGTTGGTTTTTGGTCACCATACTTTTAGTATTGTTTGGGTTTTGGTTTTACATGTGACTCAAAAATATAGTTTTGGTTAAAGACTTCTTTGGCTGCAACTTTTACTCTTATTTGGTTTATTTTGTTGGCTGATTTATATTTGTTTACTTGGGTAAATCGTTCCCAAGGTTTATTTTAATACCCGAGCACTTGTGCCAGGCCACAGGGATCGGGAACGCCCTTTGGGCCTTGCCGCGGGCCGGGTCGGGCGTTGGTTCGGATGGCGACCCGACTTGGTTCATGACATGGAATCTACATGAGGATTGGGGATTGCTCCATTTTCAACATTTGGAAGGATCTTTGGCTTCTTGGAGTTGACAGGATCTTGAAAAGAATACATCAACCCATAAGTAGAAAAGAAGACATCTTTGTGATCGCCCACAACCTCTACCTCTCAGATGGAGACCCCTCATCCAGGTCTTGGGTTGTTTACATGTCCTATCATCTACCTCAGTCGTGTCATTCGGTGAGTTGAGATCCACAGGGGGCCAAAGATCTTGTCCTCCAGCTTGAATTGGGATTTCCGATCCAAGAGGGTTGAAAAATTCCTCCTGATACACCTCCCTACTCTGAGACCTATTAAGGATGTCAAGAAAACTAAAATAGTTATTGCCAGATTCTGGTGTGGTCACCACAGTGTCATGGGTAGTAGCTACAAACCCATGCAAACAACCACTATCACTTACAACAGAGGAACACTATGCCTCTCCGCCCTTGAACATCTCCAAATTACCTTTAAACGAGCCTTCATTTCATGTTTTTTCTTTACACATTAAGGAATCTCTGGATGAAGAGAACTCCCCTATTTTTCACCTTCCCTTTGTGAACACTAGTGGAAATCAGCATGTCCTCTTACATTATCTGCTTATCAATTTTAGCCTAGATCTCTAATTTAAGAGCATTCTGATCATCCTCATTAATGGATTAAGTGGAAACCTCCTTCATATTATCCCAATTACTATGTGTTTTACTCTGACAATGAATGTCCTCTAGCCCAGTGTCCTCCACAATGAACACACCATGTCGATTTGAACTTTGGTATGTCCTCTTATCATCAACACTGATATTAGAATCAGAGCCACATACTTCTATAACCAAATGTTGTTGCTCCTGACCAAGTTGAGTCCCACTAGCATGCACAATTCATGTCCCAGTCACCTATGGCACCTTTTCAACAATCACATGGGCCGCTTTATGACCCCTATTCTTGTAATAATTAGAGGACTCGTGGCCTTTTTTTAATAAAACCAAGCAAAACAAATTCATCATGCACTTCTCTTTGGAGTGACCAATAGACTGACAGTTTGAGCAGAATAGAGGAAGATTTTCATAGAAAACTTTTAGATCCAAAGCATCATCATTAGTATATAACATTACTCTATCAATTAAAGGAGAATTTAGATCCACTTCAATCAGAACTCAAGCAAAAACCCATATTGAGCTTCCTCAGTAGCCTTATCCATCTTAATTGGTATACCAATTGTTGTGGTGATGTCAAACAGAATTTTTGAGTGCCATAAAATCCAGCTGAGACCTCAAATCCTTACCCAAACCTACACATGAGTGTTTTTGATGGAGAAAGGAGAGAATTGAGGATCCCATTATTGAATGCACATATGACCTGGCTTTAGAGGGATTGACCCATGCTCGCCTTCCACTTCAGGTCCTCTGAAAGAAAAATGAAGTGATAATACCCACGCCCCATCAGTATGCACTTCCAATTGTTGAAGCCCCATAGTGAGGAGATCCATCATGAAAGGTCCTCAACCTTCTAAGGATAACACCATTCCAGCAGAATAACCCACATAGTAATTGAAAATTCACATATCTTGTGCCTTTCAAGGATTGTTTCATGATTTGCATTGGCATAGGTGGTACCATCCCTCTTGACAATCTGATCCGGAGCACCTTCCTTTAGAGAAGTGAAGATTCATCGAGATTCAGCATTTGCAGCAGAGCCACCGTGAGGGACCCTCAGTTCATCCTTTCCCGAGGGGCAAAAAAAGTTACTGTTGAATCACCTCTCAAAGAGGAATGCTTCAGGTAGGAGCAAATCAGAAGAAGATTCCATCGGAGAGGAAACAATCGAAGAACCCTAGAAGATCATTGCATGCCCATGGTCGCTCGAAGCCTGCCTCGTGTCCATCTCTCTCTGTATATATATATATATATATATATTAATAAATATATTTATAATTATATACAAATATATATAAATATATTTATTTATAATTATAATTATAAATAAATAAATATATTTAAGTAACTATAAAATTATAATAAATATATTTATTATATTTATAAATATATACAAATATTTATAATTATGATTATAAATTAATATATTTATATTTAAATAATTATAAAATTATAATGAATATATTTATTATATATAATTATAAAATAATAAATATAATAAATATATTTATTAGAATTTTATATATACAAATAAATATATATTTATTTATAGTTATAATTATAAATAAATATATATTTATTTAAATAATTATAAAATTATAATATATATATATATATATATATATTAGGTGCTTGGGGGTACAATTATATTAAACACATACACACTACACACACAGTCCAGAAAGGTTGGTCATAGCCCCCCTAAGGGATAACTCACCCATCAAGCCTTATTTATTCAGCACATAGCTTGAAGGTCTAGTGGGCATAAAGCTCATTACATAGCCCAAAGGCCCACAAACTAGCCCAAAGGCCCAGTGTAGTGTCATGCCTGCATCATACTGCAAGCGTCACTAGGTCTGCATCATGCCCCCATCACCACTTGCCCGTGTCATGTGTCATGCCTGCATCACCGCCTGCCATCGATAATTTTCTCCCACCCGGATTTGAATCTGGGTCTAGTGTAAGATTATAGGGAGCCTTTACCACTCGGCTAAGCCCCTAACTGCTAAAATTATAATAAATATATTTAGTATATTTATAATAATATATTAAGAAATATATATATATATATATATATATATATACTTTTCTAATAAATTTCTTTAAGAGCGGACTCGCCTGTCTCCTGAACCTTTTGAGTAAATATATTTACTATAATTTTATAAATATGTATATATATTAATAAACATATATACAAATATTTATAAAATAATAATAAATATATTTAAATAATAAATATATTTATTATATTTATAATTTTATAAATATATATAATAATATAATAATATATAATTATATAAATATATTTATAAAATTATAATAAATATATTTAAATAATTAATATATTTATTTATTTAGATCTTTATGAGTGCTTTTTTAGTGCTGATAAATATTCCCCTTTATCAGTGCTAAAAAAGCACTGATAAAACCAGTCTTTATCAGCGCTAGAATTTTAGCGCTGATAAAAGTCGGTTTTATCAACGCTTTCTATTTTAGCACTAATAAAACTAACATTTATCATCCCTTTTTGGAAAATGCTGATAAAAGACTTGTGTTTTTATAAATTGAACCCTAACAGATTCACCCTCCCCACGTCTTCAAGATTTTGCGAAACCGTAGTGTTGTCATCACCGCTCTCCCTACAATCGCTCTATGCCTTCGTCGCCATCGTCATCATCGCTCCCTGAAATCATCACTCCCAATCGAACCCTCACCGCTCTTCATCAACGAATCATCCATGATCTAAGGTATGATATTTTTTCTTAAGATTGTCTTCATGCTTTTTCCAACAAGGATGACCAGGAGCATCAAAGAAACCCCTTGACCACATTTTTTCAGAGAACCCAGATGCAACACCCTCACCAAAAGTCATCCTCCATACTACTGGTTCACACTCGTATAGGTTCGACCCGCATTAACCCATGCTTAAATCAGTAAAAAAAATTAGCCTTGCACCACCCCTTATCTGTCTATAACCATAACCCTATGTGCCGTGGGCCTATTTTTCATTACTAATGTTGTATGATACTAATTTTCTTAAAAGAGTAAACCTATCAATTTTTGGAATTGTGTTATTATGTATGTTTGTAAAAAAATTATGTAATAATATTGTGTGAAAAAGTGAGTTGTTGTAGCTGGTACATAAGTCAAGTTTAGTTAATTTGAGAATTGGATTATTGTAATAGACAATCTCGTTTTGAGTCGGTGATAGAATGGGGAATTTTGAATTTTTATTTTGTCCAAGATGAAGGTTCTTAGGATTTCAACATTTATTAACATCGTCTTGGTGGTGGATTAACACCTCAACTTTCAATTTCAACGGATTATGGTAGGTGTTTCCACTCCATTTTTTATAGGAATGCCCTATTAAGCTTGATATTTCTAAAATGGTTTAACTTAAAAAGTGTCATGTCTAATAGATTTTAATGGACTTGTATATGGAAAATTATGGATTAAGATTTTATTATTCAATTTTAGATAGGGGTTCTTATGAATTTCAACCCTGAAGAACCAACTTCAGAAAAATAAATTGATAAAATGGTTGAGATTGATTTCATAAGGAATTATGGAATTAATATTTTTAAATTTGAGAATGTTTTATGTGAATTTATTTGAACATTAGAGATCATTATTGATTGTGATTTTAATGTTTTAGGGGTTTTGATGAGTTTATTGATAAATTCATTTGTTATGCTCGTAAAATCTATGTTTATGATTTTCCAAGTGTGTTTTATGATGTTTGATTCTTAAATTTTCTATGCAGTTGTAATTTCAATTTAAAGTTTGGTTTTTCCTGATTTAAAAGTGACTTCAAAATGATATTGATTTTCAAAATGATCACCAAAGGAAGTTTCAAAAAAATAATTCAAAAATGTTTCTTGAGGACCCATTTGGAACCTAAAAAGGATGTTTTAAAATGAAATTGAATTGAAAATTGATTTCAAAGAGAGGTTTGGAAAAATAAATATTAATTAAAACCTAAAGAGCCCAATTGAAACCTTCTATAAACAGTTTTCTATAAACCATCAAGTATTTTCATAGAAGACCAATACTATCATGGTATATGTGAGTTTGAGGAATTAGTGTCATTTAAAGCATTGACATATGTATTAAACAATATTAATAAAGGGGCATGCAGATTAGTCCTGAATCATTGAAAGAGGAATAAATAAAAAGCTACAATATATGTTCAAAAATTTATTCTAAATTATTTTCCATGGTATAATGTCTAAAATAAGAGATAATAATTAAAGGATCTCATTTGAATATGGGTTCCTACCAAATTTCTATTATTTTTATGGTTTCTTCATCCATTGAATGAAAATAAGTAGGGTTAAGTTGGCTAATGTGGATAGGAGAATCATATTTTAATATGGACATTGGTTCCAGTCTAAGGATCTAAGGTTTTTTGTTGATTCAAAATATAAGAAAGCACAAAATGGTAATAATTTTTAAGAGATATATGCAGAAAAGGACACTAGTAATTATAATATTCTTTATGTGTTTAGTATATGCCCGCCTATAATGTTTTAGGAGTTTAGTGCTTCTATATAGAATATTTGACTACACTACACATTCAAGGAAAAATAATGAAGTAGAGGAGATGCTGGTTTACCATGGTTATTTTATAATTTTAATGGAATATTTAGTCTATGTGTAGAAATTTACATAAGTGAAATTTTAAAGAAAATAGTAAAGGAATTTCCTCACTTAAAAGATAACATGAGCATTAAATCTATTACAACTAAAAATTAACATTCAAGTACCTATAGAATGATTAGTTGAGAATGTAATAGGGGGATAGCTAAAATAGTTCCAAATGAAAGATACATTTGGATAAAGGGTTATTTGATGAAAATATTTCAACTAAAAAATGGGTGAAATCATTTGTGGAACTAATGCATTCTGATATTAGTATAATAAATATTGGTGTAGACTAACTCCACTAAGAGGCCTAAAAATGTCACGACCCGTCCTCGGGGCCTGTGCCGTGACTACCCCAAGCCCGCCTTCCATAGGCCAGGGGCTGACGACTAGCACCAAATGCGTAAATCCCGAATAAAAGGGAAGACATTGCCTTTATATAAGAAAACAAACACAACAGAGTACGCAAGCTGAAGTAAACACTAAGAAAACTAAGTACAAAAGTAAGTGCTGAAAAGTAAATGGGCCAGAATACAAACCCAACTGGAAGTACAGTACAACTGAAAAGAAAGTACAACAGCTGAAAAGTAAAGCAGCAACCACCGGGTCGTCCTCCGACTATCCCACCTGAAGGGCGGGTACAAATGGTCTCCTCAGCTCCTCGGGTCCGGTCGTCCGTTCTATGTATGTCCCTCCAAGTGGTCCACCTCCAGGTACCGTCCCGCTCCACTAGACTCCACCTCGATCAGTGTTGTCTGTCGTCTGCATCCAACACAATGTAGTGCGGGCATAGCCCGTGCAGGGGTGAGTATACGATACTTAGTAGGGACCTCGAGACTCCCGAAGGTCTCCCAAAATCCACAAAGGATATACCACAAAGGAAAGATAAATAACACGAAGTATAAACCAAATATACTTAGGTATATGCCCATACATATACCTAAGTCATCAATTCCAGTTCGGCTCCAACTCACGAGCCCAAGTACAACCCAGTCCATACAGGAAAACACAACTCAATCCACACAGGAAAGCAAGTCAATCATATCGATGATATTGATTGGAAGTCAAGACTCAGCTCACACATGTATACTACTCATGAAGAGGGGTGGAGATGATTATATGTAGCCTCTGAATCATCTCCTCTGTCGAACCCACGTAGGATCCAAGTACAGAAGTCGTCGCTGCTGAACCCACGTAGGATCCAAGTACAGTAACCGTCGCTACCGAACCCACATAGGATCCAAGTATAGTTGTTCTCACTGCTGAACCCACATAGTATGCAAGTACAGTTGTCCTCGCTGCCGAACCCACGCAGGATCCAAGTACAGTCGTCATCGTCGTCACAGTCGCAGCCAGCTCTAGGGTTCCCGCACACAACATGCTCGATTCCGGGAGGGTCCGCTCCACGAGCCAAGAGGGTCAATACATCAACTGTCACGAAGTCCAGAGTTGATGTATCACAAAGTTCCGTCTCGTCAATAGGAACTCAACGCGACAGACGACGCGTCAATCGGACGCCCGATCTGAGAGTTATTGGCTTTTCCATCCCAGGGGCTCGGTTGGTTTTTAAGCTAAAACAACCCGACCGTACTCCAGCTGCGTCCAAACCTCGAGTGGAGTAAGCCAAAAGAACCGTCTTACTAAGATTAATTCAATGTGATTGATGGCACGCCAATCGAACGTCCGGTCCTTAAGTTATAAGCGTTTCCGCTCCAAGGGCCCGATTGGTTTCTGGTTCGAATCAACCCGGTCATACCCAAAATTCGCCGAAACCTTGAGTGTAATATACCGAAACAACCATCTCGATCCAAGGATCCCTACACAACTGGCGGTGCGTTGATCGGAGGTCCATAGCCCAAGATATGGGCGTTTGAACGAACCTGGTCCGAAAATAGGGGGTCTGGGCCCGGTCCGACCCGGCCCAATACCCCCTGGGTCGGCCCGAACCGGGTCGACCCGACCTGGGTCCGGGTCCGGCCCGGCTGGCGCGGCCCGGCCCGACGCGGGCGGCCTGCGGCCCGGCTCGGAAGCCGGTCGCCGCTCGGCTGTCGGCCGAGTAGGGTGCAAAGGGGGCGCGACCCCCTTTGTTTCGGAAACGGCGGCCCCCTGGTGGGGTCCTCCCTAGGCAGGTCAAAGGGGGGGTTAGACACCCCCCTGCTTCGGGTAACGACCGACCTTAATGGCCGGCCAGTAGTGAGCCGCTGCCGGACCCGCGGGGGTCCCGCCTCCTGGAGCGTCGGCGGCCGGCTTGGCCGGCCGCCCCCTGCTGGACCGCCGCGGCCTAAGGTCGCGACTCTTCCTCGACTGGCACGGCGCGAAGGCGCTACGCCCCTCTGCCGTGGCCCGCTTCGGCCGCGACCTCCCTTGGTTTCTCCGGCGCTGCGCACCTCCGCCGCAGCCCGCTCCGGCCGCGGTCCCTTCGGCCTCACCGGCGTGGCGCGACGGTGCCGTGCACCACCGTCGCGGCCCGCTCCGGTCGCGGTCCTCTTCGTTCCTGCGCGGTGCAACGACACCGCGCCGCCTTCGCCTCAAACATCAACGTTGATCAACAAGAAAGCGGGGAGGAGAATCGGCCGTGTTTGTGCGGTCCGATCTCCTCCCATTATTTCGATAACAAGCGGCCAAAGTATACGTGATGATCAACGATAAAACAAGCACAATTTTAATTCATTAAAATTGAACTTAACCCCTACCTCAAAGGAAGTCCGCGATTGTCAAGTGTCGCGGATGATGGCGTCGATTCCATCATCGTCGGTGTCTCCTCCCTTGTCGCGGAGGAAGAAGAGGATGGAGAAACCGAGCCGCCGAGTCGACGTTCTTCGTCGAAGAGTTGGTGTTCTTCGTTGAGGATGAAGTTATTCAACAAGAAGATGAACCGATCTTCCAAAACTCAAGAGCTTCCTCCCCTTTCTCTTAACACCACAATTGCCAACCAAAATAAAATAAGGCTCTTCCTTATTTTATTTACTCATGCCAAGCATTTCAAATTTTGAAAATCAAACACTTAATTCAATTAATTGTTGAGGTTCAATTAATTAATTAAATGTGTGTTTGCAAGCATTTAATTGAGAGAGTGGGGATAAGAAGGGTCATCCACTTAAAGGGGAAGTTTAACAAGTTAAGAGAGTTACAAATTTTAAGTGGGGGGTTAGATGAGTTTTAAGGAATGTGAAGGGGTGGGGCTCATGTGGGCCCCACCTCACCAATATCCTCACATGGGTAGTTAGGGGCTTGTGGGTCTCACCCCATGTTGGATATAACCACTTGGATAAGGAATAAAAATTGTTCCACAATTTTTATTCAATTCTTTATTAATCCACAATTTTTAACAACTCCTCCCGAGCAAACACATCTTCGGTAAAAGTACTCTTAAGTAATTACCAACGTTACGGTTTCATCAGTGCCCTCATATTTCAATTCCAAGCACCGGTTCAAAAGATAGAAAAACCCGTTCGTTCGTTCACTGAACGTACCTGAGCTAAACTTCGAAAATTGATTCCAGGCACACCGGGCCTCGGAATCAGGTGCCTTTAGAAACTGCGTACTCATAAAATCCCAAACAATTTAAGAAAAAAATTTCCTTGAAATTTACGGGTCTTTACAAAAAATTCTATATTATAATTTTTAAGGCCATGGAAACCCCTAGATGTTACATAATTTCTCAAGTAATGGTTATGGAATAAATTGGAAAGGGGTGATGAAATTATTTGAAACATTCAAATATTGGGTTCCCCTTATTTGAAAATCCCCTTCTGCATATTTATTTTGTTAAATATTAATATTATCGAATCAAATAGAATGGATATGAATAGATAATGCATAGATGTCAATTGTACGACAAAAGAGTATGAAGATGGGGTGAAAGAGTTCGTCAAGTTTGCAAAAGATCATGCATATGACCTTTCTCAAATCCTTTTTCCATGTTTACTCTATTTTTATTCAATACTAATTAGTCCATAGGAGGTGGAAGAACACTTGATCATTCATGAAATTGATCGAAGTTATAAATGTCGGAATTGACATGGGGAAAACATGAATGTAGCTAGTAATTGGGATAGCGCCGCATTTTATGGATCATCTGATATTATTACAAGTGTGGACAATAAATAAGATTGTATTGAGGATATGATTACAGGTGTGAATGATGACGAAGATTGAATTGAGGAAATGATAATGAAAATTGATGATGAACTTCGTGATTATTCAAAATTGTTTGAGAAGTTAAATAGTTGTGCAAAGATGTCATTGTATGTTGGTTGCACTAAATATATAGTATTATCATTCGTACTGAGTATGTATAATTTAAAAGTTGGCAATAGATTAAGTGATGATAGTTTTACTGAAATAATTGATCTCTTGAATGATATTCCCCCATAAGATAATGATCTCCATAGCCGAACATATGGTGTTAAACAAATTCTATGTTTTATGGTTATGATCTCTGAAAGAATACATGTCTGACCAAATGACTATATACTATTTATCAAGGACCATAAATCACTTAAAGAATGCCCAAAGTGTGGTGATTATCGATACAAGAATGATGAATTGGGTCCTATCAAATTTTTATGGTACTTTCCAATCATTATAAGGTTTAGGCACCTATATGGAAGTGATGATACTGAAATACAATTAACGTGCCACACCGATACAAGAAATAATGATGGGAAACTTCATCATCTGATATACTCTCCTTAGTGGAAGAGAATCTATCATGAGTATCTTGAATTTGTAAATGAGATGAGAAACATTTTTCTTGTGTTATCTACGGATGAAGTTGATCCTTTTGGTTTTCAAAGCAGCACTCACAGTACATGATTGGTTATGTTGGTAAATTATAACTTGCCACTGCGGTTATGCATGAAACAAAAATAAATCATGTTATCTATGATTATATCATAACCAAAACAATTGGGTCATGATATTGATGTTTATTTGGCTCCATTGATCTAATATTTGAAATTATTGTGGGATTCAAGTGTTACGTTGTACGATGCTTACAGAAATGAAGATTTCACATTGAGAGTACAGAATGATAAATGACTTTCCTATTTATGGAAATTTCTTAGGATATATCATTAAAGGACTCAAGGGTGTCCCATTTTTGAACAAGGTACATGGTCAATTAGGTTTAAACATTCATCGAATACTGTGTTTCTAGTACATCACAGATTTTTACAGTGATGACATAAGTACCGATCTTGGATTAAATCATTCGATGGAAGTTCAGAAGAACATAAAACACCGTATCCACTAACAAGTGGTAAAATGTTTGAGAAATTTAAATACATGGACACTAATTTTGGTAAATTATTTTAAAAAAACCTTATGAAAACCAATTGGAAAAAGAGATCGGTTTTTTTGAATTACCATACTAGAATTGTCTTTACATCAGAAATTTTCTTGAAGTTTTTCATGTTGAAAAAAATGTATATGATAGTATAATTGTAATGTTACTAAATACACATGGTAACAAAGGATAGAATTAAGGTTAAGTTGGACATGATTGACATGAGAATATGGGAAGAGTTGGCACTAGTGAAGGGTGAAAAACGAACATTTCTCTCTCCAGTTTCTTACACTATTTCCAAGTAGAAGAGATATCGATTTTTCAACTTCTTGAATGATGTAAATTTTTCATAGGGGTATTAATAGAATATCAAGAATATTATGTCAATGAATGTGAAGTGTGGATTATTGTTGCCTATCAACCATTCAAGTTTCTGGTGCTCTTCTAATGTGTATAATGACACTCAGGTTGAATCCTCAACGATGGTAATTTTTAATAGTTGATTATTTTTTATTAATTTGTATTATGAGTGGGGGGGGGGGGTTGTTTGTAGAGATTAAGTAAATTGATCAATTTATTATTTTTGGTTTAAAAATTTTATAAATATTTGGGTGATTTCATTATTGGGGATTTAAGTTTATGACATCCTTGAGCTTTTCTTTATATTTCATTAAATTAACACCCACTTCACAATACAATTTTGATCAGAATACCCAAGTGTTAAGGATTTAATAGAAGCCTTAACTTAAATATGGTTCTAATATTAATTAAAAATTGTTTATGGTAGTGAATTTATGGTTCCAATAATCTATGGAATCCACATGTTAAACAAAACATGTCATTAATTTATGACATTTTAAGTTCAACATACACAATGTTAACCTAAAGAATACTCAATGAGAAAAATCCCTCAATCACTTAATATCCCCAAATTATGACTCACCCCAATGGTATATTTATTCATCCATTTATATGGTTATTAATATTTTTGTAATTCTTATGGTTATGGGTTTAAAATAAAATAAAAACAATGAGACAATAAAAGAGCAGTGCGCCGAACACACACACGAAATGTGAAGATAGGTAAAATCACACTTTAGATTGAATGAGAAAGTGAAAGAAGGGAGTGATTTTCAAATTTATTTGAACCATTATAATAAAATTAATATTAAATAACATAGTTTGGATGATAATAATAGATAATGAGAAAGAAACATTCATTAAAATAGAATTCCAAATACAAACACTTATGAGATTACAAACAAAGAAAAATGAAAAAGTAAATCAAAAGAAGCACGGAGGAATGGTATCTCAAGTAGGAACTTGAGAATTTAATATCCTACCAAGAATTTTTAAAATCCCTTTTCATTAAAAACCATCCTCCTTTTCTTTGAAATTCCAACTCTATATAAGGAGAAGAGGGGGATGCATTTATAGCCCAAGGCAGGGGACTGTTTGCATTCCAAATCTTCCCCTCCACTTGGCTTGCCATTTTTTTCATCCAAAAAGCTAAATATAGAGATATTATCTTATTACAAGTTGTATATATTGATGTATTATTTCTACTCTAAAAATTTGGTCATTGGACCTTTTTATCCAAAGTTATGACTGTTTTACTAAACAGTATACAACTGTCCATTTTTATCAACACTTTTTTGATGGCTAGAATGTGAATGGATTTTTGAATAGGAAGATGCCATTAAATCCAAATAATTTATTCTAAAAATTTGGCCTAATATATCTTATATTTCACACAGAAAAATATCATATCGAATGGAAGTCTATATCAGGAGAAAATTCAATAAATTTTTGATGGGTTTAATTCTCAGACAGAATGGTGGGTTAGACTTCAAAGAATCATTTGGACCCATTTTTATTAGAGTTGGGAATTGAAATTTTTATCCATGGTTACTTTGGATAATCAAGAACATATTTTTAAGTCTCATAAAATTTGGGTTTCTGTATTGAGCCCATAAATTCAAGCATCATGGATGGTCCAGTTTTTTCACAGATTTTTTGTGCCTTCTTGTGTGGACCATATGACCATTCAAATGGGAAAATTGGACAAATGTTACTTATAATTATATGTTTTAAATTGACCAAGGAACCCTAAAAAACAAAAATAAAACAATTTGGATCAGTAGGATGAGAGTTATCATTAAAACATTAAACTGGCTTGAATTTGGATTAATTCAAATAATGCTAAAAATTTATATTTAATATTAAAACATTAATATTTCACACTAATTGTGTACTTTTCATAGAAAATCAGTAAAGGGAGTAAATAAAAAGTTATTAATAAATTAATAACATAAGAATAATTTAAAGTTAAAGGGTTTGAAATCACATGACTGTCATGTTTTGATGAAAGATCTAATTCATGTAGCTTTACGTTGCATTTTGCCCAAGAATGTTCATCATACAATAACCAACCTATGTTTCTTTTTCAAAGCTATATGTGGCAAAGTTATAGACCCAGTGAAATTTCCAACTATGGAAAAGGAAATCACCATTATATTATGTGAATTGTAAATGTTCTTCCCACCAACATTATTTGATATGATAGTTCACTTGATGGTTCACTTGGCGAGAGAGATTTGGATATGTGGTCTTGTACATTATAGGTGGATATACCCCATTGAACGATATATGAAGATTTTGAAATGGTATGTCAAAAATAAAATTCGATCAAAGGGTTATATTACCAAGCACTGTATTTTTTTATGAAGCCATTGAATTCTGTACTAACTAGCTATCTAGTGTGGAAAGCATTGGTCTATAGAAATCTCATCACACTGGGCAGCTTGTGGGTAAAGGAATTTATAAAAGAGATGTTGTCGCAATCAATATTACATATCAGGAGCAAACCTACCTTTACATTTTCATAATAGTTTAGAGGTTTCCCCATATATTAAAACCCACAAAGAAATTATTAGGAATTTGAATCCATTAAGGGCTAAAAGATGGATATCAAATACATATAATCAACAGTTTATAGGATGGTTTTGAGACCATATTTTTAAGGAGTCAGATGAAAATATGGATTCTATTTCAGAATGACTTTTATGGCTATCCAGAGGACCATGTGTGTATGTATTATCTTACAATTTTATGTAATTAATGGTTATACATCTTATATAAATGAACATGATGAAGGCGGTACCATGAAAAATAATGGAGTTACACTTGTGGCTAAAGCGATGCATATTTTTGGTACTAAGGATTTAAATCTAATTTATGTGAATATTTCATACTTTGGAATCATCAAACAAATATGTAAGTTGGATTTTACAACATTCCAAGTGCTGATTTTTTAATTAAAGTGGGTTGATACATGAGTGTTATTAAAATAGATGAATTGGGATTCATGAAAATAGATTTCAGTAAGGAATGGTACAAAGATGAATCGTTTATAATAGAATTATAGGAAGTACAAGTATTTTATGTTCCAGATCCTACAAACTAAAAGTGGAAAATTGTTCTGTTATCGACCAAAGCCGCTGAAAGGTGAGATGAAAATTCAATTGAGGATGTTCCATTCATTGGGATGTCAGAATCATTTCGAAGTGGTCCCAATGCAGATGAGGTTTTGTATGTCAGAGGATACTACAATAAAGGGATTTGGATACTCGATAGAGGGGTCAAATCTCTTCATCCTTTAAAATAAAGAGAGTTGAATAATCAGGTTATATATTTTTTGTAATATATATTGAGTTACCTCATGTTATTATCTGTTCACCACTGCATTTATGTGTTTTAAATTAAATGTTAAACAACTTCTGTAGATAATGACTTATGCACGTGTTGGTGCTTTCGATCCTGAGGAACAATAGGTTTCTCAACCTGCTATTTCTCCTAGTGTAGATTAACAACGACATTTTTCATGTGTTGGTGCTCCCAATCCTAAGGAACAACATGTTTCTCAACCTGTTGTTTCTCCTAGTGTAGAGGTACAATGACCTTCTTCACATGGTGATGCTATAAATATAGAGGAACAACATATTGGCGATGTTGAATTTGAGGAAATGGTAGGCGATGAAGAACTGATAATGCATCAAAAATAGGAGCGTCATAGTGTGATGGTGTTAGAAAAAAATTATTAAGGAGAAAAGAAAAGGCATCAAATTCAAGGTCATATGGAATGTATGAGGTCATCCAATTAACCCCAAAAGGACATGTTTAGTAGTTACATTGGGCTCATCACTCAGCAACGCATGCCGATTGATGCAGATTTGTGGAACTATGTTATGACCATGCTTAAAACGCTCATTTGGGAAGATATTATGGTAACATTATAATGTTCTTTCTTTATTTTACCAAAAAATAAAATAACGAAACATCGAATTACTCTTCATCATCCATTATAGAGTGCATTTATAGTAGATGAATCTCACAAGAATTTTTTATTAATAATTATTGGAAGGATTTATAGAGGCCTTTCCACAATTCTAATGAGATTTTATATTAAAGATGCTGAAGGGAAAATAAACTCGCACCCACTGCTTATGTATGCACACCTGATAACCCAAGAATAATGGGACGAGTTTACTGGCCATCGTGCAGAGATGTCTTTTCAGGTACATTCTGTATGGTAATAATTTTTTTGACAATACGTGTATTCATCATTTTGATTGAGATTTTTTTATTTATAAAATAGCAACTGAGTGCTAAAAATAAGGAACAGGCAACAAAACCAACATACCCCTGCCGTAAAGCAAGGATGGGGTACACTTCACTTGAAAAAAATGGTACATATTTTAAATTTATTGTAATACTTTTATGTGACATGAAACAACAACATAATTATATTCATATATTTATGTGCAGATTGATGAATCCAAATCCAAATTCATTTCCATACCATGTCATGTGCTATGGAAGGAGGCACACATAAATAAATATGGGAAAGTAATTGATGAAAATGCACAAAAAGTGTGGGAAACATGTGTAAGTATGACATAATATAAATTTTTTTGCTTTAAATCATTATTAAATAACAATGATTACTTATTTTCATATATTTTCTATCTGACATAGTCACAAGAATCATCAACACCTGTACCGGATGAACACCTACTATCAGTGGCCTTGAAGCGACCAGAATAGTATGATCATGTCAGAGGTATGGGTTTTGGGGTAACACCCTGAACATATTTTGAGAAAAAACAATAAGAGGAGGATAAAGATAAAGAAATGGTAGAGATGAAATCAAGATTAGCTGCCCTTGAAGAACAATTTCATTGGTAGACTGAGTTTCTAGAAAATTTTATTGGAGGGAAGCAAAGAGAAGAAACAACTCAAGAACAACCAATGCATGAAGATCCTGCCCCATCCCCACCAACTTTGAGGTGAGTCATTACCCTCAAAGAGATGTATTAGTTGAGTTAATCAATATTCTAATAATTATTTATGTGAAATGTGAATCAGATAGACATTGATACCTTTCTTAAAGTGGTATTTTACAGAGTGAAAATTATTGTGATTTATATCTATCAACACCCCACTCATCACCTTGTAGTGAAGGCTATGGTGTTCAATATCAAAGAAGACACTCTACGCAACATACCAATTCCAACTAGTCATGTGAGAGTGGTGATTAGCATAACTCATGAGCTGAGTGATGAACTACCTATTCCGCTTAATGACGAAGATATTCATATGGTCGACCAAACTGTTGGAACATTCGTCGCATGGCCTTTAGATCTTGTAAAAACACATATCGGTAAGAAGGTATTCATTTTATATTTATTTTTTATGTTAAACCTTTAACAATTAATGAAAAAAGGGTTGTACTGATGAATGTTATTACAGACGAACAAAGGGAAGAGGGTGAAACAAAAGGTCGACTCAAAACTATCTAAAGGATCAACCAACCGATTGAAAAGATCTTTTGAAAGCACCTTTACCCTACCCATTCAATATCTGCATTTAGGAACATTGAAGGTTCATGCAGATACAATGTTACAAAAAGGTAATAGTTAAATAGTTGATTTTAAATAACAAATGTGCAGAGAGGAAGTTACAGACTACATTTATTTTGAGAATGTAAATGAAATCCTCAATTATGAATGGCTAGGAGGCTCAGTTGTAAATGTATACATGAGGTATGTTTTCATGATTTGTTTTTCCAAAAGCTGATATACTGTGTTAATTATTACTAAATACATTTCATATTTTTTGCAGCCATATGTATCATTACCAATTGAAGGGATTACCCCATGAACATAAATTTTGACTCATTAGTCCTCACGTCACTTCTACAGAACAAACATAAATATAGTTAAAAAAATGAATGAAATAGTGACAAAACTAGCCAAATTATTTGAAAGAAAACTTGTGGATGAAAGAATCTTCTTAATGAAAATGATGCAAGGGTAAAAATCTAAAATTTAATCATATCAAATATATTTTTATTTCTTTCCTTATTCCTTTTCGTGTTTTTAGACAACATTGGATGCTCATTTTTGTCAATTTGGATACTCCAAAGATTTATTTCCTGGATTCACTACATGGATACCCAACATAATGACCACACATGATGACCTTATTCAATTTGTAATACACTACATCAAAATTTTTAGAACTAAAAATCAAGTTATATATTTTACATTATGTTTTAATGGGAATTCTGTTATGATGGGGCGATGTATAAATATCATGAAAATCATGGCATGAGGATAGCCAATGCACATAATGAGCCTAACAAGTTCTACAATTGGACAAGTATCATGGTATATATAATAATATTTCACTATCCAAATACATAGAAAAACTAATTACTTATTTTTATCAATGTTTATGCAGTGTCCAAAACAAAAAAAATGGAAAAGATTGTGGTTATTATGTTTGTAAATTTATGAGAGAGATCATATTACATCAACAAACTAGTATCCCCAAAGAGGTATTTTTGAAGATAATTACTATTCCGTTTAAAATATTTATCAATCCTTTGTGTATTTATATTTTTTCAATATTACTATGACTGATGAAAAAATTGTATTCAAAAGACGATATAAATTTGTTTAGAACTGAATGGGCAACATACCTGATTATAGAATGTACACAAATAACATGAAGATGGTTAGAGTGTTTTTTAATATACTTTGTTTTTTCTCATAATATTACATGTTTTCTACTGTATTAACATAATCTAAATGAAATGTTTGACTTCTCATTTAGACAATGTCTTCTGCACATGATGATGTTACCAATCCCGTAAAAGAACATACTATAACGAAGAAAACCCTTTGGGAAGATGTAAATGTAATGTTACGATATACTTTTTCTATTTTATCAAAAAATTATATAATGAAATGTTGATTTAATTTTCATTATTCCTTGTAGAGTTCATTTATTTTAGAATATTTTTATCCATCTTTCATGCCTTTCTACACTAAAAATTCCATAGACTTCTTCTCCCTCAAAACCTTTTCAACCCTGCAGTGTTGACATTTATCACATTCCTTCAAGTTCCCTCCACTGCTCAATCACAGAGATAATCTTGATGTTTTCACAGTAAAATCATTTTCCATAGAATTAATGTATTGTTTCATATTTATGTTTAATTTATTTCTTTTTAGTATTGCTCACAAAGAACTGTTTTTTTATACAAGTGTATTCTTTTGTTCATGTTGGGGTGGTTTGTTCAAAGCTACTCATACTCATAAGAGATTGGATTTCGAGGTTGCAACTAAGATAATGACAACAAGGAAATGAGTCAAGAATGAATACAACCATCATGAAAAGGTGAATTCCAACTACTTATTTAATTAATTTTTTCATCATTTTATCTACTATTTGTAAGTGAATTTCCTTATCATTTTTATATAATACTTATTTAGTTTTTTCAAAGGTCTTTTGGGAAGTCATATTTTTCTTTCAAATATCTGAAACAATCCACAAAAGAGATAAAATATTCCTTTCTTCCAATGTTACAACCATTTCCATTGCCTTTCTTTGTTGAACTGTAACACTGCATATTGACTGGATGTTCTTAGCCGGAAAAAGGTTTTTTAGCTAAGAACATCGAGTTAATATGAAGTGTTGGTAGTTGGAAAAAGAAATCCAATGGAAAGAATGGTAACATTGGTAGTTATGATTTTTTGAGACTTTGGGATGTGTGGGAACCAGTCGCACCTCGGTCTGATGCACGGTGTGATCGATATAATTCCAAGTGTGTCTATTTATTTAAAATTGATATTAATTTTAGTAAAAAGAAAAAGTGACGTACTGAAAACCATGTAAACACATTTAGATTGTTTTGTTACTTTAGGACAATAATCCATAAGTCATTGTGACATGTAGGAATCAACCACACCTCAATATGATGCATGATGTCACCAGTATAACTCAAAATGTATCTTTTTATTTAAAATTAACATTAATTTTAGTAAAAAGAACATGTGACATAATGAAAACTGAGAAAACACATTTGTATTGTTTTGATACTTTAGTAAAATGATTCATAAGTCATTTCTAATGTATAGGAATCAATTGCGCCTTAATGTGACGCACGATGTGACCGATATGACTCTAAGTGTGTCTTTTTATTTAAAATTGACATTAAGTTTAGTAAAAAGAACAAGTGACATACTGGAAACCAAGAAAAAACATTTAGATTATTTTTGTATTATAGAAAAATGATCCATAAGTCATTTTTGGGGTGTAGGAATCAACTGCACCTTAATCTGACGCATGGTGTGACCAGTATGACTCAAAGTGTCTCTTATTAGTTTAAAATTGACATTTTAGATCAAAACATGTCACTCACTGAAAACCAAGAAAACATGCACTGATTGTCTTGAAAATTTAGGAAAATGATTCATAAGTCATTTGTGACGTGTAGGAAGTAGTACCATGTCAAACCGACACACAATGTGGCCATTATGACTCAAAGTATGTGTTTCCAGTTTCAAATGACATTTTAATAAAAAAGACAAGTGACATACTCAAAAATGAGAAAACACATTCAGATTATTTTGATACTTTAGAAAAATAATACATAAGTTATTTGTGATGTGTAAGAATCATATGCACCTCAATCTGACGCACGGTGTGGTTGGTATAATTCAAAGTGTGTCTATTTATTTAAAATTGACATTAATTTTAGTAAAAAGAACATGTGGCATACTGAAAACTGAGAAAACACATTGAGATTGTTTTGATACTTTAGGAAAATGATTAATAATTCATTTTTAATGTGTAGGAATCAACCGCATCTCAATCTGATGCACGGTGTGATCGGTATAACTCGAAGTGTGCATTTTTATTTAAAATTGACATTAATTTTAGTAAAAGGAATAAGTGATATACTGCAAACTAAGAAAACACATTCAGATTGTTTTGACACTGTAGGAAAATGATCCATAAGTCATTTTTGATGTGAAGAAATGAGTCACACCTCAATCTGGCACACGGTGTGACCAATATAATTCCAAATGTGTCTATTTATTTTAAATCGACATTAATTTGAGTAAAAAGAACAAGTGACATACTGAAAACCGAGCAAATAAGTTTGGATTATTTTGATACTTTAGGACAACGAACCATTAGTCATTTTTGATGTGTAAGAATCGATCTCACCTCAATCTGATATACAGTGTGACCGGTATAACTTGAAGTGTGTCTTTTTATTTAAAATAGACATTAATTTTAGTAAAAAGAACAAGTGACATATTGAAAATCGAGTAAACACATTCAGATTATTTTGATACTTTAGGAAAATAATCCATGAGTCATTTGTGACGTGTAGGAATTAGCCACAACTCAATCTGATGCACGATGTGACCGGTATAATTCCAAGTGTGTCTATTTTTTTAAAATTGACATTAATCTTAATAAACGAAACAAGTGACATATTGAAAACTGAGAGAACACATTCGGATTGTTTTGATACTTTAGGAAAATGGCCCATGAGTCATTTGTGATGTGTAAGAATCAACTGCATCTAAATTTGACACACAGTGTGATCATTATAACTCGAAGTGTGTCTTTTTATTTAAAATTGATATTAATTTTAGTAAAAAAGAACAAGTGACATACTGAAAAAGAGAAAATGTATTCGGATTGTTTTGATATTTTAAAAAAAATAATCTATAAGTCATTTTGATGTGTAGGAATCAGTCTCACCTCAATCCAATGCACGATGTGATTGGTGTGATTCCTAGTGTGTGTATTAATTTAAAATTGATATTAATTTTAGTGAAAATAACAAGTGGCATACTAAAAACCAAGCAAATGAATTCAAATTGTTTTGATACTTTAGGAGAATGAACCATGAGTCATTTTTGATGTGTAGGAATCAATCTCACTTCAATCAGATACATGGTGTGATCGGTATAACTCAAAATGTGTCTTTTTATTTAAAATTGATATTAATTTTAGTAAAAAGAACAAGTGACATAGTGAAAGCTGAGTAAACATATTCAGATTATTTTGATACTTTAGGAAAACAATCTATAAGTCATTTGTGACGTGTAGGAATCACCTACACCTCAATTCGACGCACGGTATGACCGGTATGACTCAAAATACGTCTTTTTATTTAAAATTGATATTAATTTTAGTAAAAGAAACAAGTGACATACTTAAAACCGAGAACACACATTCTGATTATTTTGATACTTTAGGACAATGACCCATGAGTTGTTTGTGATGTGTATGAATCAACCACGCCACAATCTGACGCACAGTGTGACCAGTATGACTGAAAGTGTTTGTTATCAGTTTAAAATTGTCGTTTTAGTTCAAAATGTATCACTCACGAAAAACCAAACAATCATACTTCAATTGCATTGATAATTTAGGGCAGTGATTCATAAGTCATTTGTGATGTGTATGAAGTGATCTCGCATCAAATCGACAAATGATGTGATCGGTGTGACTCAAAATGAGTGTTTCCAGTTTGAAATGTTATTTTAGTAAAAAAACACAAATGACATACTAGAAATTGAGAAAATGCATTCAGATTGTTTTGATACTTTGAGATAACGATCTATAAGTAATTTGTGACTTGTAGTAATCAATCGCACCTCAATCCAACACATGGTGCGATCGGTATAATTTCAAGTGTGTCTTTATTTAAAATTGATATTAATTTTAGTAAAAAGAATAAATAACATACTGAAAACCGAGCAAACACATTCAGATTATTTTGATACTTTAGAACAACGATCCATAACTCATCCATGAACTATAAGAATCAACTCTGCTTCAATATGACACACAGTGTAACCAATATAACTCCAAGTGTGCGTTTTTATTTAAAATTGATATTTTCTTAATGTATTCTTTCATATTAATGTTTAATTTATTTCCTTATAGTATTATTAGCATATGATTTGTTTTCATATATAGCTGGATTCTTTTGTTTAGCCCTTTATCAGTGCTATTTATAGTATTGATAAAGGCGTCCCTTTATTAGTGTTTTTTTAGTGTGGATAAAGAGAACCCCCTTTAATGGTGCTGATGACAATAACGCTTTTTTAGTGATGTTAAAGGACTTTTTGCGCGCTGTTATAGGTCATATCTATGGTAGTGAGGGTTTTCATTAGAGATTAAATTTTGAGTATAAATGTTATATTACAAAAACGCGGTTTAGAGTACTTAAAACTATGAATTCACTATGTGTTTGTATGTATGCATATATTTATACTTGAATTTTAATAGTATGCATGTTGTGTAGGAAATATACATTGAAATTTGCATTTGAAATTTTTAATGGAAATTTCCATTGGAAATTCACCTATGAAATTTGCAGTTCAAACTTTTAGTGCAAAATTATATTATTTATTTATGTTTTAATATGTTTGTATTAAAAATTTAAACTTGAATTTATTTTAGAATATTAATAATCAAATTTTCAGTACAATTATAATAAAAATTAAATGAAAATTTGCACTGGAAATTTTTAGTATAGATTTATATCAGTGAAGATTTATAAACCAAATGTAAAACACAAAATTTTAATGAAAATTTACATGGATGTTTGTATATACATACTGAAAATTTCTACCATGTACTTGCACTTGAATATAAATGTTTCCATGGATAAATATAAATAAATATTGAAAATTTGGAAGTCTTCATTGGAAATTAAATTTCGAGTAAAAAATTTCAATACAAATTTTATTAGATGTTTTTGTATACATACTTAAAATTTTCACTGTAAATTTACTTTTGAATATAAATATAAATATAAATATTTTCACGGATAAATACGAATAAATATTTAAAATTTATAATGAAAATTTGGAATGATTTTACTTACATAATAAGAAATATACAATAAGTTTGTTATAATAAAATTTATAATAAACATATCAAAGGATAGTTGGAACCTTAATCCCAAAACCCGAACCAATTCTTATTTATTTTTAATAAATATTTTTTTTATTATATGTATATATGATGATAAGTCCAAAAATGAAAAAAAATAGGTTATAGCTGTCGTCGCCCCAGTGGTTATAATCCAGAATGATGAGGCTACAGGAAGACATAGCAGCGAACCGGCGATGGCGTATGAAGCACGCCCCTGGCGGGTGGGTCGATGTACAAACCGTCACTCACACAAATCGACCCACCCACTCCATCGTCTTTTACCTCGGCTCCTTCATGTCAGCGGCCCCTCCCTCGTTTCTTCCTTCACCGACTCCCTGTTCCTCTCCGGTTGACGTTTCTCCCACCGCTCCCAAGGGTTTCTGTTCCTCTTCGATTCTCTATCCTTTCGTCTTTGTTTCTTGGTTTCCCCTCTCTGCTTCTTCCCCTGTTTTGTCTCCGTCTTCGTCTTTGGCTCTGTTAGCGTGCTTCTGCCTTAGATCTGCCCTCCCCTCTCTGCTTCTTCCCCTATTTCGTCTTCGTTTCTTGGTTTTCCCTATCCGCTTCTTCCCCTGTTTCGTCGTCTTTGGCTCTGTTACCGTGCTTCTGCCTTAGATCTGCCCTCCCCTCTCTGCTTCTTCCCCTGTTTCGTCTTCGTCTTTGGCTCTGTTATCGTGCTTCTGCCTTAGATCTTCCCACCCCCCTCTTTTGCTTCTTCACCTGCCTCACTCGCCGGTGGTTTCGTTCTCTCTGTTTATATACTTTATTTTTATGTAATTTCACTCTTATCTTTTACATCCGTCTAATTCCATTGGGGTTTTCTTTATATATACTGAAGTTTTCATCCCTACGAACTCTCTAAACCCCAATTCAAAAATTTCTCTATGTCTCCGGCACCGTTGGTCGCCGGGGAAATCCGTAGCGTGAAACTCACCATGCTTCGTTTACGTCCGAGTTCTCTGGCGTTTCTCAGAATGGGTGGTGCAAACCTGGTGGGAGGTTTCATACTTTTATTTACAGTTTCATAAGACTATTGTTAAACTGATTGAGACATATTTATGACGTCAAATGCTTAATTTAAAAGTGATTTCGAGAAATGGTGATCTAAATGTTATAATCATTCATTGTATATTATATTTTAACCACAACATGTGTAAATACATTATCTTAGTTTATTTTTGGTGTTTCATTATTTCTCATAATTGTGTTTTCTTATTGACCTTGATAAGGGGCGGACATATTTTCATTTCAGTTATATTTTTTGTCGTTCAAAACTTTATTTTCTTTATAGATTTATAAAATTATAAATATCTGTAAAAAAAAATTACATGTTATACAGTTTCGCTTGCAATATGTGAAGTCAAAGATTTTATTATTAAACTGATTCAATTTTTTTTGTGACGTCGAGTGCTTTATTTAAGTGATTTTGAACAAAATGATGTATGGTGTGGTGGAGAGTTTATAATACTCGGCCCACTGCTCCCTTTAAATGTACGTTATCTATACTTACATTTCCACGCAGTTTTATCGGTTATAATCTATTATGAATTGATTAAATGACATCCATCATGAATGTATTAAATGGCTTGAATTCATTGAAGGAATTCAATGAACAAGGCCAACATGAATAAATGTACGCTGATATGTTGAATATGGATGACACATTTCATTAAATGAAACATACCGAGGACAACTATATAAAGGGATGAGATCCCTCCATTTGATCATGACCAATTGTATGCAAGCCTCTTGATATTCTCTTCCTCCTGAAAAAATTTTTATCACTAGATGAAGGTGCCAACACCCCTTCTGCATTTAGGGATCCTCAATAAACATTATGGGATCCTTTGGACGATGTAATCCCCTAGAAGGCAAGAGACTTTTTTGTACTGCTCCAGTGATCAACATCAATCGTACTCCATCAAAGATTGAAGATGGATCTTGTTGTTATCCATGTATGCACGTTTATGTTCTTCGTTTATATTAAAAGTTGATATCTTTGAGGATCGATGTAAGATCTCTTCTTTTTTCCATGTACGTCCCTTTTTGAGTTTTTGCGTTAAATGTCTTCCGTTGGGGTTTTCCTTTGTCCTTAACCTTGGTGGCTAAGTCTTGTTCGGAGACGGAGAGCTTTCGTTGGGGAAAATGGCTTAAGGTTTTGGGGAGTATGTTTATTTGAATTAATGGAGTCTGGATATAAACGTGTTAAATGGGTTTTCCAATGCTTTGGAAGACGTTGGAGGCGGTTCAGATCCTTATATAGGAAAAGGGGCTGAAAAATGTCTACAGGGGATTTACATGTCATGTAAAGGTATCACGCAACGTGTAAATTCTTATAGACACATGTCGTGAAACCAGTACAGGGCGTGAAGAGGTTACACGTCGTGTAAACAGTTCACGTCATGTAATGCTGGGGCAAATTAAAAATTTAGTTGAGATGACAAGTTTTTCGGCGTATCCCTCTAAAAAGAAATACACGACGTGTAAAAGAGTTACACACCATGTAACATCACGACCAACAGTTTTAAACAGCATCATGCATGATATTTTTCCCATTCCTTCGGTGCAACTTCCTCCTCTTGACCTAAGACGGTTCTCCAGGCGATTTTGGAGCACCATCCTCCTTTCCGAACATCTCGTTTGTACAATTGACCATGGTAAGTCTTTGCCTTTGGTTTTCCCTTCCTTTTCCATTGTTCTCCGTTAGGGCGGCGGAAATCCTTGGACCGCTTTTGGTTGTGATCTTGATCTATGTTGATCTAGGTTCTTTTTGTGCTCTTCTGAACCTTCTTCCTCATTGGTGTTACCCTTTGAAAGTGCTGTGTTAATCACCTGTTAAAGGTAGGAGGTCTAATCCTTAACCCTATGGTCTATTTAACTGCAAAGGCAATATTGTGATTGCACCAACATGACTTGTGCCTAAATTAATTAAATGATGAATTTGATTATTCCTTGGAATCCCTTTAGATCCAATTGTTTATGAACTGGCTTAGGGTTATCATTCGGGTAAGAGAACCTTTGATTATAAATGAAATGACTAATGGCTTAAAGTGTGTTTATCATGACATGAGTTTTGGGTGATTGATTGATATAAAAGAAATGTGTATTTGAAAGAAAAATTATAATTTTCATAATTAACCATTGAGCATTATCCTATGATATTATGATATCATTGTTGTTATGACTCATTGTGTTAAATCCTGCAATGCTTATATAGAAGGCTATGCCCAGTGATTCATGCTGTAATGCTTATATAGTGGGCGATGCTGAGTGATCCATGCTGGAATCCTTATATAGTGGGCTATGCCTAGTGATCCATACTGGAATCCTTATATAGCAGGCTATGCCCGGTGATTCATGTTGAAATGCTTATATACCAGGCTTGGACCTAATACATGCTATAATGCTTATATACCAGGATTGACCCTGATTTATTGTCGAAATGCTTATATAGTGGGCTTGGACCAGATTTGTATGATTTATACCATGGATATATGGTTATGGTTGACATGGTTATGAGACATGCTCCGAGACATTTTGACATAGCACCGAAGCAGGTTATGTTTTACTGTGGTTATATGATTAGGGTTGGCATGGTCATGAGACATGCTCAGAGATATCCCAACATGGTGCCGAAGTAGGTTGATGTGGTATTAATTTAATTGTTTAATCAATTAATACACTTTTTATTGCATTATTGTATGTACTTATTATCAGACTGGTTATGTTTAGACATAGTGATGTCGACCTAATAAGTTATACTCACACCGTACTCGGGCCTCCATTTGGTACTCGAAACAGATTACATGGATGCATAATTGGACAAGGACAAGGGACCTTGCTGTTGATTGTTGCTTGCTGGATGAGCTGGAGTTTAGAGATGGGGCTGACATGGTGTTCGAGACTGGGTTCTTTTGAGTTTAGTTGTGTCAGTGGATTCTTTTATTGTATTAATTTCAGTTTGACATTTAGTCACATTCCATCACGACATTACATTATTCGTTTATTATTTATTGGATTATTCAGTTGGTTTTTATTGTTTGGTTTTTCCGCCGTATTGTTTTGTTTCCATTATTTTCACACTTTGATATTTATTTAATATTGTTTATTTCCACTATGTTGTAACTATGGACTAGGGGGTATAGTCTCCCCACTATACTTATCACACCCCTACTACTAGTTGGTGACCTCTGGTGTATGGGGAGGCATGTTTGAGGTCCTATAACAAACCTGTTTTGGCCACATGAGAGGGTGACGAATCAAGGGACATTACAAAGTGGTATCAGAGCCCACCATGTTTTTTTTTTCTGTTTCTTTACTATTTGGGAAAGGAAGAAAGGAGACTAGGGTGTGTCAAAACTTGGTAATGATATTGTGCATGAGAGTAGCTAACCCATGTATAGGGGAAAATCTGAGTGTCCAGGGATAAATTGTTGTTTATACCATTTTCTTATCACAATTGATGTTATTTCACCCAGGGCTATTTGCATGTTATGGGAGGTTATTATTTTGGGATGTTATTAGTTCTTGATATTTCTATTTATGGACAGGTATGGTGCGTGATGAGTATGCATGCATCATGATAGACACATAGGGATATATTCTGACATGCATTGTTCATGATAGGGACATATTTATTGCATGTGATATATACTTTCCTGTTTGAACTATGATATAAGATACATGTTATATATGCTAAATGGAATGAAATAAACTATTATGTCATGTTAAAACACCTACAAGCCATGTTTAGCGAGGCCCGGAGTAGCGGTTCTCTATTATCACCTGTTGAGGTTGACTTTGTTGTTATAGCTAGTGTTTTAAGGAGTGTGTCTATCCTGTAGAGAAAATGACTCCTCATCGTCTTCGAGTTGAGAATCAGGAAAGTGGAAATCAACACACTCCTAATGCACCTGAACCAGAGCTTCTTGTAGCTCCTGAGGATCATATGGATTTTCAGCTTCACCATAGCTTCTTGAGGGCCGTGCGATCCATGGAAAGGGAGACTGTTTGCATCGTTTCTTCGATGTTTGAGCTGGAGAGAGAGTTCCAGCTATAACATTTACTAGTAGAAAATTGAGTATTCGTGGAGGTGGGTTTCAGGCGACCGCCATTTGGCAGTCACTATTGGCATCATTAGAGACCGCCCAATGGTGATCACTGCATTTTTTCAATCCCCAATCCAAAATAACTTCCCTCCCTTTCACCCCCCGTGACCCTGCGCCCCCGCGCCCCCACTCCCGCGCCCCCACTCCTCCCACCCCCCGCCTTGCACCGCCCCTTCCTCCATCTCACCACCATCAAACCTCTCCAGCCCTGTCCTTCCCCGGACAACCCTATCCTCCCCTGACCCCACTCCCTTTCACCCTCCAGCAACCCCGTGACCTCGTGACCTCACGACCCTGACCCTGCTCCCCCACCTCCCCGCCTCCGCACCGCCTCATCCTCCGTCCCTCCACCTTCGAACCGCTCCAGCCCCATCTTCCCCCGCGCAACCCCATCCTCCCTCGAACCTGCTCCCATACTCCCCCGTGCATCCCACCTCCATCAAGCTACCCCCCCTCTATCAGGTTGCCCCGCCTTCGTCCTGCTACTTCACCTCTGTCCAGCTACCCCGCCTTCATCGCGCTCCCCCGCCTCTGTCCAGCTTCCAATCTCCATCAAGCCCTCAGGTTGGGATTTATTACTGCATGATGGGAATTCTCTGATTTATACTTTCATGAACATTTTCTTTGAGTTTGGATCCCTTATATCCACATCTGATATCAGATTTGTGTTTGTGAGGGTTTAATTTCTTGATTTATTATTTGGGTACAATTTCTTTTGATTTCTCATCCTATTTTCATGGTTTTTCATTGTTTCATTTGTCTAATTTTTCCCCAATCCCCTCCATCATTCCCCTTGTATCTTGAATCAATTTCAAATTTATCCATATCATTGGAATCATTCTCCCAATTTCCCTTAATTTAATAACTTTTCCACTACTAAAAAATGTTCTAACATGATTCTCTTTATATTATTTCAGCTGCTACCATAAGTTATATGTTATCTATTGCTAACAGAATTGATATTTTTTACACTTTTAATTACTATAAAATAGTGGTTCCATTGCACTTTCATTTGAAATGGATTTTATATCTTTGCCCAATTTTTCTCTTTAATATAATTTACATTATTCATTTATTGCATTCATTTTATTTACTTCTTCTATATCCAATGCACACTATTTTTCGGTATATTTTCACCGCATCCTTCACAATTCAACACAAAATTTCATGCATACATTTCAATTACAAACAACATTCCAAGGAAACAATATTACAACTAATAATAACAATGTCTCAAAAAAATCCCGGTACATTTACTGGTTTGTGAATATTTGTTTTACTAAAATTGTTAGCATACATGTCAAATTATATTTCTCATGTTGTTTTCAAATATATATACATTATGTTTGACTTTTATGTCTCAAGTACACGTATTTATTTAACTATAAATAACAAGGTTCTGAAAATTGTTTAAATGGATACAATGTCATATACAAACATGTGCTTGGAGAGTACAATTAAATTGTCATTGTCAAATTTACCTATGCACGGTTTGTTTAGATCCTTGTATTTCTTATAAAATTCTTTATTTTATATTATCTTTATATTAAAAAATAGTTAAATTCTTGCTTATCATTTTATGGTTTCAAAAAACAATGAAATTTCAAATTACCAAACATGGAGATATAATTCGTGCCCCTTTACTGTAATGGAACCAAAGGACATGGGTAAATATTTCCCCAAATTTTAAATATGTTACCATTTCTTACTTAAATTTTTTAATTACCATCTTTTTATTTGTAAATAAATCTATCATTTATATTTTTTTCATGTTTATCTGAACATCTACTGACAATATCACTGCATCCACTAATGCATTAACAACTATGGGATATGCCACCTCCATATCCAATTTAACTTTTTGGACATCAACCATGCCTTTCACACACTATCAGGTTAATTGCATACAAAATTCATGAATTATTATTCATTAATTAGTTATCATTAGCATGAATTTTTAAATTCAATACCGTCTTGACATAGATGAAAGGATATATTGTTTGATAAATAGATTATTCAATTAACCATGCACCTCTCGCCCATGTGAAGCTTCATCGACGAGATCTCCCGCCTCTATCGAGCCCTCCTGCCCCTGTCAAGCTCCACTATTGATCCCTCCCACCCATGTTGTTGAGCCCCGATGTCAAGTCCTCCCACCCTCTCGATCCCCCATTGTGGATCCCCAAACCCGTCGCCCCCCTTTACCCACAGTGAGTTTGGAAAAATTTATAATTTAGTAATTAATTAGTTTTAGTATCTTATATGCTCTTCTTTCTCAATTAATCTTATTTAAACCACAAATCAGATCCAACATGATGGTTTTTTGTAGTTTTTTGGGGTTGGGATGTTGGAGTGTTTATTAGGCACCGTAGTCATTTTTTTCTCCTTGATTTTTATTCGGCGGGTGTGTTTGTTGCGTTCGTTTCTCGCTATTGTGGACCTTTTTTGATTCATCTATGCTCTTCCTACATGATTCACCGTATTACACCACATTTTGGTCTACTAAGATGACCCTCATGGAGGGCTTGGGTTATGTTCAAGTAGCGTTTCTCGGTCCTTACAATGGGTGTGTTTGTTGTCTCTTTGTTCTCCCAAGTGGAAAGGGTTTTTATAATGGTTCACAACCAGAGGCCCTATGAGAACTGGCTTCCATGCCCTATTGATCCTTCCCAGTAATGTATCACTTCTTAACTTTAGTAATTAAGGGTGTTCTGGTGAATTTTGGACAGTGATTGTATACATTTCCATTTACTTACTAATTCTCAAAGACATGTAAATGCATATTTCTATGGGTAAGAATGCTAGTTATCTTTTTGCTTATTTTTTTGGCCTTCCCTATTTCATTACGCAGTGCGTCTTGTTCATATCTATACCATTTTACAAGATAGTGTATCATTTTAAATTTTAATAGAAATTATTTATGAAAAAATAAATAAACATGGAATTCATTAATTGAAGTAAATAAGGGGATTAATAATTAGTGGGCCCATTATAAAAAACACTCCCAAATTAGTAATTTGACCGAATGATGAAATTAAAATTTACAAAATCATACTTCCATGATGGGGGTATATATTTACTATGGCACTGCAGAGATCTCCACCCACTCCCCATAAGGATGATCAAGCTCATTCATCCCCACCACTGCCCTCATCCCGTCCCTCTAACACTACAGTCTTCTTCTCCGAGACATCTCACCCCACACCCCACCGAGGATAATTGGTTATCCACGCTTTTAGGTCTGCCATTTCCACACTGCCCAAACTCCATGGATGTCCTCCCCATCTTCTGAACAATCCTCTCCTTCTAACTACACACCTCATTTTTATCCACTTCTATGCGTGATTTGGTCCACCCCTTCTGCACATTCACAAGTATAAATTTTGGATATATCCACGGTTCAAAACCATGGCTATAAGGGTCAAAACTACAACTATAAGCTATAACCATAGTTTTACTGGCTATAGAACCTATTGGCGTGGCTATAGCAAAAATATATAGCCACAATTTTAAGAGGCTATATCCATGGTTTTGGAAACCGTGGCAATAGGCCATATGGTTTTCCAGTATGGATATAGTTCTATAGTCACAGTGGAAAACCGTGGCTATGTAAACTGTGGCTATAGATTTAAAATAAATAGCGCCCATCCAGATTTGATCTCCTTACCTCCACTATATGAACCTGTCACCTTACCACCACTCCATATATGCCTTTGTGTATATAAATATATATTTTGTTATATATAATATTAAGAACCATGGATATAACATGTAAACTGTGGCTATAGACCTTCCCACTATTTTTTTGTGGGTTAATCTTTTCTCATGCAAGGGTGGGGGACCTATAGCCACAGTTTTGAGGAACTGTGGCTATAGAAAATAAAAAAAAACACTATAGACACAATTTAGGAAAACCATGGCTATAGCCCTAAAAAACCCTATAACCATGGTTTTAAGAGGCTATAGCCACGATTTAAAATGGATACAGGGTCTATTGATATAGTGGAAAACCGTGGCTATATCCCATGTAGACCATGACTATATCCTTAGTATAAATACCTATATCCAGAGTTTTGGAAACTGTGGATATAGGTCCGTGGCTATAGCCCAGTTTTCCAATAGTGATCACCGGACCTATCATTCTCATTTGAATCAATTACTCTTAGAATTTAGATGTGTGTAGGTGCATGCATACATATGCACAATTAATTTGTGTAAGATATTTCATTATATAAGTATTTATCACTTTTGATGTCGGGGTACTGTCGAAATTGACGGGTACTTGTCTCCTTGTAGGTTCTAAACATGTGATGAGGTTCTGGGATGGTTTGGGATTAGAGGCTTATCCTTTAACCTATATTCCTATATGTTTTTTAGGGTTGTTCATAATATGAAATTAATATGGTTAGTGATGCTTCTAGTTTCGTTGTTGCCACTACAAGAGTCTTTCCATTCTTATTGAATGTCATCTTGAACCTTGGGTTGTAAAGTGAGGATCTATAAGACCTTTAGGAAGAATGGTTTGGTGCTTCCTTCCAGGTGTGTGTTGCTAGTTTAAGATGTTGGGTAAGCTGTTAGTGACTTGTTAGGTGGGTGAGCTGCTAGTTTAGAAGGAGGATGAGTTGGGGTTGTCCTAGTAATTATTTTGGTAAGTTATAATTGTGTGATCTGTTTTTATGAGGGAGTAAGTGTTGGAATGAGATCATTAAGGGCATGACTTGTAAAGGAATACTTTGAAATATTAGTTTGGGAAGTTGTGAGGCTATAGGTTTAGTTTCATGAGTGAGTTGGTTAGTTGGGGGTATATTTCTTGGTTCTCGGGATATGGTTTGATGCTTAAATTAATTTAATAACTGGGATAAATGGGTTTTTATAACTTAGTATAAACAAATGAATTGGTACCCAGAATATAGTTTGTAATAATGGTAGATATTTATGCTGGGTTATGTAAAGATGGTTAAATGTTCGAATTGACTCCTTCACTTTGTGGTAAGTTAGACTAATAATATGATGTGGATAAGTATGATTGTAGCTTCTATAAATTAAGTAATTGAGATGAAATTGTTAGCTCAAAATTAAATGAATGATAATGAGGTAATAAATGATAAGTTGGATGAATTATGAATTGATGGTAATGAGAGTAAATGAAGTAATAAACGGAAGCTTCCTTGTTGTTAATGGTATTGCCTTACTATATTGATATCACTATGTTTCTGCTTGCTTTTCCACAATACTACTCGAATATTGAATATTTATTATGCATGTTTATAATGATTGTATTGAATGATATTTATATGATTTTATGCTAGGATTGTGTGACTTGGTGCTACTAGTAATGGAAGTGATGGGATAGAGGCCACTTCTTCATGGGCAGAGGATGTAGTGATGGTGGTGGGGTCATGTGGTGGCTACACGGGGTGATGAATATGAGGTTTTGGCGATGGAAAGGTGGATTATGCATGTGTTTGTTATTCCTTACATCATAATAATTGAGGGGTTTTTTCTCACTACTGGTTTAAGTTGGAAGGACATTAAGTTGACAGGTAAGAGCAATGGAATTATATTCACGGGGGCCAGATTTCATAATATATATTATGATGTTATTTATCTTGATTTTTGATGGTTATGTTATGATGGAAATGGGATGGTAGTAGGGAAGGTGGAATAAATTATGGTAATTCGAGATGTTGGAGGTGGGTTTCAAGGGTTATCCACTGGAAATGCAATTTATGACCCCATTGGTATGATTTTAGTTAGTAACTTACTTGGCATGGTATGTAATTATCAGTATTAGTTCCCAAATATTATATATTCCAACTTAAAATGTTTTGGATTTCATTGATTATAGTTCCCATGGTATAGTTGAGTAACATGTGTCATTCTTATCTCATGTATAATCTATCCTAAATCTGTAGTCTTTTTTCTTACATGGTTGATTTCTTTGTAAGATTCCAGACCCTTTTCAAGAATTTTTTCAAACACAAAGCTTGTAATATTTATTTTATCATATAATTCAGGTGTCTATATTCCTCATCCAGAGGAATCGACATGCCCTTGGTAGAGTAATTAATGATCATGATATGGAGAAGGTTCTTCACTTTTTAAAAACTGACCCGATATAATTTGTAGTTACTATATTTTACTTATATTTACTTCAAGTATGCAATGCATTTCCTATTCGACAAGTCTATCATTTTTTCCACAGGTTGTAGATTCTGTATATAATTGCAAAAGTGAAGTTATTGGACATGTTTTTTTTTTCAAATTTAAAGTGAAAATTGGTATGGTGTGATAATATCATTTTTTTCTTTACTATTTTTCTTAATTATTTGTTTCCAATCTTCATAATTGATTATAGTAGTCAGTTTAGCTAAATAAATCCATCACACATCAAAACTCATATTTAACTCCCATTCATTGATATACCTAGACACACTATAAACCATCCAGTCAAGTATTTTTGATGTCAGTTCTTACTTATATCTTCCTATATATACCACCCTGCATGTGGGAGTCTAAGAACCCTCTACCCATACTACACGGACCTGCAAATTGCTATACCTATGTTCTTAATGCTCTTTTCTTTTAATCACCTCACATTGCATCCAAATCTAGTCTTCGTCTGATTTTTTTATGAAAATCCATTCTATAAACACTTAGCTAAATTGTATCTCTCTCTCTCTTAGATCAGATACCACTTGTACCACTTGGAATTGTATTTCTATATTTATTTAGATGGATTTTTGTAGGGATTCCCTTGGTCCCCACAAGTTATACATGTCCTCCATGCTTATCCATCATTGATCAATAACTCCCAATCCTAAATTTCATTTCATTCTTCCAAGTTAATCATTAAGATTTAACTTTCGTGTTTTGGATCCATATGAACACCTATAAAATACTTTTGATATCAAATTAGTTAGATTGAAATAATTTTGAAAATAAGAGCCCAAGAGTCTATTAGAGATAATGGATCCTGCATTAACACCTAATATAGAAGTGACTCAAAAATGTAATATCGATTTGCTTCCCATTGATTATATTGGATTGAAAATGGATCTTTCATTACTTCCTGATGATATATTGGCGTGTGGATATATCCTTATAGTGTGATTATTTAACAACCTTTAAAAAAACGTGAGGGGTCAAAACCAACCGAATGACCTCTGGATGCGGTGAAATCAAATGATAATAACCGTAGAGTGAATTGTAAAATGGTCGAACATACAAAACATCAATCAGAGGTTCTATTTGTTAGGGATGGTAGAAAACACACTTTTAGTGTCATAAAACACCAAAACACGATTTTAATGGTCAATTCAATATCAAAAGACCTCAAAATGACCTAGAAAAATAGGAACACTATCTTATTATTATTATTAATGTTGTGTGCGAGTAGACAAAACATCAATCAGACGTGCGGTCTGTCCGGAAGGACCGAATATGCAGTTTTTAAAGGTTGGGCGCCCTTTAAAAGCACACAGGGGGTCAAAACCAACCGAACAACCACCAAATGCAGTGAAATCAGATGATAAAAACCTTAGAGTGAATTTTGAAATAATCAAGTAGATGGTACGTCAATCGAAGTTTCTGTTTGTCCGGGATGATGTAAAACGCACTTTTAGTGTCACAAAACACCAAAACATACGATTAATGGTCATATATAAAGAAAAAAACCATATAATGACTTTAAATCATAGTAAAACTATATTATTATTATTCTTGATGTGTCTGAGCAGAGGAGACGTCAATCGGACATGCGGTTTGCCCAGAACTACTGAATATGCAGTTTTTAAAGGTTTGACGCCATTTAAAAAGGTGCGTTTGAGGGTCAAAACCAACCAAATGACCTATGAATGTGGTGAAATCAGACGAAAAAAACCGTAGAGTGAATTTTGTTATAGTTGAGTAGACGGTACATCAATCAGACACTACTGGAAAAACGGCCTATACCCACGGTTCAAAACCGTGGGTATAGCCTCCAAAACCGTGGGTATAGCCTATACCCACGGTTTTGGGAACCGCGGGCTGGAACGCCGTCGGTATAGGTCCCCAGCCTATACCCACGGTTTTGGAAAACCGTGGGTATAGGTGTCCTGTCACTGTGTCACCGAAACATAGAGAATTTCCACGGTTTCAATGGCTTTTACCCACGGTTTCAAAACCGTGGGTATAGGTCCTAAAATAATGCAGGCGCCGAGTTTCGATCCCGCAACCTCTTCGCTGCAAACACCGCGTCTAACCACTACCCTAACTTCACATATATGTATATATATATCTATTTAGTTAAATATAGTTATAAAAACCGTGGGTATAGAGGGAAGAACCGTGGGTATAGGGTTCCCGCCAAAAAAAAATTCCTTCCCGCGGAAAAAAAAAATTTCCCGCGGACACAAAAATGACCTATACCCACGGTTTTGAAAAACCGTGGGTATAGGTATTTTATCCCAGACCTATCCCCATGGTTTTCACCAAAACCGTGGGGATAGACCCCCCCTATACCCACGGTTTTGGAAAACCGTGGGTATAGGTGAATTTTGATGACCTATACCCACGGTTTGCCAAAACCGTGGGGATAGAGCCCCCTATACCCACGGTTTTGGAAAACCGTGGGTATAGGTCATCAAAATTCACCTATACCCACGGTTTTCCAAAACCGTGGGTATAGGGGGGTTCTATCCCCACGGTTTTGGTGAAAACCGCGGGGATAGGTACATTTTCCAGTAGTGAGAATTGTTGTTTTCCCAGGATAACCGAAAGCACATTTTTAGTGTCATAAAACACCAAAACGTACGTTTAACGGTCAATTAAATATAAAAAAACCATGAAATGTCCTGAAAAAATAGGAAGGTTGTCTTATTACTATTCATGTTGTGAACGAGTAGACAGAATGTCAATCAGATGTGCGGTATACCCAGAACGACTGAATATACTTTTTTTAAAGGTTTGACACCCTTTAAAAAGGTGTGTTTGGGGGTCAAAACCAACCAAACAACCTCTAAATGCAATGAAATCAGATGAAAACAATTGTATAGTGAATTGTGAAATGACCAAGTAGACGAAACATTAATCAAAGATGCTGTTTTCCTAGAATGACTGAAAACACACTTTTAGTGTCATAAGACACCAAAACGCACGTTTAACGGTCAAATCCATAACAAATAACCTCGAAATGACCTGAAATCATAGGAAAACAATCTTATTATTATTCATGATGTGTAAAAGTAGATGAAAAATCAATTAGATGTGCGGTATGCCCGAATCGATCGAATATGCAGTTTTTAAAGGTTTGACATCCTTTAAAAAGGTGCGTCTGGGGGTCAAAACTGACCAAATGATCTCTAAATGTGGTGAAATTAGATTAAAAAAACTATAGTGTCGATTGTGAAATGGTTGATTAGATGTAACGTCAATCAGAGATATCATTTTCCTGGGATGACCAAAAATGCACTTTTAGTGTCATAAGACACAAAAACATGCGCTTAATAGTCAAATCCATATAAAATGACATCATAATGATTTTAAATCATAGGAAAACTATCTTATTATTATTCTTGATGTGTACGAGTAGATGAAACGTCAATAAAATGTGCGGTCTTCCTGGAATGATCGAATATGTGGGTTTTAAAGGTTCAAAGCCATTTAAAAGCATGTGGTGGGTCAAAACCAACCAAACGACCTCCGAATGTGGTGAAATCAGATGAAAAAAATCATAGTGTGAATTTTGAAATGGTCAAGTAGTTGGTATATCAATAAGATATGTCATTTTCCCGAGATGACTGAAAACACACTTTTAGTGTCATAAAACACCAAAACGTGCGTTTAACGGCCAATTCAATATCAAACGACCTTGGAATGACCTGAAAAAAATTGGAAGACTATATTATTATTGTTCATGTTGTGTATGAGTATACATAATGTCAATCGGACGTGCGATCTTCCAGAAATGACTGAATATGTGGGTTTTAAAGGTTTGACGCCCTTTAAAAAGGTGCGTCTGGGGGTCAAAACCAACAAAAAAACCTCCAAATGTGGTGAAATTAGATGACAACAACTGCAGAGTGAATTATGAAATGGTCGAGTAGACGAAATGTTAATCGGAGATGCCGTTTTCCTAGAATGACTGAAAACACACTTTTAGTGTCATAAGACACCAAAACACGCGTTCAACGGTCAAATCCATAGAAAACAACCTCATAATGACCTAAAATAATAGGAAATTATTTTATTATTATTTTTGATGTGTATGACTAGACAAAACGTCAATCGGACGTGCGATCTGCCCAGAACGATTGAATATGTAGATTTTAAAGGTTCAAAGCCCTTTAAAAGAACTCAGGGGGGGGGTCCCGAATGTGGTGAAATAAGATGAAAACAACTATAGAGTGAATTGTGAAATGGTCGAATATACGGTACATCAATCAGAGTTTCCGTTTGTCTGAGATGACGTAAAATGCACTTTTAGTGTCATAAAACACCAGAACATGCGTTTAAGGGTTATATATATAGAAAACGATCTCAAAATGACTTGAAATCATAGGAAAACCATATTATTATTATTCTTGATGTGTATAAGTAGACAAGATGTCAATCAAACATGCTGTCTGCCTGGAACTATCGAATATGCGGTTTTTAAAGGTTTGACACCCTTTAAAAAGGTGTGTCCATGGGTCAAAACAAACCAAATAACCTCATAATGTGGTTAAATCAAATGAAAAGAACCGTACAGTGAATTTTGAAATGGTCGAGCAGACAGAATGTCAATCAGAGATGTTGCTTGCCCGAGATGACCGAAAACACACTTTTAGTGTCATAAAACACCAAAATGTGTGTTTAACGGTCAATTCAATTTCAATAGACCTTGGAATGACCTGAAAAAATATTAATACCATATTATTATTATTAATGTTGTGTAAGATTAGATAGAACATCAATCCGACGTGCAGTCTTCCCAAAATGATCGAATATGCAATTTTTAAAGGTTGAACGCCTTTTAAAAGCACTCGGGAGGTTAAAACCAACCAAATGACCACCGAATGCGGTGAAATTAGATGATAACAACCGTATAGTGAATTGTGAAATTTTCTAGCATATGGTACATCAATCAGATATTCTGTTTGTCTGGGATGACGGAAAACACACTTTTAGTGTCATAAAACACCAAAACACGCATTTTAACAGCCAAATATATAGAAAACGACCTCAGAATAACTTGAAATCATAGGAAAACCATATTATTATTATTATTGATATGTTTGAGTAGAGGATATGTCAATCGAATGTGCGGTCTACCTGAAACTATTGAATATGTAGTTTTTAAAGGTTCGATGCCCTTTAAAAAGGTGCATTTAGGGGTCAAAACCAACCAAAAAACCTCTGAATATGGTGAAATCAGACAAAAATAACCTTAGAGTGAATTGTGAAATGTTAAAGTAGACAGTACGTCATTCGGAGATTCCGTTTTCCCGAGATGACCAAAAATGCACTTTTAGCATCATAAAACACCAAAACGTGCATTTAATGGTCAATTCAATATCAAAAGACCTCAAAATGACTTGAAAAAATATGAAGATAACATTATTATTATTCATCTTGTGCACGAGCATAAGGAACATCAATTTGACATGCGGTCTTCCTAAAAGGACCAAATATGCAGTTTTTAAAGGTTGGACGCCCTTTAAAAGCACGTGGGGGGTCAAAACTAACTGAACAACCACAAAATGTGGTTAAATCAGATGATAAAAACCATAGAGTGAATTTTGAAATAGTCGAATAGACGATATATCAATCAAAGTTTTTGTTTGTACGGTATGATGAAAAACATACTTTTAGTGTCATAAAACACCAAAACATGCGTTTAACGATCATATATATAGAAAACGACCTCAGAATGGATTGAAATAACAGAAAAACCATCTTATTATTATTATTGATGTCTCTGAGCAGAGGAGACGTCAACCAGATGTGCGGTCTACCCGAAACTACCGAATATACAGTTTTTAAAGGTTTGACGCCCTTTAAAAAGGTGCGTCTGGGGGTCAAAACCAACCAAATGACCTTCGAATGTGGTGAAATCAGGTGAAAAAAACCATAGAGTGAACTGTGAAATGGTTGAGTAGATAGAACATCAATTAGAGATGCTATTTTCTTTAATTGAAATATTTTTTTGCATTTCAATTATTAGTTGAGATATTTTATTATGTAATAATTATTTTATTAAATTTTTTCATGCAGTTTTATTCGATGATGAGTGTGGATCTTGGAAGATGACGAGGCAAAGAGATTTATGTGCTTGTGGTTTTATGTATTTTTGATTTTTTTTTATTTTTGAAAATATTTTTTTTATTTTTGAAATATAGTGTTTTATTAATGTTGCTGTTAATTTTTTTAAAAAAATAAAAAAACCTATAGTGGTCGTCATATGGCAGTCACTATAGGTCTTCCCTGGCTAGTCTATAGACCACCATATGGTGGTCACTATAGCCAAAACTCAGTATAGTCTATAGAGACCTCCAAATGAAATTCTCTATAGGTAATCCCTTTATTATCTATAGCGACCACCAAATGGAGGATGCTATAGACAACAACGGAAGGCCTAAAGCGTCTGCCGTTTAGATGATGCTTGGTGGCTGGTATTAGCCTTTAGTGATGGATTTTGGAGGTCTCTAAAGGAATTTTTTATACTAGTGATCCACCTATGTTTACTGGGAAGGGAGCCTCCCAGGAAGCTGAGTTCTGGATTGAGTTAGTCTAGACAATCTTTAAGCATCTTGAGACACCCACATATAGGAGGGTGAAACTTGCTACATATATGTTTCATGGACCTACCAAGAATTGGTGGGATATTTTGGAGTAATATGGGCAACAAGATGATCTATCTTAGAAGTAATTTGAGAAGAAGTTATTGATCCAGTTCTATCCCAAGAAATTGAGGGATGAGAAGGCTCGTAAGTTTATACACCTGACATAGGAGGGCATGTCAATGCTGGACTATGCTAAATGTTTCACCAACTTGCAGTCCTTTGTGCCATCTTTGGAAGTTGATGAGATCTCTATGGTAATTTTTTAGTACTTTATTCACCATGAGATTAGGTCACAGGTGAATGTGTTCCATATGAGAAGTTTTATAGATGTGATGAATCAAGCACTCATCAAGGAAGGGAAACTGAGAGGCCCCAAGTAGAAACCGAGCTGTTTTAGTAGGGAGAACTGAAAAATGTTCTTTTAGTGGTAAGAAGATTTTCTATGATAGTTTTCACCAAGGAAACTGCAAACAGTGCAATTAGGGAAATGGGAAACCATCTCAAGATCATGTTTCATTGTAGTGAAATCAGTGTGTCAAGATGAGATACAAATGACCTCAGTGTCTATACCCCTCTTTGGAGTGTCATGCTTGTGGCAGAATGAGCCACCTATAGAGGTTTTGTAGGGGCATGTAGAAACAAAGAAATGATAGGGGATTTGCATAAGCACCAGTCTGGAAAGGACTCAGCTACTTCTTAGTAGTCAAGTAGCTGGAGTTCCATAGGACATTATTGGGCAAAAATCCCTCAAGGTAACATTGCAGTATTTTTGGATTGATTGTGTTTGATGACAAAGCAGGTTTCCATGGAGAATTTTCGAGTTCCAGAGAATTTGTTAACAATCCATGTTGACAAAGAACGATGAAAAAGGAAAGGATGATCTGGAGGTGGTACAAAAGAGCAGTACAAGGTGGCGCTGTTTCCCAGTGTTTGCCAAATTTTTGGGGTCCAAAATTTGGAGTTTGGTGAGTATCGCGAAAATAATATTTCCATGAAGATCATAATTAAATATTGCAATGACATGAATTTCGCGAAGAGAGGCTTCATGGTTTGAATTTTGCGAAGACCAGAAGAATGGAGGCGGTGATTTTTCGCGATTACGACAAGCTTTGCGAACGGCAGAGACTGAAGCGCATCGCGGAGATGAAGGGCTTTTCAAGGGAGCTTCGCGGCAATGAAGGGCATTGCGAGGGAGCTTCGCGGTGAAGGCACGAAGGAATTGACGAGATGCTCCGCGATTAAGATGAACTCCGCGATCGGAAAATTTCCGTGGTGCTTCGCGATTTTGAGAGAATTCTGGAGGGAACTTCAGAGCTTCGCGATTTGAGATGACATGGCGTTGACTTCACGCGGAATGTTTGAGGGTCGGTGGAATCGCCTATAAATAGAGGCCGGCCCCCTTGAGAGAAGCAGAGAGAATTTTCAGAGAATATCTTTTGCTCTCGGATTGCGAAGGTGGTTCGCGTAGCCTGTGTGCTTCACGAAAGAGGAGCTTTGCGGCGGCTATTGTAGCTCTGCGAAAGTTGCGAGCTCCGCATTGGCTCAGTGAGCTTCATGATGGAAGTTGCTCTGAAACGACTTGAGCTTCGCGATAGTACTTCGCAGTTGTGCTTCACGGTTGTGCTTCCTGAAAAGGCAGGAGCTTCGCGAAGGCTTGTTTGAGCTTCGTGAAATTGGGAGCCTAGCGAAGTAGGGTGCTTTGCGAAGGTGTTTCCAAAGGAATTGCCCAGTGGTTAAGAGGCAAAGAGGTATTCATCATTGGATGAAATTTGGACTTCATTAGAGCATCTACATACAGTGGAGGATGCATTCATTAGTGATAATGAAGAGACCTACAGGTCTATAAACTGTGAGTGGATCCCTTCCAAGTGCAGTGAGCATAGGAAGAGGAAAAAGGTGACCCTCTCCACCGGTAGTGAGCCAGAGAGAGAGAAATAGGGAGTGACCCTTGGGAAGCAGTGAGCTAACCCTAAACTTTGTAAAGACAGTGAGCCTGGGCATAGAAGTGATCTAGCCCAAACATTATTGGCAGTGAGCCTTAGTGGATTTGGTACAACGGAACATTGCCGTTGTATGCTCCTTAGACGTAGCCTAGTGAGGGTGAACCAAGTAAAAATCTATGTGTCTGCCTGGTTGCATCCCTGCATTGCATCCAAAGCATAACCATCAGATAAAGATAAAGAGAAGTGATCAAGATAAACACATAATATCAAATGAAGTGACCCTTGTAATAAAGAGGTCAAGATCCAGTGGGGCAGAAAGAATTTTGAAAAAGAATATCCATACCCTGATTCACCCCCCCTCTCAGGGTATATAGGCCCCTATTGGTCCTAACAGACATGCTGGTTAAGGTAGGAGACGTGGCACCCCAATACAAGAGCGGCAGTACCAGGCAGAGGGAATAGATTAGGGGATTCAGGCTAGATCCCATGGTAGAGGGTCTTTCCAACTACATGTTATATAGAATACTTTGGCTATTGTGGATGCACGACCTTATACCACCAGAGGTATAATTCTAGTATCATATACCCTTGATTTTGTTTTGTTTGATACAGGTGCATCACATTTCTTTTTATATACTCTTTTTATAAATGGTTTTTTATTGGATGTGGAAAGCTTGTATAGTGTTTTGACCATCAATACACCATTAAGAGTGTGGTAAAATAATATCAAATGTTGAAATGTTTTAATTTTATTCTTAGTATGAATTGGCTAGTTCTATATTGAGCACATATCAAAGTTTACCAGAGGAGAGTTACCTTTCTATCTCCAGAAGGAGGCAGCTATTCTCACCAGGGTGAGTGATATCTTCAGGTTGGTCATGTAGGATCAATTTAGTGCAGATTGGATTATCTCACAACTCAAATTTCCAGTATTTCTCTAGATAATTGTGTAATATAGAAATATTATTTTCCTCCAGTGGTAGACTGTTTTCCGAATATTTTTCCTGATGAGTTCTATGAATTACCGCCCAAGCAAGAGATCGAGTTGGTTCCCTAAGTAGAGACAGTTTCTATCCCACCTTATAGAATGGCACCAAAAGAGATTTGAGAGTTGAAAGTTCAGTTGGAAGATATGGAAGCTAAAGGTTTCATACGATCTAGTACATCTCCTTGGGGTTCTTCAGTTCTCTTTTCCAAGAAGGTTGATGGGACTTTGGGCTTATGTATGGATTATCAGAGATTGAACTAGATGACAATCATAAACTACTATCCTCTTTTGCGCATTGATGATCTCTTCAATCAGATAAGAGGTGCTAAGATCTTCTCCAATATTGATTTGAGATCTAGATATCACTAGTTGAGGGCGAGAACATCAGACATACCTCATACTAATTTTAGTAGTAGGTATGACTTGTATGAGTTTGTAGTGATGTTGTTTGGTTTGACCAATGCACCAAAAATATTCATGGAATTAATAAATATGATATTTTATCCTTTCCTAGATTAGTTTGTGGTGGTTTTTATCAGCAAAAAATTAGTGTACTCCCAATCATAATATGATCATTCCCAACATCTTGACATCATCTTGAGTACATTGAGAGAGCATCATCTTTACACAAAGCTAACTAAATTCAATTTCTATATTGATAAATTGCACTTATTGGGTCATGTCATCTAAGAGGCTAGAATGGCAGTGGACACAAATAAAGTTACATGCATGGTATCTTGGGAGTAGTCTAATAATTTCTTCAAAATTCGGATAATTTTGGGTTTAATAGGTTATTATCAGCACTTTATCTAGGAATTCTCCTATTTAGCAGCACCAATGTTAGGGTTGACCAAAAAGGGAGTGAAGTTTGTTTGGTATGATTCTTGTGAGGGAGATTTTTAGGAGATGAAAGGAATACTAACCTCAACACCTATCCTTACTTTATCTATACTTGGTAAATCATATACTGTGTATTGCGGAACTTCCAGAGTTTGACTCAGAGTAGTTCTAATTTAGGAGGATCAAGTGGTTGCTTATGTATCCAAACATATGAGACCACACGAGTGGAATTACCTTACTCACGATTTGGAGATAGAAGCAGTGGTACATGCCCCAAGATCCTAGAGGCATTATCTTATGGGTTATAGGTTTGTGGTATACACAGACCACAAGAGCCTTAGGTACACCTTTTCTCAGTGGGACCTTAACCGTTGGTATAGGAGGTGGTATCTGTAGTCTTTCTACATCGATTTGGCTTATACACCGGGCATGGGAAACATTATTATCGATGTATTAGGTCGAAATACATAGACAGAGGCAGTACGAGAGTCTTGAAATGAGTGGCAGATGATGACACTCTTTGCAGACATGCATCTAGATGTTCAGGAGTCTTAGGGACGAGCAACTATGACTTCTATTTTTGTTATACCTATGATTTTGGACCAGATCAAGACTAAGAAGTTATCTGATCCAAAGGGATTAGTTCTAAGAGACAACTTATATGATGGAGAGACACCATCAAGATGATATATTGACATTGAAAATTATCTTATTTTCCATGGATGAGTATGGGTTCCTACGGGATTGTGCAAGGAGATTTTGGGAGAGTTTCATGATTCTATATGGGTGGTATATCCTAGTTTTACAAATATGTATTGCGATCTACATAGATAATACCAGTGGTTAGGAATAAAGAAGAAGGTAGAAGAATTTGTGGTGAGAAGTTTCACTTGTCAGTAGTTTAAAGATGATCACCAGAGGCCGGCTGGGGTTTTGCATCCTTTTCCCATTCCTGAGTGAAAATGGGATGATCTGACTATGGATTTTGTGAAAGGATTAATCAGGAAAACCCATAAGAATGATGTTTTATGGGTGATTTTGTATCTAATGAAAAAGATATCCTACTTCTTAAATATCGGAGAGACCTTCACAGTTGATGATATGGGTAGTATTTACATGCAAGAGGTAGTTCAGATGCATGATGTTTCAAGGAGTATCATTTCAGACAGAGATCCTCATTTCACATTGCGATTCTAGTAGGGTCTTCAGAATTTTATGAGATCTTAGGTTCTTTTGAGTATGATCTATCATCATCAGACTAACGGTCAATCTGAGTGGACTATTCAGATTGTGGAGGATATGTTATGAGATCGTGTTTTGGATTTTAGTGGTTTGTGGGAGAATTATATAACACTTGAGGAGTTTTCATATAATAAAAACTTTTAGGATTTGATCCAGATGATACCTTTAAAGGATTTTTATGGTAGGCCATTTCGTTTTCCTCTTTGTTGGATAGTGGCTAGTGAGCCAGCACTTGTTGGGATTAGTCTTGTGTATGAGACATTTGAGCAGGTTAAGTTGATCAGGATGTTGTTGGTGACTATGTAGAGTAGGAAAAAATCTTATACTGACCATAAAATATGACCTTTGGAGTTCAAGGTTGGTCATCTAGTTTTCCTTCAAGTGTCACTCGGGTCGGGGCGATGTTGTATCAGGAAATAGGGAAAGCCAACACCCAAGTTTATCGGTCCATTTGAGATAGTGGATATGGTCGTATTAGTGGTGTAATGATTATCCCTTTACACAGTGCTATAGTGCCATACATGAAATGTTTCATGTGTCACAACTTCAGATATATTATTCATACCCTTCTCATGTAGTGGACGTCGATGATGTTGAACTTAGTCCTGACACATCCTTTGAGGAGAATCCAATATGGATTTTGGACCATATTGAAAAGTATCTACAGGGCAGGGCGATTCCTTTGGTTTGAGTGTAGTAGTAGTATGGGCATATTCATGAGGGGACCTGGGCGAGAGAGTCTGATATATGAGAACAGTGTTAAGAATTGTATGCTAAGACCCCATAATGATTCTTGGACTAACTCAGGGTTGAGCTGTTATATGCTGGTGGTGGTGGTGATGGGGGAGGGGGGGTTGTAAGATCCCATATTTTCCAGGCATGTCCCACTTTTAGTTTTTTCATTAAATTCCTTTCATTGGGTTTTTTCCTTTGTATTTAAGCCTTGGTGGGTGAGTATTGTTTGGAGATGAAGATATTTTGTTGGGGAAAATAAATTAAGGTTCAGGGATGTATGTTTATTTAAATTAATAGAGTCTAAATATAAATGTGTTAAATAGATTTATGAGGGGTTTTCCATGATTTGGAAGACTTTGGAGGTGGTTCAGATCCTTATGCAGGAAACATGTCTGAAAATTTTCCGTAGAGGATTTAAATGTCATGTAAAGGTATTACACAATGTGTAAATTCTATTAGGCACATGCCATGAAACTAGTATAGTCCGTGAATAGGTTACACTTTTTGTAAATAGTTTACATCATATAATGTTCAATCAAATTAAAAATTCACCCAAGACTATGGGTTTTTCAGCATATCCCTCTAAAAAGAAATACATGATGTGTAAAAGAGTTACACGCCATGTAATATCGTGACCAATAGTTTTAAATAGAACCATGCATGATATTTTTATCATTCCTTCAGTACAAATTCCTCCTCTCGACCTGGGATAGTTCTCTAGGAAATTTTAGAGTTCCATCCTCCTTTCTGAACACCCCATTTGTGAAATCGATCCCTGTTAAGTCTTTTTCTTTTATTTTCCCTTCCTTTTCTATTATTCTCTATTAGGGTGGTGGAAATACTTGGACCGCTTTTAGTTTTGATCTTAACCTAGGTTGATCTAGTTTCTTTTTGTGCTCTTCCACACCTTCTTCCTTGTTGGTGTTACCCTTTGGAAGTGCTTCATTAATCATCGGTTAAAGGTAGGGGTATAAACCTTAACCATATGGTCTATTTAACTGCAAAGTATGTGCAATATTGCAATTGCACTAAAATGACTTGCGCCAAAATTAATTAAATGATGAATTGGATTATTCCTTGGAATCCCTTTGGATAAAATTATTTAGGACCTGGATTAGGGCTACCATTCGGGTGAGTGAACCATTTATTATAAATTAAATGACTCATGAATTAAAGTGTGTTTAGAATTACATGAGTTTTGGGTGATTAATTGATATAGATTCACCTTATCTTGGATTTATTATTGAAGTGATTGGAATGTTATTTGTTTATAACCAAATGATAAATGAAATATGTAATTGAAAGATAAATTGAAATTTTAATAATTAAACATTGAGCCTTATGATGTGATATTGTGATATCCTTGCTGTTACGACTCATTGTGTTAAATTATATAATTCTTATATAGTGGTCTATGACCAATGATTCATGCTGTAATGCTTATATAGTGGGCTATGCCCAATGATTCATGCTATAATGGTCATATATCGAGCTATGCTCAGTGATTCATGCATTTTTGATTATATAGCAGGATATGCCCAGTGATTCATGCTGAAATGATTATATACTGATCTTGGCCCTGATACATGTTGTAATGCTTATATACCAGGCTCGACCATGATTTATTGTTAAAATTTTTATATAGAGGGATTGTCCCAGATTTGTGTGATTTATACCATGGATATATGGTTATGGTTGGCATGGTTGTGAGACATGCTCCAAGACATTCCTACATGGCACTGAAGCAAGTTATATTATATGGTTAGGGTTGGAATGTTTGTGAGACATGCTCAAAGATATCCCAACATGGTTCCTAAGTAGGTTTACGTGGTATTAATTTAATTGTTTAATTAATTAATACACATGTTTGTTTCATTATTGCATGCACTTATTATCAGACTGGTTATGTTTAGACATGGTGGTGTCGACCTAATGAGTTATACTTACACCCTATTTGGGTCTCCATTTGGTACCTGAGTAGATTACATGGATGAAATATTGGAGAAGGGAAAGAGACCTTGTTACTGATTATTGTTTACTGGATGGGATGGAGTTTGGATATGAGACCGACATGGGGTTCAGGATCGGGGTATTTTGAGTTAAGTTGTGGTAGTGGATTATTTTATTATATTACTTTCAGTCTAAAATTTATTTACATTCCAACACAACATTACATTATCCCTTTATTATTTATTGTATTATTTATTTGGCTTTTATTTTTTGGGTTTTCTTCTGTATTTTTTTTGTTTACATTATTTAAGAACTTTGATATTTTTTTTTTATTTACATTGTATTGTAACTCTGAACCAGGGTTTATAGTCTCCCCACTATACTTATCACACCCCGCTGCTACTCGACAGTCTTTGGCGTACATGGAGGCGTGCTTGATGTCCTGTAACCAACCAATTTCAAACATGTGAGAGAGTGAGAGATTGGGGGATGTTACAATAGATCACAGAAATATGAGTTTTCTTTCGCTTCCAAGATCATTTGATGATCCCCTAAAACCCATAAGTGGAATCAAATCCTTATTCCTCATCAGATCAATGCGTTTCTTTCACCGTTAAATGAAGAACATGTTTTTTGAAATTGTAATTGGTTTTCTCCCACCCAACATTACATTATATGATAACATAATGTCGATAGCACCACTTGATATTACATTAAGATATTAATGTAATATAGAGTGTAAGATTCTATTTATGTTAAGCAGTTAACGTAGTTTGCATCACTACTATGGGAAAACAAATAATCAGAGTTTTAGATCATTTATAAATTGTTTATAAATAATGAAATCAGATATTTTGGAATATTTATAGAATTTGTTATGATTCTCTTATCTGGAACCACCATTTAAACTAGAGTGTCACATGACCTCAAACGTGCCTCCCCTTATTTCAGAGGCTTCCAACTAGTGGCGAGGACCTAATCCATACAATGAGGAGACTATGCCTTCAAATCAGAGTTATACAATATAACAAAAAAAACCAAATCCATCCAAACCCACAAACATCAGAGTACACAAAATAATAATAAAACAAAATTTCTACATCAAAGTGATACTATCATAAAAATTTACATCTGGTCCCCCACCAGTCTAATCCCATATATAAAATAAACCAAAAATAAAACAAAATATAGTAGGTTATACTTACAACCCCGAGCCTCATCCCAATCCCTGTCTCTAACACCCATCGAGTTTCCCCAACCCGATATTCTGCACATCCCATGCCCTAACCTGAAAAGCAAACATAAGGTCTGCGCATGTACTGACATGAACATGTAGAGTGTGAGCATATAATTTAGTAGGGACTCACTAAGCACCCCTATCATACATCTTCATATGCATGTGTATGAATGAGGAACCGAAATATAATAAATAAACATGCTCGTTGGGTCGTTGTGTGCCAACTAGGCCATCACAACACCTGACGAGGCACACATGCTTGTTAGGACACCGTGTACTAACTAGGACACTAGGTTTCCTAACCATACCTTCTTTGACACCATTCAATGGTCCTATTGTAGCCTCACCTCATGCCATCGTAACTGATGCCTAGCCCATACCCAAATACTCAAGGCAGAGCAACGTCCAAACCTCAACCCAATACACAAATAGGTAGGGCACGATTATACATACACATCTCAACCCACTGCCTTATCACTCAAGGTAGGTCCCATTAGTCATATCTCATGTCATACCATGACTTGGACATTCATGGGAAGTCCTTAACCCAAGTATACTCCAGGAAAGGTCAGTTTTCTAAGTCCAACATCATACCATGACCCAACACCTAGGGTGGTCCTAGACCCAAACATACTAAGGAAAGGTCCATTTAGACCATGATCTATGCCTACTCTAGGAAAGGTCCTCAATCAAATCCTTCTCACTCAAGGAAATTTCAAGCCTTAGGATACCATCCCTCCATCCAGGTCTGGAACCTGGCATAATGTGTGTATCACAAATAGGGCCAACAACCCTCCATGCAACTCACTAGCTAATTCTAAGGAACTAGTTACTTGAGAACTAGACCCCATATAGAACAAGTCTTATATTTCCCATCAATATATCCACTGGGTACTCTAGAACCACAACAATCTCATTTCATCAACACTAACTTACAAATTTCACCCATCGGTGACACCACATCCCGTAGGCTCCCCCTAACCAAAACCCCATGGGGTTAGTCTATATCTTCTTAAATGACTCCCATAAATCCTGAGCCTACTACCCAGGCACTATCCCAAGTCATCATGTTCTATATAACCTTTTCCTTAATAGACAAGGTCTAAAACCCAAGCAACCCCCCTTGAAAACCTAATGCCAAGTCTTAAACAACTCCCATGACCCTCACCTAGGTCCCATATCACATCTCCTAAGGGAGATCATTTTTCCCATCACATGGAGTAAAAACCTCTCTATTACATACACCATGTCCTAGAGGACTTATCCTGCTCATCTCACACACAAATAATCTCCTCCAAACCTAAGAGGAAGTTCATAGTCACTCACGAGACATACGATCATCTCACCCATCCCCACTCAGCCTCAAGCAATTAATTCCTTCCCACTAGACCTAAGAGCTCAACCTAGGATACCCCACATATCATATCACATCCCAGGACCTCCTATAGGTCTCTTTTAAGTTCAACCAAATCCCTCTCCCCTTGGAGACATAGTTTCTGGGTGATCCTAATTACTGAAGGTGCTAGAAAGCACTTGCTCTGATCCTGGGAAAGCTCAATGACACCCTCATCACCTCATATAAGGACTCTACCAGTATTTATACCCCATTATAAAACCCATGAAATTATGTATTCATACACACTCATAAATATAAATGTATATAAGTTTGTATCACAGGGTCCACTAACCTCAAAGATAGAGTTAACCCCTCATCAATCTCTAGAGAGCCTCATCCAAGACCACTGAGCCTTATCCATGCTCCCAGTAACCAATCTCATGATAAGAAACAATAATAAATAATTATAACCATTTATAATATATTATTCAAAATTAATTAAATAGTAATAATCACCTAAAAACTCACAGGGTGACTCCACCGTGCTGAAATGTCAACCAACCGTTCACAAAAGTTCCATGGCACACCCAAATTACTATCTTGGACAAAATACTTATCACATGACACCATATTAATCTATAAATTCATTAAATTTTACCAAAGTCTCTAAATAAAATAGGGAAACATCATACATAAATCAAAATGACAACATACGACGTGCATACACCTTCTCAGGTCCTCCTATATCCATCACACACAAAATCCCCATTATCCCCAGTCACCATGATTCAGTGAAATCGACACCAAAACTTAGCTCAGTTCAAACTAAATTAGTGATAAATAAAGGGAAATTGAAAAGAAATGGAGGAAGAGGGGAGATTCAACCAGAATCATTACTGGAACACACCAAAATACACCCCTCTTGAAAGGGGATCAGATAGGAGGAAGAGGAGGGGGAGAGCCAACCAAAATGGCCTCTTCATAACCCCAAAACCTCTATAAATCTTAAAGCCCCCATCCCCCAAAATATGAAAGTTCCCCTACTCAAAAAATTCACCGAGACACCCTTCATGGCATGAACTAGGGGTTCACACCTTTAATCTATGAGGAATAAGGACCCTCCCTCTACCCCAATACTTTCACAATGTGAAGGCTATGTAAGGGTCTCTGCTCAGCCACTGAATATCACGACCCATCCCCTGGGGTCTATTCCATGACTACCCCAAGCCCGCCTTCCATAGGCCAGGGGCTGGTGACTAGCACCAAAAAGGCATATCCCAAAAAGGGAAGGCATTGCCTTTAAACCTCTACACACACAGAACCCATACTTTGGAAATTAAGATGAAACTGAAACCAAAAACAAGTACAAATACTATAGAAAGTAAAATGGGCTAGAATACAAGTCCAACTGAAAGGAAAGTACAACAAAAGAAGTACAAGATGCGGATGTCATCCGCCAAAGATCCTACCTAAAGGGTAGGTACATCTCACTGTCAGATGTCACTATAACACACCATGTCTATCGATCCATCTCCGAGCACCGTTTAGCCATGGCTCCCCAAAGTCCTAGTCAAAGCTGTCCATCATCTGCACAAGACACAATAGGTGCGGGCAAATCCCATGCAGAGGTGAGTATAACAATACTCAGTAGGGACCCTGAGACCCCTGAAGGTCTCTTAGAAATCCAAGAAGGAAAATACCAAAAAGGAAATACCACAGAGAAAAATACCACCAAGAAATATCTCAAATACATAGCACAAACTAATAGACAGCTCACACCAAGTATAACTTAAGTAAAAAAGTAAAGATGATTAGTCATAAATCTTTATCATCTTATTTTGTTAAGAGGCTCTGCTGCTGATCCACGATGGGTCGCTCTACGATTGATCCAAAACGGGTCGTGCTACTACTGATCCACAAAGGGTCATTCTCATGCTGATCCACGAAGGGTTTCTCTCATACTGATCCATGGAGGGTTGTTATTAGGTTTATCTATAAAGGGTCTCTCTAATGTTGATCCATGGAGGGTTGATCTTACGCTAATCCAAGGAGGATTTCTCTTATGCTGATCCATGAAAGGTAGCTCTTATGCTGATCCATATAGGGTCACTCTTATGCTGATCCACAAAGGGTCACTCTTATACTGATCCACGAAGGGTCTCTCTTATGCTGATCTACAAATGGTCACTCTTCATTCTTCATGTCACATCCAACCACTGGATTCCCACACTTAGCACACTTGATTCCAGGAGGATCTGGTCCTCAAGCCATCAATTGTATCTTAATCACCACAAAGTCCCACATAGAGTAACCCAAAGGACCATCTCGTCGTAAGGGTACCCACGCAATAGATGACACATCGAACAGATGCCCGATCTGTAAGATATGAGCATTTTTGTAAAAAGGGTCCAGTTGGATTTGAGTTCAATCCAACCGGGCCATATGCCAAACTTTTCCAAAACTCACATAGAGTATCTCATAAGTACCACCTCCTATCAGGGGTCCCCTCATGATGCAAATAGCGTGTCAATCGGATGCCCGATTTTAGAGATATCGTCGTTTTTGTAAATAGGGACCGGTTGCGTCTGGGTCTGGTCTGACTCGGTTGGACCGACCTGACCAACCCCGGATCAAGGTCCCACATGACCCGTCTTGTCTGCCTGGCCCATTGGGCCTCACTGGACCCGACCCAGGTTGTCCGTGGGTCCAATCCGCTGGGTTACCCAGTGACCCAAAATTATCTGGCTCGGCCAGTACTGGCAGGCCGGTCAAATTCTGACTCGGGACACTTGATAGTTAGGTCATTTTCCCCCAGCCCAGTTTGACTCAGTCAGACTGGCTTAAAAAACCATCCGGGCTACTCAGGTGGCCTGGTCCGATATAGCCTGGATGAGTTTGGCTGGTCCAGTTGGGGGGCACGCGTAACTGGTCAACCCGGCTGCCCCCTTCGGTCAAATGTAGCCCACAGATGTAGACCAATTCTCCACGTGGTGCAAGGTGGCACAACGTCTCCAACGCACCACCGCGGCCGACGGACTGCAGCCTCTTGCTGCTCCGCCGCGACGCGCGCCGAGTGCGACATTCCTGTCTTCCACCGACCCATGCTGACAGCCCTTTCCGCTTCACCACGGACGATTGGGTTGCATCTTGTTTTTAGAGCGTCGTTATGGCGCACCGCCACCCTCCCGCGGCCGCTGGCACCGACACGATGATGGTTCCTTCCGCATACCACTAGGTCCGCACCGGTGGTCCGTTCTTCACACCATCTGCGCCTCCAGCCTCTGTGGGGTGTCGCCTTCACTGTGAAGGCCTTGAATCCACCTTTTCACAATTTTGAAAGTTTGGCCATGAAGAGCACACAAGTACACACAAGGTAGAGGGACTCAGGCTTTGTTCGTATCGGCCCGCGCCCTCCACGTTAGAGGTGTAAAATCAAATGGAGGTTTGGGATTTCAACACATAAATCTACCCCGCCATTCAAGTGCCCAAATTTAACAACCCTCCCACAAGAACACACAATCCTCAAATCAACCTGTTCGTGGGTTGATCCACATACATTGTTTTAGAATGAAGAACAAGAAAGAACAACAATCACAAAGAAAGCATAAAACCCTACCTGGATTCGGATTTTTCGCAGGCGATGGATGATGTTCCAAGTCATCGTCGACCCATGATCCGCTATCATTCTTCACCATTCTTCAATTCCCGGATCTGATCACATTCTCCACAAGATTTTTCGCTACGCTCTGATACTCCATTTTTCGTTATTCTTCATTGGAGAGGAATTCCACCATAGGTTTGTCAAAGAATCCATAGGGTTTAATTATCTACTCTCCAACATGTTAGTTTAATACAAAGAAACATGTTGAATCATTTCTATTATGCTGCGATGTTGCATCATTATGCTTTCACAACGATCCATTAACGATCCTTATTTAATGCACCTTGTCGTCACCTCGTCACCGCACTGCAGCACTGCTGTCCGCTGCTCAATGGTGCGAAAGAAAATAAAATAGTGTTTTCTAAGTTATATTATTATTTTATGAAAAGTTTAAAAATTAACTTTTCTATCCAACCCTTACTGGTCGAAGTTAAGTCCTTTCTAAGAGAATCTTGGTGTTCTAAGTTCAATGATGCCCTCAGTTTTTTGATCCAAGCACCAGTTCAAAATTTAGAAAAATCTGCTTGCACATTTACTTAACCGAACTAAAAAAAGTTCAAAATTCCATTCTGGGCTCACCGAGCCACGGAATCACATGCCGTCAAAGCGTGTGTTCTCAAAATAATTCCATATAATTAAAAAAAAATTACATGGAAATTCTGGGACATTACATTCACCCCACCTTAGGTCTTTACGTCCCCAAAATCCAAAACAAGAGCTACTCAGACAAATGAGGGTACTGAGCACAAATATGAGCCTCCCATTACCATGTGATCTCTTGCAGTTTCCCATGCTGCCATTGAAGGCAAACTAGAGGAATTGACTATCCATGAAGGACCCGCTCCTTTTGATCCTCTATCTTCACCAGGAACTCAATAAATGTCACCCCATCATCAATATCCAACTCACCCCAGTTGATGATGTGCAATGGATCATGCATGTACCTCCTCAGCTGTGACACGTGGAAAAAACCATGCACCCAGTGCATCTGTGGGGGAAGAGATAGGTGGTACACCAACTCGCCAACTCTGCTGAGGATTTGAAAAGGTCTGATGAACCTCGGAGATAACTTGTCACCCTGGCCAAATCTCTACAATCCCCATCAGGGTGAGACCTGATGGAAAACATGGTCTACCTCCTCAAACTCCAAGGGTCTATATATCCTATCGGCATAAGACTTATGTCTACTCTTTGAAGTCATCATACGCTCCTGGATTATTTGTAATTTCTCAGTGGTATCCCGTACCAACTATGGACCTATGAGTGTTGACTCCCCTAGGTCTTTCCAGTATAAAGGTGATATGCATGGCTGCCCGTACAAGGTCTCAAATGGTGCCATGCTAACGGTGGAGTGATGGCTATTGTTGTATAAAAACTTCACCAGTGGTAGGTGGTCCTCCCAACTATGACCAAAATCAAGGACACAAGCATGAATCATGTCCTTCAAGGTCTGTATGGTCTGTTCCGTCTGACCATCTGTTTGAGGGTGAAAAGCTGTGCTCAAGTGCAACTGAGTCCCGAGCACCTCCTGCAACCCCTTCCACAACTATGATGTAAAGCATACATCATAGTTTAATACAATCATCGAAGGAACCCTATGAATCCACACTATCTCCTAGACATAGAGGATTCCCAATCCCTCTACCGTTCCCTACTCTCGGATGGGTAGGAAGTGAGACGGCTTGGTGAGTCGGTCCACGATCACCTAGATAGAATCTTGGCCCCTGTACGTTCATGGTAACCCCGTCAAAAAGTCCATAGATATACCATCCCACTTCCATTCCGGTACCTCAAGTGGCTGTGTCAAGCCTACTGGGACCTGATTCTCAGCCTTCACTTGCTGATGAGTGAGGCATCGTGAAACGAACTCTGCCACCACTTTCTTAATCCCTATCCACCAGTACTGACGTCGGAGGTCTTGGTACATCTTATCCACACTAGGATGTACCACCAAAGGGGATGTATGGAAATCCCTCAACACCTCCTCCCGTAACGTCAATAGTATAATGGTGCATCCTCTGAAAAGGATAGCGTGATACCCACTTATCAAAAATCCATCAGGATCATGTCCTGAGGATATCTGAGCACATCGAGCCTCACAATCAACATCCACAAGATTTGCCCCCTAACTCACTGTAAGATTGGAGGAGTGATAGTAATCGACTGAAGGTAATCTATTCCATCACTATCCACGAAGGATATCTGCATCACGGCTAGCTACTCTGTCACCTCACTCAACAGTTGTAAACTAGACCTCCTGCTGAGTGTGTCTGCCACCACATTCCCCTTATCATGAGTGTAGACTATCTCAAATTCATAGTACTAGAGGAACTCTAGGAATCACTGCTGTCTCATGTTTAGGCCCTTTTATGAGAATATGTACCTAAAACTCTTGTGGTTATAGTATACGGTAAACCGTTCACCCATCAAGTAGTGCTTCCACATATTTAAGGAAAATACCACCGCTGCTAACTCCTGGTCACAGGTCGCATAGGTCTGATCATGCTACCTCAACTACCGTGAGCCGTAGGTGATCAATTCCTACTCCTGCATTAGGATATAACCCAGTCTGGTCCTTGATGCATCACAGTATACCACGTAGTCAATTCCCTCCTCTGGATACCTTAAGATGGGAGTGTTGGTCAAGCTCTACCTTAGCTGCTAGAAGCTCTACTAACATTTCTCTATGCACATGAAGGGTTTTACCTACTTCGTCAAATCTTTTATAGGTTCTTCTACTCTGGAGAAGTCAGGAACGAACCTCCGGTAGTATCCAACAAACCCCAAGAAACTCTGCACCTCAGTCATGCTTCTGGGTGGCTCCCAAGAAAGAACTGCCTCTATACTCACTGGATCCACTACAACTCCAGCCTATGAGATGAAATTTCTAGGAAAGGGGACCTCCTGAATCTAGAACTGGCACTTAGAGAGATTACCATAAATCTGGTTCTCTTAGAGTGTACCTAGGACTATCCGTAGGTGTGTAGCATGTTCCTCCTCCAATGCTGAGTAAACCAAGATGCCATAAATGAAGACTACCACAAAACGATTGATATAAGGCTGTAAGATCCTATTTATGAGTCCCATTAACACTTCTAGGGAATTGGTCTTGCCGAAGGGCATCACCAAGAACTCGTAGTGGCCATACCGGCATCTAAAGGCTGTCTTCCGGCATCTAAAGGCTGTCTTCAGTATGTCTTCATCCTATACCCAAAGATGATGATAGCCTGATCTGAGGTCAATCTTCAAGAACCACCTTGCTCCCTTAAGCTAATCGAAGAGGTCATCTATTCTTGACAGTGGATACTTCTTCTTCATGGTCACTTGGTTCAGTCTCCAGAAGTCCACACATAGCCTCAAGATCCCGTCTTCCTTCTTGGGAAACAACATCGGGGCTACCCATGGAGAAACACTGGGTCTTATGAAACCCTTCCTCTATAAGTCCCCCAACTATACTCTCAGATCTTGGAGATATATGGGATCCATCCAATATGAAGGTGTTGATATCAGTTTCATCCTTAGGTACAAGTCAATACCGAAGTCTACCTCTCTGCAAGGAGGTTGTAATGACCCAAAAATTCATTAATGAAAATTCCTCTTGGTCTATTTGAATGCCTTCTTATGGTTTTGTAAAACTTATGCACTTATTTGGTTCTATGTTTTGGATTTTAAAATACCATTAAGAATTGTGACCGTTGCTAATATAGCTGTTGAATAGTGATCACATGATCAGTATAAATATAGGGCTTTAACAAATCCAATTTACTCAGAAAAAGGAACCAATGACCTCATCCAATAGACTTGCATCATATGAAGCCCATTTCTCGAAGCTTATAAAGGATGTGGCATCATTGAGATTTTCTCTTGACCAATCCTATGCCGAGCTTGAATACGTTAAGCTTGAGCAGAACCGCCTACGAGAGAAGTGGAAGTTGATAGAGATTACCACCCGAGCAATGTTATCCGAGCCACCCCAAGAGTCTGTCACCATCGAACTCCTTAACCTTCGGTCTTATGTGGGTGTTATAAGGGGTTATGTAAAAAGACCCTAGTACTATAATTATGTATATTTTTCTTGTACATAGAATATACATTCTTTTTATTATTGTTACGTTGTAAATAGTTTTTAAAGCACAAATATTATTTTTATTTAATATTCAACTAAGAAATCTATTTTGATGAATTAATGGATTTTTGAATTAAATAATATTTTAATAAAATATTATTATTATTATTAAATTAGTTTTTATTAAATATAAATTATCTTATAATTTTATGAATGCAATTGTAATTTTTATTAAGGTTTGAAAGCAGTTTTTGTCAAAACCCATCAATTTTTGATAAATGTAGGTTTTTATTTTAAAAGTAAAAATTCACATATTTAGAAAATTATTTAGATAAAATGAATATTATTTTTGGAATTAGGATGTTGAAATTATCCAATGGTGAATTTTTCATAATTTTCAGAGACAGTCAAATTTTTGGGTAAAAATTAAATACTGTTTAAATATATAATGTGTTTTATGACATCATAATGATCTAATAGTGATGTAATAAAATGAAATAAACATTATATTCGACCAATATATGTTTTACCATTAAAATAATATGATTTTGTGTTTGTTTTATTTATTTTACAAAGCTTTAGTGGACCCTTCAAGGCTTATAAAACATTTTGTCTTTTTGAATTGTTTTTTTGAGAGTGTGACTCACCTCCACATAAGAAACCCTATTATTTTAAGAATTTAGGCCATTGGACTTATAAAATATTGTTTTCCACTCCCCATTGGCAAAAACCATGGGATGGTTTGTGGTTTTGATTAGTTTAATGTGAGGTGTCCCAAACCTAAATAATAAAGAATTTCTTCTCCTTTCCTATATAAACCCACCCAAGCTCCCACTTCCTCTTCACTCAAAGCCTTTGGAGTTCGTCCAACCAATTCCATCCTCTCTCTATAATCCTCCCAAGGTTCCCCAATCTCCCAAGAAGCATCTCTCAATCCTCTCCCATGCTTTTGGGATCACACTTCCAAGTAAGGGATTCACACTTTCCTTATTTATGTCCAAGTTTCCTTATATTGTTATGCCCTTTTATTTTCAATTATAAATGTTGGGGTATGATTTCGAACCTCACCCATACTTCCATATTCATGTTTGAATAATGAGAGATCTCTTTTCTCTCTCATTAATTCCTTCCATGTATACCCGTTACCATGCCGAAATTCCATAAGGAATTTCTCTCTCCTCATTTACATTCAAGTAATTCTTTCGTATCATGAATCTAAATTACATTAAAATTGTTGGGACATATATCTATATGGAACCCTTACTATACATTTCATGTACATATAATGAGACACACATTTCTCTCTCATGAACCATTTTAATGAGTTCATATGTCACGTCGTTATGCTGCCGAAATTGCACCGTGTTTTTCCAAGACAAGATCATTGTATAGTGAATACCATATCCATGTCACTATCAAGGGTATTCACCTTTATGAACATATACATATTTAATGGTACTTTCATGTATTTATTACATATTCCTTAATTGTGGAATAACTTATTATGTTTATTGATTCCATGTTATATGATCCATGTGGCACACTTATGTATGAAATGAAATGTTTAAGAAGGGTGCACCCTAATAGCACTCTAATGCATTGGATAAAGTATAGTATCATGATAATTCATGTGCAATGAGTGTTGAATCATTCCAATTCAAGTGAAATGAGGGTTTACTCATGCTTCATGTGCAATGAGGGTTTACTCATGCTCCATGTGCAATGAGCCTTGGCTCATGCTAATTCCATATTAAGTGTTGTTGCCACATTTCCATGTTATGATTATCATGATTTATCATGCCTTTATGTTCATGTTTATCTTATGCTCCATTTATATGACTATTTTCTAACATGTATTTTATTCCTCATGTTATTCCATGTTTATTCCCTTACTGGGATTTATAGATCACCCTTTTCTTATGCATGTACTTAGGTTATCCCATGCAATGCTAAGCACGAGGGAATTTAGTGGTCATGTAAAGGAACTTTTCTTATGTTATGGGTCTTCTATACCCCGTTAAAAGAGGTATTTTCTTTGATTTAATAATAAATGAGGCTTTGTCCCCAACCTTTTAAAAAAAATGTAAAGTAACTTTTCAATAAAGATGTTGTTTTTCATGTTTTAAGTTGTTATGTAATGTTCCTAAGCCCCAAAGACACTAGACCTCTAGATCTTCCTTATTATATCAAGTGAAGATTTTATGTAATAAATCATGTTTAAGTGTGTAATAAAAATAAGGGTTGTTATAGTTGGTATTAGATGATAGGTTTAGTTATTTTTGGGATTAGGATTAGAAAACCCTAGTGAAAGCCTTAGAGATAAGACTAAGTATAATAAAAACATCCCTAAGTTTTGGATAGTATTGATTAAGTGATTTATCAAGAAAATAAAACCCTATCTGGATACGAGTAGGTAGAGGTGGCTCTGACACAGATGTACCTAGGAGTGAAAACTCCGACAAGAAGTTTCGGGCTTGACCCGGGGTATCCTGGTACACGACAATGTGCCTTACTGCACTCTTGGTTATGACACTACTGGGGGAAATTATTTGATAAATTCTTGAGCTTAGTACAAACCATTATTAAGGGAATAAAAAAAATCCCATAAGAATATATGTTAAGAAATAGATCAAGGATAACCTAGATTTAAACTTAAGTAGTCACAAGTTAGGATATACTTCTCCTTTACAAGTTTATCCTTTTATGTTCAAAGTTTCCTTTTTTATGATCAATATCTAAGTATTAAAACCCCATAATTGTATTCCCTTTTTCATAGTTAAAATATGGAAGGAGGAAGATCACGAACAACTCTTCTCTCTCTTCATGAAGAACTACTTGGGAATATCGTCCTGAAGTCATGCTCGGATGACTTTGAAACTTTTTCAAATATCCAAGTTATCTGAAAACAACTTTATGAGGCATCCAATACCTCTACAATTGCCCAATTCTTCCAAGGATAAAGTATAGTCTATTGGGAAATATTGTGCTCTCAACTTTCTTACCATTCTAAGCTTGGGAAGTACCATTAGGGTCTTTTCAAATTATTCTCCTTATTTGAAAATTATGAAGAAATAAAAGATTTTCTAGATGCTACAAAAGAGGGAGACCTCCAAGAAACCTATATGTATCAAATTATAGATTTTTGTCTTTGGGGAAATAAAGAAATTGATTTAGCAAAACCCTATTTTAAAGTATTTAAAGATGAATCAGTAAGACTTTTTTATAAAAAACAATTTCAGGAAGATATTTCAAAATTATATATAATAAATACCTTTTTAATGACTTTTCAATGCTTCCATCGATATAAACCAAGAATCCTTAGGTGTTTCTTGGAAAACGAAGTATATGATTTTGAAAATATCCTAAGGTACCACTGTGACACATGAACCCTTTATATGTGAAGGTAATGATAATAGGAAAGAATAAATATATTTTCAAGGCAATGAAGGAAAAGTACCCGCACCTGTTTATGGCTTAGAATGTAAAAAAAATTTTGAGGGAGAAATTTCTTAAGGGGGGAAGATTGTAACGATCCAAAAATTCATTAATGAAAATTCATCTTGGTCTATTTAAATGTCTTCTTATGGTTATGTAAAATGTATGCACTTATTTGGTTATTTGTTTTGGATTTTAAAATACCGTTAAGAATTGTGACTGTTGTTAATATAGCTATTGAATAGTGATCACATGATCGGTATAAATATAGGGCTTTAACAAATCCAATTTACTCAGAAAAAGGAACCAATGACCTCATCCAGTAGACTAACCCTGTATGAAGCCCATTTTTCAGAGCTCGTAAAGGATGTGGAATCATTAGGATTCACTCTTGACCAATCCCAAGCTGATCTTGAATACGTTAAGCTCGAGCAGAACCGCCTACGAGAGAAGTGGGAGTTGATAGAGATTACCACCTGAGAAATGTTCTCCGAGCCACCCCAAGAGTCTGTCACCATCGCACACCTTACCCTTCAGTCTTATATGGGTGTTATAAGGGGTTATGTAACAAGAACCTAGTACTAAGATTATGTACATTATTCTTGTATAGAGAATATACATTGTTTTTATTATTGTTATTTTGTAAATAGTTTTTAAAGCACAAATAGTATTTTTAGTTAATATTCAACTAAGAAATCTATTTTTATGAATTAATGGATTTTTGAATTAAATAATATTTTAATAAAATATTATTATTATTATTAAATTAATTTTTATTAAATATAAATTATCATATAATTTTATGAATGCAATTGTAATTTTTATTAAGGTTTGAAAGCTGTTTTTGTCAAAACCCATGAATTTTTGATAAATGTCGGTTTTTATTTTAAAATTAAAAATTCACATATTTAGAAAATTATTTAGATAAAATGAATATTATTTTTGGAATCATGACGTCAAAATTATCCAACAGTGAATCTTTCATAATTTTATGAGACAGTCGAATTTTTTGGTAAAAATTAAATACCGTTTAAATATATAATGTGTTTTATGACATCATAATGACCCAATAGTGATGTAATAAAATACTATAAACATTATGTTCGGCCAATATATGTTTTACCATTAAAATAATGTTATTTTGGGTTTGTTTGATTTATTTTACAAAGCTTTAGTGAACCCTTCAATGCTTATAAAACATTTTGTCTTTTTAAATTGTTTTCCTTGAGAGTGTGACTCAACACCACATAAGAAACCCTATTATTTTAAGAAGTTCGACCATTTTACTTATAAAATATTGTTTTCCTTGAGAGGTGAATCACCTCCACATAATAAACCCTATTATTTTAAGAAGTTCGACCATTGGACTTATAAAATATTTTTTTATGCCCTTTTATTTTCAATTATAAATTTTGGGGTATGATTTTTCACCTCCCCATACTGCCCTCTTCATGTTTGAATAATGAGAGATCCTCTCTCTCTCTCATTAATTCCTTCCATGTATACCCATTACCATGTCAAAATTCCGTAAGTAATTTCTCTCTCCTCATTTACATTCAAGTAATTTTTTCGTATCATGAATCTAAATTCCATTACAATTGTTGGGACATGTATCTATATGACCCCCTTACTATCTATTTCATGTAAATATGATGATACACCAATTTCTATCTCATGAACCATTTTAATGAGTTCATATGTCACGTCGTTATGCTGCCTAACTTGCACCACGTTTTTCCAAGCCAAGATCATTGTGTAGTGAATACCATACCCATGTCTCTATCAAAAGTATTAAACTTTATGCACATATACATATTTAATGGTAATTCATGTATTTATTCCACATTCCTTAATTGTGGAATAACTTATTATGTTGATTGATTCCATGTTATATGATCCATGTGGTACACTTATGCATGAAATGAAATGTTTAAGAAGGGTGCACCCTAATAGGGATCCAATGCATTGGGTAAAGTATAATATCATGATACGTCATGTGCAATGAGTGTTGACTCATTCTAATTCAAGTGCAACGAGGGTTTAATCATTCTTCATGTTCAATGAGGTTTTACTCATGCTCCATGTGCAATGATCCTTGGATCATGCTAATTTCATGTTAAGTATTTTTTCCACATTTCCATGTTATGATTATCATGCTTTATCATGCTTTTATGTTCATGTTTCTATTGTGCTCCATTTATATGCCTATTTTCTAACATGTATTGTATTCCTCATGTTATTCCATGTTTATTTCCTTACTAGGCTTTATAGATCACCCTTTTCTTATGCATGTACTTAGGTTATCCCATGCAATGCTAAGTACGAGGGAATGTAGTGGTCATGTAAAGGAAGTTTTCAATAAAGATGTTGTGTTTCATGTTTTAAGTTGTTATGTAATGTTCCTAATCCCCATAGACATTTTACCTCTCAATATTCCATGTTGTGTCAAGTGAAGAGTTTATATAATAAACTATGTTTAAGTGTGTAATAAAAATAAGGGTTGTTATAGAGGTAGTCCTGAGACATCTTCTAGAAAGACATCCTCATACTTGTCCACCACTACAAGAATGCTTAGAATCCTCTTTTCCACCTCACCGAGGGTGAGGCTATCCAACTAGTGAGTGATCGGCTGAAACCTACTCCGAGAAAGTCCATCCTATGTTGCAAAAGTTCCCTTCTCACCGGTGAAGGAAAACCTGGTCCCATCCTCACTAACACACCAATATTTGCACCTAAAACAATCGATCTAAGCATGGAATGTAGATAACCAGTCCATAACCAAGATGAAATCATAAGGCCTCGACATTAGTACTAGGAGATCCCATCTGAAGCTCTCACCTCCCAGAGTAAGCTCACACTGCTGACACCAATGTGTAATCGTCGAATCCCCTCCCGTAGGAGTCTATAATTGTAAGGATCGAGCCAATGACTCCACCAGAATATCTGAGCCACGAATGATGTACATGGAAAGGAAAGAGTGACTGACACCTGTGTTCATGAGAACTAAATCTAAGGTGGAGTAGACACATATAGTACCTCTAATCATCTCTAGAGCACCGTGAGCATAGGTCTCCACTACTTGAAGCTGAGCTCACCCCTGTCCGCTGGCTCCCTATGCCTGTGGTGGACCACCTGGGGGTGGTGAAGGTAGTACCTCGAACCGTCGTTCACCACCTGCTACTCGGCCTTCTCTCCTTCCATGTACGATGCCCTTTATACCTCCTCGTTCGAACCTCTACCACTGCCTTGGCGGTCCCTCAGTTGCCTGCTGATCATCTGTGCGGTGGGTCAGACAGTCACGAGCCATGTGTCCCTACCTGCCGCAAGAGTAAAAAAATATAGCCCTCAGCTGACCTCCTCGACATCACAAGCTCCACACCTCTGACCCTGCATCTTGGGGTTTTCCTTCGGAAGGTCTGGCCCATTTGGGCCTCTACGCTGTCTTCCTACTTCCTGCTGCAGATGACTCAGCCACCTATCGTTCTGTGGTAGCTCTCACCGTCGGTGCCTGCTCAGCTAGAAAGATCTCCACCAATATATCTCTCTCTAGAAATCTATCCTACATCAGGATGCTGAGTGATATCATCAATTCCTTGATCTCCCTTCGGAGTCCCTACTCAAAGGTTCGATCCGTGAAGAAAGGGCCCCGTACCATGTCAGTAGAGTAGCGAGAGAGGTTGGTAAACCTCACCGAGTACTAGGTCATAGTCAGGCTGCCCTGTTGTAGGTGCAGTAGCTCCTGAATACACACTAAGCGTAGTGTTGCTGGTACAAACTCCACCCTGAAGAGGCTCTCGAAGTCCAACCAGGAAAGGGTCACCTTCTTGTGTTTGTGGAGCTTCAAGCTTTACCATCTCCCTATCATGCCTTGAAAAAGGATAGCGGATAGGACCACCATCTGGTCTGTAGGTGTCTCTACCAGGAGGAAAACCCATGTAACTACCTCCATCCAATCCTCAGCTGCCTGAGGATATGTCTTTCCTCGAAACCTTGGAGGCCTCTTTCTATGGAACTTGTGTAGCATACTTAGTTGGAATGCACTATCCGCTGGTGGGGTTGGAAGCAAATGCTAATCTATGGGTGGTGGTGCTGCTGGTACACCACCTAAAGGTGCTATCTCTACAAGTGGTCCCTGCACTGATGCCTCATCGCTCGGTGGGCCATCATCATGACCCCTCACTGGAATCCTAGCCGGCTATCTTCATAGAGGAATCTTGTAGGGAAACATATGTGCCAAGAACAATAAGTTATACCTGGTGAGTTGACTAAAAATAGATCAAGAGAAAAACATTTCCAAAACACATAAAAAAAGTGTTTTCTTATACTGAGTTAGAAAACAGAATTCAGGGTCCTATTGTATGGATACGTTGACCGCTGCACCGACAGTGGACTCCCCAAACTGAAATCCAAACTCAAGACACTTAAAACTATTACCCCCTATAAAATAAAGACTCTTAGTTCTTCTGGTAGAACCTACTTCCTCTGATACCACTTTATCACAACCCGTCCCCTAGGGCCTCTGCCGTGACAACCCCAAGCCTGCCTTCCATAGGCCAGAGGATGGTGACTAGCACCGAAAAGACATATCCGAAAAAGGGAAGAAATTGACTTTTAAACCTACACACACACACACACTCAACCCATACTATGGAAATTAAGATGAAACTGGAACCAAAAACAAGTACAAATACTATAGAAAGTAAAATGGTTCGGAATACAAGCCCAACTAAAAGGAAAGTACAACAAAAGAAGTACAAGCTCCAGAGGTCATCTGCCAAAGATACTACCTAAAGGGTAGGTAAAAATAACTATCAGATGTCACTGTATCACACCACATCTATCAATCCACCTGTGAGCACCGTCTAGCCCTGGCTCCCCAAAGTCCTAGTCAAAACTGTCCATCTTCTGCACGAGACACAATAGGTGCGGGCGAAGCCCGTGTAGGGGTGAGTATAACAATACTCAGTAGGGACCCCGAGACCCCAAAGGTCTCTCAGAAATCCACAAAGGAAAATACCAAAAAGTAAATACTAAAGATGAAAATAACACCAAGAAATATCTCAAATACATAGCACAAAGTAGTAGACAACTCACACCAGGTATAACTTAAGTACATAAGTAAAGATGATTAGTCGTAAAGCTAGATCATCTTATTCTGTTGAGAGGAACTGCTGTTGATCCACGAAGGGTTTATCTACAAATGATCTATGATGGGTCGCGCTATTGCTGATCCACAAAGGGTATCTCTCATGTTAATCCACAAAGGGTTCCTCTCATGCTGATCTATGGAGGGTCACTCTAATGCTGATCCACAAATGGTCACTCTCATGCCGATCCACGAAGGGTCGCTCTTATGTTGATCCATGGAGGGTCACTCTTATGCTGATCCACAAAGGGTCACTCTTATGCTGATCCATGGAGGGTCTCTCTTATGCTGATCCATGGAGGGTCTCTCTTATGCTGATCCATGTTGGGTCGCTCTTATGTTGATCCACGAAAGGTCTCTCTTCATTATTCACATCACAACCAGCCACTGGATTCCCGCACTTAACACACTTGATTCCGGGAGGATCTTATCCTCAATCCATTGGTCATATCTTAACTGCCATAGATTCCCACATAGAGTAACCCAAAGGACCATCTCATTGTAAGGGTTCCCATGCAATATATGGCGCGCCAAACGGACACCCGGTCTGTAAGATATGAGAATTTTTGTAAAAAGGGCATAGTTGGATTTGAGTCTGATCCAAACCGATCATATTAAAAACTCCTAAAAAACTCAAATAGAGTATCTCAGAAGGACCGAATCGTCATAAGGGTCCTTGTGCCGCAGACGAAACGTCAATTGAATGCCCGAATTGAGAGATATCGTCGTTTTTGTAAACAGGGGCTGGTTGCGTTCGGGCCCAGTTCGACTCGATTGGACCGACCCAACCAATCCCAGCCTGGGGTCCCGCATGATCCGTCTTGTCTACTTGACCCAGCCCAAGTTGGTCGTGGCTCCAATCACCGGGTCACCAAATGACCCAAAATTATCCGGCCCAACCCGTACTGGCGGGCCAATAAAATTCTGACCCGGTCCGCTTGACGGTCCGGTCATTTCCCCCCAGCCTGGTCCGACACAGTCGAATTGACTCAAAAAACTAGCCGGGCTACTCGAGCAGCCCGATCCACTGGCTCGGCCTGGCCTGGTGGCCCTGACTCGATGGGCCGACCTAGATCAGCCCAGACCGGCCTGGTCGGTCCGATGCAGCCCAGACCGGTTCGACCGGTCCGGTTGGGGGGGACACTCAACCTAGATGCCCCCTTCAGTCAAACGTGTCCTGTGGTGCCTGGTGGCACTGAATCTCCAGTTCACCACTACGACCAATGGGTTGCGGCCTCTTGCTGCTCTGCCACGACGTGTGCTGGGCACGCCGCTCCGACCTGCCACATGCCCATGCCGACGGCCCTTGCCCCACCATCGTGGCCGATCGGGCCGTGACTTATTCCTGGCATGCCGTCATGACATGTCACCACGGGCCTTGTTCATGTCGGTCCACACCCTCCGCGTTATAGGTGTAAAATCAAAGGGTGGTTTTGGATTTCAACACATGAATCTACCCCACCATTCACATCCATGAATTTAACAACCTTACCACAAGAACACACAATCCGCAGATCATCCTATCATGGGTTGATCTGCGTTCGTTGTTTTAGAACAAAGAATGAGAAATAACAACAATCAAAAATAAACCATAAACCCCTACCTAGATTCAGATCTATCGTAGGCGGAAGATAATGATCCAAGTCGTCATCGACCCGTGATCCGCTGTCTTTCTTCATTGTTCATCAATTCCCGAATCGAATCTCGTTCTCCACGAGATTTGTCACCACGCTCTGATCCTCCATTGTTCGTCGTTCTTTTTTGGAGAGGAATTCCTCCGTAGGTTCTTCATATAATCCCTAGGGTTTAATTCCTCACTCTCCAATGCGTTAGTTTAATAAAAAGAAACACATCGCAGTGTTTCTGTTATGCTGCGTCGTTTCATATTTACGTTGTTTCATTTATAAAATAGTGTAGCTGTTATGCTTGCACAACGAGACATTAAATATCCTTATTTAATGTGCCTCATCGTCACCGCGTCTCCGTACCGCAGTGCCGCCGTCTTCCGCTCAACGGTGTGAAATAAAATAAAATAACATTTTCTAAGTTATTTTTTTATTTTCCAAAAATTATGAAAATTTACTTTTCCATCTGACCCTTTCCGGTCGAAGTTAAGTCCTTTCTAGGCGAATCCCAACATTTTGAGTTAATAGTGCCCTTAGATTTTTGATTCGAGCACCGGTTCAAAATTTAGAAAAACCCACTTTCACGTTTACTTAAGTAAACTAAAAAAAATGTTCAAAATTCCATTCCGGGCTCACTAGGCCTCAGAATCACGTACTGTTAAAGTGCGTTCTCAAAATAATTCCATATAATTTAAAAAAAAATTACACAAAAATTATAAGACATTACACTTAAGGGTAACCTTCATGTAATTAATCTCTACTTCATGGTGTTAATGACCATGTAAGGGTCCTTGTACTCAAGAATGGGTCTTTCATGGTGTGACCACAACCTATCATGCTGTGAATGGCCTAATGCTTCAATTTTTAGAAGCCTGATCACCCGAACCTTCTCCAACTTCCACCTAAACACCTGAGGCACCAATGGGGCTTTGAAGAAAATCTAGAAACATCATTTAAGGACATATAAACATTTATATTCTTAATCCAAATCCTAGTCCTGAAAAAAAATCCCACAAAACCAAGATTCAAACATTATCCAAAATGAAACTATAAATAAATTCATGTGGTGTTACAAAATCCACACTATAACTCTTCTCATACTTGTGACATTATGGAAGTCCTTAAACCCTATCTCTTGACCTACCACAGCCACCAATCCATTGAGAATTCACCACATTCTACTCCATAACATCGAACATGCTTATGACATGCATCTCTAAACACCGAGTTCACTATTCACCAGAAGCTAAGCCACCCTCTCACCACAACACCAACATTGAGACGGTTCTCACTGCAACTGCCTCTCCCAAAAAATCATAGTATATTTACCTAATTTATCTTCATGATTATGGTGCTTCCCACTATAAAACTCATACCCACAATGGCTGATTCTGAACCATGGTGCTCCCCACCATTGGAATCCCCCATTGAAAATGAACTTCCAATGGTCCACCGACCTTCCAACCGCATTCTATTTTTTTACAATGCAGTTTCCACCTCACCACATCTAAAATCATGAAAAAATACATGTCAGACTTCCTCCAATATTTTTTTTCCAAAAAATGCCCATTTTCACCCGCTAACACATCACCAACTACTCGATCAAGATACCTTAAAATAAATAGGCATTGTAGAATCATCTAACTACCCCCACCAATTTCCAAACCCTGAATTATGATGTAATTACATGGTTGGATAACAAACCACTACACCATCCATCATGATCTCACCCTGAGAATCAACGCACCTCCCATCCGACTCACACCTGGATCACCCTAAGACCACTCCGATCCCGATGCCAATGCACCAAATCTAACCTAACAATGATTTTGAACTTAAAATTTTCATTACATAAGGAACCAGATATCAATATATATTACCATGCACTGGTATCATGGTGCCACCATAACCTTCCAATGACTAGTCTCACCACTTTATCGACCCTTATGACACAAAGGTTACATACCCATGGCTGATATGATATTCCACACCATAGGAGTATAATGATCATCACTTTCCATACCAAACACCCAATATACATAGACACACTCTTTCCACTATTGAACATAAAGACTAGACACGATAATTCCTCTCCTACCTGAGTGATATTACTAAACACCGACTACCGTGCATTCTCAAACCACCAAGAATGACATTCCCAAAATTTAAATATCCACTCATAATGTTGATTAATACCTCCAACGGTCAATGATATGCTACCCAACACCTAGTTTCCCTTCCTCAAGAACCAACCTCAATGGGTCATAATACCATGAAAATGTGTGTCACTCCTCACAATACACACTCTCTCATCACATCACCCCTGACACTTATGTCTTGGTTTATCCTGAATCAACCATTCCAAAACACCCCAATCCATTGCAGATGTCACTTCTCACTACTAAGGGATATCTCCCATCATAATAAAATCATGGACACCATTCCCGTGAGTGCCTCAGTGAAACTCCACCTCTACAACACTTCTTGGGTTCCTTTGAGACCAGAAAAACTTCTAACAGACCCATACATGACCCATTTACTAATAAAAAACTTAACTGGGCACCAAACATATCCAACATGCACCCTCCATCGCATACCATGACTTTTATTGATAATCCTCACCAATAATCACTATCCTCATCACACAGAGTGATCCATTGTGAACCCTCCCATAGGTTCTAACCTGCTATCTACCTCAATCTCACCAAAAACTAGTGGTTGTACATTCTTATGAAACTTGACTACACCATACAATGTACACTACGACAAGTTGTGTCTTGTATAAACTAGGATTATATTCCTAATAAATTGACCATGCCCCACTGCATATCGGGCTCATCCAATAGTCCAAGGCATCTCTCATTCTAAGGCTAACTATGTGACCCCCTGACACATGAGCATCATAAAAAAAACACTAGTGTCTAATCATGATAACACCACACCACAAAAAGCCCATCCAAAAGACACTATTCCATACACCCAATTGGTCCTAACCTCAAAACCCAACTTTTATACTAGAAACTCTTTGAGAACTTTGCATCATGAAATCCCAAGGTATTCTCATTCCTTTCCTCAAGTGCCTAATTCAGTTAAGAAGAGTGCCACAAAAAATCTATATGGGAAAAACCATATAGGTTTTTGTTGAAAATTTAAGTAACTGAACTATAAATCCTTGAGGAAATATGTTTCTGTCCATAATATCCTATTAGGAATATGATGTTATAATCGAGTCATTAACAGGGAATTAATGCCCTCACAAACCCATGATGGGTCTCTATATATCCCTCGATGAAGGGATTATATTACCATCAATGAAAAGTTCCTATTCATAAGATATACATTCCCTACCATCAAAAAATATTACCCATAGTTCAATCAAGTAGAATTACACCAACAAGTTATACAGAAAAACATTGTATAAGTTGTTTTTGAAACTTTTAATAGTTGATCTCCCATTAGGAAATAGCCTCAAAAAATCACATGAATGTCATGTGATTCCTATATGATGAATATGATGCATGTACATGATCCTATTTACAATGGGATAAGAGCCAAAACTCATAATCATAAATAAATAATTCAAGTGCATCACTCATGGTAAAATCATATAACTATAACATCAAAATCCAAGAACAACAATCCCGTTCCATAGTAACCTAGAATTATTATCCAAAAAGGTGTTGTTGATGCATCATTATGATATCCATAATAAGCTATAACACATTCCTAAACCACATTCCTACCATATCCCCAAATAATAAGATAAAAAAGATAGATGGATATGATACTACTTTGTGATTCCCTGATCTGGAACCACCATCTGAACCAGAGTGCCACGTGACCTCAAGTGCATCTCTCCATATTCCAGAGGCCTTCAACTATTGGTGAGGGCCTAATATATAAAATAGTGATACTATGAACTTGAATCAGAATCATACAATATAATATAAATAACCAAAATCATCTATAACCATAAAAATCATAGTACAAAAAATAACAATAAAATAACAATGTGATATCAAAATGAATTTTTCATCCAAACACACAACTGGTATCTCACTGGGATGATCCCATATACAAAATAAACCAAAAATAAATAAAAAATAAAAGTGGATATACTTACAAACCCAGGCCTCATCCCAATCTATGTATCCAATACCCATCGAGTTTCCCCAGCCTGATCCTCTACATGTTCTATGCCCTAATGTGAAAATCAGACATAAGGTATGCACGCACACTGAGATGTTTGTGCAAGGTGAGATAATATAACTCTGTAGGGTCTCACCAAACACACCTATTATACAAAATAATATTAATTTGTATGTGTGAGGAAAATAAATTTAATAAATAAACACTTTCATTGGGTCATTGTGTACTAACCATGCCACCACAACACCTGATGAGGTACACATGCCTGTTAGGCCACCATTTGATAACCGTGCTACCACGGTTCCCAATTATACATGCTTATACATCATGTTAGAATCTTATCATCACCTCACATCATTCCATAATAACCTATTCCTAGCCTATACCTGAAGACTCAGGGTAGGGAGGAATCCGAACTTTTACCTAATACCCAAAGAGGCAAGGCAAAGTCATACATCCACATCTCAACTCACTAATTGATCACTCAAAGCAAGGTCCATCGGTCATGTATCACGTCACATCACAAACCATCCCTTATTGGTATATCCTTGACCTAAGCCTACTCAATGAACAATCACTCATCCAAGTTATTCATCGTACCATGATCCAACCCATAGGGAAATCCTCAACCCAAGACTACTAAGAAAATATCCATCTAGATCATGACCCATGTCCAATACAAGAAAGTTACTCAACCCAAGATTACTCTAGGAAAATTAAATCACTATGAAATAAGACTTATTACTCAAGACAAGACCATTTATTATAATTTCACTCACCCTCTGGGTCCATTGCCTGGCATAATGCATGTATCATAAATAGGGCTCGTGACCCATCCCACAACTCACTAGTTGATACCAAGGCACTAGTTTTTGATACCTATCCCCTCATATTGAACAATCCCATTGTCACCTATCAAGACCTACATTGGGTCCTTTAGACCCACCATGGTCTCTGCTCACTGACACTAACTCATGTCTGTTGCCCATCAGTGACACCACAACCCATGGGTTCTCTCCAACCCAAACCCCAATCCACATACTCATCGTAATATCTTATAAAAAAGGATTGACCCCAGCCATCACATTCTACCTGACCTTGACCTTAATAATAAGGGTAAAAAAACTAAGAAAATACCCTTAGAACTCTAATAGAAAATCTTGAAAATCTCCCACAACCCTGAGCTAGGTCTTATCTCACATCTACTAAGGGAGATCCCTCAGCCCTTCGCTTAGAGGAAACCCATATTTGTCACATATGAAAAGTATTCAAGGACTTATAACACTACTCTCACACACCAAGACTCTCCTTAGGCCTCAAGGGGTAGTTCCCAATCACTCGTGAGACGTATGCTCATCTTTCCCATCATCACTTAGCCCCAAGACCATTGACAACGAGCCTATACCCAAGTGGTATTGGCTTCTACTTGGCATCCAAAGGACCCAGGATCAAATCCGAGCAAGGATAAATTTCTAGGTTACTGTAACAGTACTATAGTAGGGCGTTGTTGTAGTACTGTAGCAATAGAGGAACTGTAGCAGCGGCAACATTGTAACAGTGGAGGCACTGTAGCATAAACTATAGCAGTGGAAGTATTGTAGCATGTACTATAGCAGCGTGGGTAATGTAGCAGTACTGTTCACCAAGGGGTCCTTTGGGCCAAAAAATGGGCTTTCAGTCCTTGTATTCAGGCCACTTGGCCTTGGGCCTTCAGGCTATGTTATGGATCTCCCTCTACTAAGTATTAAAGAGGTCGTTGCTTTAAATAATAAATTGAGGCTTCGACCCCAACCTTTAAAAAAAAATTTAGCCCCGAGCCCATGCCTACCCACTAGCATTAGGAGATCAACCTAGGAAATCCTATATCAAATATAACATCCCAAGATCTCCTAGAGGTATCTTGTCAGTTCAACCAAATCCCTTTCCCCTTGGAGACATAGTTGACGGGTGATCACAACTACCTAAGGTGATAAAGAGTACTTGGTATCATCCTTGGAGGCTTAATAATACCTCGTAACCCCACATTAGGACAAAAAAATCCTTATACCCTATTAAATAACCTATGAAATTATACTAGCAAGCACACTCATAATTATAAATGCATATGAGTTTGTATCATATGGGCCACCAACATCAAACATGGATTTAACCCCTCACAAAGCTCAATTAAGCCTCATCCAAACCCACTAGGCCACTTCCATTCTCTTGGGAACCTATCTCATACCAATAAAAAAATAATAAAAAATTATAACCATTTATAATTAATTATTAAAAAATTAATCAAATAGGAATAATCACCTAAAAACTCATCAGGTGACTCACTTTGATGAAATTTTGATTAACCACAAGTGGAAGGTTTGTGGAACACCTATAGAAATATCATGGCCAAAATACCTATCACGCGATGCCCGATTAATCACCAAATTCATCTAATTTTACTAAAATTAAAAAATAAAATAGGGTAGTGACATACCTCAACTGAAATGATATCATACAACATGTAGAATCCTTCTCGGGACCTCCTCTAGGCACCACACACAAAATCCCCATTATCCTTGGTCGATTCCACCATGCTCTAATGTAATCAACACTAAAACATAGCATGGTTTACACCAAATCTGTGAGAAACAAAGGAAAATCAAAGAAAAAAGGAGGAAGAGGGTAAAATCACCTAGAATAACCACTGAGTGCACCGAAATACACCCCTCTTAAAGGGGGGTCGAATGTGAGGTTCTCCTCCCAACACCTAAAACCCCCTAAATCATGAAATCTCCAACCCAAAAACTTATGGAAGCAACACTAATAAAAAAGTCACCCCAACACCATTCAAAGAATGAATCTAGGGTTCATGATATAAATCCCCAAGGTAGATGGACCCTCTCTCTTCCCCCAATACTTAACAACATGAAGCACTACTTTACGGTGTAAAGGATATGTAAGGGTCCTTGCTCAACTATGGAAGGGTAACCTCAACAGTGTAAATCCATAGATAATGGTATGAATAAACATATAAGGGTCCCTGTTCCTACATAAGGGTCATTCACAATGTGAACACACTAGTAAAAAATATATTTCTCATGACATGTTTTTCACGTTGGTTATAAATAACTGATGTAATATTTTTTTTTCACAGCAGTTATTTTATAACTGATTTAAAAAACACATGAACTTTATTTTTAAAATTGGTTATCTAATAACTGATGTTGAAAAGGCATTTTATCAGGTAATTTATTAAATAACTAATGTGATAAACCTTTTAAATTTTTATGAAACGTTGAGTGGACTCATTTTAGGGTTATTATTTCTCATGAAAAAAATCTCTTTTCTCTCATACAGGGAACCCTAACCCTTTGTTCTTCAATCTAGTGGACTTTAATCTCATTCATTTGGCATTACCACCATCTTACACCCTTAGCTATTATCGACTTCCACTTTCACTCTCTTTTCTACAAATTTCCATTGCTGTTGACTTCTCATTCATCCCCATCCCGTATATATTTTCAGTTCTTCTTTATTGTTTTTTATTTTCCATGCATGAAGCTATATTTTAATTGATGAATGATGTTTTGGGATTGTTTTCTTGAATGATCTATATCACCGCTAATATTTTTTCATCTTTTCACTCTTTGTATTTTCTATTCTGATTATTCATTCATCTGTGGTATTTTTTAATTATTGTATGATTTCTTTGAGATTAAGGTTTTATTAAATTATTATTTGATGAGTTTATGTTATAAATATTTTTAATTTATTGATTAATTTGTGTTTAAGGTATGCTTTTTGCATACATTTGAACATGTTTTTTGAATGTATAATGGATTATGAAGTTCGAATATATTAAGTTGATTATGCTAATTGTACTATAAGTTTTATTTTTTTATGAAATAATGATAATTAAATATGTTCAAAGTGATAATTTTTATTAAATATGTTGTATTTATTTTATTTGTAAAAATTTTTATAATATTTTTTTATTGTTATTTATAAAATTAAATTTTAAAGTAAATTTAAAAATATAATAACTTATTTTCAAATCATAATATTTTTTATAGGTAATAACAAGTCATAGTTGGATTACTATATCGCAAAACAATGATGAATATGAGGAAGGCGTCAATGATTTTTTGGAATTTGTTAGACAAAATGTTCCAAAAAAGACTTGTTTTTATATCCATGCTTTAAATGTTCAAAAAAAGACTTGTTTTTACATCCTTGTATTTTTCATAGTGAAACTGAGCAGAATTACAGATCTATTAATGATGAATATTTTCAAGATGATAATTCCGATAAAATTGAAGAAATGATTTGTGATATTTAAGTATAATCAATTGATAAAGAACTAATAATTGAGAATCTATGTAGTGATGCTAAAAAACAATTGTATCAAGGTTGTACGGAATTTGTGATTTTATCAATGGTGTTAAGATTGATTAAATTGAAGCTGAAAATTGGATGGAGTGATAATAGTTTTACAGAGTTTCTATAGCTATTGAAAGGTATACTTTCTAAAGATAATGATCTTCCATATTCACACTATAATGAGAAGAAAATATTATGACTGATGGGTTTGGGGTACAAGAAGATGCATGCTTTCTTGAATGAAAGTGTTATATATAGGAAGGAATATAAAGGTTTTTTAGAGTGTCCTAAACGTGGGACATCACAATATAAGTTAAAAGAAAAATCATAGTCAGATTTATCATTTACATAAACTCCTACTAAGAATTTTTTTTATCTTCTTATAATTACTCATTTGAAAGGTTTATTTTCAAATTCAAATGATGAAAAAAATGTGAAGATGGGATATAGATGAGTGGATATCTGATGGAAAATTACATCATCTAGATAATTTTCCACAGTGGAAAAAATTTGATCAATAGTTTTCTACATTCAAAAATGAAGTTATAAATATCATACTTGGACTATGCATAGAAGAAATGAATCCATATTGAAGCCCTAGTAGAAAACATAGTTCATGGTATATTTTATTGGTAATTTACAACTTATCTCCTGAATTCTATATGAAGTGGAAATATATCATGTTGAGTTTAATGATTTCTAGACCAAAACAACTTGGAAATGATATTGATCATTTTCTTGTCACCATTAATCAATGATTTGAAACTTTTATGGGATAAAGGTATTATAGTGCATGGTTCTTATAAAATGGAACATTTTCAACTGCATACAATGATTATGTTTACTATAAATAACTCCCCAACATATGGAAATTTTTATGGATATAGTGTTAAGGGACATAAATCTTGTCCAATTTATAAAAAATAAACTCCATATTATCAACTATAACATGGGAGAAAAAAGTTATACATGGGACATCAGTGGTTTTTTTCTATAGACCACTCTTATAAAATATTTAAAAAAGAATTCAAAGGATCACACGAATTTGATATTTCTCCAAAAAAAATTCCAATGATCAATATTTTGGGAGGGTAAAACAAATTTATGTCACATTCATAAAGAAACAAAAACTAGTAAATGATAAAAATATTTGGAAGAAATAGTAAATATTTTTTGAAATTCCATATTAGAGATATAATGAGGTCAAACATAACATTAAATGAATGGATCGAAGGCCTTCTTTTTATTTGATTTTTGGATAATACCCCTTTTAAGGGTTTAAGGGGAACCCTTACATGACCTGTTGGCCCAAGGAACAAGGCCCATACATGACTCAATACATGACCTCAAGGGACCAAGACCCAATAGACTTGAAATAGTCCCTCCCCAGAATCTTCATCTTCAAGGCGCCTAATTCCCCACCTCACATGGATGATCGGATAGCATTACCCCATGCAGAGCTGCATGGATCCTGGTCCCAATGGAAGTTTCCATACCCTCTCATTCTTCCAATACAGTTTAGCTCTGCTCTGGTGGTTACTTATTTTGATCTGAATCCTCATATGGGCTAGCTCCCGTGTGGTCTGGTCAAACATAACATTGATTTCATGCATGTGGAGAAGAATATCCATGACAGATTGGTTAGAACATTGTTAGATATTAAAGGAAATACTAAATATGGTTTGAATACAAGATTATACTTACTATCAATGGGAATACGTTTGGAGTTAGCTCCCATTCCTAATGGAAGATGAACATACCTACCTACGTCTTATCATACATTATCCAAGAGGGATAAAATTATCTTTTTTCAGTGTATTCATGGTATCAAAGTGTTATAGGATTATTCTTCAAATGTAAATTTTTTTGTGTCACTACAAGATTTGAATTTGACAGGTATGAAAGCTCATGATAGTCACATCATGATGCAACAACTCATACCAGTTTCATTGCATGGAATTTTTCCCATCTATGTCAGAACGACTATCATGAAGGTGTGTTATTTTTTCAATTAAATTTGTAAGAAGTTGATTGATTTAAATTCATTAAATTTTTTTAGAATAATTATATTTATATAAATTTTCAACTAGAAATGTATTTTCCTCCATATTTTTTTGATATCTTGGTGTATTTAATGGTTAATTTGGTGTGAGAAATAAAGTTTTCTGGAATTTTATATCTACATTAGATACATTCTTTTGAAAGGTATATAAAGATATTTAAGGGGTATATTAATAATTCATATTGACCTAAAGAATCCATTGTTTAGAAGTATATTTATGAGGAGGTTATAGAGTTTTTTACAAGCTACTTATCTGTAGTAGAGCACATCAATTTTCATACATCTCATCATGAATGGGTCAATTATGAGGAAAATAGGATCCATGGATTGAAAGTAAAATAATTAATAGGTGAAAAGATAAATAATATAAATTTATGCATCTTGAATAACATAGATGATGCTCGCCTATATATAACATTTCATATTAATGTGTTAAAATAATGTTATCCAAAGAAGAAAGATATGTAGATTTTGAATGAGCATAATTTTTTTCCCTTGGTTTTAAGAGACCATGAATGGTAGATCATATGCATCAGAAACATTGATATGGTTAGAGGGTGGTCCAAGTATAAATTTTATAACATGGTCTGGGTACAACATTAATGGATATACATTTCATAAGAAAGACTAGGATAATAGAAGTATGGTATAAAATATTAGTGTATTTTTGTATTTAGAAGAAATGAATTTTCTGAGTTCTAAAGACAAATACCCAATATATGCATCAAGTGAATTTTATAGAGTCATTGAAGAAATATGAGAGGTTGATTAAATTAAATTTCAATTTATAGTGTTTAACTACAAATGGTTTATCAGTCAAAATAGTGTTAGACACAATGAATTCAGTATGACACTAGTTACTCTAAATACATTAGAACACATAATTGATCTTTTTTATCACGGAAACAAATGAAAAAAATAGTTTTTATATTCTTTATCCATCTGATATGCATTGTTCAATCATTTTATAAGGTAAAAAAGTATGTTAGTGATGAAAGCTTGATGAAGATTCTGATTTATGTGAGATCCCTACTTCTATGAAAATATTAACAGAGAACATTGATGAACACATTTTAAACATGGTTTATGACATATAGAATGATCACAAGGAAAGAATTTTGGAAAATAATCCTTCAGTAATTTCCTAATATTACAGGTAACACATATTTATTTCTTGTTTACTTTTTTAAATTTCATAAAATATTAGATATATTAGATTTATTTTTTATTAAAACACGTATTCTAACTAAATTATTATTTTTTTAAATTAGTTTAGTTTCGTTTAGTTTACCCTTACTTAACTCATTTTTACCCATACATAACTTTTTTATTTGTTGATTTTATGGAAAAAATTTAATTTTAATTTAATATGTTTAAAAATAAAAAAATGAATAAAAGATTATATTCAAAGAATATTCTTTTTAGTGTAAAAAATGGCGTAATATGTTGGAGATTTTTTACTATTCATTCACTATTTTTGGAGAAACTATACTCTATAATGGTGTATTAAATTGGAGATGCGCTAACTAATTTGATAAAGAATGGTTTGTTTAGAATATTTTTATGTTGTTTATATCATTTTAAAATTTTCATTCAAATTTTTATATAACAGTTGTATTTTTTTCATTAATTTATATCATTTCATCTCTCATTAATGTTGTTCATATTTTAGTTAACTAATTTAAGAATAAAAATTTGTTTATTTTAGTTTACCTTTTTGTTGGATAATTTTTCATTTTTCATTTAATTTTTTATGTGATAGTTGGATTTGTATATTTATTTACTAATTGTTTGTTACTTTTATTTATAAGATAATGGAAGATAAAACATCTGATTCACTGTGAGCCTTTGGGGTGGACCATACAAATACTTCTAGGGAGGAATATACACATAATACTATTGATTATCCTCCTCATATTTCTGCATAGTATCCATCTACTTCCATATGGGGAGAGAAGACTTTAAGGGTTGTTAAATGTGGTAATACACATTTACCAAAATTATCAGTTGCGCATAGCTGGGACCTGAGGATACTGGTTGACTTTGATGATAATGATATTACTAGGGGTCCAAATTCAAAAACAATTTAAGGCTTTTATTGCAATGTAGACTAAAGGAAAAGTTAGTATTTTGATTTTTGATAGGAGAAGTGTTGAAAAAGTGACACTATCTTAATTATGAGAGAAAATTTTGGTATGTTCAATTGTTATTATTTTACTTGTCATGAAATGTTTTTACTAATATATATTTTCCACTTATTATTAGATGAAATATTATATACTTGATACTGTAAGAGTTTGGAGGAAATATTTAGGATTGTATTCTAGGATATGGAGGGATTTTAAATCAACCCTCACATCAGATTTTATTTTTGGGGATAAACAATATCAAAATCCTTGTGATATATATCCATTTCTAGATGAAGATATATGGTAGTAGTTTTTTATATGTATATGACAAGAATGTTATATTTTAGAATTTTTTTTATATTAATGATTTTTTATTCTTAATTTATAGAAAAAAATAAATCTCATTAGAAGGTCCAATAAAAAAATGTGTACCTTCATACTTTATCTCATAGAGGGTATACATTATTCGAAGAACAAATGACAATTGAAAAATTTCAAAAACTGAGAGCTAAGTATTCAGGATTTTCAAAGGTTGAACCTCCCCCCAGCTAGACATGAAAAATAGAAGAGGGTTCAGATGAGAAAATAGAGACAATATCTTACAGAATAGTTGAGGGTTGTAGTTGAGAGGATTGTAAGAATTAATTTAATTAATTTATTCTATTTAAGTTAAATAATTTTTTTATATATTGTAATTCACTAATGATTTTTTCAAATATTCTATAAAGGAATCCATTGAGGAGTATACAACATAGTGGACCTTTATAGTTGAGGGTAGGAGGGATATTTTAGTTACAATATTGAGAAATCCCAAACACCTGGGTCATGTATGAGGATACCCCACAGGTGTATCAGTAAAAAAAGTGTTTAGTCATTCTAAAGATACTTTTCAATGGAGTATGTTTATAAAATAAAAATAGAAGCTTTAGAAGATAAAGTTTAGGATTTGGGTGAGATGATGGAGGAAATAATCAGATCTTTGATATAGTTGATGTTTTCAGATATGCAAAGACAATATCTGGCTACTAATCCTATTCCTCCACCTCTTCCTATAGATACCACTCCTCCACCTCCTCTTAGTTATCCAAATCCGACACCTCCTCCTACACAAATTCATATTTATTGTGAGTTATATATTGAGGATCCCCGACATCTTATTATTTCATATGGGATTATATATTATATTAAGGATACTATTCATTATCAACAGATAGAGATACATAAGTTTAATGTCATTGTATATGATATTATAGATATATTATTAAGAATATAATTTCATAAAGATATAGTCAATACATATAGAAAAAGTATCATCCACTTTTTAGTTTGACCATCTAGACTTGTTTGAAAAATTACCATTGAGGTATGTTTAGATTATATCCTTTATTTCATATTGGTTTTAAATTTGTTTTAACATTTTAAAATTTATATATTTATCTATTTTTTATAGGAATACTTTAAAGGAAAATACACACTGTATAGACAATAAAAATTATAGGCTATTATGACTTCATATAAAACTTATTATGAAATTGATATATTATCAACATATTAAAATTTTTTGTTATAATTTTTTTACATTCTAGTGGATGATAACATTTATGGGCGTGAAATTACCATGGAAATTTTAAAGAAAGATATCATAGAGCTTGTAACTGGAGATGGGTTGGGTATCAACAAAATTCAAGTCTTTTCCATGTATGCCAATTATCATATATTTTTCTGTTATTTTAATTTATTGAAACTTAATACTTATATTTGTTTTGTATTAGGTATCTTTATAAAATTTTTATGTAGTATGATATGACATCAGTATATGGATTTATAAACCCACAATTTATTTCACCTATAGTGATGATAATGAGTGATACAAAAAGAACATTTTATATTGCAGAAATATTCCAAAATAATGTAATTCAGTTTTAGATGATTTTTTATCTTCAAGATTATGGAAAATATTTTTCATAAAGTGCTATATCTATTAACTGAATAACCATTGACATTATATTTTTTTGTATACTAGTGGACATTGGATGTTAAGTGTTTTTTGTCCAAGAGAGAAGAAATTTTACGGAATATGCACTATCCAAGGTTATGTGTAGTATAATTTTAAGAATGTATTAAACATATGAGTTTGAATATTTGAATACTTGTATATATTATAATGAAATTTAAATTTATTTCATACATATTATTTTCAAACAGGGCATGAGATTACTTTTGAGAGATAATAGTAATGAAGAGCGTAAAGATCTAATATGTAAAAGAAAAGGTGAATTCTCATTTATAATTACCACATTTTAGATGTAATTACATAAAATTTTATTTTGAATTGAAAAATTATTTTTAAATAAAAGCGCCATATTTAAGAAAGAGTAATGTAATTTGGATACTATATTGTAAGATTTATGTTTGAAATAATTTCAATTGAGACTGTTACAAAATTCTAGAAGGCTGGATTTTGTTATTAAAATTTCCTTTAATTTTTAATTAATTATATTCATAATACATGTTCAATGTTTTAATTTTAATTTTTAGCTTTTTTATGACCCTTGGAATTATAATGAAGAAGATATAAGACACTGAAAAAGGGAATGTGAAGATTATTTCACAAGTATGATTGAGTTTTATTTTTTTTATAATAAACATTGAATGTTTAAAATTAAAATATAAAGTTATAGTGCATTGATTTTGTGGTGTTATTTTCTGGTTTACTACTGTTGTTTATCTATTTCTGGTCCACTTTTGAACTATTGGGATGTCATTTTATTTGTTTTAATTTTAAAAAATTACTTTTTACATATATTTTTAATAACAAAAATGATAAATACATTATCATATCGTTTTTTTCAAGAAACCTATGTGATAAATGGTTTTCCATATTGGATTTTATATAACTGATGTGAAAAAACACCTTAAAATATGTATTTTTAGGTTGGTTTCTATGATTATTTTTATAAAAATTATCATTTTAGTTATTTTAAAACTGTCAGGATAATTTTTTTCCATGTTGGGTTTCTTATAGCTGATATGGAAAACCACCTCCAAATATTTCACATTTATAATGTCGATTATTATCAACCAACGTGAAAAACTTATTTACAACATCATCTATGATAAATTCACAAGGTAACTAATGTTAAAACCAAAAAAAAAACTATTGTGAAAACCCTTTTTTGCACTAGTTCTACCCCTATCACATTGTGAATGGCTCGCTGCTATAATTTTTAGTAGCCCGACCACTCAAAGTTTCTCTAACTTCCACCCAAAAACACACTCAAGGCACAAATATGGTCTCAAACACATCCAAAAACATTTTTTAAGGATTTTTAAATGTTCATATTCCTGATATGAATCCCAATTCTCAAAATAAAGCTCTCATTGATTCAAAATTCCAACTTTCTAAAAAATTAAATGACCCATAAATTTGAAATGCACTACATTTATAACAATGTTTTATAAATTAATTAACTATAAAATGTTTGTGGTTAATTATTTTAATGTTTTTGAAATAATTATTATAAATATTCTATTAATATTAAAGAGTTAATATTAAGAACATGTTTTTCAAGTTTATAAAATGTTTATAAATGATAGTAAAAGGTATTTTAGCTTTCACCAAATTATATGACATGACTTTTAATTTTGAAATAAAGTGTTTATTAAGAAATTATAAGGAATATTTATAAATAATTCATAAATTACATAAACAAAGTTAAAATATAAGGAATTTTATATTTAAAATCATGATTTGTTCATAATTAATTAATTTGAATTGTTTGAATTAAAAGGAAACTTATTTAAGATATTATTTTTATCATATAATTTTTTTGATGAAATATTTTTAGGGTTTAAATAATGTTTAAATATTTAATATTTAAATTTTATAAATAGTTTACATAATATAAATTGGATTATAAAATGTTTATAATTCATAATAATATCATATATTTAAAGTAAAATTACATATAATGAATAATATGAAATATTCCATATTGAAAGTGGATATAAAGTGTTTATATTTAGTATAATGGAATATCCATAATGTTTAGATTACCTATAAAATGTATATAGTAATATTTTATTTATGAATAGTTAATAATATTTTATCAAATTTTTAAATTTATTAAATGATAATTTATTTAGAATTAATTACTTGCATTATTCATGTCAATAAATTGTTTATATAATGTGAATAATGTGCATGATTTATTTATGTGATAAATTTCTTCTAAGAGATAGAGCCTTACATTACATGCAACACGAGACTCTACAAAATTTATTTTTTCATCTACCTCAACCTTAATTTTATTTTAGCATTATGATCTTAAGAATTATTATATAATATAGTTTGTGAGTATTTGGTATTAGAGATATCATGAATTTTATTCTATCTTGAGTAAAGTCTAGGGAGAGAGACATGTGGTCGAACTACCCACTAGACTGGAGACATATTCATTATTCTATAAAGGTAAGGGGTTGGATATCTATCGCTCCAAGATTAATATTGTGAAAATTATCAATCTTATATAAATATATGCCTTTACATTAAAATTTCATATAATTTATGCATAATATACATTTATATATTTATGAAAATACTTATCTTCTATGTTTGGGTGTGTAACACAAACCTATAAGTTGTGTAAAAACTACACATTAATATGGTTTACAAAAAGGAATAAAAATGAGAATATAAATATTTCACAATATTAACTATTTATGATTTTAATATGAATATGATATTGATTAAATTGGTGATAATTTTAAGAAAACCACTTAAATACTTAGTATGAGATTCCTTCTGAAATGAAACTTGTCAAGAACCCAATCATCCAACTGGGTAGTTTCATGATGAAGTAGGGTTCCCCTGGATTATCTTATATAAGCCAAGAAATATAATACCACAGTTAAGGTTCATCATAATAGGATTTAATTTTAAAAATTGGGTATAATTCAATAACTTAGAATAAATCATTGATAAAATTGATTCTTAAGATGCATTAGAAGCCACAATGTACTCAGTTTAATGTATACATGGAAACTATTACCTATAATAAGATTTACCCTTTTATATTACCTAATAATTATTGTGATTATAAATTAAACTAATCTAAACAATACTAGATTTTCCTTCCCTAAAAACTAGTATTCCCATTTCTCTAATTATCAGGAACTCATCCAATTTTTAATTCCTAATAATTTTCAAATATTTCTGACTATAAACCTATGTAGTTACCATGGTCTTGTTTGATATTTTCATTATATTATTTATACATAATAAATATCAAGACTATTTATTTATAATGGAATGAAATATATATTTTCAAATTAATCCTAGGAATATGTAGTCCACATATCATAATAATACCATGTGACACTGGAAATAATTTGGGTGCATAATTCCATATAGTATTTTTTAATACCATTTCAACAATGTAACGTGACTTGGATTAATCAACCCATTGATTTACACTAGTATATATTATTCTATAGAACTTGGTATGATACTTAAATCATCTTTAGAGAGATTATTTATTTTTATATATCTATAAGAATAATCAATTTTTTTCCCTACGTTGTAAAATACACCTTTCCTGAAAAACTATAGCATTCCCAATATTCTTTTATAGACACATAACAATATTTAGTTTCAAATAAATATGATATGATCATTATAATTATTTAAACACATAAATGGATCCTTGAAACATCCACTTCATATGATGTTTCTTTGATGTATCCAATCTTTTTGGTTACATTGTATATACATGTTTTTAAAAGTTACCTCCAAAGGAGGTGGTCTTGACATCTGATGCTTAATATGATGATCATAATAGCTATGAAAATTATAATTCAAAAATGTTTTAATAATGATGTATTGGTATAACCAATCAATCCTTATTGGTACCTTTCTTGTACCATACATTTATAGTTTTAGTTTAATACAAACTAATGACTTTAAATAAACCATCAAAATACAAAATAAATTTTGTTACATAGAATATATCTTTGAAATCATAACTTTTCAATCATATCTAGTTATAACTTACTAATATCTATAGGATTTATTATTCTTATCAAATAATATATCACCTATGTTGGTGAATATAAAACCACCACTGTGGTTTTAACCTTCCTATGCAATACATGTCTATGGAACAATTCCTCCCACCAATACTTTGAGAGTTAAATGTTCTTATTCCAACTTATTCATCCAAATCCAAATTTCAATTAAAATCTTTCTTACTTACACTATATCAAAAAGATATTATTCCTATATAAAAATGTATTTGGTATAATTAATACATTTCTATCTTGGTTATGTTAATATCCTTAGTAGTTATAGGATAATTAATAGATATACACCTTTTTTATATGATGTACATTTTAAGCTCTCGTTGGATTTAAAAATGGATCCTATCAATTCACCCGAGGCTGTTTCATAATGAAATTTAATTATATTGTAACTTATATGACACCCATTAGTCATTTTAGTTGGAATATGGTTAGTTGTTACACTACTATATTATGAAATATATCTAGAAAGGAATAATGAAATACTACAATACATATATAAGACTCATTATCAATCTTCCTTATCTCTACAAAATTAATAAGGCAACATGAGTTTATGAAAAACCTTCACTCTTCATTTAGTTATTAATGGATACTTTATCAATACATACTCTAATGTACCATATCAGAGGATCATATATTCTTTACCTAGTAAATTCATTAATTCACTAAGAATTATTAAAATTTATTAAAGTAATGTCACTAAAGATACCTAATATTTTCATACATAGATATTATATCTTTTAGATTAATATTCAATACATTACACAATATATTCCTGAGGATCGCAATAGTTTAGTGTCTTGGAGACTAGGTAAAAAATATTCTAATTTGGTTAAATATCTTCAACATATTCCATAAATATATCCCCCTTTATCAATATTCACAAACATACCATACTTAAAACCTTTCTTCATAACTTGGAGAAAGTAAACACAAGGAAGGGTGAGCTCAGATACTCAGTAAGGGTAAACAAGGTAAATATGTAAACATAATGTGAGAATAAGGTTATGAAAACATGATAATAACATTTTAAAACCATACCCTACATATCAAAGACCATAGTATTAAGTCATGGAATAAAGATTGATAGTTCATAAGACATCAATCATAATGAAATCAAAGAACATGGTCCACAAGAGCAATAAATTAGAATAAGACATAAATTTGTGGCTTACACATAAGTATAAAAAATATTATGTCAAGTATTCCCACCAAGACATTCATAACATGTTAGGCTTGGGCTAAACACTTGTGTACCTACTTCAAGCTTGAGATGACCTCCCATGTACCCTCTTTCAGGATTGAGATAACCTCCAGTGTACCCTATTTTGGGCTTGGGATAACCTCCCATGTACCCTTTGATCTCATACAACATTAATCATTACGTAATTCATTGGAGGGAGATATAGGTCCAAAACTTCACATAATCTATACATTTATGTTCCACAAGACCATAAAACATTCATCATATCAGAACCCATGAAAATAAATGGGTTTTATAATAACTTCATCATAAAATAACCTGTGGAAAATAAATGATTTTCATAATCATTTCATCATTTCATCATAACATAACCCCGTGAAAATTTATGAGTTTCGTAAATTTTTTATCACATCATAACTTGTGGAAAAGAGAAAGGTTTCATAATCTTTTCACCATATCATCAAAGCATAACGTGTGGAAAAAATGAGTTTCATATGAATTTTTCCATGGTATAACCCATGGAAGATAAATGAGTTTCATAAACATCTTGTCATCATAAACCATTCTGAGAAAGAATAATAATGTTATCCTTGGTTCATATCTCCAGTAAAGCATAAGTTACACAAAAGGATGTCATCTTAGATGGAAAATGATTTTCAAATATCACTTAGAACATTTTTTTGAGTAAATTAACTTTTATTTGAAAATAAAATTTAAAAACATATAACATTTTGGAAATCATTTTCTTTGAAAATAAACTTGAAAACTTATAAAGGAATCTCTAAAAATCATTTAAAACATTTATTGAGGAAAAAATCATTTATGATTTGATTTTTTTAAAACATAAAACATTTTAAAAATCATTTTATTTGAAAATAACCTTGAAATATTATAAAACAATCTTTAAATAAAATAATGGTCATGATGGTTGGAGATTCAGTTCATTACATACAAAAATATCCCTTTCACATTTTTGGTAAAAGCTAAATGAGTAATATTTTTTAAAATGACATGAAGATTACTTTTATTATTTTAAAAAAAATTTAAACATAGTTAAAAATTTCTTCAGAAAATCATTTTAAAAAACTATTAAAAACACTTTTTTAAACATTTTTAGAAAACATGGTTTTGGATGAGAAAGGGTTTTCGACCAAAAAGATGATTTTTCTTTAAAAACATTATTTTTGAACTCTTGAGTACATAAAGAGAGTAAAATGAAGTGAGAACATGTATTCTCATGACATAACCATATGATAATAAAATTCATGAGTTTATTGAGAGATGGATCATAAGATTATATCATTGGAAACATAATAATATACATTCCTAATAAATGATGAGATTGTAACATAAAATATTTACCACTTTGGTAACTTTGAAACATAATGTTACAGACCAAATAGGGTCATCTAAACCTTACACCTGAGTCATCCATCACATAGTGAGGTAAAAAAATGAAACAAAAAAGTCTTGTATATAATTAAATAATACATACAATCATAGTACTATACATAATAAAAATATACAACCAGATCCATACAATTTAAGCCAAATTGTCTAAACCTAAAAGTATGAATAAATCAAGACCAAAAAGTCTCTATGTAACCAATAGTAACCTCCAAACCAAACCAAACCTAATTCAAAGACTAAAGAATAAGCCAACATGTTATAAGTTTCCCTTCACTTTACCTGTATTCTACAGTACAATATCTATAACCGCTTAAGGAAAAAATTAGGGTGTGAGAAAAAATCCTAGTAGGATACCACCACAAAGTCTATAAAAGGTCTAATATTAAGAATTGAATAGTTATAGCTTTTAAAACATAAACAATTTTACAAATCATTTTGTGAAATCCAATTCATTTATAAATCATTTTACCTTTGGGTTTTCCTAAAATCCTTTCTTATTCTCAAAACTAAAAATATGATAAGTAGAAGTGATATAAATAGGAAAACATATCCTTGAATCAATAGGTAATAAAGTAAACACATATCCATTAAATAACCTATGATATTAAGCTATGTGATGTAACCTCATAATAAAAACCCATGAGCAACAATCCATGATAAAAACCATCATGCAATAAATAATCATAAATTACAAATCACCTTATAATGGGACCTAGACTATGGGATAATATGTACTAGTCACTCAAGTTCCTAAACATGCATAAGGTTGGATCCAACCAATATAGAGTCCTTCTATAATCCATCAATATCCAAAAGGTTATGTCCTAGTGGTTCCACACACACTAAGGCTACATGTGTCTCTTTCCCAATGCACCCAAGGTTCCCAATGCTCCAATTATAAAAATACATTTCAAAACCATGCTCACTATTTTATATATTTTTTCAAATCCAATCAAATATGCTTCATCATTTGAATACCCATTTCAAATAAAGAAAGCCCATTTCAAAGAAGAACCCTTTTTGAAAACATTTACCTTTCCAAGAAAACCATTATAACCATATATCACTTCAAATAAATGAAAAACCCAAATAAATTTACCAATAATGAAATGAAATTCATTACATTAACCCATTATATAGAAACACCTACCTCAAAATAGTAGAAACCTAGATGCCTTCAAAAATGGTGATTAGAAACCATGAGATTAGACTTCGAAATATGAGGAGTGACAAAAAACTGAAAAGGATCAATAGAAAACACTATATGATCATGAATATGAAACCTAATCACAACCAATTCCATAGTCATGACCAAAGGAAATAAAAAACAAAAGGAACACTTACTTGAAGAAATGGACTGCAACCACAACAACGATCAATCACTGGATGAAATGATCCAGAAGGGTTAGAGGTCTCCAAAATCACCCGTGAGATCTTCTAGGTTAATAGGGAGAAGGGATGAAAATGAATAAAAAAAGAAATCATCCATGAAATACCCTAAAATCCCAAATCACAATGATCACATGGCATGTAATCCCATTACACATCATGTAATCCATGAAACTCAAGTTCACTGAAAAACCCATTTCCTTTTTATTAAAAACCATATTTTTTACCATTATACGTCATGAACCTGTTACACAACGTGTAAATATTTCATGCCCTGTATCAGTTTATAGAATATTCCAACAAATGAATACACATTGTGTAACCCCCTTACATGACATTTAATTCCTCATCAGACTGTAAAAACTCCATATTTTGGAAGAAAAACTCAAATACCCCACTCCGATCATTCCTCGAACTTGGGAATTACCCTACTAAGTATTTGATATTTTTATACATGGATTAAATTAATTCAAATAAACATACATCCCTAAACTTTAGGTAATTTTTCCCATAAAAGGCTCTCTATCCTCAAGGATCCCACAACCACACCCAAACAAGGGTGATAAACAAAACATAAACATGTGAGTACCTAAAAAGCATAATGGGGTGTTACAATATCCACAATATAAATAATTTATGCTCCCATAAAGCCCTTATATTCTTGGACTTGTAAAAATTGAAGGCCACTACTAACTTATCAAAAAAATTCTTCTCCTACATCTTGTGGCTATCTTGTTCGTACTTCCATAGTACCCAAACTAGAAGAATTGTTTTACCATGGAATACCTTCTCTTGACAATCCATAATATGAACTGGATTCTCAACCAAAGTGGTTTCAGTATTAATATCAACATCATACCATATAATCATATGGGAAAGGTTTGGTATATACCTCCTCAAATGGGAATCATGAAACACATTGCAGATAAAAGTCATACCAGATAGCAAGTCCAACTGATATGCCACATTTCCCAGTCTTCCAACAACATCAATGGGACCCACAAACCTCGGTGCCAACTTACCCTACTTACCCAATCGATTATTTACCAAGTGAGGTGAAACTCTAAGAAAAACCCAATCACCAACCTCAAAATCTAGCATCTGACGATGATAGTCCGCATAAGATTTTTGAAGACTCTATGCTATGTTCAATCTCTATTGGATCAATTACACCATCTTTGTCGTCTCCTGAAAAAGACTTAGCCCAACCAAGGGACACTCTCCCAACTCTATCTAACACAAGGGAGATCCACATGGATGCCCATACAAAGCATCAAAGGGAATCATCCTAATAGAGGCGTGATATCTATTATTATAGGAAAACTAAAATAGAGGAAAATGCTTTTCTCAAGATCCTCCAAAATCAAACACACAAGCCCGGAGCATATCCTCAAGAACCCGGATAGTCCTCTATGTCTTTCCATTCATCTACAGATGATATTTTGTGATCAATCTAATCTGAGAACCCATTGTATCCTGTAAACCTTTCTAAAACATGGATGTGAACCTCAGGTACCTATTAGATACAACCGTAGAGGGAAATCTATGAAGTATCATAATCTCTGGGATATACAATTCCTCAAGTTGTTCCACTTTATTTGTCTCCTTGATAGGGAGGAAATGTGATGATTTCATGATTTGATCAATGATCACCCAAATCACATCCTTAACATTAGTAGGTCGAGGCAAACCAATGATGAAATCCATGGAAATATCATACCACTTCCATAATAGAATGGGTAAGGGATATAAAAAACCAAAAAGTATTTGGTGTTCTTCCTTAATTCTCTACAAGTAAGACAACATGATAGAAAATCAATAATTGACCACCTTATCCCTGACCACCAATATCGACATAAAAAGTTGTGATACATCTTGGTATCCCTAAGGTTTATAGACCAACAAGAATATTTTCCACTGTCTTACAACTTCTACCTTAGAAAAAATAGAACAACCAACCTACCATGGAAGTACAAATCACCATAGGGATATTAAGACTACTCACCTGAGGTCTCTCCACCATAAAGACTTTCACTAATGCATTGTCACTTGGTGTCTATCACATACTTAAGCCAAAATTGATCATCAAAAGATGATTCAACTTTCATCAAATCCAAGAACACTTTTCCACCAACATCTTCTACTCCCAAGCTCATCTCAGTAAGAAAACTCATCAGAGACCACTCCTCAACTAATTCCTTCATGGTTTGTGTCAGTAATTTTATTCTCAATGCATCAGAAACCAAATTTCCTTTCCTTGAGTGTACATAATATAAAAGTCAAAAGTTTTAAGATACTCTACCCATTATATCTATCACAAGTTTATACTCCTCTGATTAAAACTGTATTTTAGTCTCTTATGATTAGAAGACACTATAAACCACTCCCTAAAGAGGTAGTGTCACCACATTTTGAGATCATACATAACCGTTTCCAAATCAAGATCATGGGTAGGGTAGTTCTCCTTACAAGGGAATAACTGGAATGAACTATATTCTACCACCTATTTCCCTTGCATTAAGACACATCCCAAACCCATAGCAGAAGCATCATAGAAAACATCATAACCCAAACCTGATTTTGAAAGAATAAAAACTAGTGTTGAAGTCAATCTCATCTTCATCGCCTAAAAAGATCTATGATATTTGTCATTCCATTAAAACTTGACACCCTTATGGGTTAAATATTTCATCAAAGATACAATCTTGGATAAATCCTGAACAAACCATCTATAGTATAATTCAACCCAAAGAAGTTCCAGATCTCAAACACCTTTCTAGGTTACAATTAGGGAATAAAAAATTGTATATTTTTTGGATCCACTGAGATGACCCACTTAGATATGAAATTACCTAGAAATTTTATTTCCCAGATCCAAAAATTACATTTGTATGGATTAACATAACGATGATGTTCCTTCAAGGTTCAAAGGATTATACCCATGTGGTATCTATTATCCTCCTATGTCTTGGAGTACACTAAAATATCATCCAAGAAAACAACAAAAAAGAGACTAATAAGCGATGAAATACCCAGTTCATAAAATCTATAAACACCATAAGAGCATTAGTAAGACTGAATGTTGTAACCAAAAACTCAAAATGCCCATACCGACACCTAAATTCTATCTTAGGTATATCCTATTCTCTGACCCTCAATTGGTAGTACCTTGACCAAAAGTCAATCTTTGAAAACCAATATGCCCCTCTAAGCTGGTAAAAAATATCATCAATTATAGGCAAATGATATTTGTTCTTAATAGTCACATCATTTAGCTTTCGATAGTTAATACAAAGTTTGAGGCTCTGGTATGCCTTCTTAGCATAAAGGAAAGGTGAATCCCATAGTGACACACTAGGATGAATAAATCCTTTAGCCTCTAGATCCTCAAGCTAGACCTCAAGTTCCACCAACTCAGTAGGTGACATTCGATAAGATTGTATAAAAATGGTCATCATATCAGGGAGCAGTTCAATAGTAATCTTGACCTATCTCTATGGAGGTAAACTTGAAAAATAATCTAGAAAGGCCTCAAGGTACACACACACACCACTTTAAGAAGTTGAACACCCAAAAAAGGATCAACTTCATCAAGAAACATCTATGAAAACTAAGATGAAATTACCTCAGTATAAGGAACAACATGACCTACCCTTTCTAATCTAGAGTCCCACTCACCTTGAAATACATGAGTGACCCCATTGGTAGATAAAAACTATACCTATTGGTGATAACAGTCTATATGGGTCCTAACACTAATCATCCTATCCATGGTGATAATCAAGTAAAAGATATCAAGATCAAGCACCAAGAAGTCCCAATCTACCTCAAAGTTGGTTATAATCACCCAACACATGGGATAGTTGAAACCTTGTATGGATTTCTTTACTAAAGGTGTGGAAAGATCCAACAAGTTTGACATAAGTTCTGAATGAAATTCTAACACGTAAACTAAATTTGATGATATAAAAGAATGAGTATCACCTGTATCAAAAAAATATATCACTATAGAATATGAAATAATCATTGTACCTTTAATAGTAGGTGGACCTACCTTAGATTCCTCTTTCACATACTCAGTCACATAAATATGTCTAGTATCAGCTACATGAATATACCACTTTTATTGAGGATTTGACCCACGAACCTTGGAAGCATCGGTACAAAACTAAGAACCATTGGTGAGAGTGGATCCTTCTTTAATTCTGTAAGAACCCAGATATTCTTTTCAGGCATGTTTTTCCTTTTTTGGTAGTTTTTGAGAAAAAGAGGAAAATCTGGAAATTTTCGGAGTACACGCCGTGTACTTTATGAGTACACACCATGTACTTCGATACCACTGGAAGCTGTGTGCTGGCCGTGTCATGACAACACACACGACCATGTAAGGGTTAGTTGGAGGTCGCCTAAAGCGGAGTACAGAAAAGGAAAGTACACGCAGTGTACTCCTGAAGTACATGCCATGTACTTTTTTTTCATTAAACGGACCGAGGTCACGTATAATCCTTATTTCCATCTTCTTCTTTGCCTATTTCCATCCAAAGAATCTGAGGAGGCGGGATCTTATATGAGCCGCTGATCTATCACCGGTTATCCGAATCGAACACCGTCAGTTGCAATAGAATCACAACGGTGAGTTCTTGGTTCTTCTTTGGCCATGTTTCCTGATTCTTTCTCTTATGAGACTTATCATAGGTTGAAAGTTTTAGAAGTTTTTGCAGATCTACTCCATTATAGGATGATTCACGAGCCGATGTTCAAGTATATTGATCTCCTAGGATCGAGGTAGGTGATTTGTTTCCTTATGTTGAATGTCTTTGAGTTTTTGTGCAAAAGTGCTAGATTCCCATGTTTTGGGTATCTCGGGTTAGGGAATTTGGTCATATTGTTTAATTTCCTTAGATTTCTTGTTAGATTAAGGCTAATTGATAATAAAATATTCTTTTTTTAATGATTGAGGATCACCCCATGGGTGTTATCCCTGTTTGGCTGTTTATCGCCATTTGGCACAGTTTGCGTGCAAGACAAACCCTATTGTAATTGCTAGTTTGCTTGTTATAACTGATTGCATGTGTTTCCTACTGTTTTAATGCTTTTGATGCATTGTATATTTTATCCAAGTAGTTGCTAAACTTATTTAGGGTTTTTGACAGTCTATTACGCATGAATGGACTGCTCGGGGCTGTGAGAACCTGGTGCAGGAGACCAAAGAGGGAATAGACAATTAAGTGCTTCCCTAGGGGGTCTGTTGGAATTAGTTTCATATGTAGGACCTACTAGAATTGGACTTTGTGATTCCTAATAGTGTCCCTAGTTTACGCATGTATTGAGACCACAGGAGGAATTAGATGTAAGAGCTTCCTCAGAGAGTCTGTAGCTATCGTTACAAGACCACAGGGGAATCGACGTGAGTGCTTCCCAGAGTGTCTATGCCTTTGTATGTTTACTTGACTATAGGGGTCTGCTAGTTTGAGCCACCTAGAGATTCAGTGTGAATGTGGATTGTTTGGTTGGTTTAGATGAGTCTACCAAGCCAAATCACAAGCCTAGATCTATTGGCCTACTTGTTTGTTTAGGTAGTCTTTTGATGCTTGCTGTGTTACCTGTTTACCTTAGAATAGAGAGCTTTGCTAGATTCCTTGGTTGTTTAATTAAATTATTAAATAAATTGTTAAATGAATGTGAATGGTAATTGGTAGTATTTTTTACTTGTGTACTCCTCATTCATTACTACATTTACTTTCATTACTTCTGCTATATTACTCACTGACAGTAGGGCACATATCTTGTGGTGGTTGTCTACTAGGACTAGTCTCACACCCTGTTTGGGTCCTGCTTTTCAGACCAAACAGGTTATATGGTTGCAGGTGTGGATAGGTATTGTGGCCCTTCTACTTCAAGTACGTGATTGCTGGTTGGAGTTGGAGAGCATATGACCGAGCTTAGGCTTGCGATGCTGCTGAAGTTACTGTTTATTTTTCGTGCTTTGTTTCTCAGTTGTATTTCAGCACATTGTTGTGTTTGCTACTTTCTTTAGTTACTTGTACCTACTGCATCATTATCATCATTACTATATATTCATTGCTTCCACTGTTTAGTTTCAGATATTGTATGCTGTTTACTGCTTCCGCTATTGACTGTTATTTACTTTCCCTCGTATACTTTACCAAACGAGGACATAGTTTCCCTAATGACTCACCAAGGCCCTCACTGCTAGTCGACAGCCTCTGGTGTTTGGGGAAATTCACTTGAGGTCATGTGGCGAACCGGGTACGGGGCACCAGTTGAGTGACTCCGGATTCGAGTCATTACAAAGTGGTATCAGAGGCATGTTCTTTTCTTTTATATTGACTTACTATTTAGCAACATTAGACAGAGATAGGATAGAATAGGTAAATGGTAAATAGCTGTGCCCGAGAGTTCTAGAACTTGTGTATAGGAAAAAATCCAGGTTACCTCGAATATTTCAATTTTTGAGTTTTGCAAATGTTACAGTTTAATTGACTTCACCATTGGGTGGTGCACTTTTGTTGTGTTGTTACTGTTTATATGATTGTGGTTCTATTTTTTTTCAACCCGATGAGATGAGGGTATTCCATCTCAGGCATCATATATGCACCTTTTATAAAATCACATGTCATGAATTTTTCCATGCCATCTAAATTGCATTAGAAATTGCATGCTGTTGTGATATAATTTGTGATAGACTATGCATGTTGTTGTGATAGATGCTGTGATAAAATACCTGCTATGTTGATAGGGTATCGTTTGTTTAGAGCTTCTTTAGCATGGATGCCAAAATCTGGTCTTAGAGGTGTTATGGGCCCTCGAGGATCGAAATTTGGTGGATCGTGAGTTTGTTATACTGTTTACTTGTTATATGCATTTTTATGATGCCAAGCTTTGATTCGCGGGGAGTATGGCCCCCCACGGATCGGAAATTGGCACATAGGTGCTTGTTTTAGTGTTTTTTTAGTGGTTTTGGGGGTTATTGTATGTTTACCACCCAGAAACCCAGAAAACACGGCGTGTGGTCTTATGAACACATGCCATGTGTTCTTATGTTCGGGAAGAACTACTTTTCATGGTTACATGCCATGTACTTTCATGTACACGCCACGTACTTTCCTTCCATGTGACCTAGCCATGTAGTTGAATACATGGGTTGGGAAATCCGTAGGACAACACGCCGTGTACCATGTTGACACACCATGTAGTAGTGGTCCGTGTACCAGTTCGTGTGACTAACGACACAGATAGGGGAAAAATCTTAAGGACACGCCGTGTAGTGGACAAACACACTGTGTAGTTTCCTACCGGGACAGTCTGTGTTCCTAGCCATGTAGGGGTAACCGGGAAGGGAGAAAAAGGGTTAGTACACTCCATTTAGTTTGAGAACACTCCGTGTATCCGGGTTCATTACACAGCCATGTATGGCCAAGGTACATGCCCAGGGTAAAATTTCAAGAAACATGCCGTGTAGTGGTACTACACGCCGTGTAGTCATGTTTTCCCCAAATTTTAGAGTTTTTTCTCTCCTGTTCTATTTTACTCTCTTAATTTTCAACTGTGTTTCGTCGTTAATGAAGGTGTGCTTGTAACCTTGCAGACTCATGCTGCCAAGATGTCCTCCCGTTGCACATCAGGAACCAGGCAGTGACCGTACGCCAGATATGGCAGATCAGGGACTACCAGTAGTTCTGTCTATCATTCCGAACATGGAACCTATAGTGATTCCAGACACTGGTGCCGATACTCAGTTCAAAGAGGGTTTCATGAGATTCATGCAGACTTTCGAGGGAGCTCAACATCCTGCCCCGTCTATGGAAGAGATGACGCAAGTTTTTCAGCAGCAGAAAACTCCCACGTTCACAGGGGATGGAGGACCACAGGCTGCAGAGTCATGGCTTGAAGTCATGCTATCCATCTTTGAGCACCTGGAGACACCTTCGGAGAGGAGAGTGAAGCTCGTGACTTATATTCTGTGAGATTCTTCCAAGAGATGGTGGGATGTGGTTTCGCAGGTAGGGTGCCAACATGCTATGTCTTGGGATGAGTTTCAGCGTACGTTCTACGACTACTTATACCCAGAGATGCCGAGGGATGACAGAGCCAGAGCGTTCATGAAACTGCAGCAGGTTACTCTCACAATTATGGAGTATTTCTCTCGCTTCATAGAGTTACAACATTTCACTCCCGTTCTGGGGAATGATGAGCTGTTTTTAGCGATGAGGTTTGAGGAAGGCCTCAAACCGAACATCATATCACAGGTGAACATCTTTCAGTTGACTTCTATTACTCTGATAGTTAACCAGGCGCTTATCAAGGAGAGAAATCTGAGGGAGACTGGAGCTGTTAACTAGGGAGGTTCAGCATCCAGGGCTGATTAATTTCAGATAGATAGTAGGAAGCGCCACCGAGAGTCTACACGAGGTGACTCGAAGAAGAGAGGTATTACTTATGGTAGATGAGATCTTCCTTCTGGAAACCAAGTGGTGTGTTATCAGTGTAGAAAAATAGGGTATAAGAAGACTCAGTGCCCGAGATACCCAATGGAGTGCCGATCTTACAGAATGATGGGTCATCTGCAGCGTTTCTGTAAGGTTTTCCTTCCAGCAGCTAGTGAAGGAGGATCAGTTTCGACTCCGCGTACAGGAGCAGGATTACCAGCTCCATAGCAGACTGGGGGATGGAGTTCTTCAGGTCTTTCAATCCAGGGTAGAGGCCGTGGACGCAGTGGTTAGGCTCAGGGAGGGTCAGCTCAGGGATCTCAGGCTGCTACACAGGGCTGTGGTGCAGGCCAAACTTTTGCGGTAGAGCAGATTCATTAGGAGCAGGATCTTAGACCTTCTACAATTCGAGGTATGATTTTAGTAGCCTCAGTTTTATCCTCTTTACTTTTCGATACAGGAGCTTCTCATAGCTTTATTTCTGTGCATACTGTGGAAGTACTTAGACTTACTGTTTATACTTTTGAGGATATGATGACGCTAGACACTCCCTTGGGAATTAGAACTACTAGCGTGCGTCAGTGCTTAGACTTCCCCCTTGAGGTTGGTGGGTATCGTTTTTCATGGAATCTCTATGTTTTGAAGATTACAGGCTATCATTTCATTCTCGATATGGACTGGTTAGTTCCCTTCCAGGCCTTTGTCGATTTATATTGCCGTAGGGTGAGTTTCACATCACCGGAGGGCAGATCTTTTCTTCACAAGGGAGAATGGGATGTCCAGGCGAGCAGAGCTGGACTAGAGCATCATGGGTTGGGTGGTGTTACGACCCAGATTGATAGATTATATCTGGATGACCAGGGGACTTCTCAGATATATTTTCCTCCAGTGGTTGATCACTTTTGATATGTCTTTCCAGAAGAATTTTCAGGTTTTCCTCTGGAGTGATAGGTAGACTTCTTTATTGATCTTATTCCAGGAGCAGCACCGATATCTATACCTCCTTATAGGATGGATACACTTGAGTTGCTGGAGCTCAAAAATCAGTTGGAGGAGTTGCAGGAAATGGGTTTTATCTGACCCAATACTTCTCTTTGGGGTTCGCCCGTTCTATTTGCAAAGAAGGAAGATGGTACTTTACGGCTTTGTGTGGACTATCAGAAGCTAAAACTTCTAATGGTAAAGAACCGATATCCATTGCCACATATAGATGATCTCTTTGATCAGCTTTGAGGATCCAGAGTGTTCTCAAAGATCGACTTGAGATCTGGCTATCATCAGTTATGTGTCAGACCATCTGATATACCTCTTACAGCCTTTCAAAGTAGGTATGGTCTCTATGAGTATTTGGTTATGCCGTTCGGTCTCACGAACGCACCATCAATTTTCATGGTGCTGATGAACAGATTTTTCCATCCATACTTGGATTCTTTCATGGTGGTTTTCATGGACGATATCTTGGTGTACTCTCACACTCAACACGACCATGCTACCCATCTTCAGATCGTTTTGAGTACACTGAGGGATCATCAGTTATATGATAAGCTCTCAAAGTGACACTTTTGGATGGATGAGATTCACTTCCTGGGTCATGTCATCTTAGAGACAGGAGTATCATTAGACCCAGAGAAGGTGAGAACAGTAGTTACCCAGGAGGAGCTGAAGAATGTCTTCGAGGTACGAAGTTTATTAGGGCAGGCTGGTTACTACAGGTGGTTTATACAAGACTTCTCATGATTAGAAGCACCATTGATGGGCTTGACTAAGAAGGGGGTGAGGTATGTTTAGTCAGAATCCTGCGATTCATTCTTTCAGGAGCTGAAGGGGAGATTAACTTCATCACTAATTCTAGTTTTTCCAGAGCCGGGCAAGAGTTATAGAGTTTTTTGTGATGCATCTGGCATCGGGCTTGGAGAAGTGCTTATGTAGGAGGATCATGTTGTTGCATATGGATCTCGAAAGTTGAGGCCACATGAGAGGAACTATCCTATGCATGACCTGGAGTTGGCTGCAGTTGTTCATGATTTGCGTTGTTGAAGACATTATCTTCTGGGAGAGCATTTTGTGGTATATACTGACCACAAGAGCCTCAAGTATATCTTCATGCAGCGTGAATTGAATTTGTGACAGCGAAGGTGGGTTGAGTACCTATAGTCTTTAGATTTCGAGCTTGCTTATACGCTTGGGAAAGGAAACGCTTTGGCATATGCACTAAGCAGGAGGACACATATACAGGCAGTTCAGGAGGCCAGCAGTGAGTGGCAGCTTATGACTCTATTCTATGAAATGCATTTGGAGGTGCATGACAGACAGGGTCAGACTTTTCTTTCTTCTATATTTGTTACCTCTACCCTTCTTGACCGAGTTAGAATGAGGCGACTGTCGGATTCTGAAGGCCTATTCCTATGGGAAAGCGTGTCAGGAGAGGACCCTCTTCCTAGATGGACCGTAAGCGAGGGTGAGATCTTGCGTTTCCAGGGACGCGTATGGGTGCCCATAGATATACATGAGGAGATGATGCGAGACTTTCATTACTTAGTTTGGGTAGTTCATCTTGGCATCACTAAGATGTATTGTGATCTACACCGCCATTATTGGTGGACAGGTATGAAGAGAGATGTTGCTGGTTTTGTCATGAGGTGTTGCACCTGTCCGCAGGTGAAGGCGGAGCACCAGCGACCAGCAATGCATTTACAGCAGCTACCCATTCCTGAGTGGAAGTGGAATGATGTCACAATGGACTTCGTGACAGGGTTACCGAGATCGCCTCGAGGGAATGATGCAGTATGGGTTGTCATTGACAGGCTCACGAAGGTTTATCACTTCTTTCCGATTAAGGTGACCTTCAATGTTGATGAGATTGGAGGGTTGTACATCCATGAGATTGTATGATTGCATGGGGTTCTGAGTATTATCATTTCAGATAGGGATGCCCGCTTTACGTTGCATTTCTGGAAAGGGCTACATAGGGCTTTGGGTACACAGGTACTTGTGAGTACAACTTACTATCCCTAGACATATGGCCAGTCAGAGCACATGATTCAGGTTCTAGAGGACATGATATGAGCATGTGTCCTTGATTTTAGAGGTTCTTGGGAGAGACATATACCTCTAGTGGATTTTTCCTACAATAATAGTTTTCAAGAAACTATTCAGATGGAACCTTACGAGGCTTTGTACGGTAGGTCGTGCCTATCACCCTTGTGTTGGTTGGAGGGAGGAGAGGCATCTATGCTGGGACCTTGTCTTGTTTAGGAGACCACAGAAGAGGTGGAGTTGATTCGGAAAAGGATGGCTAATGAACAGTATCAGCAAAAATCTTATGCTGATTAGCGGAGATGACCTTTGGAGTTCAAGGTTAGAGATCAGGTTTTCCTACGTGTTATCCCGAGGTTGGGACACAAGAGGATCAGGAGACAGGGTAAGCTTTCACTAAGATACGTTAGGCCGTTTGAGGTTCTGGAGAGAATCAGGCTGGTTTCTTATAGGTTGCAGTTACCTCAGAGGTACTAGGCTATGCACGACGTCTTCCATGTTTCTCAGCTTCGACGCTATTTCTCAGACCCATCTCATATTTTTCAACCCGAGGAGGTTGATCCGGAGCAGGATGCATCATTCGAGGAGCATCTTATCAGGATTGTTGATCATAGTACAAAGGTACTCCGTGGCCAGTATGTTCTTCTGGTATGGGTGCTATGGTAGCACGACCATGTACAGGACGAGACTTGGGAGAGGGAGGCCGATATGCAATCACAGTGTCCAGAGTTGTTCGAGGTTTCTTCTTCACCACCTTGTTAGGAAAATTCAGGGAATAATTTATTTAAGGGAAGAAGTTTTAAGAACCCGAATCTTATTTTCAAGTATGTTCTTCCTTTTCTGGTAGTTTTTGAGAAAAAAAGGAAAATCTTGAAATTTTCAGAGTACACACCGTGTACTTTATGAGTACACACCGTGTACTTCGATGCCACTAGAAGCCATGTGATGGCCGTGTCATGGCCACACACATGGCCGTGTAAGGGTGACTTGGAGGCTGCCTAAATTGGAGTATGAAAAATTCAAGTACACGCCGTGTACTCTAGAAGTACATGCTGTGTAATTTTTTTCGTTAAACGGACCGGGGTCGCGTCTAATCCTTATTTCCATATTCTTCTTCACCTATTTCCATCCAGAGCATCCAAGGAGGTTGAATATTCTTCGAGCCACTGATCCGTCACCAGTTATCCGAATCGAACACCGTCAATTGCAATAGAATTGAAGCGGTGAGTTCTTGGTTCTTCTTTGTCCACGTTTCTTGATTCTTTCTCTTATGAGAGTTATCATAGGTTGAATGTTTTAGACGTTTTTGTAGATCTACTACGTTCTAAGATGATTCACAGGATGAGGTTCAAGTATATAGATCTCCTAGGATCGAGGTAGGTGGTTTGTTTCCTTACGTTGAATGTCTTTGAGTTTTTTGTGCAAAAGTGCCGGATTACCATGTTTTGGGTATCCCGGGTTAGGGATTTTGGTCCTATTGTTTAATTGCATTAGATTGCTTGTTAGATTAAGGTTAATTGACAATAAAAGACTATTGTTTGCATGATTGTGGATCACCCTATGGGTGTTATCCCTGTTTGGTTGTTTATTGACATTTGCCACAGTTTGCCTGCAAGGAAAACCCTATTGCAATTTCTAGTTTGCTTGTTATATCTGATTTCATGTGTTGCCTGTAGTTTTAATGATTTTGATGCATTGTAGATTTTATCCAAGTAGTTTCTAAACTTACTTAGGGCTGCTGACAGTCGATTACGCATGACTAGACTGCTCAGGGCTGTGAGAACCTGGTGTGGGAGACCAAAGAGGGAATAGATGATTAAGTGCTTACCTAGGGGGTCTGTTGGAATTAGTTTCATACGGAGGACCTACGGAAATTGGACTTTGTGATTCCTAAGACTGTACCTAGTTTACACATGTATCAAGACCATAGGAGTAATTAGATGTAAGATTTTACTTAGAGAGTCTGTAGCTATCGTTGCAAGACCACAGGGGAATCGACGTGAGTGCTTCCTAGAGTGTCTGTGCCTTTGTATGTTTACTTGAATATAAGGGTCTGCTAGTTTGAGCCACCCAAAGAGTCAGTGTGAATGTGGATTTTTTGGTTGGTTTAGATGAGTCTACCAAGCCAAAGCACAAGCTTGGATATATTGGCCTGATTTTTTGTTTATGTAGTCTTTTGATGCTTGCTGTGTTACCTGTTTACCTTGGAATAGAGAGATTTGATAGATTCCTTGGTTGTTTAATTAAATGATTAAATAAATTGTTAAATGAATGTGAATGGTAATTGGTAGGATTGTTTATTTGTGTACTCCTAGTTCATTACTACATTTACTTTCATTACTTATGCTATATTACTCACTGACATTAGGGCACATATCTTGTGGTGGTTGCCTACTGGGACTAGTCTCACACCCTGTTTGGGTCCTACTTTTAGGCCCAAACAGGTTATATGGTTGTAGGTGTGGATAGAGATTGTGGCCCTTCTACTTCAGGTACATGATTACTGGTTGGAGCTGGAGAGCATAGGACCGAGCTTAGGCTTGTGATGCTGCTGGAGTTACTATTTACTTTTCGTACTTTGTTTCTCAGTTGTATTTCAACATGTTGTTATGTTTTCTGCTTTCCTTAGTTACTTGTAATTTCTGCTTCATTATCATCATTACTATATATTCATTGCTTCCGCTATTTAGTTTCAGATATTGTATGCTATTTACTGCTTCTGCTATTGACTATTATTTCCTTTACCTTGTATACTTTACCAAATGAGGGCGTAGTTTCCCAATGACTCACCAAGGCCCTCGCTGCTAGTCGGTAGACTCTAGCGTTTGGGGAAATGCACTTGAGGTCATGTGGTGAACCAGGTATAGGGCACCAGTTGAGTGGATCCAGATTCGGGTCGTTAAAAATTCCCTGGGAAATCCTTTCACAAAAATGATTCAGATGGACTGATAATACTCAATGATGACAAGTCCAAGAAGCCTCTGTATAGTTAGGTATAGTATGACCAAACTTCCCAAACTGATAGAAAAAAATCTACTACTACCTTTATGAATCCCCTAAAACTAGTCCTAAATAGAATTGACCAACCTTACATTTTATTTTCTGACCAAAAGATATACTCTAGATAATAATTGCACAAACTGAAGCTCCACCCAAACATGTCTTCCCAGATTTGTCTACCTTAACCAAATCTACTTTATCAACTACCTCCAAAAAGATAAAAAGGAAAATGATAATAAATATAAACCTAATATCATGCCTTATTCATAAATCAAACCACTGAGCCTTTAGGTACTCATTAGTGATAAGCTTCAGTGCCAGATGAACCAGCTCAACAAAATGGGTATAATACTCTAGAATGATATACTCCCCCTACTCTAAGGTCATAAAATCCTGAGTATTTTCTGAATATAACATCTCAAGGTATAAATAATAATTAAATTATTTAATGAATACCAACTATGGTAATCATGTAACTTAGATTTCACAATAGAGTCACACCTTCTCCTTCCCAGCCCCTTGAGCATGTATGTGAAAAAACCCACCTTCGAGTATTCAAAAGTCTTTAAGAAATTGAATATCCTTTCAATTTGATCAATCCACTACTTATATTTCATCGGTCCCTTTTCAACATGGAAGATGGGTGAATGATTCTTAGTAAAATTGGATCCATAATCCACCACACATCCTAGGTTTCTAACACCCACTTGACCAAGAATTTGAATGGTGTAAATCACTACTTTAACCAGGGATGGGTCCACTGGTGGATTAGCTTGTGAAAACTATATCACATATTCTTATTTCTGATTTGTAAGATATATTCTCAGAGGAATTTTCTAATAAACATAATAAAATAACCAATTAGATCACGATCACATTCCAAATATCTTAATAACACTTCTAAAATTTAAATGAATGATTTAAAGCAATAAAAATTTAAAGCAATTAAGAATTCTTATCAAGGAAATAAATTTTAAAAAGGAACAATTAAATTTAAATAAACTTCCCATATAATTTATTAAAATGACACCAAACCCAATAAAAATCCCCGACCACCTATGGAAACTCAAGCTTAGTCATGGAAGTGAGATGGGCATGACCCTTTTCTGCACATACTTTCTGAATTCCAATGATCCTAACTCATGTCTACCCAAGACAAAAAACCAAACTCAGGAAGTGTTAACACACTTCAGCCTTAGACTTCCCTCTGATACCAAATTTTAATAGAACAACTTGGGTCAAACAAAACCTACACTCGATCCAACCATCACATGGTGAGGTAGAGCAAGAAAACAAAACAATTATTTTATATATTGAAACTAGACATACAACCGAAGTACTATATGGAAGAAAACTATACAACCAGATCCATACAATTCAATCCAAACTGGATAAACTTGAAAGTATGAATAAAGTAAGACCAACAAGTCTCCAAGTGACCAATTATCACCTCCAAACCAACCTAAACTAAAGGTAAAGACCAAAGGAGAAGTCAAAATTCCACAATATGTCCTTACCATTATATGTATCCTACAATAAAACTTCTACAACTTCCCAAAGAAAAAATTAGGGTGTGAGAAAAAATCCTAGTAGGATATAACCAAAAAGTTTATACAAGGTCTAATATATATATTGCAACATTTCTATATTTTAAAATAAAAACATTTTACAAAGAATTTTCTTAAATCCAATTAATTTGTAAATCATTTTCCCTTTCGTTTTTTATAAAATACTTTTATATTATTAAAAACAAAAAAATGAAAAGTATAAGTGATATAAATAGGAAATAATATCCATGCATCAATAGGTAAGAAAGTAAACAAATATCCATGAAATAACATATCATGTGATGCTATGTCATAAAACCTCATAATAAAAACCCATTAGAAACAATCCATGGTAAAAACCATCATGTGATAAATAATCATAAATAAATAAGAACCTCATATTGGGTGCTAGACTATGGGAAAATATGTACTAGACACTCAAGTTACTAAATAGGAATAACATTGGACCCAACCAATATTGAGTTATACCACAATCCATCGATATCCAAAAAGTTACCTCCTAGTGGTGACACAAACATGAAGGATACTCGTGTATATTTCCTAACACACCCAAGGTTCCAAATTTACTAATTATTAAAATACATTTTGAAACATTCTCACAATTTTATAGAACATTTTCAAAGACAATCCAATTTTTTTTGATGTTTGAAATCCCATTTCAAAATCAATAAAATTTGTTTTCAAATAGAAACCATTTTTGAAAACATTTTACTTTTAAAGAAAACCTTTATAACCACATATCACTTAAAATCAATGAAAAAAACCAAAGGAATTTACCAATTACAATAATAAATTCATTCCATTAACCCATTTTATAGAAACACCAACCTCAAAATGGTATAAACCTAGATACCTTCAATAATGGTGATTGGAAACCATGAGATCAGCCTTTGAAAGACAAGGCGTGACCAAAAACAAAAAAGGAACGATAGAAAAAACTATAAGATAATGAATTTAAAACCTACTATATCCAATGATATAGCTGAAACCAAAGGAAAGAAGAAATATAAGGAAGGCTTAGTTGGAGAAATGCACCACAACCACAACAATGATCAATCACTGAATGAAACGATCCAAAAGGGTTAGAGGTCTCCAAAATTACCCTTGAGAGATTCTAATTTGAGAGAGAGAAGGGTCTAAAATTATTTAAATAAGAAATCATCCATGAAACACCATAAAATACAAACTCTTAATGATTACACAATGTGTAATCCCATTACATGTCGTGTAATCCATGAATCTCAAATACGCTGAAAAATCCATCACATTTTTATTAAAACCCACATTTTTTTCAATTAAACGTCATTATATTGTTACACAACATGTAAATATTTCATGCCATGTATCAATTCACAATATATTCTAGGTGATTAATACACATCATTTAACCCCCTTACATGGCGTGTAATTCCCCATCAGACTATAGGAACTTTAGGTTTTAGAAAAAAACTCAAAGACCCCGCTCTAAGAATTTCCCGAACTTGGGAATAACCCTAAAAAGTCTTTGAAATGTTTATAACAATAATCCATTAATTAAAATAAACATACATCCATGAACTTTAGGTAATTTTCCCCAGAAAAATCTCTCCATCTCCAAGGATCCCACAAATACACCAAAACAAGGATGATAAACAAAACATAAACAAGGGAGTACCTAAAAAGAACAATGGGGTGTTACACGTAATCCCCATGAAGGAAAATTATAAAATAAAACTTAAAATATCATGAGTATAAATAAATTCATGAAATTACATGTCAAAGGGGATATATATACACGTTTTACGAGAATATAGGTGCCCAACATAATAATATGTCACAAAGAAGGAAAATTGAGACAAAAATCCCTTACTGATTTGGTAACCTTTGAACTATAAACCCCATGAAAGAGATATCATCAAATTGATATGTAAATAAAAATAATTTTAATTATAATAATCATAAAATATATTAACAATCCATGTTTTTTTTTCATTTTCTAATAACACTTTTAAAGGAAAAGTGTGAACCTTAACAAAGTTCCAGCTGGATAAAACCGTCAGGAAAAAATCCACCACAACCCGCTTACTTCCAATCCCAAAAACTTCACCATTAAACAAAAAATACCAGTTTCAAAATTCAAAAAGAAAAGCCACATGCATTCCACCACCAACCTAAACTTCACAATGCCACCAATAAAAATACCATTTCAAAATTTGAACATAAAAAGGAATTCACCATCATGACTCTCTCACCGTCTCCTCGAGACACACACACACTAACACCCATCAGATCACTGTCTCCATTGAAAACCCCATCGTCATCAAGATCATAGTCGTCATCACCATAGAACACCACCAATTGTCACAAACTAGCCTAAGTCGACCCTGAACCGGTCACAAGGGCCAGCCCGTGACAAGTCCCGAGAGGTGTTCCCGATCCTCCCGGGATGGAGACAAGCACCAAGGGAATCAATAGATTACAAAAGGGAATGATTTCGTCCATATATAAACAATCAAACAAATAATAGAAATAAATGGACAGCCCAAAATACATTCATATAGAAACTGAACTGAACATTATTTATACAATAAATTGAAAGTACAACTAAACCAACAACTCAACTGACCAAACCCGATTACCAACTAACTCCATGTGACCTATTGGTCACTCTCCAAAATAATGATCACATGTCACCCAAGGTGATCAAAATAAAGCTGAAATCTGTACAAGGGCTAAAAACATAAGAAGACTATAGGCACAAGTATTAAAACTCAGTAGGTTAGCCCGATATTTTATTCCCAATGCACATCCTTTAAAATAAATAAAACATAAATTTCAAGTTTTAAATACAAATATAAAGGTATGTTTTAAAAATGAGGTCCCATGCTATAAAAAAATTACCAGACAACAACTTGTATGTTTTATAAACAAGAAATCTAGTAACAATTTTCAAAGAGGTGCAACTTCAAAATGAAACTAGTTTTCAAGAGGGATTATTTAAAGAATGCACACTTTTAAATAAATCACCCACACTTCTGAATTTACCAACCAAACACACTGTATTCCAACGATGAGTACAAAATAGCCAATGAGCACAAGTCACGAGAACACCCCTAGGCACTAGTTAGTTGTGAGCCCTAGGTACCTCGTATCTCTGTGAAAGTAACCATAATAAATATCCGTTATTGTGCACACGAGCACTAGTAGGGAGAATAACCATAACCTAGTGGTACTCCAACAACATTATCATCATATTTTAGTTAGTGTTGCCATCGTCAAACTTGCTACGTGAAACTGGGGAAAAACCCTATGGGATCACTAGCATACTAGTACACGTTTTCCCACCTAGGTACCTGGGATTCCCTTTAGTGCTCAATCAAGTTACACATATTATCAAATACACTTTTCACATAAAAATTCCATTAAAAAATCATAAACACACAAAAATCCCACAAACATGCTTCACATTTCTTTCACGAATCAATAAACCACTAAAAAGTTTCGTAAAACAATTTCAAGGAGTATAACGAGGCATTGCACATAAAATCCATTCAAAAATAATTTTTTAAGGCCAGAAACCCATCCATAACATAAAAAACCAGATTTTGAATCCCCAAAAACAATTAATAAATCACTTTCATGGACCATAAAATGGACCCAAAAGATAGAACATGAAATGCAGATGGAAACCATTTTTACAAAAAAATGCTAAACGGGCCTTTAAGCCTTTCTCAAAACTAACATTTGACCAAGGTATGAATTTAAATTTTATTAATGATGTGTATAAACACAATTTAAATTATAAAAAAAAATTCATAAATCCCTTAAATCACTCAGGTTACATATTCAAAACACAACCATTTTCATAAGGATGTGAAACATGCCATTTTCCAACTACTCGGGCCAAAACATGTTGTAAATCAAAACCCATTTATTTTTAAAACCAAATACAAAATGGAAAGACATATAAGGAACCAAAAATACCATTTATCATTCTTCCAATTCATTTATAAATCCAAACAAATAATTTTTAAATCACAAATCACACATAAAATCCAACCGGGCAATTTATCAAACACATGACATGCCCTTTTTAAACAAAACAATTTATTTTAAAACTTGACAAGGAATAAAACACCAATTACATGCCATATTTTATTAGAGATATTGTAACATTTTCAAAATACCATAAAATAGGTTTTAAACCTCACAAAACAGTTGCGAAAGATAGCAGAACATTTAAACAAACACTTGGTGTGCACTTTTATGACAAAACAACTCTACCTTTCACAAAACAAGGATTAAACAACCATTTTTAACACCAATAAAATTATCCAAAGGATGAAAAACAATAATAAACATATATATCAGAAGTTAACAATAAGAAAATGATGAAACTTAAATGATAAAGGCACGTGTAATAGATATCCTACCTCAAATCCTTGGCATAAGAGAAACACACACCCAATATCCCCATCAGAGGGTTTATAAACCCTAAACCTATGAAGAACAGACATAAATGAAAAAAAAACCAATAAAAAATCATGGGATAACATAACCCTAGGTCTAAAATGACTAGGGGAGAATAGAAAACCAAGAAATAATGAAAGGAGGAGGAAGAGGGAGGAGAAAGGAGAAGAAATCTCACCTTGTCACCTAGAAAACTCTTAGTATTCCATTATATATGAACCCTTAGAGAAAATGGAATGTCTTGTAACTTATTTTAGAGGCTCCTAATGTCTTTAAGAACCAGTTAAAGAAGAATTTTTGGAAAAATAGTAATAATTGAATGATTTATGGATGAAACAATTTACCTTCTCAATTCTGGAAGTTTTGAGGAAACCTGAGAACTTTCACCCTAATATTCAATGAAAATGAGATCCAAATAGGTAAAAAATATATTGGGGTTGAGTATAGGTATATTGGATTATAATGGGAGGTGTAATAACCGAAAAATATTAAACAATGAAAAAGATATAAAAGAAACAATTTATTTTTTTTAAAATTGGAAATGGCCCCATGGCTTGGCCCAATGCCTAAATAAGTAACCCAAATTCACCATGATTATGAATTTATAAGAGGTAAAAAAAGATATGGTAGTTTTAATATATCAGTTTAGAATAATTAGGAAGTGGAATGAATGAAAAATGTTGAAAAATTAAGGAGTTATAAAATAAACAAATTTTATTTTTAAATTTGGAAATGGGCTCACCGTTGGCCCAAATTATGAAATAACCACCCTTTCTCCAAAAACTCCTAAACAAGAAATGGGGAACCCAAATTAGGATGATTAGAAATATATGATAGTTCAAAAATCAAAATTATTCCCATACAACACCCAATTAAAGGATCAGGATTTTAATTGAACCGGATCAAAACCATGACATGAAAAAAAACAGGGTGTGACACCAATGTCCGTTATCAGCACCTGTAAATCGCCTTTGATAAAATCCATCGGAGACCATAATCATCATACCAACACTAGAAACTATTTTCGGGGCTGACCCTGTTGCCGCCAAGAGAACCATCATCGGCACCTCATACCATCACCAGAAACCACCATCCACATAGATAAGAACAACACCATCGCATGGACACGAAAAAATAAAGTGGGACAAAACCTAAATAAGGGATTGTGATTGAAACCCTAGGAAGAAGGAACAACTTCAGAGAGACATGAAATATGTCATATTCCAAACCACATGCCGAAAACCTCATATAATACCATGCTATAAAACTAACCTAGATAGGATATGAGGAATGCAATATCATAGTGATGAGAGGAAAATGGGGAGAAAACCGGAGTGCAAACACAAAGCAGGGAAAGGAAAGTGAGAGAGAAGGGAGGTCACTGACGGTAGAAAGTTGGAAGCGGGAAAAATCCCATATAAGGGAGTGAGAATGAAACCCTATGAATAAGGTCCAACTTTGATAGATCCTAAAAATATAACATCCACCAAACTAATCACCCAAAACCTTTACATATCCTGAGCTCCAAATTCGACTTGGAGAGAAGCTGAGGAACGCAAGATCAGAGCATAGAGAGGCGGATGGGGAGAAAACCAGAGCGCTAGCATAAAGAGGGGAATACAAACGATAAAAAAAGAAAAAATCGATAGAGAGCACAACCCAAAGTGGGAGAGAGTTGCCGCTGGGAGAATCTGAAACCCTAGGAGAGGGAAACCGGGTCGACTGATCAGGAGCGACCAGGAAAGTGAGTCCACACGTACAATTAAACTCTAAATATAATTAAAATGAGGATATTTATAACATAAAATTAAACTTTAAATATAATTAAAATGAGGATATTTATAGTATAACATGTTAAAGGGGCAGTGTATTCACTACACAAATACACGAGTTGTGAATTTGCATATGCCTCCCAAAAATAAGAGACTAGAAATCCCTTACCATAAGTCTCAACTTCCTTCGTACTTGTTTGAAACTCTTATATAATAAATATAGGTTTATTATAAATATATTAAATAACAACACTTAAATATATCATATTATATATTATTTACTTATGTTATTTTATTACCCATTTATTAATAATTCCATGTTAAAGTCACGTTTCAGGTAATAACCCCTTTGTTTTTCATATATGTTTTGATTTGTTATTTTTAGTCATATTACTTTGATCATGGTTTTATAATATAAATAATAAAAATCATGAAATAATTATCATATTTATTCATAAATTATACTTTTAATACCAATCATGAAAAATGTTTCTGAGAAATGAAGTATGTTACGATCAAGGAGACGGTAGGCCGTACGTACACATGAGTAACATTTCCATTTTTCAGTGACATTATCTTTAAATAATGATCATAATATTATAAATAAAATATTATTTCTTTAAATATACTTATATGTATCATCAATTTTTTTGTGTTCATGAAAAGAGAGTCACATCGCTTTGCAAAGGCGGTAGTCCAAACGTACATGAACGACATCATCATCTTTCAGTGAGTGAAAAGATAAAAAATGATATATTATCTTTTTAGAATAATAAATATGTCATTAATATAATAATTATTCCATGTATATAATATATATTTATTAAATATATTCACATTATCTTCCATGTAAATCATTAGTAAAAACAAATCACATCACTTCACGAGGCGGTAGTCCGCCGTACACATGAGTGATGTTATCATATCCTCTACGAAATGGAAAGTAAAAAATTTATATATGATATAATGAATATAAAGGTATAATTATGTTGTAAATATCATATATATACTTTGTATACATCATCATACCCAATCATGAGAGGTGGTAATGTAAAAACGAATGACATCAGTTAGTGAGGCGGTAGTCCGCTGTACAAACAAACGATGATTTCATAACCCATTTGATGGAAGTAGATATTGTTGTAGGTAATGAAGTTAACATGACCAAATATAAGTATATGTAATATAATAAGGATTTTATATAATCATGGCTTAATAATAATTGAAGGTGATGTAGGAATAAATAAAATAAAAATGCTCGTTGAAGAACGTTACCTCTTCTTCGGGTAACTTCCTTAGGTTTGCACTAAAAGCCTTCCTAGGTTGGATTTATACCAAAAATAAGGATTATAGGATGATTTGATGGAATTTTTAAAGTTATTTTGGAAGTTATTGGTTGAAAAAAAGGGTTTTAAGGTGTGAATAAGAGAAGGAAGAGGGTGGTCGTTTATAAGTGAGGTGAGCGACACACATGTAATTTTTAAAAACCAAAAGGTGTACCCACATTTTTATCATGGAACAAGGATAAAAAATGGAGTATTATTGAGACTTAGAAATTATAGGGTATAAATATGGATAAAAAATATATTTTAGAAAAGTTTTTATATAATTTTAATCTTTATCCTTTTAGTTTAACTCCCTAGTAAACCCATTTTTACCTTAACCACGGTAATTAATTTTTACTATTTCACTATTCATTTTGAAAAAAAATTAATTTGAAATTATTATATAGTATAAATTATGATGATTAAAAATATGGAATCCATTTTTAAAAATTAAATCAACATAATTGGCTAAATTTTATTTAAAATTTATCCCAAAGACGCGATGAGAAAGTGGGTTTTCAAAGAGAAAATGTTCAAAAGTTTAACAGGTTTTTATATCTAATTTCAATATTAAGTTGATTAAAATGAACTAAATTCAATTAATGGATATATAATTTAACTAATTTTACTTTAAAAACAATTTGAAAATAAAATATAACTTTATAAATAATTTAAACAGAAATGCAGTTTTTAATTAAAATTCAGTATTTTCACTATTCATAAAAAAATTAATATTTTCTGAAAATTTTCAAAAAATCACCCTAATATAATTTTTATATTATGAATTAAGAAATTAATTTCATTTTTTAAAATAAATTTTCTAAAATTTTCAAAAAATATTTTTAAAATAAGTGCGCCAAAAAGTAACAAAATTGTTTTTTTAAAAAAAATACAGTTTTAAGCGTAAAATTAGATTTATTCTTATCTCTCATATAAGAAACACATAAGATGAATCTTAATAAATTTATTGAATATATACTATATAAATTTAATTATAATAATTCACCAAAAGTGGTTTGTTTAATTTATTTAGCTAAAACATGTTTATTTTTATAAAAATAGTTTTTTCGGAAAAAGATTTCCTTTATTTTAAAATAGTTTTGATTTTAAATTTTAATTAATTTTTCACTAAAGAATTTATTCTATATAAATGTATAAAACATATATTTTCATAATTTAGTCAATATTATTCATACTCACCCTTCTGGTTGCTAGGTGATAACTATCATATTATATAATGATATTTTAATAAAAGGCACATTTCATTTTAACTCAGCGTTGCATGTAACAAAATATAGAATCAGTGTTGAATGTAATGAGAAATATAGAAAAGATTAAATTTCTTTTTAATTTTTTTTTCACAAAATATCACGGTATTACATTCTACCCCCCATAAAATGAATTTCTCCCTCAAAATTCATTACTTTTATACCAACAACTAAGGATACTTCTACCTCATCATGTCCCCAGGTCCCCAAATGGATTCCTCAAGCTGGTGGTTTCACCAAAAAACTTTGACCAGCTTAGTGGTATTATTTTGTAGAAATTTCACCATTTGATGCATAATCTCCACTGGTTGTCCGTCATAATAAATATCATGATCCAGTGGTACAAATTCTAAGTTCAGTACATGTGATGGATCAAGTATGTACTTCCTTAGGAGTGATACATGGGACACATTGTGAACATGAGAGATGCTATTTTAATGGGATCGATATATCTAGGGCTCAGTTTGCCATTCTTTCTTCCATATAAAAATTTATATAAAGACCTTCTCACCAACTTCAAATTCTAGATCGCATCAACAATTATAAAAATAACATTTCTGTCAACTTTGTGCACTTCTTACATGTTACTTAATGACTATAACCTTATCTACCATCTCATAACCTAGATCAAGTCTCAATATCTTTCTTTCTACAACTTCATTCTAGTATGTATAAAGGGTTTCATAAGGAACCATCTAAATGATCAAGTTAAATATATCATTGTAAGTAAACTCAACTAGAGGAAGGTGTGATACCAACCACCTTTAAAATCTATTGAGCACGATCTTAGACTATCCTCTAGGTTTTTAGTTGTTCTCAAAGTGATTAAACTCCAATATTTATTATTATATTTATGAATACTTCACCAAAACTTCGAGATAAACTTTGGATCCTGATCAGATATAATTAAATGTGGTACTCCATAAAACCTTACCACTTCCTTAATGTATATCTTATAAAACTTATCCCAATAGAAATATTATCTAATATAGATGAAGAGTTATGACTTCATATAATGGTTGACTAAAATCTATTTTGTATTATTCCCTTTATATTTTTTAGGGAGTATGATGATAAAACCCATGATGATGTATTCCCATTTTATTTTTGATATGGATAATTGTTATAACATCCTTTTATACTGTTATCTATTAGACTTTACTTGCTTAATTAATAAGAATCAATATACATACTTAAAAATATCTATTTTTTATGTTGTCCCGCCAAAATTAATCTTTCATATAGGCCAATGGTAGGTGTTATACCCTTGTCACCCTTCAGTTGTGGGTTCAAGCCATGTGGGATTTCTGGATGCAAGAGGTTGTGTCCCGACTTATGAGATATCCTTTTTCTTAAACGATGTTAATAAAAAAACTTCTAAAATTGCAATAACCTAAAATAATTTTAACAACAAAGATAAGATAAACCCTAAAGGTTACCAATACCTTTAATCATATTTCCATAAAAGGCATTCCTCTTCGAAACCAAAGGTTTTTATTGCCATAAATGTTTCTAAAAATACCCTTAATCTTGATAAAATCTCATCACTTAAAATGTAATGTCTCAGAATTTATTTGTATATTTTTTAAATTATATGGAATTATTTAGAGACTTCATGCTTTGACGACACATAATTCTGAGGCCTAGGGTGCCTAAAATGAAATTTTAAACTTATTTTAAAGTACATTCAGTAAATGTGCGAGCAGGGTTTTCTAACTTTTTAACCGGTGCTCAGATAAACAATCTGAGGGCACCATTGAACTTGGAATGCTGGGATTCACCTAGAAAGGAATTAACCTCAACCGGAAGGGGTCATATGGAAAAGTTAATTTTCTGAATTTTCAAAAAATAATAAAATAACTTAGAAAAAAAGTTATTTTATTTCTTTTCTCAACCTTTGAGTAGAGGACGGCAGCGATGCAATACGACGACGAGACAACAATGAGGTGAAAATAAGGAATCCCCTTAATAGATCATTGTGAAAGCGTAACCACTATGATGTTTCATAAATGAAATAGCATAACTATGCCACATCGCAGCGTAATAGAAATGCTGCGACATGTATCTTTTTATTAAACTAACATGTTGGAAAGTTGGGAATTAAACTATGGGAAATTCTCTGACGAACCTCTGGCGAGTTTCGTCTCCAATGAAGAACAACGAATGCCGGTGGAACGTCATCGACTTCAATGTACCTCAAATAATGAAGTCAGGAAGCGATGATGGACATCGACCTCTTAAACCCTCGAGGACAGAACACTATGATAACGAATGTCAAATGAGGTAGGGGTTTGATTTTGGTTTTATAATTTCCCTATTATTATTCTAAACGATGAACACAGATTAACCCAAGAATAGGTTAATCCGTGGATTGTGTATTTTTTCGAGAGGGTTTCATTATTTCATTTTTATTTGGGATTAATTTTATTTTTGATAGAATTATAATCCCGAGCCTTCACTACTTTAAACCTCTAATGTGGAGGGTGCAGGCCGACACAAACAAGACTCGACCCCCCTCTTCCTTGTGCATTCTTGGTGGATGAATTATAGAATGATGGTAAGAAAATTTTGAGGCCGTCGTAGTGAAGGTTTCATACCTACGGTCCCGTAGGTGTAGATAGTTTGAAAAACAAACCACCGAAGCAACTCTGGTGGCCCACAGAAGGAACCGCCGGTGCACCGCGATGCACCTGTCGGCACCGCGTAGAGGGAGTGTGTAACACCCGAGACTTTTATGTGAAATATTTTGTTTTTATGTTATATAAATCATAAAAGGAATATTTTACTACACAAAACACTAGCTTGGCTTGCTTTACACGCAACCGTGGCCTTCCTCGACAGCTTGCGTCGTACGCAATACCGAGTTTCACTAAACAACGATATGCTATTAAAATATTATTAAAACTAGCCATTATGAATAGTAATAACCACTTTTTGAAATTTTATAATTTTTATTTTTCAAAATAGACTTCATTTTTGGATTCGGAATATCGAAATTAGCCTAGGGTGAAATTTTGGTATTTTTCTGAAAACTTTCAATTTTTGATGAATAGTGAAACCACTAAGTGGTAGTTAAAAAAACTGAATTTTTCATAAAACTTAATTTTACCGCTTATGTGAGTGGAATTTCGAAAATCCGAGAGACACGATTAATATCAAGGACTAAAATGTGGTTTAATGAGATGAAAATAATTTTTGGTGAATAATAACTTTTTACTTTTATTTACCACGGTTAAAAGTAAATAGGGTAATTAAGGGTAAAAATGATATTATTATTACCCTAACACATGTCCTAATTCTATTGGACAAGTTTAATTCGACCAAAAACAACCTTAGGAATAAAATATGACCATTTACACTTGTATTAGATTAGGACATTTATTATTAATTTATTTAAAGAAGGCTTAAATAGTTAAAATCAAAGTTTAATAAGTAAATCATTTTTAATATGGGGTTATACATAAGATAAATTCGACTATAAATATTCATTATAAAGATAAAAATATTTCCTATCTAATGGTATTTTATTTTTAATTTTTAGACATTAAATAATTTAATTTATTTATGACACAACGATGATGCAGTAATTATCTTATTAATGAAATATTGACATAATTGATGTTATAAATACCCAAATAAATGTAATTAGAGACTTTTTATGAATTACACTAATTTTATAGGTTAATATGACATGTTAGTATTGATTTAATTAACTTGGTTAGAACTAATCATTCTGTTATGATTTTCACAAAAATCAATTACTAAATAGTGTCAAAATTGACATAAAATAGTTTTTAAAACAAATATTATATTATTAATTGTTATTTTATTCCTAAAAATCTAAGGTTCGGCCAAATGACTTAGATAAGGTTATATATATTAATAATAAACAACTTGGGGTTCTTTTGGCTTGATATAGTAAGTTTATTAACCTTATAGTATACGAAAACAAGAAGACACAGTAAAAGTTAAATTATCTAACTTAAAGTTAAATCTAAATGATAAGGTTAAAATTGATACCTAAACTTGTCTAAATTCTATTGGATGAGAAGATTTCAACACCTACCCACATTATCTTAGAAATATATCAATTTGGAGCTATTAAAAACCGAATTTGACTTTATAATAAAATAATATTTTTAGTTATTCCAAAGGTGCCCCTCTCCTCCCTTATAAAAGGGCACCTCCTCCCCCTCTTCCTCACACCACTTTGAGCCTTCAAGCTTGGCCAAACCCTAACAATTTCTTCTATCCACTTCTTTATAAACATCCTAGTGGTTCTGGTCTTCTTCAAAGACCTATTTTAGTGCCCTAAAAGGAGGTCTCAAAGAAGCACTTCAAAGAAGAGGTAATTTCCGTTACCGATTCTTTCATCTTTATTTCTTCTTCCACTTATTCTTCTTTAGTTGTTTCATTATGAAGTAATAACATCAGTATCAATAACATACTGATATGTTATTATAAGTATGAAACAACCCTATTTCACCATCTATCCATCCTACAGAAAGAGAAATCACCACGCATACGTACGTACGGAATACCGTCTCCACGCCATGGTGTAATGTATTTTCCAACACCACCTTACTTGGATGGATATAATGGTGTAAATAATGACTATATATGACTATTATAAATTTATATTGATTCTTAAATAGTATACATACACTCCAATACAATTCCATGATCATAGGAACGATATCATCACTCGTGCGTACGTACGGAATACCGTCTCTACGATGTGATGCGACTCGTTCTACATGATATTCATTTCATAATGATTATATAAATGAATTGAATGAATGAATATGATATATATTACACTAATACCATTCTAGAAATGAGGTATATATAACCTAAAGAGAAGAATAAGAATTTATTCGACAAAACACGCATAAGAACAAAAAGTTATAAACACCCGAATAACAAGTGGCAATGAAATATTACTACTAAGAAGCTAAGAATATGACCATATATGATATCGTAACAATAATTATGATTCTGGAATAAGTCAATAACATTATTTAAATCATTATACAGGAGTTTTAGATACTTTCGAAGCAAATCGGACCTAAGGTAAGGGAAACATCACAATCTCATTTTTATCCGAGATTGTTTATACTCTGGTATTTACTAGGGTGTATTTTATCATCCACATCCATGTTTCTTAAATATTTAATATTATTTCCATCCACATACAATTGTTTAAATCCAATTTTACCCTTCGGTGAGATTTTAGTAAAAGATATGAAAGGAATCTTTTGTCGTTTTTCGTACGAGGTACTTTTTGACTTTCCGACAAAAGTACGAGAAGAATGTTTTTTTAACTTATACGGCATGAATGGATTTTTAAAAAATTATTTACAAGAATATTCCTTTACAAGTTTTCATGTTTATTTTTAATCAACTTATTTTATTTTATAATTGTATGACATGTTAAGAAAGGAAATGTGTTTTTGAAGTAGAAAGGATATTTTCCTCAAGAATAGAGTTCAAGTGTTTTATCAAAATTATTTTCCATCTAAGATAATATAGGGTTCTGTTTATATCCCTATTATTACATTGATTTGATTATATTGTTATGGAATTATTTTTATGAATTCCTTTATCTTATATGAATTGTTTTATGATGTCATGTTGTTTAAGAATCCCATTTTTATTACATGGGTTATGCAATGATGTATGATTTATGATTTTGTGGCACACATAAGAATGGTATCATTATGAGATGGGTGGGACCTATATCTCCCTACAATGCATTGGGTAAAGATTTTATATCTCATGAGATAGACATGGCTGGAACGGTAGGTTATACCGGTTCAGTGAAACAGGACTGAAACGAGGAGTGAACTCGGTTCAGAAATAGACTTTGTCCACTAAGATAGTCTTGCCAATGAGTATTGACTAATAAGAAATGATTCTCTATGATTATGTATGTATGCCACAAGGTTTCATGTTTTAAGTTATGATTATTGGGATTCCATTTCACTACTATGATTTATCCCATGTTATGAAATTATTCTCTCTTTTGCAGGTCAAGATTTCCAAAAGTTATGTTCTTATGAATATGATGTGATTGATATTTCTTTTGTTTACCCTTACTGAGCATTTGAGCTCACCCTTTTGTATGATTTCTTTCCCCAGGTCATGAATAAGGTTGTTAAGTAAGATATGCCAAAAGGGACTATAGATATGATGAAATAAATGGGAGACAGTGTAGACGCTTTATGAACCAGTTGTTTATGTTTCCCAGTTTCTAAAGACACTATACCTATACGGTCCTTAAGTGGTTTTGTTATATGATGTAATAAGTACGCTTCAATTTTGAAGTATTAACAATGTATGTAAAGTATGGGTCATTATAGTTGGTATCATAGGAAAGGTATAGTCAACCTTTGGAAACTAGGATGTGAAAGCCTTAGTAAGAACCCTAAGGATAATTCTAAGCACAGAACACAATCTTAGTGTTTTAGAAATGGCCATGAATAACCTAGGATAAGATATTAAGTGTGAAATTTTATTCTTGATTATGTGGTTTTCCTATTATAATTAGTGTTTCTCACACTATTCTTCTTGGTTTTAGTCAATGGCTGGAACCCAAAGGAACCGTGTTAATGCGGAATGCGACGGGCAATGCAATGATTGTCCCCCTGAGCAACCAAACGTTATGGGAGCTGGAATGCAAAATCTTGTACCATTGATCACACAACTTTCTCAAGATATGAATCATGCAGGACTTCTAAACGAGCAAAGGAAGGAGCAAAATTCTGTTGAATCCTTCATGAGACAACGTCCTCCTTCATTCAGCGGGTCTACTGATCCATTAGTTGTTGAACAATGGATTAGTACTACTGAAAAGATATTTTCAGTTCTTCAATGTTCTGAGCATGATAAAGTCATCTTAGCAGTGTATCGTTTGGAAGGTGATACTGATCAATGGTGGAATCTTATTAAGAATACGAGGCAAAGGGATGAAATTGAGTCCATGGAATGGGATGAGTTCAAGAACTTATTTTTCAATAAGTACTTCCCTCATATTCTCCGAACAAAGATGGAGAAAGAGTTTCTTGAACTGAAGCAAAAGGATGATGAATCTGTTGGTACCTATGAAGAAAATTTTACAAGACTTGCAAGGTACGCTTCTGGTATTATTATCCAACATGAGAGTAAGATCGATCGATTCTTTAGTGGCTTAAAACCAAGTCTTCGAAGGGCCTTAGCCATAAGGGACTTCAATAGCTACGAGGAAATCGTTCGATGTGCTCTCAAAGTTGAGATGGAGATTGGAGTAACCCATCATTCATATGGGTTTGATAAGAAGAGTAAAATGGAATTCAAAGGAAAATATAAAGAGCACAATGAAAAGAAGATGAGATTTCCCTTATGCTCAAAGTGTGGAAAGAAACATGGAGGGAGTTGTCTTAAAGGGACAAGTAAATGTTTCAAATGTGGAAAGGAAGGTCACCAGGCATTTGAATGCCGCGATGATGGGAAGAATATGTCTAATGATGCAAACAAAGGAAGGGATACACAGAATGAACCTAATACACTTCAATGTTTCAAGTGCAAGGAGATGGGGCATTATGCCAATAAATTCCCTAATCCAAGGGTTGATGATGATGGTCGATGTCAACAAACTCTTAAGGCTAAAGACAAAGGAAAGTCACATGCAATTTCTATCAGCGATGTGGAGTACGATAACGATGTGGTGAAAGGCACACTTACCATTAACTCTAAAGTAGCAAATGTTTTATTTGATTCTGGATCCACCCACTCTTTTATTTCTGAAGAATTTTCTAAGGGTACCACCGTATTACCTCAACAATTAGATTTTGAGTTAGCTATGACAACACCTAATGGAACAACAGTCACATCAAAAGTTTATAATTCTTCTCCGATCAAAGTTTGTGGGAAAGTGGTTCCTGCAAATCTTGTGATCCTTCCTATAGTGGAATTTGATGTGATTCTTGGCATGGATTGGCTTTATTTATATGGAGCTCATATCAATTGCCAAATAAGGGAAGTCACATTTCATATTCCAGATCAATCTATGATCGTCTATCAATGAAAGGATGAACATAACCTTCCAGTGGAAATTCATTCTACCTTATGGGTCTTGATTCCACTAAATGAAGGTTATTTATCTCAAATGGTTGGTGAGAAACTCACGATTAAGAATATGCCCATTGTACGGGAGTTTGATGATGTCTTTCCGGAGGAATTACCGGGTCTTCCACCAAATCGTGAAGTTGAGTTTTCAATAGAACTCGTACCGGGTGCTTTGCCTATTTCAAAGACACCTTATAGAATGGCCCCAATTGAGTTGTAGGAATTGAAGAAGCAACTCCAAGAGAATCTTGACAAGGGATTCATACGCCCTAGTACGTCACCTTGGGGAGCACCAGTTCTATTTGTTAAGAAGAAAGATGGATCAATGAGAATCTGCATTGATTATCGAGAACTTAACAAGATCACTATCAAGAACAAATATCCTCTCCCACGCATTGATGACTTATTTGACCAACTATGCGGAGATCAATACTTTTCCAAGATTGATCTTCATTCAGGGTATCATCAATTAAGGGTCAAAAGGGAGGATATACCAAAGACGGCTTTCCGTAAAAGGTATAGACACTATGAATTTATAGTGATGCCATTTGGTCTTACTAATGACCCTGCTATCTTCATGGATCTGATGAATAGAGTCTTTAGAGACTATCTTGATCAATTTGTGGTAGTCTTTATAGACGATATTCTTGTCTATTCAAAGAGAAATGAAGAACATGAAGATCACTTGAGAATTATATTGAAGACCCTAAGAAAGGAGAATCTTTATGCCAAATTTACCAAGTGTGAATTTTGGATTCAAAAAGTTTCATTTTTGGGTCACATAATCTCAAAAGAGGGGATATCTGTGGATCCAGCAAAAACAGAGGTTATCGAAAGATGGTCGAGGCCAACAAAAGTAACTGAGATCCAAAGTTTTCTTGGTTTGGATAGATATTATTGACATTTTTTGAAAGATTTTTCACGATTATCTAATCCACTCACCAAGTTGACTCGAAAAGGAGTTAAGTTTGTCTGGACGGAGGAATGTGAAGAGAATTTCAAGGAGTTGAAAAGAAGGTTATCCAGTACACCTGTGCTCACACTTCCTTGTAGTGGAGAAAGGTTTGTGATCTATAGTGATGCATCCAAGAATGGATTGGGGTCTGTTCTTATACAAAATGATATGGTGATAGCTTATGCCTCACGACAGTTGAAAATCCATGAGAAAAATTACCCAACACATGATTTGGAGTTAACTGCGGTAATCTTTGCATTAAATATTTAGAGGCATTATCTTTATGGTGAAAGGTGTGATATTTATACTGATCATAAAAGTTTAAAGTATATTTTCACACAAAAGGAGCTGAATATGCGTCAAAGAAGATGGTTGGAGCTGATTAAGGATTATGACTGCTCAATCCATTATCACCCTGGGAAATCAAACAAGGTGGAAGATGCATTAAGTCGACAAGACCATGCCAGTTTATCCATGATGAGGATCACAAAAGATCCAATATTTATGGATTTACAACGGATGGATCTTGGAATTATAATGGAAGGGGAAAAATCTTATCTTTCTCAAATGAATGTTCAACCATCAATACATGTGAAGATTAAAGAGGCACAGAAAGAATATGTCGAGTTACAAAAGAAGGTGAGAAATATTCCTGAATTCAACCTTGATTGTGATGGGGTAATAAAGTTCCAGAATCGGGTTTGTGTTCCTCCCATCCCCGAATTAAAGAAGGAGCTGCTGGATGAGGCTCATAGTTCTTCATTCTCTATTCATCCTGGAAGCACGAAGATGTATAGGGACCTGAAAGAGTACTTCTGGTGGGATGGCATGAAAAGAGATATTGCTGAATATGTCTCTCGATGCTTGGTTTGTCAGCAAGTTAAATCTGAGAGACAGAAGTCTAAGGGGATGTTACAACTATTACCCATACCCGGATGGAAATGGGAAAACATCACTATGGACTTTGTCACAGGACTTCCTAAAACATCCAAAGGCAATAATGCTATCTGGGTCATAGTTGATCTTCTTACCAAGTCTGTACACTTCATTGCTATTAGAGAGGATTTATCTCTGGACCAGCTTGCCAGGATATATGGAAAGGAAGTGGTAATATTGCATGGAGTACCACTTTCTATTATATCTGATCGGGATCCGAGATTTACCTCGAAGTTTTGGCATAGTCTTCAGCATACTCTGGATACAGAGTTGAGTTTCAGCACTGCTTATCATCCTCAGATAGATGGTCAGTCTGAGAGAACAATTCAAACCCTAGAAGATATGTTGAGAGCTTGCTCTATGGATTTCAAAGGTGGTTGGGATCAACACCTACCTTTGGTGGAGTTTTCTTATAATAATAGCTTTCACTCCAGTATTCAGATGGCTCTTTATGAAGCTCTCTATGGAAAGAAATGCAGGACTCCAACTTGCTGGGATGAAGTTGGGGAAAGAAAGCTATTAGGACCTGATCTCGTTGATGAAATGGCAGAAAAGGTCAGATATATTCATCAACACATAAGAGCAGCTCAGAGTCGACAGAAAAGTTATGCCGACAACCGAATAAAAGACCTAGAGTTTTAAGTGGGTGATGAAGTGTTCTTATGAATATCTCCCTGGAAGAGAGTCATGAGATTTGGAAAGAAGGGGAAGTTGAGCCCTAGATATATCGGTCCTTTCGAAATACTGGATCGTGTTGGGAAGGTAGCTTACCGATTGGCGCTTCCACCGAATCTCTCTCAAGTTCACGATGTGTTCCATGTATCTCTCCTGAGAAAGTACATACCTGATCCTTCACATGTACTTAGCTTAGAAGTTGTACCGCTGGAGCAAGATATTTCTTATGAAGAACAGCTGATAGAGATTCTGGATCGTAGCAAAAAAGTCCTACGAAGCAAGACCACTCGATTGGTGAAAGTTTTATGGAGGAACCACCAATTAGAAGAAGCTACATGGGAGCTTGAGGATATGATGAGGGAGAGTTATCCTCATCTGTTTGTTACAAAGTGACGAATTTCAAGGGTGAAATTCATTTTAAGGGGGGTAGAATGTAACACCCGAGACTTTTATGTGAAATATTTTGTTTTTATGTTATATAAATCATCAAAGGAATCTTTTAATACACACAAAACTAGCTTGGCATTCTTTACACGCAACCGCGGTCTTCCTCGATAGCTTGCGTCGTACGCAATACCGAGTTTCACTAAACAACGATATGCTATTAAAATATTATTAAAACTAGCCGTTATGAATAGTAATAACCACTTTTTGAAATTTTATAATTTTTATTTTTCAAAATGGACTTCATTTTTGGATTTGGAATATCGAAATTAGCCTAGGGTGAAATTTTGGTAATTTTCTGAAAACTTTCAATTTTTTGATGAATAGTGAAACCACTAAGTGGTAGTTAAAAAAACTGAATTTTTCATAAAACTTAATTTTACCGCTTCTGTGAGTGGAATTTCGAAAATCCGAGAGACATGATTAATATCAAGGACTAAAATGTGGTTCAATTAGATGAAAATAATTTTTGGTGAATAGTAACTTTTTACTTTTATTTACCACGGTTAAAAGTAAATAGGGCAATTAAGGGTAAAAATGATATTATTATTACCCTAACACATTTCCTAATTCTATTGGACAAGTTTAATTCGACCAAAAACAACCTTAGGAATAAAATATGACCATTTAGGCCCACTTGGATTAGATTAGGACATTTATTATTAATTTATTTAAAGAAGGGTTAAATAGTTAAAATCAAAGTTTAATAAGTAAATCATTTTTAATACGGGGTTATACATAAGATAAATTCGACTATAAATATTCATTAGAAATATAAAAATATTTCCTACATAATGGTATTTTATTTGTAATTTTTAGACATTAAATAATTTAATTTATTTATGACACAACGATGATGCAGTAATTATCTTATTAATGAAATATTGACATAATTGATGTTATAAATACCCAAATAAATGTAATTCGAGACTTTTTATGAATTACACTAATTTTCTAGGTTAATATGACATGTTAGTATTTATTTAATTAACTTGGTTCGAACTAATCATTCTGTTATGATTTTCACAAAAATCAATTACTAAATAGTGTCAAAATTGACATAAAATAGTTTTTAAAACAAATATTATATTATTAATTGTTATTTTATTCCTAAAAATCTAAGGTTTGGCCAAATGACTTATATAAGGTTATATATATTAATATTAAATAACTTGGGGTTCGTTTGGATTGATATAGTAAGTTTATTAACCTTATAGTATAAGAAAACAAGAAGACACGGTAAAAGTTAAATTATCTAACTTAAAGTTAAATCTAAATGATAAGGTTAAAATTGATACCTAAACTTGTCTAAATTCTATTGGATGAGAGGATTTAAACCCCTACCCACCTTATCTTCGAAATATATCAATTTGGAGCTATTAAAAACCGAATTTGACTTTATAATAAAATAATATTTTTAGTTATTCCAAAGGTGCCCCTCTCCTCCCTTATAAAAGGGCACCTCCTCCCCCTCTTCCTCACACCACTTTGAGCCTTCAAGCTCGGCCAAACCCTGCCAATTTCTTCTCTCCACTTCCCTAGAAACATCCTAGAGGTTCTGGTCTTCTTCAAAGACCTATTTTAGTGCCCTAAAAGGAGGTCTCAAAGAAGCACTTCAAAGAAGAGGTAATGTCCGTTACCGATTCTTTCATCTTTATTTCTTCTTCCACTTCTTCTTATTTAGTTGTTTCATTATGAAGTAATAAAATAAGTATCACTCACATACTGATATGTTATTATAAGTATGAAACAACCCTATTTCACCATCTATCCATCCTAAGGAAAAAGAAATCACCGCGCGTGCGTACGTACGGAATACCGTCTGCACGCTGTGGTGTAATATATTTTCCACCACCACCTTACTTGGATGGGTATAATGGTGTAAATAATGACTATATATTACTATTATAAAGTGATATTTATTCTGAAATAGTATACATACACTCCATTACAATTCCATGACCATAGGAATGATATCATCATTCGTGCGTACGTACGGAATACTGTCTCCACGATGTGATGCGACTCGTTCTACATGATCTTCATTTCATAATGATTATATAAATGAATTGAATGAATGAATATGATATATATTACACTAATACCATTCTGTAAATGAGGTATCTATAACCTAAAGAGAATAATAATAATTTATTCGACAAAACACGCATAAGAACAAAAAGTTATAAACACCCGAATAACAAGTGGCAATGAAATATTACTAATAAGAAGCTAAGAATATGACCATATATGATATCATAACAATAATTATTATTCTTGAATAAGTCAATAACATTATTTAAATCATTATAAAGGAGGTTCGGACACTTTCGAAGCAAATCGGACCTAAGGTAAGGGAAATATCACAATCTCATTTTTATCCGAGATTGTTTATACTTTGGTATTTACTGGGGTGTATTTTATCATCCACATCCATGTTTCTTCAATATGTAATATTATTTCCATCCAACTACAATTTCTTAAATCCAATTTTACCCTTCGGTGAGATTTTAGTAAAAGATATGAAAGGAATCTTTTGTCATTTTTCGTACGTGGTACTTTTTGACTTTCCGACAAAAGTACGAGAAGAATGTTTTTTTAACTTATACGGAATGAATGGATTTTTAAAACATTATTTACAAGAAGCTTACTTTATAAGTTTTCATGTTTATTTTTAATCAACTTCTTTTAGTTTATAATTGCATGACATGTTAAGAAAGGAAAAGTGTTTTTGAAGTAGAAAGGATATTTTCCTCAAGAATAGAGTTCAAGTGTTTTATCAAAATTATTTTACATCTAAGATAATATAGGGTTATGTTTATATCTCTATTATTAAATTGATTTAATTATGTTGTGATGGAATTATTTTTATGAATTCCTTTATCTTATATGAATTGTTTTATGATGTCATGTTGTTTAAGAATCCCATTTTTATTACATGGGTTATGCAATGATGTATGATTTATGATTTTGTGGCACACATAAGAATGGTATCATTATGAGATGGGTTGGAACTATATCTCACTCCAATGCATTGGGTAAAGATTTTATATCTCATGAGATAGACATGGCTGGAACGGTAGGTTATACCGATTCAGTGAAACAGGACTGAAACGAGGAGTGAACTCGGTTCAGAAATGGACTTTGTCCACTAAGATAGTCTTGGAAATGAGTCTTGACTAATAAGAAATGATTCTCTATGATTATGTGTGTATTCCACAAAGTTTCATGTTTTAAGTTATGATTATTGGGATTCCATTTCACTACTATGATTTATCCCATGTTATGAAATTATGCTCTCTTTTGCAGGTTAAGATTTCCAAAAGTTATGTTCTTATGAATATGATGTGATTGATATTTCTTTTGTTTACCCTTACTGAGCATTTGAGCTCACCCTTTTGTATGTTTTCTTTCCCCAGGTCAGGAAGAAGGTTATTAAGTAAGATATGCCAAAAGGGACTATAGATATGATGAAATAAATGGGAGACAGTGTAGATGCTTTACGAACCAGTTGTTTATGTTTCCCAGTTTCTAAAGACACTATACCTATATGGTCCTTTCGTGGTTTTGTTATATGATGTAATAAGTACGCTTAAATTTTGAAGTATTAACAATGTATGTAAATTATGGGTCGTTATAGAGTGGCCCGCGTTCGGGTTGCTTGGGCGAGCTGGCGGCATGAGTTTGAAGAGTGAATGCGAGATTCTGGCCAGACACATCACAAATTTGTGGCCACTTGACCAAAACAAAGAAACTACCCTACGCCGACCGCGTGGCGAGCTGGAGAACTGGACATGGCTGCCCACCACATGCCAGTCGAAACGAAGGTCATTATACCTCTGAAGTACTGGACCTTGTAGGATGGACCCACCCTAGTGGGAGGATCCACCCCAGTAGGCTGGACCCACCCAATCGGACCGGACCCAGGCTGGGCCAGGTCCGGGTTGGGTCGACGGACCCAGACCCCACCGACCCCTTTTTGGAAAAACGTCAATAACTAACAGACCAAACGTCTGATTGACATGTTTTCTATGGCATGAGAAACCTTGCGATTAGGTGATCTTTATGAAATACTCTACGTGAGTTTTGGAATAATTTGTCATAAAGACAGGTTGGATCGAACTCGAATCCAACCGGGCCTTTTTTACAAAAAATTCCCATATCTTATAGATCGGGCGTCTGTTCGACATGCTATCTATTGTGTTGGGATCCTTACTATGAGACGGTTCTTTGGGTTACTGTATGTGGGACTTCGTGGTAGTTGAGGTATGATAAATGGATTGAGGAGTATATTATATGGAACTTAATCATGCTAAGTGCAGGAATCCAGTGGCTGGCTGTGATGTGAAGAATGAAGAGGATCCTTCATGGATCAGCATAAGAGAGACCCTTCATGGATCCTTCATGGATCAGAATAAGAGAGACCCTTAATGGATAAACATGAGAGTGACCCTTCATGGATAAGGATTAGTGAGACCCTTCGTGGATCAGCCATAGAGGGACCCATCATGGATTAGCATTAGAGTGACCCTTCGTGGATCAGTAGCAGAGCGACCCTTCGTGGATCAGCAACAAAGACTCTCAACAAAATAATATGATCTAGCCTTACGACTAATCATCTTTACTTCTGTACTTAAGTTCTACCTGGTGTGAGCTGTGTCTTTTTATTTGTGCTTCACTTTGAGATCTTTCTTTGTGGTATTTTCCTTTATGGATTTCTATGAGGCCTGAGTTGGTCTCAAGGTCCCTACTGAGTATTGTTATACTCATACCTACACGAGATTCACTCACACCTATTGTTTCTTGTGCAGAAGACAGATAAATTTGACTGGGAATTTGTGGAGCAAGGGCTAGATGGTTCTTGGAGGTGGATCGATAGACGTGGTGTACTGAAGTGACATCTGACAATGAGTTGTACCTACCCTTCAGGTCGGATCCTTGGTGGATGACCTTTGGAGCTTTCACTTATTTTTCTATACTTTCCTTTCAGTTGGTCTTATATTCTGGACCCTTTACTTCCAGTTTACACCTTTTACTCTCAGTGGTGGTACTTTGTGGTGGTTGTATTACTTTCTTTTCTTTGTGGTTTTCTTTGTGCAGTGTGCCCTATCTGTGTGTGTACTAGTTTAAAGGAAATCCCTTCCCTTTTTGGGATATGCCTTTCTAGTGCTAGTCACCATCCCTTGGCCTATGGAAGTTTGGATTTGGGTAGTCACGACACGGGCCCTGGGGGAAGGGTCATGACAAAGTGGTATTAGAGGGCGGCCAGTTTTACCAGAAGAACTAAGAGTCTGCATTTTTGATGGGGAAATAGTGTTAAGTGTATTGAGTTTGGATTTCAGTCCGATGAGTCCAGTGTTGGTATTTCGGTAGACATATCCCTACACCAGGGCCCTAAATTATGTTTTCTAACTCAGTACATGAAAACATTGGTTGCATGTGTTTTGGAAATGTTTTTATCTTGATCTATTTTGATTCATCTCACCAGGTATAACTTATTGACCATAGTGCATATATTTACCTACAAGATGCCACCATGAAGACAACCAACCAGGATTCCAGTGAGGGATCATGATGATGGACCACTGAGTGGTGAGGCATCAGTATAGGGACCACTTACAATGATAGCACCTTCAAGTGGTGTGCCAGTAGCACCACCACCCGTAGAGTAATAGATGAAACCAACCCCACCAGCGGACAGTGCATGCCGGCTGAGCGCACTGTACGAGTTCTAGAGATAGAGGCCTTTGAGGTTTTGAGGAGAGACAGATCCTCAGGTAGATGAGGATTGGATGGAGGTAGTTACACATGTTTTTCAACTGGTAGAGACTCCTACAGATTATATGGTGGTCCTAGCCGCTATTATTTTATAGGGAACGATAGGGATATAGTGGATCTTGATGCTTCAAACACACAAGGAGACAACCCTTTCCTGGTTGGAATTTGAGAGCCTCTTCAGGGCAGAGTTCATACCAGCGACACTATGCTCAGTGCGTATCCAGGAGCTACTGCACCTACAGAAGGGCAACCTGACTGTGGCCCAGTACTCGACAAGGTTTACCGAACTCTCCCACTACTCCACCGACATGGTATGACACCCTTTCTTTAGGGCCCAGACCTTTGAGTAGGGAATCCAACGGGATATCAGGGCGTCAATGATTCCTCTCAACATCCTGACACAGGCTGGAGTTCTAGAGTGATCTCTACTAGTGGAGAGATTACTAGCCAAGTAGGCACCGATGGTGAGAGCCACCACCGGATGAAAGGTGGCTGGGTCATCTATAGTAGGCAGTAAGAAGATAACACAGAGGCCCAAACAGGCCATACCTTCTGGAGGAAAACCCCAGGATTTAGGGTCGGAGGTTTGGAGCTCGCGAGGAAGAGGAGGTCAGATAAGGGATAGAGTTTGTTACTCATACGGTGAGTAGGGACACATGGCTCGTGATTTCCTGACCCGCTACAAAGAAGATCAGAAGATGATCGAGGGACCACCAGGGAAAAGTCATAGGTTTGAGTGAGGAGGTCCACAAGGTGGAAGATGTGGTAGGGGAGCAGGCTAAGCGGTAGGTGGTGGACGATGGTTCGAAATACTACCTCCACCACCCTCAGGCGGTCCACCACAGGCTTAGGGAGTCGACAGATAGGGGTGAGCTCAACTTCAGGCAATGGAGGCCTATGACCATGGTGCTCCAACGATTATTAGAGGTACGATATGTATCTTATCTACCTTATATGTAGTTATTATAGACACATGGGTTAGTCAATCTTTTCTTTCTATGAACCTCGTTCGAGAATCTAAGATTCCGGTGGAGCCTTTGGCTCGATCCTTACAATTAGAGACTCCTACAGGAGGGGATTTGATGATTACACACTGGTTCCAATAATGTGATATTACTATAGGAGGCGAGAGCTTTGGTTGGGATCTCCTAGTATCAACATCGAGGCCTTACGACATCATCTTGGGTATGGACTTGTTAACTACAATCCATGATCAGATCAACTATTTTAGGCGCAAAGTGCGGTGTTTCTATGAGGACGGGACCAAGTTTTCCTTCACCAGTGAGAAGAGAACCTTTGCAGAACATGAAGGAATTTCTTATAGGAGGGTGCAAACAATTAATCACTAGTTGGCTAGCCTCATCCTCAGTGTGGTGGACGAGTATGAGGATGTCTTTCCTAAGGATGTTCTGGGACTACCTCCTCATAGGGAGGTAGACTTATTCATCGATCTATACATAGGGATGACACCGATGTCCACACCAACATATCGGATGTCTCCTATAGAGAATCATGAGTTAAGGGTATATCTAGAATAATTACAGAGGAAGGGGTTCTTAAGACCTAGTGTTTCTGCATGGGCAGGCCCAGTGTTGTTTTCCAAGAAGGTAGAAGAGAGCTTGAGGCTATGCATGGACTTTCGATGCTTAAACCGGGTGACTGTGAAGAACAAGTATATACTACCAAGGATTTATGACCATTTCTATCAGTTGAAGGGAGTGAGGTGGATCTTGAAGATCGATCTTAGATCAGGCTATCATCAGATTTGGTTACGAGATGAGGACGTAACTAAGATAACATTTATATATCAGTACGGACACTAAGAGTTTTTGGTGATGAATTTTAATGTGAAGAATTCCCCAACGGTGTTCATGGGACTCATGAACAAGATCTTACAGCCTTACCTCAATCGTTTTGTGGTAGTCTTCATTGATGATATCTTGGTGTACTCAGCATCGGAGGAGGAGCACGCTACACACCTACAGATAGTTCTAGATACACTCTGAGATCACCATATTTATGGTAAGCTCTCAAAGTTCCAGTTCTATATTCAGAGGCCCACTTTCTAGGACACATCATCTCGGAGGATGGAGTTGCAGTGGATCCAGCAAAGATAGAGGTGGTGCTTTCTTGGGAGCCAACCAGGAGCGTGATTGAGGTGCAGAGTTTCTTGGGGTTGACTGGGTACTACCAGAGGTTTGTAACTGAATTTTCTAGAGTAGAAGCACCCTTTTTAGATTTGAAAAAGAAGGGAAAACCCTTTATATGGACGGAGAGGTTCTAGAAGAGTTTCCATGAGCTTAGGTGGAGGCTGACGAGTGCCCCCATCCTGAGACTACTAGAAGAGGTCATTGGGTATGTAGTATTTTGCGATGCATTAGGGACCAGACTGGGTTGTGTCCTAATGTAGGAGCGAGAAGTGATCGCCTATGGCTCAAAGCAGTTGAGGCAACATGATCAGAACTACATGAACCATGAACTGGAGTTAGAAAAAGTGGTATTTTCCTTAAAGATGTGTCAACCCTACTTGGTGGGTGAACGATTTACCATCTACTCCGACCACAAGAGACTTAGGTATATCTTCTCACAGAAAGACCTGAACTAGAGACAACAAAAATGGATGGAGTTCCTCCAGGACTATGACTTTGAGATAGTCTATACTCCTAGGAAGGGGAATGTGGTGGCTGACACAATTAGCAGGAGGTTTGGTTTGTAGCTGTTGAGTGAGGTGACAGAGCAGATAGCTGCGATACAGATATCCTTCATGGATGATGATGGAGTAGCTTACCTCCAGTCTACGACTGTCACTCCACCCATCCTTGAGTTAATTAGGGATACACAATTTTTGGATGTTGACTATGAGGCCCGACATGCTCATATATCCTTAGGATAGGCTCCTGATGGATTTTTGATAGGTGGGGAGCATGTCATACTTTTCATAGGACACAACATAGTACCATTTACATTACAAGAGGAGTTGTTGAGGGAGTTCCATACATCCCATTTGTCCATACATCCTCATGTGGCAAAGATGTACCCTGACCTCTGACATCAATACTAGTGGACATGGATGAAGAAAGTGGTGGAAAAGTTCATTTTACGATGCCTCACTTTTCAGCAAGTGAAGGCTGATCATTAGGTCCCAGAAAGATTGAAACATCCACTTGAGGTACCAGAATGGAAGTGGGATGGTATCTCCATGGACTTCATGACAGGGTTACCACACATGTCTAGGGGCCACAACTCTATCTGGGTGATTGTTGACCAACTCACCAAGTCTACTCACTTCATACCCATATGGAAGTAGGGATCAATAGAGGGATTGGGGTGACTCTACATCCAGGAGATAAAACGACTTCACGGGGTTAATTCGACAATCGTCTCAGACCATGTTGCACACTTTACATCTCGGTTGTGGAAGGGGTTTTAGGAGGCATTCAGGACTCAGTTGCACTTGAGCACAACTTTTCACCCCCAGACAGATGGTCAGACATAGCGGGCCATACATACCTTGGTGGACATGCTTCATGCTTATGTCCTAGATTCTGGTCATAGTTGGTAGGACCACCTACCACTAGGGGAGTTTGAGTTCAACAATATCTACCACTCCACCATTGGCATGACACTATTTGAGGCCTTGTACGGGCAGCCATGCAGATCACCTCTATGATGGACATACCTAGGGGAGTTAGCACTCATGGGTCCAAAGTTGTTATGGGCTACCACTGAGAAGGTGAAGATCATCGAAGAGTGGATGAGGACTATAAAGAGAATACATAAGTCGTATGATGACAGGATACAAAGACCCTTGGAGTTTGGGGAGGGAGACCATGTTTTCCTTTGGGTCTCACCCTGATGGGGATTATGGAGATTTGGCTGGGGCAGAGAGATATCTTTGAGGTTCATCAGACCTTTCTAGATTCTCAGTAGAGTTGACGAGGTGGCATACCACCTAGATCTTCCCCCACATATGCATCGAGTTCATGATGTTTTCCATGTGTCACAGCTGAGGAGGTAAGTGCATGATCCATCGCACGTCATCGACTGGGAGAGCTGGACGTTGACGATGGGGTGATGTTTTCAGAGTTCCCGATGGAGATAGAGGATCGATAGGATCAGGTCCTTTTTGGAATGTCGATTCCTTTGGTGCACGTTCAGTGGAATCATGGGAACTTCCAGGATAGAACATGGGAGTGAGAGGCTCAGATTCATGCTCAGTACCCCCATTTTCTTGATTAACTTTTGTTTTGGATTTTAGGGATTTAAATCCCTAAGATGGGGAGAATGTAATGTCCCAAAATTTCTGTGTAATATTTTTTAAATTATATTGAATTATTACGAGACCTCACGCTTTGACGACACGTGATTCAGAGGCCTGGGGTGCCTAGAATGTAATTTTGAACTTATTTTAAAGAACATTCAGTAAAGACACGAGTTGGTTTTTCTAAATTTTTAACCAGTGTTCAGATTGAAAATTTGAGGGCACCGTTGAACTCGGAACACGAGGATTCACCTAGAAAAGAATTATCCTTGACCAAAAAGGGTCGGATGGAAAAGTTAATTTTCAGACTTTTAAAAAAATAATAAAATAACTTAGAAAAAAAGTTATTTTATTTATTCTCTTAACCATTGAGTGGAGGATGGTGGCATTGTAGTGCGACAATGAGATGATGATGATGCACAATTAAGGAAGCCCCTTAATGGCTCATTGTGCAAGAATAACGATGCAACTTCTCAGCATAACAGAAACATTGTGACGTGTTTTTTTATTAAACTAATGCATTGGAAAGTTGGGAATTAAACTGTGGGAAATTCTCTGATGAACCTTAGGTGAGTCTCCTCTCCAGCAAAGAATGAAGAAGGCTGTCAGAACATCATCGACTTTGACGTACCTCGAAGAATGAATCCTGGAAGTGATGAATGACATTGAACTCTTAAACCCTCGAGGACAGAATGATATGGAAATGAATGCCAAATTATGTAGGGGTTTGATTTTGGTTTTATGATTTCACCATTCTTATTCCAAATGATGAATGTGGATTAACCTACGAATAGGTTAATCCGTGAATCGTTCATTTTTGTGGGAGGGTGTCGTTTTGGGTTTTCTATTCAGGATTAATTTTATTGTTGATAGAATTGTAATCCGAAGACTTCACTGATTTAAACCTCTAATGTGGATGGTGCGAGCTGACACAAACAAGGCCTGACCCCCCTGTGCCTTGTGTATTCTTGGTGGAAAATTTTTTAAACGACAACAAGATGAGTTCGAGGCCGTTATAGTGAAGGTGGAAGCACTACGGTCCCATAGGCATAGACAGTTCATAAAATGGACCACCAGAGCAACTCCGATGGCCTGTAGAAGGAACCGCTGGCACACTGGTGCTGATAGCTACAGGTGGAGAGAGGCTGAACCCCCTTATGTGTAGAGACGTGGTGTAGACCGGCACCGCGTGGAGGGAATGACATGTGTCCAGGCTGCTCGAGCCAGCTGGCGTCACGTAGTCGAAGATCACATGCGGGAGTCCGGAAAATCGGATCGGCTGACCACATCAAAAATCCATAGTCTCTTAACCATAGTGGAGAAACCTCCCTGCGTCAACCATGGGGTGAGCTGGGGAGCCAGACACAACCGCTTGCCATGTCCCAGTTGGAACGAAGGCCGGTCTGCCTCCAGCGGACTGGGCAGACCCACTCCAGTGGGCTAGAACCGCACCAGTGGGCCAGACCCATGGACCAATGAGCCGTGACCCAACAGAAAGAACCCAAGCCAGGATGGGTCCGGGTATGGTCAGTCTGACCTGGTCAGATGAGACCCGTACCCCACCGACCCCTTTTTGGAAAAACGTCAATAACTAACAGCCCGGACATCTGATTGACACACCGTCTGTGGAACAAGGACCCTTGCAATGAGGCATTCCTTCTGAAATACTATGGGAAAGTTTTTAAGAAAGTTGGAATACATCCAGGTTGGATCAGACTCAAATCCAACCAGGCCCTTTTTACAAAAATGCCCATATCTTACAGACTGGACGTCCGTTCGATGTACTGTCTGTTGCGTTGAGACCCTTACGATGAGATGATCCTTTGGGTTACTATATGTGGGACTTCATTATAGTTGAGGTAAGACTGATGGCTTGAATATCAGATTCTTTATAAATCAAGCATACTAAGTGTGAGAATCCAGTGACTGGCCGTAACATGAAGAATGAAGAGAGACCCTTCATGGATCAACATAAGAGAGACCCTTAATGGATCAAAATAAGAGTGAATCTTTGTGGATATGCATAAGAGAGACCCTTCGTGGATCAGCTAAGAGTGAACCTTTGTGGATCATCATGAGAGTGACCCTTTGTGGATCAATAGTAGCATGACCCATCATGGATTAACCATAGAGAAACCCATCATGGATCAGCAGCAGACCGACCCTTCGTGGTTAAACATCAGAGAAACCCTTCATGGATCACCAGTAGAGTCTCTAAACAAAATAATATGATCTATCATTATGAATAATCATATTTACTTTTGTACTTAAGTTATACCTGGTGTGATCTGTATCCTTTTCTTTGTGATTCACTTCGTGATCTTTCTTTGTGGTATTTTCCTTTGTGGATTTCTATGAGACCAAAGTTGGTCTCAAGGTATCTACTGAGTATTTTTATACTCATACCTTCACGGTATTCACCCATACATATTGTGTCTTATGCGAATGATGGAAAACTTTTACTGAGACTTTGGAGAGCCAGGGCTAGACGGTGCTTGGAGGTGGATCAATAGACGTGGTGTACTACAGTGACATTTGATAGTGAGTTGTACCTACCCTTCAAGTAGGATCCTTGGAGGATGACCTCCAAAGATTGTACTTATTTTTCTATACTTTACTTTTAGTTGGGCTTGTATTCTAGCCCATTTACTTTCAGTTTACACCTTTTACTCTTAGTGGTGGTACTTTTTGGCGGTTGTATCACTTTCTTTCCTTTGTGGGTTTCTTTGTATAGTATGCCCTGTCTGTGTGTGTATAGGTTTAAAGGAAATGACTTCCCTTTTTGGGATATTCATTTCCGGTGCTAGTCACCTACCCCTGGACTATGGAAGGCAGGGTTAAGGTAGTCATGACATGAGCCCCAAGGGATGGTTTTTGAGATAAAACCTCCTGAGGGGTGTCTAATAATATATATTATGATGAAACTTAAACTTATAAACCCATGATTTAATCCATAAATCTTAAGTTAATATTACTCAGAGACATATATGCTTCTAAAAATAACATAATACTCAGATGTTTTATGATTCTTACAACCCAAATACAACTGAGAAAGTACTTCTACAAAATAATCCTTGAATCTTAATACATAAATACTTTAATCCTTCCACTTCAATGATTGACATGGAATAGGTATTTACTTAGTATATATGTTAATTCTTATGTTAGGGCACTGAGTTGTATGATTCCCATTTTTCCCACACATAATACATTTAAATCCTTAAAAATTTATCACTCTATGACCTTCTTTTCCTTACAGATAACATCTTCACCTCCATTTTTGATATTCTTCTAAGTTCTTCTTCCCACCTATTGACATGTAGGAAGATGAATATTATTTCCTCTATGTTCATTACCACATGAAATTTTATAAAATTTTATCTTCCTCTTATTTTATGCTTTAGGAATATCCCTGAATTTCATGTTGTTAGTTATATATCGTGATAGTTGATTAGGCATAATAAAAATATCTATCCCTCCATTAATCATCCAATTTGGTTGTCATGGTCACCAAATTTCAATTAGATTTAGTGTTAACATGATTATTTCTGGTTCCAACCATTGACTTAAACCAAAAATCATAGTGTGAGTAAAAATATTCCTAGTGGGAAACCACATAATAATAAAAAATCACTTATAAGATGTATAAATCATGACACCTTCTTTTTAATCTATGATACATTTTTTTTATCCTATTCCATTTATATTTATCATCTATTTAAATCCTTCATGATGGTTTGTAAAGATTTTGTGAATTTATAAATAATATCCTTTGGGTGTGTTAAACCAAATGTGTAGAAAGGCTCATTTTCATACACCAGGTGATGACCGAGTACAACTCAATACACCCTTTTTGGAGTTATTACCCCTAGGAACATCTATACTATTTCTAAATCCACTTGTAGTATCTAAACATGGATTTAATTATATGGAAGCCACATTCTCTATCCTTTACTAAAATTCCAGGACATTTTCCAATATTTTGAATCATCCTTAGACTTATTATTAGAGAAATCCCTAGACATATCCTTATAAATATCCCTAGGGATCTCACTAAAGTTTACTCATCCCAGTTTCCAAAGGTTTACTAAAATTTTCCTCTGATACCAACTATAGCAACCTAGTATTTTAATACATAGATATTTCATATTTTTAGATGAATATTTAATACATTACACAATATTCACATAAGGATTATAATATTTTAGTGTATTTGGAGAATAGGTACACAATCTTATAATTTAGTGAAATATATTCAATATCTCTCATAAATATCTCCCCCTTTAGAACTCATACAAAATATACCCTACTTAAAAACTTTCTTCATAACCTAGGGAAAGGAAACATAAAAAAGGGTGGGTTTATATGCTAAATAAGGGTAAAAATGTAAATACATAAACAAAACGTGAGTATAAGGGTATGGGAACATGACTATAACATTTGAAAACCATACCCTTCATATCAAAGATCATAATAATGAGTCGTGGAATAAATATCAATAGATCATAAGACATGAATCATAAGAAAATAAAATAACATGATCCATGAGAGCATATAATTTTCATAAGACATAAATTTTTGGTTTACAAATAAGCATAGAAAATCTTATGTCAAGGATATCTACCAAGAAATTCATAACATTTCTGGATTGGGATAACCAACTATGTACCTACTTTGGGCTTCAGATGACCTCCCATGTACCCTATTTTGTTCTTAAGATAACCTCTCGTGTACCCTCTTTAGGGCTTCGGATAACCCCCATATACCATTTTAGGTCATATAACATTAATCATTACACAATTCATTGGAGGGAGATATAGGTTCCACCCATCACATAATCCATCCATTTATGTTCCACAAGATTATTGAATATTCAGCATATCAGGACCCATGAAAATAAATGGGTTAGATAAATAATTTCATCATCAAATAACCATTGGAAAAGAAATGGTTTTCATAATCATTTCATCACAACATAACCCATATAAAAGATATGGGTTTAATTAAAATTTCATCATATCATAAATTATAGAAAAGTGATAGATTTTATAATCATTTAATCATCTCATTAAAGAATAAACTATGGAAAAATAAATGGGTTTCATAAACATTTTTTCACGGTATGAACCGTGGAAGAGAAACTAGTTTCATAAACATCTTGTCATCATAAACCATTTAAAGAAAGAATAAGAATGGTATCCTTGGTTCATATCCCCAGTAAAGCATAAGTTACATCAAAGGATTCCATATTAAATGGAAAATAATTTTCAAAGATCACTTGGAAGATTTCTTGAGGAAAAAAAATTTTCATTAAAAATCAGTTTTTAAAATATAAAACATTTTGGAAATCATTTTCTTTGAAAATATACTTGAAAACTTATAAAGGAAACTCTAAAAATCTTTTAAAAAATTTCTTGAGTAAAATATCATTTCCACTTTAAAAATAATTTTTAAAACATAATTTTTTTTAAAAATCCTTTTCTTTGAAAATAAACTTGAAATATTATAAAGTAAGCTTCAAATAAAATAATGGTCATGACAATGGAAAATTCCATTCACTCCATACACAAAGATTCATTTCACATTTTTGGTAAAATCCAAACGTTTATTGTCTTGGAAAATGACAGGAATATTCCATTTATATTTTTTAAAAAATTAAAACATGGGTAAAAATTTATTTATTAAATAATTTTAAAAAAATTTAAAAATATTTTTGATTTTTTAGAAAACATGGTTTTGGAAGAAAAATGGGTTTTGACTGAAAAGATAATTTTATTTAAAAACATTCTTTTTGAACTATTGAGTACATAAAGAGAGAAAAATGAAGGGAAAACATGTATTCTCATGAAATAACTATAGGGTAATAAATTTCATGAGTTTCTTGATACATGGATCATAATATTTTATTATCAAAAACATAATCATAAACAATCATGATAAATAATGAGATTGCAACATAAAATAATTACCACTTCGATAAATTTTAAACATAAGATACATGAAATAATATAATTAAATGAAACTTAAAATATTGTTAGGATTAATAAATTATGTATATTACATATTAAAGGTTCTCTATATACACTTTGTACAAGAAGATAGGTCCATAACATAATCATATGACTCAAAGAAGGAAAATTGAGACAAAAATCCCTTATCGACTTGGTAACCTTTGAACCATAAAATCCATAAAAGAGATATCATAAAATGGATACTTAAATACCAATAATTTTAATTATAATAATCATAAAACACATTCATGGTCAGTATATATACCACATAAAAGAAACACTTGGTGAATATGCCATGCATCTTAGAGAAAAATAAAAGTGAGATGTAAATCCTTTACCGATTTAGTAATATTCTGAATCATAAGCCCCAATAAAGAATAAAATAAAATAAAACTTTAAATATCTTAAAAATTAATATATTCATGATATAACATGTTAAATTTTTAGTATATACACCACTAAAAAGAAATATGTGGTGAATTTTCATATGTATCCAAGAAATAAAATAGAGAGTAGAAATCTCTTACTGTAAGTCTCAACTTACTTTTTAATCTTCAAAACTACTATATAATAAATATAGGTTTATAAAAAATCTATTAAATAACCAAAATTATATATATAATACCGTATATAATTTACCTATGTCCTTTTATTACCTATTTATTAACAATTCCATGTTAAATTCTAATTTTGGGTAATAACTGCTTTGTTTTTCATATATGTTTTGTTTTTTTTATTTCTGGTCCTCTTACTTTGAATGTGGAACCATAATATAATGAATAATAACCATGAAATAATTATAATATTTATACATAAATTATACTTTTAATACTAATCATGAAAGATGTTTTTGAGAAATGAAGTACGTTACGATCATGGAGACGATAGGCCGCACATACACATGAGTAACATTTCAATTTTTCAACAATATTATCTTTCAAAAATGATAATAATATCATAAATACCATGTTATTTCTTTAAATATACTTATATATATTATCCATGTGGTTTTCTGATGAAAAAGGGTCACTCTCTTCGTGAAGGTGGTAGTCCACAAGCAAACGAATGACGTTATCATCTTTCAGTGAGTGAAAAGGTAAGAAAGAAAATGATATATTACCCTTTTAGAATGATAAATATGAAATTAATATCATAATTATATCATTTATATCATAAATATTCATTAAATATATCCTTATTATGTTCCATGTAAAGCATTAGTGAAAACAAATCACATCACCTCACAAGGCGGTAGTCCGCCGTACACAGTAGTGATGTTATCGTATCCCCTGCGGGATAAAAAGTAAACAAATATATATTATATAATTACTCAATAGGTATAATTATTTTATAAATATAACATATATATATATATACTTTATATTCATCATAATACCCAACTATGAGAGGTGGTAATAGAAAAACGAATGGCATTGGTTCGAGAGGCATTAGCCAGCCATACACACGAACTATGATTTCGTAATCCATTTGATGGAAGTAGATATAATTTTAGGTCAATAAATTAACATAAAGACATATCATTATATGTAATATACATATGTTATTATATCATCATGGTTTAATAATAATTTAAGGAGGTGGAGGAATAAATAAAATAAAACACTCGTTGAAGAACATTACATCTTCTTCAGGTAACCTCTTTTGGTTTTCACAAAAAGCCTTAATAGGTTGGATTTATGATCAAAATAATTATTCTAGGATGATATTATGGAATTTTTTAAGTTATTTTTTTAGGTATTGGCTGAACCAAAGGTTTTTATGGTGTGGATAAGTGAGGGGAGGGGTGGCCTTTAATAAGTGAGGTGAGTGACTCACATGTAATTTAAGAAAAGAAAAAGTTTACCCATGTTTCTATCATGAAAAAGGAACAAAAATGGATTATTATCGATCATTAGACATTATAGGGACACAATAAATCAATAAATATATTTTAGATAAGTTTTTAGGTCATTTTAATCCTTATTGTTTTTAATTTAACCCCTAATAAACCCATTTTAACCTTAATTACAATAACTAAATTAAAATTATTAGATAATATAAATATTGATGATTAAAAATATGGAATTATTTTTTTAAAATTAAATTAACATAATTTGAAAACATATATTTAAAATTAATCCCACAGACGCGACAAGAAATTGGGTTTTCAAAGAGAAAATGTTCAAAAGTTTATAAAGTTTTTATATCTAATTTCAATATGAAATTGATTCCAATGAACTAAATTAGATTAAGACACACACACACACAGATATATATATATATATATATATATATATATATATAAAATTTAACTAATTTTACTTTAAAATCAATTTAAAATATAATTTAACTTTATAAATAATTTAAACAGAAATGAAAATTTCAATTAAAATTCAGTATTTTTCACTATTCATCAAAAAATTACTATTTTTAGAAAATTCTAAAAAATTAACCCTAAGATACTTATGATATAATGATTTAAAATTTTAATTTAATTGTTTAAAATAAATTTTATAAAATTTTCAAAAATTAGTTTTAAAATAAGTGCGCAAAAAAAGCGACAACTGGTTTGTTTAATTTATTAAGGTGAAATATGGATTTATCATTATCTATTATCTATAAAACACATAAGATGAATTTTAATTACTTTATTGAATATATAATATATACATTTCATTTAAAATCATTCACCAAAATTGGTTTTTTTAATTTATTGAGGTGAAATATGTTTGTTTGCATAATTTTTTTCAGAGAAAGATCTTTTTTTTATTTTCAAATAGTTTTGATTTACATTTTTAACTAATTGAAAACCAGATAATTTTTTAATATACATGTGTAAACCATATATTTTCATAATTTAGTTAATTCTGTTCATACCTACCATTCCAATGGCTAGGTGATAACTATCATATTAAATAATAATATTTTAATAATAAGACACATTTCATTTAAACTGAGTGCTACATATAATGTAAGATAAACTTAGTATTGAATTTCATGCAATCTAAAATAAGTGTTTTTCATAATGAAAAAATTATAAAATTTTAAATTTATTTAAAAAAATCACAAAATCTTAGGGTGTTACACTCTTAGAGTACATGAATTTTCCTCTAGCTTCTCCCTGGAATAGTTCATGCTATGCAACAAAATAAATTTCAAAATATTTGTCACATAATTTTATTTATAAATGTTTCTTTTTATAAAACTCAATAATTAAGAATTTTCATAATACATAATGGGTTTTAATCCAAAACGAGACCAAATAATCTTTTGGGTATATCTTTAACAATAACATTTAGTTTTAATTCAAAAAGAATTTTCTTTCCACAACTGGGTATGAATATTATCATTTATATTCATTATATATTCCCAAAATTTGATATAAATTATTCTTGTATTTCTGAACCATTAATTAAGTTTATAATATCATAAAAACATTAATTTCAAAATAAATAATCTCTCGTTGTGTCCAATAGAACATTCAGATAAATTTATAGGTAACACTTAATACAAAAAAGTTCAAATTGAATCTATCCACTTAGAAATAAGAATTTAGGAAATTATAATTATCGACATAGGAATCATCCTTTCTTTTGGAAGAATTTAGATTTACTTCTTGAAGCCATGTGCTTCACCCAACCGACCCATGAATCACCCTTCCTTAACTCCAATGAGAATACACCATACTTATAAAAATGTTTCATTCATTATTTTACTAGTTTGAAAACAATATAGTATTTAATACCCAATAAGTAAAATAAAAATATGAAAATTCATTATGAATATATTTTAAGTAGATAAAACTACTTGAATCTTGTCAAATTTATCTCAATTCTATTTTAAATTACCCTTTCTATCCACTTGAGAAGAAAATAACATCCTATTCACCACACTCCCTCTAAGTCTTCTATATCATTGAAATATGTAGTAGAGGCACCACTTACTATTAAATATTAATTGTATTTGTGACCCTTTCCATTAAATTTGTTCATCATAAGGGTTGTGGAAGTGATTTCCCCATAACTCTTATTTATCTAGTGAAGCTACATCAAAATATTTCAAATTTGTTCATCCCATAATTCTAGATGAATAAGTAGAACCTGTAAGGAAAGGATGATATTATGATATTAATGAAAAATATATATATAGATGCCAAATTTTACTAATTGATCAATTTAATTATGTATAATGAAGTCATGATCAATAGATAAGTACCCTCTTTATGTTTACACTATTATAATGTATTGACAATATCATTCATCCAAAGCCTCTCTTCTTCTAAAAATATAGAAGATATGATATCATGTTATAAACATCCAATTACATATTTTACATTTTTATTTCTATAGATATAACTATTATTCTAACACAATAAAAAATTAATGCATCCCCATATACCTCCTATAGGCATCATTCTTACCTTCTCATACTCTATGAGGTGGCTTAACAAGTGCAAAGAATTCCAGCATATATTAAAAATTTTCCTATATTAGTTTAGTGTCTAAAAAATCTATACCACTCTAATAAATTTGTGTTGGTGAGGACATGGTATTTTTAAAAATAATCATAGTGTTAAAATTATTCCACTTACCATATTTAATTAAAATTATATTTTATTTTTATTTTGATTACTAAAAGATATGACATAATAATTTTTTATTTGTTAGTCTCCCATTATTTTATAAAACACCAATATCCATCACCATTAGTTTTTGAATATCCTGTCTTATGGATATTCTAGTGTAAAGGATTCATATCTCCCTTCCCACAACCCAAATGGAGGCTTGACTTGCTATTTGAAGGTATTTAGATTAGCATAACTTTCCAACTGCATTATCATTCAACTCCTAGATCTATTGAGTGATATCCCCAATCCAAAAATCTTGTAATTGGATTTACTCAACAATTTCCTACTAGTAACACTATATATTATAGAGGTGATTAACTATTAATAAAAACTAGGTTAATTTAACCCAAAAATCAAGATAAAAATTCTTCAATAATTGAAAGCACCCCAATAGAGGTTGGTGAAGCACTTTGAACTATGGTTCAATTTCTACCTAAATAGTGGAAGGTTATACTGAATTAATATTCTAATTGTAAGGATTTTATCTTTTATGATTAAATTTCCCATTTTATCTGATTACATGCATGTTCATATTTTTGGAGTTTGTGCCATAGAACTAACTTCAAAGTACTTGATTAAATGTATTCAATGTATTGAATATTAGTGATTTTTCTTATCACATCATGATTATTCCTCTTCATGATATAATATCTAATAATTTACTATAAATATATGTCACACTGAAAGGTTATAACAGATCCCTACTATGATGAGAACCTAGAGGTTCCATGACAGTATTTTGAATAAATATTATGTAGTTGATTGATATCATTTTATGGGACACAATTGTTATAGGATATTAGGGGTGGAGACTTATAGAAATTTGGTTGACCCTATCATGGTGTGACCCATTAGTAATTTCTAGAGAAATAGATTATGAGAAAAAGACCATACAGTAGGAAATACACATTTATATGTGTTATTGGGTGTTCATATCTATGAACATGTGTATTAATACATAGACTTTAAGATTATCACTAATGAATACCATAATATATGTATATATTGATAAAAAAACTTGATGAAATATTCTCATGATGAAGTAGGATATTCTGATCACATCTTGAGTGATATTTCATTATTGGATAATGAAATAAATAATTTATCCCTTCTATCCCTTAACCAAAGTTAATATATCAATCCCTTTGATGCTAATGGAACTTCCTAGATAAATAAATTTCCACGGTGTTAAATGGGAATGTTCAATTCTGATGAGTAAAATAAAGAGACATAGAACACATAGGATGATGACCCTATCAAGAAACTTGTTTGATTAAGATATATCATGATAAAGGGATTATATTTCACAGTAAGTGTTTATAGAAGGTTATATGTTATTCCAACATTAACTTCTTTCTCTATAGAAGACTTGGCATGTTCCTAAATCTTAACCTTGGACTTTAAGTGTCTCTATATATTTCCATTGATAAAAAATCCTAGAGTGTTATACCCTAATCATATCCAGAATGTTAGTTAAAAATAGTATTTAATTTTATAAGTTAAAATAAATATTATTAATATTTTTGGTTTTATAATTATTTAGGTTTAGTTGATCTCTAAAATTTAATGAAGAGTTATTCAAAAGAATAAGTGAGTTAAATAATAATGATAAATATTTATTTGTAAGTTTTGGTGAATATAATATTTATTATATTTATCGATGAATAATGTAGTGTTATTTATCTGTTTAATAAATAGTCATTAATTCATGGTTTGGTAAATGCTGAGGAGTATTAGTGGGATGAGTTTAAAGGTCTGGTTAGAAATAACATAAATGATATTTATTTTTTATTATGTAATGTACATATAAATTGAATAATAATCATTGTGTTATTATTAGACATGAGGTTTACTAAGGATTAAATGAATGTTAAGGGATCTATGTGAAAATAGTTAACCCTAAACCCGCCATAATAAATATCTAATTATACCACATTCCATAGATAGAGTTTTTGTGCATAATGGAAGGAGATAAGATCTCCTAAGACCGAGAGAGAGTTATAGATATCTAGAGTGTGCTCTCTACTCCTCTTCTCCCAATCCATCAAGAGAACACTAAGAATTCTTCCAAGAGAATTCTATTGTGATCAACCACGAATGAGACAAGCAATTGGTACCAATCGTGATAGAACCTGACAATTATACGATGGAGTTAAGATATTGAAATACATGTTTGGATCACTGTTAGAGGGATTTTTCACTTGGATCCTATATCACAATGACAGTATAATAAGATTAAGTCAACCAAATCATCAACCAAAAAATAATTACAAGTTCATGTAATTCTAGATCTACTTATAAATTAATTATAAATTATATGTGATAACCCTCTTCTAGTTCATGTGTTTAAAAAATTCATGTAATATATAATTTAAATTCATTTTTCATGACATCATTCTTAAGGTATAATAGTTATTATTCATAAATTATGACTGAAATCCAAGTTGGGAATTCTATACGGGTGCTTCTATTGCACTCAAAACCTAAATGTGGGATTAAATGGCCACATGATTAATTTATAATTATTTATTAATAGTTGATTGAATGATATGTGTTTTAAATTTATTTTACTTCAGATATATTCATTCTTAGAATCTAAACATATTTTTCTCTTCCCTTCTTCATTCTCTCTCACATTACCAATAAACACGACAAGTTAAAATGAAGAGATATCCAAAAAACTTCATAAGAAGATTACAAATGTTTTTTCTAGATAACACAAGCATACACAATTTAAACCCAAATCTACATTCCATATACCCATGTATCTTGATGTATCTCATGATGATATCAGATCAATCTGATAAAATCAGCCAAGTGATTTGATAAAAGCATATCAACATATAGATTTGGATAGGTCGACAAGTGGTTTGAAGAACCACATGTCTTGTAACATGTGTACATAAAGTGTAGTCCTCATGTATTTGTGATAGAGAACACAAGGGGTCCAAGTGTGTCATGTATCTTTTACATGACATGGGGATTGAAAAATCATGCAAATTTGAGGCCACGTGTTATATTATAAGGATACACACCATTTACCTTATACATATTCGCAACATGTGACATGAACGATCCCTAGGCATGTTTTGTAGATACGGGAAGAAGATATTACACACCATATAACCTAGAATATGACATATAGTCTTCTTCATCCAATGTATATAATTTAACAAAGTGATATGAATTTATTATATATTTACACATATTCGCATGTGCTCTATGTGTCATTTATTTGGCAGTACACACCATTTCATAGGATTTTTTATTATATATTAAATTAATTTCTATGTTAAATTCCAAATCTACAAGTTTTACATTGTCCCTTATTATAGTGTACTCTACACACATCAAGAGAAATTCATATAGTATAATTAAAATGTGTTTCATGTGTCATTTTTTTGACAGGACATGCTATATAATTACCTTTTATGTAATGTGTTTTGGATTACAAGGGAATATAAAAGTACAAAGATCATACTAGGTAGTTTGGATGAGTGCATTCCATTTCCTCCAAGTAAACTTGTGTACACTATTAATTTTAAATAAAATTAATTAATATAATTTGTTTAAAATTATGAATTATGATATTCTAAGGATTCTCAGATGGTATTAAGATAAGTTGAATTAATTTGAATAATTAATAGTATTTTATATTAATTAAATAATTAATTGAAGTAATTTATGGATAAATTGAAAATGTATGTTTTTTCATGTTGTGTGGATGATCATAAGAGTAGACCAGACATGTGTATGTTAATGGTTTCCTTTAAATTTATTATCAATAAATTAAAATAAGTGTCTTCATGTGCATGGTTTATTTTATGTAAACCCCCTTTATCTAATCCATTGGATCCCCTCACCTATGTGTGAGTAAGATAATAGTCAAAGATGGATCTACTAGGAAAGATGAGGCAGTCTAAGTCCCCAAGATGAGGAGAAACCAATTGAGGAAATACATAGGAGATGAGGTGAAATGATACAACATGAACTAGGATATAGTTCAAGGTATTTTCCCCTAGGATTGAGGGTTAGTTTATCATATGATGGATAAACTAGCCATTAGATAATATCACGATCACACCACTTATATTTTATTTATTTCACTTTCATGGTTGATTATTTAGGTTATTAGATTCTATATTATCACTTAATAAATGAATTAATTAGCATAAAGGATAGAATAAAATAAAACCGTGAGGCATGGTTAATCACTTCTGTAAAATCCACTTAATATTTATAAGTCATTTAATAAGATAAAATAGGGGTTTTACATGTAAGTATAGAAACCACTCAACTAAAATATTAATCCTACATAACCTTCCATTACTTGAGTTAGCATCAAAACCATAGTTAAAAGTGTTTGACCGGCTCAAGTAAGGGTAATTTCAATTACCGGGGAACTTTTAGATTTAAGTTTTGGGTTGACTTAAATTGGTTCTCTTAAAGGGTTGACTTCCCAAGAAGGACTTTGTGTAGCTAAGAGGCAAGATTTGGGGAAATATTTATCAAGGATTTCAATATTGGGGAGTACACTTAACATATCAAGGAACTATGAGTTAATGCAGTTGACAAGTTACATCTACCTAAAACCATTCAAATAGCTTGTCAAGATCAAGTATGGTTTATGATAAGGGAATACAAGTCTATTACACTAAAATTTCTATACAACATGAAATTATAAAACTAATGGTGAGGTTTATTAGGTTTTGAAAAAATAGTGAGATATTAATAAAATTTTTAATTTAATTTTATTAATCTGATTCGCTAATCAATAAAGTAATAACAATCTTCTATTAACTTTTATAGAAATGAAAAAACACATGAATTTGACTATATCATTTAAATATATACCAGAGAAGGATAAATTTATCATAGGTGTGAATTTTCAGGAATGGTATATATTCTTATGTGTTATACTACACCATGATCAGAAATTATACATGCCAGAAACCCCACTTTCGGAGTCACTTGCTAAAGAGGCTAGAGAGGAAGAAGTATCTCTCTATTCTTATGCATTATTCAAGTGAATGATTGGAGAGTCAGATCTACTTGGGGATTATGTATTCAATATGATTGGATACATAAAATTCTTATACATATTAGGGTTTAATATCTATGTTTATTTTCACATAGATATCATTATGCCCTCACCACCTAAAAACTTCTCTAGTTTCATTGTGAATTATAAAATGAGAAATATAGAGAAGACTCTTTCATAACTTATTACTCTTATTATACAAGTTGATAAATAATTGGGGTGTAGTAAATACATGATATTAATAGTAAATAATAAAATGAATAATTAGGAAAAGGGCCTAATGACTCATTCCAAGTATAAGCATCCAGGTCACCATTCATCCAAGAAGAAGAATATCCAGCAGAAAGAAAAGGAGAAAAACAAAGTTTATTTTTCATGTGGAAATAAAGGTCACTAGAATAATAACTACACCTAGCCAAGGAAGTAAGGGAAAGCTTTAGGCATATTCCTTATTAGGTGTAATATTTATATATTAACAAGTTGTTTATTAGATATTACATGTGGTGCTCAAATTTGTATCCAAATATAGAAACCAAGTAGATTTCAGAAGGTTTCCAGAGGTGAGGTGGATCTACGGGCTGCCAATGGTGTGATTTTAGCCACTCTTTCCAATAGAGACTACCACCTCACCTTAAAAACACGATTAATTTTAGTTTTAAATAACTATTATTATATTCCTAGTGTTAATAATAACATCATATATGTTTCTTATCTAAACAAGGATAGATTTATCTCGAGTTATTGAAATAAGTGTTTATTCTTATAAATATAGCATGTGTTATAGTATGGTATAATTTAATAACATCATTTATGTATTAAATTTAAAAAAATAAATATTGAAAATTGATAAAAAATCAAATTCATTAAACTCATTTCTCACCTTGTTGTGGTATCATCATCTTAGTCATGTAAACGAGACGCATTTGAAAAAGTTCTACCAAGATGGTTAATTAGACTCTTTTAAGCTTAAACCACTTGAAATATATCATGCTTTTTTTACAAGGAAAGATAACCAAACCACTATTTGGTTGTCAAGGTGAAAGTACCAAAAATAATTTAGAATTGGTACACATTGATTTGTATGAACCTTTTCAAGACGAAGCTAGAGGTGGATTCTCATACTTTATTACTTTCATCTACTACTTGAGTAGGTATGTTTAGATCTAATCAATGAGGTATAAGCCTGAATCCATATATAATTTCAAAGATTTCAATAATTAAGTTGAGAATCAAATTGGTAATAAGATAAAGAAACTTTAATCGAATTGAGTTGGTGAATATCTTATCCAAGATTTTATAGAATTTCTAAAGGAGTATGGAATTTTATCTCAACTCAATCCTCCTTACAACATAGTAGAATGATGATAGTGAAAGGAGAAACCATAACTTACTAGGAATGGTAAGGTTGATGATGATTTATTTAATACTTCCATTATCTTGTTATGGATATTAATTATACATGAAAACAAAATACTAAACTAAGTACTATCTAATGTGGAAAACAATATTCCCTTTGAGTTTTGGAGTAGAAATAAACCTTTTTTTTCATATATTTTTACACGGTGATGTGAAGTGTTTGTTAAGGATATATAAAGAAACAAACTATCACCCTAGAGAATGAAGTGTATATTTATTGGTTACCCCAAGGAAATGAGGGGATACTACCTATACGACCCCTTAAATAAAAATGTTATAGTTGCTAGGAAAGCAGTATTCCTTGAGGGGGAACACATACTCAAGAAAGATATTGGGAGAAATACCTAGTTCAAGGAAGTTTATTCTCAAGATATGCATGATTTGGTATGGGAACAGTTTCCATAGGTTGTAGTGAAATATATTGTTCCTGAAACACAAGTACTTCATAGGATAACCATAGAGTTTAAAGAACCAAAAAGATATGGTTTTCTAGTCATAGAAGATTGTGACTCATTATTTGTTGAAAATAATGAACCTATATCCAATAGGTATGAAGTATAGAGATAATAAGATACAATATGTAATTAATCCATTAGTTTTGAGATGGATTTCATGTATCATAACTATGTTTGGGTTCTGATCGATCTTCCAGTTGATGTAATGATCATTGGTTGCAAATGGATATTCAAGAGAAATATGGACATGGAAGGTGAGTTCAGTACCTATAAATAATAAATAATGGATAAATGGTTTATAAAACATCAAGACATTGACTATGATAAAACCTTTACTCAAGTTTCAATGTTTAAATCCAATATAATTGTATTTGATATTTTAGTTTTTCATGACTATGAGGTTTGGAAGATGGATTTAAAAATTGATTTCCTTAATAGGAACCTTTAAGAAGATGTGTATATAAAATAAATAGAAGGTTTTTTTGACTCAATGAAATGAAAAAAGGAATGAAAGTTAGGGAGATCCATTTATGTATTAAAGAAATAATCCAGGTCATGGAAAATTTAATTCGATAAAGCTATAAAAGAATTTGGTTTCATTAAGAATGAATGTAAGACATGTGTTTACAAGTGGTTTAGTTGGAGAATAATAATTTTCATAGTATTATATGTTTATGACATATTAATAATTATAAATAAGATACCAACATTAAAAGAGGTTAGGGGATGGTTTAAAAAGAGCTTCTCTATGAAGGATTAGGTGAAACAACCTATATTCTAAGTTTCAAGATCATGAGTGATAGATCAAACGATTTATTGAACTAAGTCAATGTCAAAAAATTGACCAGATACTAAAGAGGCTCATTATAGAACAATCCAAGATGGGATTGGTTCCAATGTCACTTGGTATACATCTTTCCAAGAATATGTGTCCTTAGACATAATATAAAAAGTAGATAATGAGTAAGATACCTTATACTTCTATGATAAGATCTATCATGTATGATATGTTATGTATGAGTCTTGATGTTTCCAATTCTTTGATCATGCTATGAATATATCAATCTAATCCTTGTTAAAAACATTGAACTAATATTAATAATATCCTTAAGTATCTAAGATGAAATAAGGATATGTTCTAGGTGTATGGAAGAGATGAAGATATAGTCATTAGGGCTTATACATATGATAGATTTTATATAGATTATAATGATCTGAAGTCACATTTATGATATGTCTTAATAGAGGATCTATGAGTTGAAATATTTTAAAATAGGAAGTTGTTACCAATTCTATTGCATAATATGAGTATATTGTAACTTTTTATGCATATAAGTAAATAGTTTGGATTTATAACTTTGTCCAAGATATTTATGTGGTGCCTAGTAGTAAAAACCCTATCATAATTTACTATAATAACACTAAAATGATGGATCTTTCCAATGATCCAAGGTCACATTAAAGAAAAAAGTATATTCTTTATAATATTTATATCTTGATGAATTTTTCTTAATGAAGTAAAGTTTTTGTGATAAGATTATCCATGGAGGAAAACATGGAAGACCCCTTGATAAAGGATCTATCTCAACATAGGGATGAGTATCATGTAATATCTAGTGGAATTAAGGTTTTTAACAATTGGATCTAGTGAAAGTGAGATTTTTTTGGAGTTTTTACCTTAAAAAAATATTCCAAGTACTTGATTACATGTATTAATTATCTTGAATATTAATTATGTTTCTTATTAGATCATAATTGTTACTCTATATGACAAAGTATGTGATAATTTCCTAAGAATATGATTCATACTGAAAGGTATAGTTATCCGATATGATGATAACCTAGAAGTTTCATGACAGTATTCAGGAATAAATGTTATGTAGCTAGATGATATCATTTGATGGGATACATATGATACATGCTATCAGGGGTAGAGACTCATAGGACTTTGAGTCACTTTCCCATGTTGTGAACCTGTGGTAATTTCTAGAGAAGGAGATTTTAAGAATGAGACCCGCCAGTAGAAAATCCACATTTATATGCGTTGTTGGATGTTCCTATATACATACATGCATATTGATACTTAGAATTTAAGATTATCATTAATGAATACCATAAGTTTCATACTTTAATGTATTAATGAAAAATATAATAACATATAATTGCAGTGAAGTAGGATATTTTGAGTGAATAATGAGTGATACTATGTTAATGGATAACATATGAAAGGATTTATCCCTTTTATCCCATAATGGAAGTTTATATCTTAGGCCCTTTGATGGGAATAAAACTTCATAGATAAATCCATATCCATGGTGTTCCATAGGAATGATCAATTCCAAGAAGTCAAAGAAAGAGTCATCAAACACATATGTTGATTACTCCAATATGTAACCTTATTGATTAAGATATATCATGATAAATGGATTATATTATACATTAAGAATTCATAGGATGTTGTACGTTATTGCGACATTAATTTGTTTCTGTATGGGTACCTTGATATGTTGCTAGATGATAACCTTGGACATTAGGCATCTCTGCCTATTTCTGCTGAGAAATATGTCTAGAGGGTAACACAATAAGTTTATCTAGAATCTCAGTTAAATTCACTATTCCATTTATCGAGATAAAATAAATATTATTCCTAATTTTTGGTTTAATAATTATTCAGGTTTGGTTGATCACTAAGAGTTAATCATGATTTATTTGAAATAATTAGTGAGTTAAATAATAATGATAAATATTTTTTTTCAATGTTTGGAAAATATAAAATTTATTATATCTATCAATGAATAATGTAGTGATATTTATTTGCTAAATAAATAGTCATTAATTAATGTTTTGGTAAATGTTGTGGAGGATTAATGGACTCAGTTTAAAGGTCTGATAAAAAATGATATAAATGATATTTATTTATTCTTAGGTGATAAACATATCAAGTGAATAATAGTTATTATATTATTATTAGACATGGGGTTCACTAAGTATTAAATGAATGGTAAGGGATTTATGTGCAAATAGTTTTCACTAAACCCACCATAATAAATATAGAATTATATCACTTTCCATAGACACACTTTCTATGCACAAAAAATAAATATAATCTCTCTCATTCCCCATAGAGATTTATAGAGATATAGAGTGTGATATATCCTCTTATTCTCTCCATACATTGAGAGAACACCAATAATTATTTGAAGATAATTCTTCTATGATCAACCATGAACAAATCAAGTGATCATGATCGATCATGCTAGCACCCAATGATTCTACTACGACATTCAAATATTGGGGTGCACATATGGATCAATGATAGAGGGATTTTTCACATGGATACTATAATTAAATGATGTTATAATGAGACTTGAGTCAACTGTATCATAAATGAATAAATAATTACAGGTTTAGAAAGTTCTAGACATGCTTATAAATTTGTTTTAAATTAAATGTGATGATCCTCCTCTTATGGTTTTAGTATTTAAAAAATTCTGGTAATGTATGATTTAAATCCATTGGTTATGATGTCATTCATCATTTAAAATAGAAATTATTCATAAATTAATTCTAAAACCTAAGTTGGACAACCCATACAATCGCTTCTATTATTCCCAAAACCTACAAATATTATGTGTATTTTACTTAAGTGACTAAATATGTCATTAGAAAATTTATGCACAATACAATTAATTTTAATTTTATCTTATATTATTTTTAATTCATTTATTTATGTGATCATGATAAAGCATCCATAAAGAAATTAACCATGAATCTTAATATAAATAAAACAATAAAAGTGGAATGATCATGAGTTTTCTTATTCTAATGGTTATTTTATGTAGAATATAATAAACTCACCCATGAACTTAGGGAAAAAACAACATTAACCATAACTTGGTTTGTGTTGTAGAATTCAATTTCTCTACCTATATATCTCCAAGATTTATTTCCCCTCTAATCTGAACTTGAACTACATCCACCCACCTAAGATCTCTACTGATTAAGATTTAATCACACACAAGTGGGGGGAACCAATAGATTAGTTACGGGTTTACATAAAACAAACCATGATCATGTGGGCCCTTACATAATGCGAAGGAGATGATGATACATAAAACATAAATTTAATTTAATAAATTATTACATAAACCATGTAGTAATAATAAATTAAAAGAAACCAATCACATGCAAAGGTCGGTCTAGGCTCATGATCATCTATATACATGAAACAACTACACCTTTTCAAATGGAAAAAATTCAATTCAATTCATACTTTAATTAAGATAAAATCACCTCAAATTAATCTAATTAATTATATCATTAATTAATTAATTAATTAATTAATTTTATATTATCTAAACAGTCCTTGGGACTCCACCATCCACAATTCTAAATAAATTAAATAAATTAATTTTATTTAAATTAAATAAGTATATGATGTGTAATTGGAGCCAAAACAAAGAGTATTTATGAATTTAATGTGGAATTAATTAGGAATTTAATATTATTTAAACCATTTATACATGGCATGTAACCCTATTTAATACCACAATTAATTTTATTTTTGTGTAAATTGTTTTACACGTGTACAACCCAGAACGACATGCACATCGCTAAAATTAATATCACTAAAAGTATTAAACACCATACATATATATATATTAATAAAACCCCACATGCGAATTAATCACATCACATGTGAATTTATTTCACCATATGAGAATTAATTAATTACTATACATGTGAATTAAATGCATCATTTGTGAAGTAATTACACATTATATGTGAATGAATTACACAGTACATACATTACACTATGTGTGAATTAATTAAGTGACCATCATGTAATTTTTATTAAAAACTTTTCATTTATAGTAATTACATGACCATCACATCATCTAAATTAAATACACTATGTGTGTATTTATTACATGACCATCAAATTGTGTGCATTAATTACTATGTTTCTTGACTTTTGGTCACACACGTCATGTAATAAATACATGATGTGTCTTTGACTACATGTTTTACACCATGAATATGCATGGACCATATGACGTATATGTGATTCACACATTGTGTTGTTTGTCATGTCATTTTCTAGCTTGGTCGGTCAACTTGCGGTGCGAATGTAATGAATTCCATGTGAATTTACTGCACAAAAAACCATATTTATCATATTCCTTCCTTGTTTAATTTACATTGGTACATGATGTATACCAACGAGATACATTTTGTGTAGTATTTTTTTATTTGGTTAGACCTCATAGAACCTCTTGATGGAATATTAAAATTTTATTCATGTTTTTTTAACCAGTTCTTGGTTATATGATTGATAAAAAATAAGTAGAAGATATTACATCAACATTGAAATTTAAATAATTAATAATCCGGAAATAAAAACTAAAAAAAATTTATATCATCAACGAATGATTAATAAATAATTATAAATTAATTATGTGACCACTAAGATTCCATTTTAAGGTTCCAGGAATAGTTGATGTGTCTTTGGGTCATAACCAATTTAAATTTTTTCTGTAATTAATGAATAATCCAAGATGTACATGATGAATAACATCACAACCAATAAAATTAAATTGAAGATGAATAAACTGTTATATCAGAACTAAGAATTCATAACGATCACAAATAATTTATAATTAATTTATTTGGATAAATAAATACCTTTCATTAGATGTATTTCTTCATCAATGAATCAGTATACCACTTCTTATCATTTAATAATTTCAATGAAAGGATTCAAGTTTAGAACCCATCTAGTGGTAATCCACAATGGCACCATGAACCTCCAAATATCGCCAAAGAATCCCCCATGTGCAATCATGAAATAGTTTGATTCTTACATCATTCATTGATGATCTCGACAAGAATAAATTCTATTGGAAGGACTCTTCTTGCTATCTCTAGTATTTATAGGTTGGTGGAGGATAATTGGTCTCTTTTCTTGAGAGTTTTCTATGAGAAAATCTCTCTAGGTCTCAAGATAATTCTATCTATAATTTAATTGTGCACAACAATGAATAGGTTTAGAAATGACATAATTAGATTTAAATAAATCTTGATTTAGATCAATAATAATTAAACACGGTACCTTATCATTTTTTTAATCCCTGAAAAACATCATGTCTAAAATATAATATCACTTTTATTTACTTGACATGTTCTAAACATACAGATAAAATAAATATTATTTCCATGAATAAATAAATTAATATGTATTCAAATAATATATTATATGAAATTTCTCATCAGACCATTAAACTCAATACACCGATCCTAATCATTTTTATTAGGACATGAATAATGATCATTTATTTAAAGAAGAAATATCACTACATTATTAATTAATAAAGAAATAAACATTAAATTCCCAAAATATCTAAATAAATATTTATTTCCTTTTAAATAAATCAGAATAAATAAAATTCATATATTCATGTAATTAATAATTACCTTATGAAATGAAGATTTATTTAATATTAAACCCACATAATATCCTATCAAATTACCAGTGACCGAATATACGAAACCAAATAAACATGGATAATTATTAAATCTTATAGTATTATAATACTTATTAGATATTTTAAATTCAAATATAATTTGACTAAGGTTCTGGATACACTTAGTGTGTGACCATCTAGTTCTCTTTCTATGTGACATTAGGTTGTTACATCTAAATTAAAAGGTTAGCATCTAGCAACATGCTGAGGACCCATAGAGAAAGTGGTTAAATGATAAAATTACAATAACTACACATAAAATTACACTTCATAATATAATACCTTTATCAAGATAACTTTGATAATGTAGTTTCCATGCTAGTGTCATCAACCTATGTGCTCGATGTATCTTACTTTGACTTTTCAGAAATGAACTTACTGATAGAATGCCATGTACATGGAATTAAATAGGCCATTCAGTTTACATCAAAGGGCCTAAGATATCAAATTTAATTAAAGAATATAAGGGGAAAATAATTTCTCACATTATTCATTAATATAATATCACTCACGATGCACCTAATGTATCTTACCTCATCATGATAATGTATCATCATAATTGTCATAAATATATAAAAGTACATGACTCAAGATATGAATTAATAATAAACTTAAAATCTAAGTACCATTACACATGTTCATAGATAGGAACATCCAATGGCATACATAAATGAAAATTTCCTACTAGAAAATCATGTCCTCATATATCTTTCTCTAAAATTACCAAGGTAGTAAACAATGATAAAGTGTCTCAAATTCATATGAGTCTCCCCCCATGATAACCTATATCATTTGTGTCCCATAAAATGATATCATCTAGCTATAGAACATATATTTGAGAATATTTTCATAGAACTTATAGGTTCTCATCATAGTGGGGAACTGCTATGACCTTTCAATGTGACAAGTACCCTTTGAACATTATCACATAGATGTCATGTTAAATAAAAATCATAACATGATAAAATATTAATTATTATTCAAAATAATGAATAATTTGGTAATCAAATGTGCATAGTAGTTAGTTCTAAGGAATTGACTCTAAAAGACTCCCACTTCCACTAGATCCAACTTTTAATATCTAAATTGGTCAGCCTCACTTGATAAACATGTTTCTGCTAAGATATGGATATATATTATGATACCACCATGATACCCATGGATCTTCTACTTAGTGAGACCTAATTACTATGGGAAAATCTTTTAAGAGATGATATCATCGAGTATATTCCTTTTTCCCGAATGGCTCAAAGGCCTTATTTTTTTATTTTATTATAGATAATCCCCCTTTTAAGGGTTGAAGGGGAACCCGTACATGACCCATAGGCCCAAGGCACAAGGCCCGACATGACTCTCAATACATGACCCGAAGGCCTAAAGGCATACCATGCCCATTACATGACCCGTAGGCCCAGCCCACTAGAAATTCCCCTCCCCAACTGTAACAACCTGAGATTTTATAAGATACATTCTTTTTAATTTCATTCATATATTCTATTGTACGACACACCAAGATTATCTTGCGCTATACGCAACACTGTATTAGCTTGCAGTATACGCAACACTTTTCTTGGCTCTTGTTACACACAATTTCAAGTTCGTTTGATAGAAGTTATTCTATGCAACATTGAGTGTGTATATATATATATATTCAATGTATAAATAAAATATGGTTGGATTCTGTTATACAAAACAACAAAGGAGATGTGCACTACACGCAACCCTGACTTGGCTTGCATTACACGCAATCGCGACCTTCCTCGATAGCGTGTCTTGTACGCAATACCGGGTTTTACTAAACAATGATATATTATTATAATATTGTTATGAACTAGCCGTTATGAATAGTGTTAACTAAATTTTGAATTTTATAAAATTATTATTCATCTTACACATTTCTAGAACATGGTATAAGAACAAAATAAATTTTTCGGATAAAATAAGTATTTTTCAAAAAATGCAGTTTTGCCGCCTTTTGATGGCGCATCCACTTTAAATATAGTTTTTGAAATGTTTATAAGTTCAATTTGACAAAATAAAATTCTTCTTTTGAATCAGGATATAAAAATTTACATTAGATAATGTTTTGATATTTTTCCGATAACTTTCATATTTTAATGAATAGTAAAAACACGCTATATTTTAATTGAAAACAACTTTTTTCATCGTAATATCTTAAGTGGTTAAATTATAATATTGAATGGTTTTAAAGTATAAATAGAATATATTTTTACCATTTAATATAATGTATGTCATTAGCATTGATTTTACCTTGAATTCGTAGGTTAAATCAATTCAATCTTTTACAATGTTTTAAATAAAAACCCATTTTCTTTCGACAGCGGGATTAATTTTAATTTAATTTCTGCATCTTCTATGTGTTGAATTTGGAAAAATGGATTCCATATTTGGAATCAGTGGGTCCAAATTATGTTAATAAGCTACTTTTTATTTTTGGGCATGGTGAATAGTAACTACGGTAAATTTTATTTACTATAGTTAAAGGTAAATCGGGTAATTAAGGGTAAATATAAGATTATAAAATTACCATAACACTTGGAAAAATCCTATTAGATGGCTAAAAGTAGACTCATATAACCTAAGGGTCGGATTAGATTCATTTTATGGACTTTTGTCCATGAAAATAATTTAATTATTATTAAAACCAAAGAATATGACAACATGTCACTTTCTTAAATATTATAAGTATAATAATTTTAATTTAGTGATAAACTTCATGAAACTTAGAACATGAATAGTATCCAGAAATATAATACAATTATCTACATCATAGGAATTTATTTAGAATTTTTAGGGATTAAACAATTATCATTTATTATGACACAAAGATGATGCAGTAATTGTATTATTAATGAAATATTGACATAATTGATGTTATAAATGCCCAAATAAATGTAATTTGAGACTTTTTATGACTTAAACTAATTTTCTAGGTTAATATGATATGTTATTGTTGATTTATGTAACTTGGTTCGAACTTATAGTTCTGTTATGAATTTCATAAAAATCATGTACCAAATAGTGTCAAAATTGACATAAATTAGTTTTTAAAACAAATATTATATTATTAATTGTTATTTTATTCCTAATAATCTAAGGTTCGGCCAAATTACTTATATAAGGTTATACATATTAATAATAAACAACTTGGGGTTCGTTTGTGTCACGACCCGACCTCGGGGCCCGTGCCGTGACTACCCCAAGCCCGCCTTCCATAGGCCAGGGGCTGGCGACTAGCACCAAGGCGTAAAATCCCGGTAAACAGGGAAGGCATTGCCTTTATAAGTAACAACCACCACAGAGTCAGCAAGCAGAAGTAACTACAAAGTGCAGAAAAGTAAAGGGGGCCGGAATACAAGCCCAACTGAAAGTACAACTGAAAAGGTAAAGAACAGCAACTGAAGAAAAGACGGCGGCCTCGTGTCGTCCACTGGCAATCCCACCTGAAGGGTGGGTACAAATAGCCTCCAGGCTCCTCGGGTCCCACGTCCGCTCCGAGCACGTCCCGCCCAGTGGTCCACCTCCAGGTACCGTCCTGCTCCACGCCCCAACCGAGATCAGCGCTGTCCGTCGTCTGCATCCAACACAACAAGGTGCGGGCATAGCCCGTGCAGGGGTGAGTATAAGCTACTCAGTAAGGACCCCGAGACCCCCGAAGGTCTCCCGAAATCCACAAAGGATATAGCACAAAAGAAAGATGCAATCACGAAGTAACATCTGACTCGACTTAGGTATATGCCCATACATATACCTAAGTCCCCAATTCTAGCTCTGCTCACGAGCTCAAGAACAACTCAATCCACACAGGAAAGCAAGACTCAAATCCACAAGGAGAGTAAACAGTAAATCCACAAAGGATAGTTCAACACAAACCACAAAGGAGAGTAACATAAGATTCAGCTCAACCAGGTATACTTTTTCAGATGACGTCAAAGATGATCACTGATCCATCTAAGTCGTCGGACCCACGAAGGATCGATAGGTACTAACCCCCGCAAAAGACCCACACAGGATCGGGCTCACACAGAACCTGTAGGCAATGGCTCACACAGAACCGGTAGTAAGGACCCACATAGGATCGGGCTCACACAGAACCTATAGCACTGATCCACGTGGGATCGCTGAGTGCAGTAGTCGACGCAGTCCACTGAGGATCTCTGCACAGTCGTCGCCGCAGTCCACGAAGGATCTCTGCTCTGCCGTCGCCGCAGTCCACGGAGGATCTCTGCTCTGCCGTCGTCGCAGTCCACGGAGGATCTCTGCTCTGTCGTCGAAGTCACAGCCAGCGCTAGGGTTCCCGCACACAGCGAGCTCGTCTAGGAGGGTCTGCTCCACGAGCCGAGAGGCTGATACATCAACTGACACGTAGTCCGAAGTTGATGTATCCAAAAGTTCCGTATCGACAACAGGATCTCAACGCAACAGACGGCGCGTCAATCGGACGCCCGGTCTGAGAGTTATTGGCATTTTCGCCCCAGGGGCCCGGTTGGTTTTTAGGGCAAAACCAACCCGACCGTACTCCGCCTGTGTCCGATCCTCGGGCGGAGTATGCCAAAAGTTCCGTCTCACTTAGAGGAAACTACCACAGCTGACGGTACGTCGATCGGACATCCGTAGCTCAAGTTATGAGCGTTTCCGCTCCGAGGGCCCGGTTGGTCTCGTGTACGAACCAACCCGGCCGAACCCAAAGTCTTCCGAAACCTTGAGTATAATATACCGAAACGACCGTATTGATCCAAGGATCTCGTAGCCGCTGACGGTTCGTCAATCGGAGGTTCCAGGCCCAAGATATGGGCAAAAGACCGAAGAAGGCCCGAAAATGGGGGTTCTGGGTCCGGGGCGACCCGCCCCGAACCACCCCTGGGTCGGCCGAACCGGGTCGACCCGAACCGGGTCGGCCCGACCCGGCCCGGCCGACCGGACCGGCCGGCTCGGCCTCGGCCGAGCGGCCGAAGAAACTGCCGCGGGTTTGACCCGCGGCTTGGAGGAACACGGCCCGCGTGCTGGGTGGCCGGACCGCGGACGCGGTCCGGCGGTTCGCCGCCGCCGCGGCTCGACCGCGGCAGAATTTCCGGCGGCGCGCCGGGCGCCGCCGCCTCCGGTCGCCGGCGCCGCCGCGCCGGCGACCCGCGCCGCCGCCGCCTTCCGCGGGCCGCCGGAGTTGCTCCGGTGGCCCGTTTTGCCTCCCGTCTGCGCCATTGCTCCTCCCGGGGGCCGATCTTCACTGCAGGATCAACGGATCGCCCTTTCCACACGGTTCGTCGTCGTCCGCCAAATCCGCACAACAAAAAGATCGACGGAAGGTTGCCGAGTCTTGTTCGTTAGATCCGCACCCTCCGCGTTAGTCATAAACCACGGGAGGAAAAGAAAATAATCAACAACAATTTTAATTAAATTAAAATTGTTCGGAGATCAGGTTCTTTATTTTAAAAGAATAAACACGGGAAATAAATCATCAAGAAAATAAACCCCTACCTCGATGTCGCCGTCGGACGTGAGGTCGTCGCGGAAACGCTCGTCGCGGAAGGAGGGGATCGTCGCGTCGTCGCGGAAGAGACGTTCGTCGCACCGCGGGAAAAAGCGTCGCGCCGACGATCTCCGGATTTAGAACAAACGGATTTAATTAATTAAATCCGTTGTTATTGAAATTAAAAAGGGATAAATAAACGATCCTATTCTCACCTTAGTTGCCGAACGAGGATCGGCCGCGGAAGAAGAGGCGTCGCCGAAGAACGTCGCGGGTAGAGCTCGTCGACGTCGCAGATCACGGTGTGCGTCGTCGAATTCCGGTCGCCGGCGTTCTTCGCGTTCTTCGCGTTCTTCGCGTTCTTCGCGTTCTTCGCGTTCTTCGCGGAGAGGGTGGAGGCTCAGAGGAATTGCACAACAAAAGCAATCCTCCAAAATAGACAAGTTTGTCTATTTTATTATTTTGCCAACAAACGCAAAACGCGTAAGTAACGACCCATTAAATTCGTTGAATTAATTCAACGAATGAAACAACCCATTTAATTCACGAAATAAACCGCCCAATTAAATGGTCTGTTAAGAAATTAAAGAAAACGTGTCGGTTGACTTTTCAGTTACTCTGACGGGTTTTCGCGGGTGCGTTACTTAGCGAAAGAAACGGCGGGGCTCGTGCGGGCCCCACCTCACAAATATCCTAACAAGGGGTAGGATATTTCCGGATAGCACCCTATCCGCTTTAACTCAGTTCAAGTGGCTTCCAAGTGACTTCCAAGCAGCTTAAGTGAAATAAAATAAAGTTGTCGCACAAACTTTATTTTATCTCTGACTTAAAGCCCCAAAATTTTAAAAACCACGGTTGAGCAAACGCAACTCCGGAAGAGGCGTTTCTAAGCAAATACCGGCGCTGCGATTTCATCGGTGCCCTCAGAATTCGATTCCGGGCACCGGTTCAAAAGATAGAAAAACCCGCTCGTCCGTTCACTGAACGTACCCGAGCCAAACTTCGGAAAATGATTCCGGGCACACCGGGCCTCGGAATCAGGTGCTGTCTGAAGCTGCGCTCTTGTAAAATTCCAAAGAAAATTAAGAAAAAAAAATTTCCTTGAAATTTGAGGGACTTTACATTACTCCCACCTCAGGGCTTTACGTCCCCGTAAAGATACATCAAAAACTAGGGGAACAAATGGGGGTACTGAGCACGCATCTGAGCCTCCCGCTCCCAAGTGCTCTCCTGGAGGTTCCCGTGCTGCTATCTGACGCGCACGAGAGGAATCGACCGCCCACGTAGGACCCGCTCCTGTCGATCCTCGATCTCCACTGGGACCTCCGCAAAAGTCGCCCCATCGTCCACGTCCAGCTCCCCAAAGTCGATGATGTGCGTCGGGTCGTGCACGTATCTCCTCAGCTGAGACACGTGAAAGACGTCGTGCACCCGGTGCAACTGAGGTGGTAGAGCCAGGCGATAAGCCACCTCTCCTATCCTGCTGAGGACCTGTAAAGGCCCGATGAAGCGTGGAGACAACTTGCCGCCTCGGCCAAATCTCCGTAAACCACGTCGAGGTGAGACACACAAAAAGACGTGGTCGCCATCCTCGAACTCTAGTGGCCTCCGCCTCCTGTCAGCATATGACTTCTGCCGGCTCTAAGCTGTCCTCATCCTCTCCTGGATGATCTGGACCTTCTCTGTCGTGGCTCGGACCATCTCTGGTCCCACGAGTGCTGACTCCCCAGGGTCTGTCCAGCACAACGGTGATCTGCAGGGTCTTCCGTACAACGCCTCGTATGGTGCCATCCCGATGGTGGAGTGGTAGCTGTTGTTGTACGCGAACTCCACCAAGGGTAGGTGGTCCTCCCAGCTGCGACCAAAGTCGAGAACACATGCACGGAGCATGTCCTCGAGTGTCTGTATGGTCCTCTCCGTCTGACCATCCGTCTGAGGGTGGAAGGCTGTGCTCAGATGGAGCCGCGTCCCGAACGCCTCCTGCAACCCCTTCCAAAGCCGGGAAGTGAAACGAGCATCTCGATCGGAGACGATAGACGATGGCACACCGTGAAGCCGTACGATCTCCTGGACGTAAAGACGTCCCAAGCTCTCCACTGAGCCCTGCTCTCTGATGGGTAAGAAGTGTGCCGACTTGGTGAGTCGGTCGACAATCACCCAAATGGAGTCGTGACCTCTGGAAGTGCGTGGAAGTCCAGTCACGAAGTCCATAGATATGCCATCCCACTTCCACTCCGGGATCTCCAAGGGCTGTACCAAGCCTGCTGGTACCTGATGATCTGACTTCACCTGCTGGCAGGTGAGGCATCGTGAAACGAACTCTGCCACAACTTTCTTCATGCCCGGCCACCAGTGCTGTCGTCTGAGATCCTGGTACATCTTCGCCACTCCGGGATGCACCGCCAAGGGAGAAGTGTGAAACTCTCTCAGCACCTCCTCTCGTAAAGCGACTGGTACGAAGGTACGTCCTCTGAAAAGGATGTCGTGCTCTGCTCCAAGGGAGAAACCATCAGGCGCTTGACCTGAGGATATCAGTGCACGCCGGGTCTCACAGTCAGCGTCCCCACGCTGAGCCTCTCTGACCCGCTGTAGAAGTGGAGGAGAGACTGTGAGAGACTGAAGAAAGGCTGCTCCGTCTCTATCCACGAAGGATATCTGTAAGGAGGCTAGCTGCTCCGTCGCCTCCTCAAGTAGCTGAATGCCCGTCCTCCTGCTGAGGGCATCGGCTACCACGTTCCCCTTCCCAGGAGTATAGACTATCTAAAAGTCATAGTCCTGGAGGAACTCAAGCCATCTCCGCTGTCTCAGGTTCAGGTCCTTCTGAGAGAAGATATACCTGAGACTCTGGTGGTCAGAAAAGACTGTGAAGCGCTCGCCCATCAGATAGTGCCGCCAAGTCTTCAGAGCGAAGACCACTGCTGCTAACTCCAGGTCATGAGTGGCGTAGTTCTCCTCATGCGGCCTCAACTGACGTGATCCGTAGGCGATCACGGCCCGCTCCTGCATCAGGACGCACCCGAGTCCAGTCCCTGACGCATCGCAGTAAACTACGTATCCAACTCCCTCCTCAGGCAACCTCAAGATAGGTGCGCTGGTCAACCTCTGCCTCAGCTCCTGGAAGCTCTGCTGACATCTGTCTGACCACACGAAGGGTTTCCCCTTCTTCGTCAACGCTGAGAGTGGTGCCGCAACTCTGGAGAAGTCTGGCACGAATCTCCGATAGTATCCGGCTAGGCCCAAGAAGCTCCGCACCTCCGTCACGCTCCTGGGTGGCTCCCAAGCTAGCACTGCCTCGATCTTCGCGGGATCCACTGCAACTCCCGCCTCAGAGATGATGTGCCCCAAGAAGTGGACCTCACGTAACCAGAACTGGCACTTTGAGAGCTTTCCATAAAGCTGGTGCTCTCGGAGCGTGTCTAGCACAACTCGCAGGTGGTAGGCATGCTCCTCCTCAGTCGTCGAGTATACCAAAATGTCGTCAATGAAGACCATGAAAAATCGGTCGAGGTATGGCTGGAAGATCCTGTTCATGAGGCTCATGAACACTGCTGGAGCATTGGTTACGCCGAACGGCATAACCAATAACTCATAATGGCCATACCGACACCTGAAGGCCGTCTTCTGCACGTCCTCGTCTCGAACTCTGAGCTGATGATAGCCCGACCGGAGGTCTATCTTCGAGAACCACCGCGCTCCCTTGAGCTGATCGAAGAGGTCATCAATCCGTGGTAGCGGATACTTGTTTCTCACTGTCACCTGGTTCAGGCGATGATAGTCGACACACAGTCGCAAGCTCCCGTCCGCCTTCTTGGCGAACAAAATCGGGGAAGCCCAGGGTGAAACACTGGGTCAGATAAACCCCTTGCTCTGCAAGTCCTCCAACTGTACCCGCAGCTCCCGAAGCTCGGCGGGGGCCATCCGATATGCTGGAGTAGATATCGGGGCTGTCCCGGGGTACAAGTCGATGTAAAAGTCTACCTCTCTACGAGGAGGTAGCCCTGGAACGTCGTCGGGAAAGACGTCCACGTACTGGTCCACCACTGCAGGAAAAGCTGGACTCCGCACGTCCACTGCTCCTAGGATGAGGCTAGCCAACTGATGAGATATGGGCTGCACTCTCCTCCGCGGAAGTCCATCCTGTGCTGCAAAGGTTCCCTTCTCACCGGTGAAGGTAAACCTGCTCCCGTCGGTGCGAACACATCGCACCTTGCGCCTAAAACAGTCGATCTGGGCATGAACCGTGGATAGCCAATCCATGCCCAAGATGACGTCGTAAGGCCTCGACGCCGCTACAAGGAGATCCCAGCCGAAGCTCTCGCCTCCTAGAGTAAGCTCACACTGCCGGCACCAGTGCGTAATCGTCGAGTCTGCTCCCATAGGAGTCTCTAGCCGTAAGGATCGAGCCAACGGCTCAGTCAGAATCTCCGAGCTCCGAACAAGGGCAGAGGCTATGAAAGAGTGACTCGCTCCTGTGTCTATAAGTACTGCAGCAAGGGTGGAATAGACACAGATCGTACCTCGAATCATCTCTGGCATGTCGGGGTCGTAGGCCTCCACTGCCTGGAGCTGGGCCTGTCCCTGCCCGCCAGCTCCCTGTGGTCGAGGTGGCCCTCCTGGTGGTGGTGGGGGTAGAGCCTGGAAGCGTCGCCCACCACCCGCTGCTCGGCCAGCTCCTCTGCCTCGTCCGCCTCCTCCCTGCGGACCGCCACGGTCGACCCTCTGCCTCTGCCTGGGTGGCCCCTCCACCAACTGCTGCTCCTCTGATCGGCGAGTCGGGCAGTCACGAGCCATGTGACCCTGCCCGCCGCAGGAGTAGCACAGCCTGCCTCTCGGAAGGCTGGCACTCCGCTGTGTGCCCCGCACTGCTGAGCCGGTGTCCTGAGGCCGTCTGCGTGGGGGTCTGGTCTGCCTGGACCCGAGAGTCATCCGTCGGCTACCTGCTGCCGAAGACTCAGCTACCTGCCGCCCTGCGTTAGGTCTCGCCGCTGAAGAAGGCTCTGCCAGGAAGCTCTCGATCAGGAGGGCTCGCTCCAGCACTCCCGCCTGGGTCGGAATGCTGAGGGAGATCAGCGACGCCCAAATCTCCTGTCGCAAGCCCTGCTCGAAGGTCCGGGCCCGGAAGAAGGGGTCCCGTACCATGTCGGTCGAGTAGCGAGATAGGTCAGTGAACCTCGCCGCGTACTGAACGACCGTCATGCTGCCCTGGCGCAGCTGGAGAAGCTCCTGGATGCGCACCGCTCGGAGGGTGGCCGGGACGAACTCAGAGCGGAAGAGGCTCTCGAAGTCCGTCCAGAGCAAGGATGCCTCATCGTGAACCTGGAGCATCAAGCTCCACCATCGTCCTGCCGCCGCCTGCAGGAGGCTCGCCGCGAGAATCACCATGAGATCCGCTGGTGTCCTCACTAGCCTAAAGATTCGTACCACCGCCTCTAGCCAGTCCTCGGCGGCCTGGGGGTCCGCCTCACCGCGAAACCTGGGCGGTCGCTGGCTCTGAAACTCATGCAGTGCCCTGAGGCGACGTGCATCGTCAGCGTCTGGTACTAGCAGCATCGGTGGCTCGGCGGGTAAAGCTACCGCCGGTGCCACTGCTGGCAAAGGGCCCTGCACCGAGGCCTCGTCGCTCGGTGGACTGCCGTCGCGCCCTACACTCGGATCCCTAGCTGGCTGTCGTCGCGGGGCCATCCTGAAAAGGAGAACAAGAGCACCACAGTCAGAACAGTATACCTGGTGAGCTGGCACAAGTAATCACAAGGAAAACCTGAGACTTTCATAAAGCAGATCAGTATACCCGGTGAGCTGACACAAGTAATCACGAAGAAAACTTGAAACACACACGCAATCAATGTTTTCATGCATTAAGTCAGAAATCAGGAGTCAGGGTCCTGGTGTACGGATACGTCGGCCGCCGCACCAACACTGGGCTCCCTGAACTGATAACCACACTCAATACACTAAACACTATTGCTTCATATAGAAAGAAAAGACGATCAGAGTCTGCGGTAGAACCGACCACCTCTGATACCAATTTGTCACGACCCGACCTCGGGGCCCGTGCCGTGACTACCCCAAGCCCGCCTTCCATAGGCCAGGGGCTGGCGACTAGCACCAAGGCGTAAAATCCCGGTAAACAGGGAAGGCATTGCCTTTATAAGTAACAACCACCACAGAGTCAGCAAGCAGAAGTAACTACAAAGTGCAGAAAAGTAAAGGGGGCCGGAATACAAGCCCAACTGAAAGTACAACTGAAAAGGTAAAGAACAGCAACTGAAGAAAAGACGGCGGCCTCGTGTCGTCCACTGGCAATCCCACCTGAAGGGTGGGTACAGATAGCCTCCAGGCTCCTCGGGTCCCACGTCTGCTCCGAGCACGTCCCGCCCAGTGGTCCACCTCCAGGTACCGTCCTGCTCCACGCCCCAACCGAGATCAGCGCTGTCCGTCGTCTGCATCCAACACAACAAGGTGTGGGCATAGCCCGTGCAGGGGTGAGTATAAGCTACTCAGTAAGGACCCCGAGACCCCCGAAGGTCTCCCGAAATCCACAAAGGATATAGCACAAAAGAAAGATGCAATCACGAAGTAACATCTGACTCGACTTAGGTATATGCCCATACATATACCTAAGTCCCCAATTCTAGCTCTGCTCACGAGCTCAAGAACAACTCAATCCACGCAGGAAAGCAAGACTCAAATCCACAAGGAGAGTAAACAGTAAATCCACAAAGGATAGTTCAACACAAACCACAAAGGAGAGTAACATAAGATTCAGCTCAACCAGGTATAGTTTTTCAGATGACGTCAAAGATGATCACTGATCCATCTAAGTCGTCGGACCCACGAAGGATCGATAGGTACTAACCCCCGCAAAAGACCCACACAGGATCGGGCTCACACAGAACCTGTAGGCAGTGGCTCACACAGAACCGGTAGTAAGGACCCACATAGGATCGGGCTCACACAGAACCTGTAGCACTGATCCACGTGGGATCGCTGAGTGCAGTAGTCGACGCAGTCCACTGAGGATCTCTGCACAGTCGTCGCCGCAGTCCACGAAGGATATCTGCTCTGCCGTCGCCGCAGTCCACGGAGGATCTCTGCTCTGCCGTCGTCGCAGTCCACGGAGGATCTCTGCTCTGTCGTCGAAGTCACAGCCAGCGCTAGGGTTCCCGCACACAGCGAGCTCGTCTAGGAGGGTCCGCTCCACGAGCCGAGAGGCTGATACATCAACTGACACGTAGTCCGAAGTTGATGTATCCAAAAGTTCCGTATCGACAACAGGATCTCAACGCAACAGACGGCGCGTCAATCGAACGCCCGGTCTGAGAGTTATTGGCATTTTCGCCCCAGGGGCCCGGTTGGTTTTTAGGGCAAAACCAACCCGACCGTACTCCGCCTGTGTCCGATCCTCGGGCGGAGTATGCCAAAAGTTCCGTCTCACTTAGAGGAAACTACCACAGCTGACGGTACGTCGATCGGACGTCCGTAGCTCAAGTTATGAGCGTTTCCGCTCCGAGGGCCCGGTTGGTCTCGTGTACGAACCAACCCGGCCGAACCCAAAGTCTTCCGAAACCTTGAGTATAATATACCGAAACGACCGTATCGATCCAAGGATCTCGTAGCCGTTGACGGTTCGTCAATCAGAGGTCCCAGGCCCAAGATATGGGCAAAAGACCGAAGAAGGCCCGAAAACGGGGGTTCTGGGTCCGGGGCGACCCGCCCCGAACCACCCCTGGGTCGGCCGAACCGGGTCGGCCCGACCCGGCTAGGCCGGGTCCGGTCCGGCCTGGGCGCGGCCCGGCTGACCGGACCGGCCGGCTCGGCCTTGGCCGAGCGGCCGAAGAAACTGCCGCGGGTTTGACCCGCGGCTTGGAGGAACGCGGCCCGCGCGGGCCGCGTGCTGGGTGGCCGGACCGCGGACGCGGTCCGGCGGTTCGCCGCCGCCGCGGCTCGGCCGCGGCGGAATTTCCGGCGGCGCGCCGGGTGCCGCCGCCTTCCGCGGGCCGCCGGAGTTGCTCCGGTGGCCCGTTTTGCCTCCCGTCTGCGCCATTGCTCCTCCTGGAGGCCGATCTTCACTGCGGGATCAACGTATCGCCCTTGCCGCACGGTTCATCGTCGTCCGCCAAATCCGCACAACAAAAAGATCGGCGGAGGGTTGTCGGGTCTTGTTCGTTAGATCCGCACCCTCCGTGTTAGTCATAAACCACGGGAGGAAAAGAAAATAATCAACGACAATTTTAATTAAATTAAAATTGTTCGGAGATCAGGTTCTTTATTTTAAAAGAATAAACACGGGAAATAAATCATCAAGAAAATAAACCCCTACCTCGATGTCGCCGTCGGACGTGAGGTCGTCGCGGAAACGCTCGTCGCGGAAGGAGGGGATCGTCGCGTCGTCGCGGAAGAGACGTTCGTCGCACCGCGGGAAAAAGCGTCGCGCCGACGATCTCCGGATTTAGAACAAATGGATTTAATTAATTAAATCCGTTGTTATTGAAATTAAAAAGGGATAAATAAACGATCCGATTATCACCTTAGTTGCCGAACGAGGATCGGCCGCGGAAGAAGAGGCGTCGCCGAAGAACGTCGCAGGTAGAGCTCATCGGCGTCGCAGATCACGGTGTGCGTTGTCGAATTCCGGTCGCCGGCGTTCTTCGCGTTCTTCGCGTTCTTCGCGTTCTTCGCGTTCTTCGCGTTCTTCGCGGAGAGGGTGGAGGCTCAGAGGAATTGCACAACAAAAGCAATCCTCCAAAATAGACAAGTTTGTCTATTTTATTATTTTGCCAACAAACGCAAAACGCGTAAGTAACGACCCATTAAATTCGTTGAATTAATTCAACGAATGAAACAACCCATTTAATTCACGAAATAAACCGCCCAATTAAATGGTCTGTTAAGAAATTAAAGAAAACGCGTCGGTTGACTTTTCAGTTACTCTGACGGGTTTTCGCGGGTGCGTTACTTAGCGAAAGAAACGGCGGGGCTCGTGCGGGCCCCACCTCACAAATATCCTAACAAGGGGTAGGATATTCCCGGATAGCACCCTATCCGCTTTAACTCAGTTCAAGTGGCTTCCAAGTGACTTCCAAGCAGCTTAAGTGAAATAAAATAAAGTTGTTGCACAAACTTTATTTTATCTCTGACTTAAAGCCCCAAAATTTTAAAAACCACGGTTGAGCAAACGCAACTCCGGAAGAGGCGTTTCTAAGCAAATACCGGCGCTGCGATTTCATCGGTGCCCTCAGAATTCGATTCCGGGCACCGGTTCAAAAGATAGAAAAACCCGCTCGTCCGTTCACTGAACGTACCCGAGCCAAACTTCGGAAAATGATTCCGGGCACACCGGGCCTCGGAATCAGGTGCCGTCTGAAGCTGCGCTCTTGTAAAATTCCAAAGAAAATTAAGAAAAAAAAATTTCCTTGAAATTTTCGGGTCTTTACAGTTTGGCTTGATATAGTAAGTTTATTAACCATATAGTGTAAGAAAACAAAAAGACACGGTAAAAGTTAAATTATTTAACTTAGAGTTAAATCTAATTGATAAGGTTAAAATAATAACCTAAACTTGTCTAAATCCTATTGGATGAAATGATTTCGACCCATACCCACTTTAGATTCTAAATAAGACCCTTTGGAACCATTATAAATCGAATTTTACCTTAATATAAAATAATATTTTGAGATTTTCTTAAGGTGCCCCTCTCCTCCCTTATAAAAGGGCACCTCCTCCCTCTCCTCCTCACACCAATTTGAGCATTCAAGCTCGGCCAACCCCTGCCAAAATCTCTTCTCCACTTCCCTAGTATCATGATAGATGTCCTGGTCTTCTTCAAAGACCATCCTTAGTAATTTAAGTGGAGGTTAAGTGAAGGCGCGTCAAAAAGAGGTAATATCTATTACTGATCTTTTTCAATTTCTTTCTTCTTCAACTTATTCTTCTTTAGTTGTTTAATGATAAAGTAATAACATAAGTATTTCTTATATACTGATATTTTATTTTAAATATGAAACAACCCTAATTAACCTTCTATCCATCCTACGGAAAAAGGAAATCACCGCGCGTGCGTACGTACGGAATACCGTCTCCACGCCGTGGTGTAATCTATTTTCCATCACCACCTTAATTGGATGGGTATAATGGTGTAATGAGTAACTATATATATGATTATTATAAAGTTATATTTATACTGAAATAGTATACATACACTTCAACACAATTCCATGACCATGGGAATGATATCATCGCTCGTGCGTACGTACGGACTACCGTCTCCACGATGCGATGAGATTCATTCTCCACATTAACCATTCATAAATGATTATAAAGTATATATAATGAATAATAATGAAATATATGACAGGTTAAATCTACTGGATTTATGTATATATATATATATGTATTTCATCTACTTACTTCCATTCAAGACAATAAGGAAAGGAAAACAGCGTTCATGCGTACGTACGGACTACCGTCTCCATGAACGGTGTGTTTCATTTCATTTATCTATCTATTATATATATATATATACTGAATATATATGATATATAAATCATGTTTTATATTCTGGAAGTAATTAAATCATGATATAAGTAATAATAATGTCAAGAACAACAAGTCCAAACACCTACGATAAATGAAACGATTTTACCCAAAATGCTTCTTTAACATGGAATTTACAAAAGAACGGGTAATATAAAGTCATAAGTAAACCATATATGATATCATAACAATGAATATGATTCTTCAATAAGTTAATTAAATTATTTAAATCATTATACAGGAGGTTCGTATACGTACAAAGCTTATCGGACATAAGGTAAGGGAAATATCACAATCTCATTTTTATCCGAGATTGTTTATACTTTGGCATTTAATGGGGTGTATTTTATCATCAACATCCATGTTTCCTCAATATGTAATATTATTTCCATTCACCTAATTTTTTTTTAATCCTATCTTACCCTTCATTGAGTTTTTAGTAAAATATATGAAATAAATCATTTGTCGTTTTTCGTACAAGGTACTTTTTTTGACTTTTCCGAAAAAAGTACGAGAAGAATGTTTTTTTAACTTATACGGTATGAATGGATTTTTAAAACATTATTTCCAAAAATATTCCTTTACAAGTTTTCAAGTTTATTTTTAATCAACTTCTTTTAGTTTAAAATTGTATGACATGTTAAGAAAGGAAAAGTGTTTTTGAAGTAGAAAGGATATTTTCCTCAAGAGTGAAGTTCAAGTGTTTTATCAAAATTATTTTCCATCTAAGATAATAAAGGGTTATTTTTTTATCCCTATTATTACATTGATTTGATTATGTTGTGATGGAATTATTTTTATGAATTCCTTTATCGTATATGAATTGTTTTATGATGTCATGATGTTTAAGATTCCCATTTTTATTACATGGGTTATGCAATGATGTATGGTTTATAATTTTGTGGCACACATAAGAATGGTATCATTATGAGATGGGTGGGACCTATATCTCCCTCCAATGCATTGGGTAATGATTTTATATCTCATGAGATAGACATGGCTGGAACGATAGGTTATACCGGTTCAGTGAAACAGGACTGAAATGAGGGTGACTCGGTTCAGAAATGGACTTTGTCCACTAAGATAGTGTTGGCAATGAGTCTTGACTAATAAGATATGATTCTCTATGATTATGTGTGTATGCAAAAAAGTTTCATGTTTTAAGTTATGATTATTTGGATTTCATTTCACTACTATGATTTATCCCATGTTATGATATTATGATCTCTTTTGCAGATTAAGATTTCCAAAATGTTATGTTCTTATGAATATGATGTGATTGATTTTTCTTTTGTTTACCCTTACTGAGCATTTGAGCTCACCCTTTTATGTTTTCTTTTCCCCAGGATATAAAGAAAGGTTTTAGGTAAGAAAAAAAGGGAAGATCTTTATGGGAGATGTTGAAGATCTTTCACCATGATTAGAAGATTATGTTCTGAGTTTCTGAAGACACTAAACTATTACGGTCCTTGTGTGTGTGTTTTTGTTATGTAATAAGTATTCCGAAATAGTAATGTAATGTCCTTTTATGTTAAGATTAGGGTATCTACACCAACATCTTGAATCATTGATCTCCTTATCTCCCCACCTTGCATTTCTAATCAGCTAGCATTGCCCCGTACAAAGCTGCACGATGCCTGGTCCCAATGGCGGCTGCCATACCCTCTCATTCTTCCAATCTGGTTAGCTCTACATCTGGTGGCTACTACTCTTGTTGCTATAATCCTCTTCTGGGGCATGTTCTTTGTGAACTGGGCTACTCCATGTTCTACGTGACCCGAAGTCCCTGTGGCCCGAAGGCCTTTGATGACCCGAAGGCCCTGGAGACCCGTATGCCCAAACCGGTGGCCCGAAGGCCCAAATCAGGTGAATAGTTCCGGCTGCTACAGTACCTAACAGTAACTTCTACAGTAACTGCTATAGTAACTGCTACAGTAACTGCTATAGTATTACTACAGTACCTGGAAATTTGCCTCCACCTAGTTTTGAACCTGGGTCTCTTAGATGCCAAGCATGACCCCTTACCACTCGGGTACGGGCTCGTTGGCTCGAGTATATTCCTTTTGACTTCCCTAAAATATTATATAATAAAATTGTTAGGGTTCATCATAATATGATTGAACCTTACTATTTTGGTACAAATGTAAAACCTAGAACAAATCATTGATAAAATTTCTTCTTAATCTATATTAAAGCCCACAATGTACTCAGTCTAATGTAGATATAAAAATTAATAGCTGTAATATACTTTTCCCTTTCATATTACCGTAATGTTACTATGATTCCAAATTAAACTAATCAAAAGAAGACTAGCCTATCTTCCCTGAAAAATAGTATTCACATTTCTCTAATTATCAAGAACACATCTAGTTTTTCTTCCCCAATAATTATTAGATACTTCTGACTGCCAGCCTATTAGTTCCCTTGGTCTTGTTTGATATTTTCATTATATGATTTGTGCATAAGAAATATCAAACTTTTGTACATATCATGAAATTTTAGATAGATTTAAAAATTAATCTAAGTCATATATAGTCTATATATCATAATAATACCATGCGACACTAGAAAAAATTAATGTGTTTTGTTTCATCTTATATTTCTTTATTACCATGAAAATTTTGTACTATGACTTGGATTAAGAAACCCATTGATCTATACTAGTTTATCTTGTTCCATAGAATATGGGATGATACTTAAGTAGACTTTGAGGATATTCTTTAGTCTTATATATCCATAATAATAATCACTTGTTTTCCATATATTGTTAAAAATACCTATATTGGAAAAATATAATGATCCCACTAACCTTTTTTAGTCACTTGGAAACATTTTGTTTCAAATGAAAATGCTATGATCATTATACTTGTTTTGACCCACAAATGGATCCTTGAAACATCCATTTTATATTTTCTTTCTTTGATGTCACCAACCTTTATGGTTACGTCATATAGACATGTTTCAAAAAGTTACCTCCAAGGTAGGTGGGCTTGACATACGATGCATAATATGATGATTATAGTTTCTATACCAAGTATAATTCAAATGGATTTAATCATGATGTATTGGTATAAACAAACAAGACTTATTAGTACCTCACTTGTACTATACATGTGTATTTTTTATTGAATACCCACCAATGAATTTACGTAAACCATTGAAATACAGAATGAATTTTAGTACATAGAATATATTTTCAAAATCATAAGAACTTATAAATAATATTTAATTATAACTCACTCTTATATATAGGATTTAATATTTTTATTGAATAATATATCACTCACCATAGTGAATATAAAACCACTACTATAGATTTAACCTTCCTATGAAGGATGTGTCTCTTGAAAAATTCCTCCCACCAATACATTTGAAGTTTAATGATCCTATATAGAATTGTGTATTTCGATCCTAGATTCAATTGGAAACTTACTTTATCCCACTTTATCAAAAATATATTCTTCCCCACATAGTAATGTTGTCAGTATAATGAATACATTTCAATCTTGGGGACTTTGATATCCTTGGTAGTTATAGGATAAATAAATCATACTCACTTTGTGTTTTACAGGATGTACATTTGAATCATTCACAAAATTTATAAATGGATCCCATCAAAACACCCGAGGTTATGAAATAATGGAATTTATTTATATTGTAACTTATATGATATCCATTAGTCATTTTAGTTGATATATGGTTAGTTTTTCACTACTATATTGTGAAATATGTATGGAAAGGAATCACGAATGAATGAAATACATATATAATACTCCTTATCAATATTCCTTATATCTAAGATATCAATAAGTGTATGTGAGTTTATGAAAAAACCTTTACTCTTAATTTATTGATCGATGGATACTTGGTTAAGAAATACCTTGACATACCATCTTAGAGGATTATATATACTTTACCAAGTGAGTTCATTACTTTACTAAGAATTCCAAAAATTTATTAAAGGAATCTCAAAGAGTATATGAATTTACCTCCAACTTCTCCTTGGAATATGCAACATCCCACCCCTCATTATTTTGAGATGTAATGGGTGTGATACTAGGCCTTATGTGGAATCCCCAATACACAAAAAGGTTAGAAATATATTACAAGGGCCTTAATAACATTTGGGGGATGATTTTACTTTGAAATATAAAACATACAAACTATATAATGAAAAACTAACCAAACCTCTTTATGACACATGAGTATAAAATAAAACTGAAAACATAACCAAACCAATAAACTATATCAGAGTACAAGTGGAAACAAAAATATATACTTGAAGAGAGCCAAAAGGCAACAAAACTAAAAACTCTCAAGTGACATCAACCAACAACACACAACTTGATCCAATCTCTAACTGTACATTCCATTCCCATGTCATCAAGAATAATCACTAAAGAACTCATATATCTTTAATTTAGTTATGTATTGATAGATGAAAATTTTAAACACACAATAGTTCCCAAACAGGGGTGACTCTAAACTCAATAGGATTTCCCGAATAGATTCCCAACTCACGCCACTAGGAAAAAACTTGTTAGCACAATTTGTAAAATAGTTTTGAGTTGTATAAATAACTTATAATTAAATAAAAAAAATTCCCATGGAAAGCGATAAACAAAGCATAAATTTTTTTTACAATCATTTGGCATACCCATAACAATGTCTCCAAACACAACATGCATGCCTAGGTGATAGTTACATACTCATGAGGAGTCTCTCATCAATCCACCAAGTCATCACAAGGTGACCAATACCAGGTTCCCCAATGGAACACTCCCCTTCCATAGGGTCACATCTAATTTAAATGAACTCACACCAACCATGTATGAAAAAATCCATGTAAAACCATTCTAAAAACCTTTATTCATTTAAATAATTTCAACAAACAATTTCCATGTATAAAAAAACCATAATTTTAAAATCAAAACATTAAAATTATAAATGAAATGGGTTTTCTAAAATACAACCATTTTTCCTACAATTTTTCCAAATCAAATACTAATCAGGATTTCCAACAAGAATCATACAAAGATTACACCACAATCTCAATAAAAAAAATTCAATTAAAACCAAGACATAAAGTTCAAAGTCAACTGGATATAAGATATAAGCCAGCTACCTCACAATAGTTGGTGAAAAAAAAAGAATGTCCCAATAAAACTCTAGATATTGGCTTCGATATTCTTCCCTTGAATAAATACAATGATAAAAAATCAATATTCCCATAAAATAACATGAATCTATCCACCACATTTTAGATCTAACATTTTGGGAGAGGGGAGAAGATTATATATAAGAAAAATGACAAATAATAATTACTTGATGATGAATCCAGGCCTCCAACGCACTTATATTTTTCTAATAATTAGTTATGGATCAAAGGGGATCATTTGTAAAGCCTTAGGATCAAAAAGAATTTGGGTTATGGAGGGATTAAGAGATTACATAGAGCATGGATGATTAATTCATATTAGATCCACATTTTTAGGGGTTCTAAATATATTCTGCGTGGTTAGGCTGGATTATTTGGAAAACCATGCACCAAACATGAAATGATACTTTCTTAAGAACATACCTCATATGATTAGCTTTCACAGTTAGAAAAACCATTTTCCAACTATACTTTTCCATGTGTTTCAAGAAGCACAGTTTCCCCTAGGCACTCGCACGGTTTGGCTAAACCGTGTTCCAACCATAAACCTTCCCAATTCCCACTTTATTCCCTTGTATGATTTCTTAGAGGCAAAGCACAATTTCTACAAACTATTCACAAACTGTGTACCTCTATAAAATCATCTAAAACATTCCAAAACCCTTCGGAACCGCCAGAACCTCAACCCAATAATTATATAGACTCAAAATACATGAATGTAGGGATACATAACTAAAACCAAGGGTATTACATTCTTCTCACCACTGTCCTTTCCATACCTAGAAAGTAGAAAAACCTTGTTGTACTAGTAGAGTTTGGGCCATTGCACTACCATTTCTTTCTCATGATCCCATGTTTCTTCTTGAATCTGACCATGTTTCCATAAAACATACACTAGACTGATGCCTTTACCATAGAAGATATTCTATTTACTATCCAATTTTTTTATTGACACATGAATGAACATAGAATCTATCTCTAGGTCAAAATTATCCAATCAAATCAAATGATCAAGATTAGGTTGGTAATTCTTCAACTAAGAAACATGAAACACATTATGCAATGCACTAAACCTTAGTAGAAAAGAAAATTGATATTCTACCTCACCAACCCATTCAAGTATCTCAAAAGGGTCTATGAATCAAGGAGACAACTTTTCTTTCTTACCAAAATGATGATGTAAAAGCCTTGGAGAGATTCTCAGAAACACATGATCACTCACCTCAAAGGAAAATGGACATCAATGCTGATCAAAATTCAATTTTTAACAACTTAGATTCATCTACATCCTCTTTTTGATCAACTAAATCTTCTTTATTGTATCTTTCACATGGATAGTTCCAATTAGTGAAGTCTCACCTGTTTCCACCCAAAAAAATGGAGAATGAAAATGATTCCCATACAATTATTCAAAATGACCCAAATGTATCAAGGCTTGATAATTATTATTGTATGAGAACTCCACTAAAGGTATACAATCATTCTAAGAGCCACCAAAATCCTACACACAATCTCTAATCATGTCCTCTAATGTTTAGATTGTTTGTTCATACTTTCAATCCATTTGAGGATGGCAATTCATACTCATAGTAAACTGTTTTCTAAGGGATTTCTACAAGGATTTCCAAAAAAGAGAGGTAAACCTTAGGTTTTGTCCAAATACAATCAAGACTGGAATGCCATGCATTTTTATAATTTTCTAAATATATATTTTTGAAAAGTATTCCACAGTATTAGTTTCATAAATAGGAATGAAGTAGGATAACTTTGTGAGATGATACACTATCACCTATATGGAATCATGTTTCCTAACTATCCTTGGTAGACCTGTTACAAAATCCATGGCTATATTCTGCCATTTCCACATTAGAATCGGTAAAGACTGCAATATTACTACTGGACATTAGTTCTTTACCTTTACCTAATAATAGGTGAGGCATCCCAAGAAATACCCTACTATAATTATTTTCATACCAATCCAATTTTTTTTTTATTTTCAATGCTTTATACATTTTATAAATCCCAGGGTGAATAACACATTTAGAATGGTGGTAGGCACTAAGAAGTAGTTCTTGATAATCCAAAGGAACGGAAATCCAATCTTTAAACCAAAACACTGAAATCCATTCTATAATACAAACCATAATGGTCTCCACACCCTTTAGTTTTTACCTCATAGTAACACAATCATGATTGGATGTTTGGGAAACTCTAATTTGATTAACCAAAATAAGAACAAATTAAACTATAAGAAAAACTACAATATCACCTTGGTCTGAGCAATCTAGGTGCATATTCTCTATGACTGACATTAGTTTCCACTAGTATAAAACATATTTATCCAAATAATCATATGAATTACTACTCAATTAATCCACTATAGATCTCCCTTTACCCGATGTATACATCAATTCAAAGTCAAACATATGGAGATACTCCATACATATGTGCTTCCTTAAATTCAAATCACTTTGATAGAAAATGCGTTTCAAAATATTATGATCTTTAAACACTATAAATTTATCACCAAAGAGGTAATGATTCCAAGTATTCAAATCATGGACCACAATAGCTAATTCTATACTACGTGTTCGGTATTTCTTCTCATACAATTGTAGTTTTCATGAACCATAAGTAACAACATGATCTCCCTGTATGAGAACACATCCCAAACCCAATTCTGATTTATCAATATAGAATGCATAGCCCCATAAAAACCCTGGAGACATGAGTATAGTTGTTTATGTAAGTCTAGAATTAAGTTCTTGAAAGGATTTTTGACATTCCTTGTTCCATTGGAAATTAATTCCTTTCCTCATCAAAGCTATCATATGTGATTCCAAACTTGAAAACTCACATACAAAACATCTTTAGTATCCCACAAAGCTAGGGAAACTATGTATCTAAAAGAAATTCTTTAGTGGTTTCTAAGAGATAATAGCTTCTACATTTTAGGATCCATAGAAATGCCTTTTTCAAAAATGACATGGACAAGGAAACGTACCTCTTATATTCAAAAATAAAACTTTGATAAATTGAAATGCAGATGATGCTCCTATAAGATACCCAACACCAAATCCAAGTGTTGTTCATGACCCACTTTTATCTTAGAATACACCAGTATATCATCAACAAACACCACCACAAAGGAATCCACATACCTTTAAAATATCATATTCATCAATTCCACAAAGAAGTATAGTTTATTCATTATACCAAAAGGCACAAAGACAATTCATAGTGTCCATATATAATTCTAAAATCTATATTTAGAATATCCTATTTTTGGACTCTTAATTGGTGATACCCATAACACAAGTAAATTTTATAGAACTACTGGGATCCACTTAATTGATCAAACAGATCATCAATGCGTGGAAGAAGATACCAATTATTTATCATAACTTGGTTAAGCTTACGATAATCCAAATAAAGTCTAATATTTCCATATGACTTCTTAAAAAATATAAATAATGCTACCCAAAAAGACATTCTTGGTCAAATGAACCCTTTAATTTTGAACTCTTCCAACTAAAATTTCAATTCCCTCAATTCTATTTATAAAATACTATAATATGGAAGTGTGATAGGAATGGTCCCTGATAGGAGATAAATCATAAACTCCACTTCTCTTTTTGGTGTAAAACCATAGAATTTTTCTGAAAAAACATCAGAAAATTGTTCTAAAATAGTTGGAAAATATCTAGTCCAAATCTTATTCATAGATGTTAAGGTAAATGCTTCCAATTTATAAGATATGTTTCCAACCAGTGGTCTCTAAATTCCTTCTATACTAGTCTTTATATCCCAATATCTTCTAATGAGATTCTTGAAGCCATCCAAAGATATGAAACTAAACTTTTAGGTATAACAGTTGATGTGAACCTTGAATGATGATAACCAATCCATACCAAGAATAATGGCATAGGAATCCATCTCTAAAATAGAGAAATCCTAAACCAACCCTGACCCATCGATTTTTATAGAACAATATTTACACATAAAGTCTCAACAATCTATTTCTCCATGAGGAGTTTGAAGTTTCAACACATAAGAAAATATATAAACATATAAACCCATATGATCAACAACATGAGAAGTAATAAACAGGTGGGAGATGTCTGTATCAAACCAATATTTCATAAGGGTATAATTAAAAATAATCATACCTCTCACCATGAAAGGAATTTATTGATCATCCATGATAAATTGCTCATATCTATAAAAATTCTTACTCACTGAACTGTTCTCTTTGTTAACCTATTAAGATCATATTGGTTGAATAATCATGGTGTTCCTAGAATAACCTTGGCTCACTCGATTCTGATGATGAGAATTATTCTACCACAATTATCCTAATGAAGAATACAATGCTTGAGAAGCATGAGATAAGTCTATAACACTCAACCTTGGAGCACTGCAATAATAGTGTTGATGATGTACCATCTGGTTACACTTGTGACAAGCTCCATGTGGTGTTGTAAAATATCACTTCATATGGTCGAAAGAACCATGTTGAAAACATACTAGATTACTTTTTGGTTGAGGAATAATTCTTACTGATCCCATGGTCTATTTCTGTGGTGTACCACCACTCTAAAAGTTGGTTCCCCACTTTCACAAAATTGGAATTTACACCTATTTACTTAAGAATAAAAATGATCCCCACAACCTTATTTCCTAGGACATCCCTTTATTACACCATCACTCTATTGACCATTTATGTATAATCCGTAACACAAAGAATGACAATCTTTGAGCAGATATCTGACCTCAACTCAAATAAAATTTTTGTATCTTTAAGGATTTACATTTAGAAACTTCTAGGGAAAAACTAACTAAATTCATAAATTTATCCACATACTCTTTCACCATGAGGTTATATTTCTTCAAATAGAATAATTTCATTATTCTAGAAATCTAAAAGGTGTGAGTATATAATTTCTTGTTAAAAAATTATTCAAAATCCTCCCATGTCCTTCATTGTTCCAATTTATCCTGAACTACTAATTCCCACCATTGGTATGAAAATTCATCCAGTATATACGTTTCTAACTTTACTTTCAACTCTGATGGTGTCCTAAGGAAATTGAATACTCTATCCATTTGATTCAACCAAACTTCTTTTTTTTTCTCAGAATCCCCTCGAGTGATGGGTGAATTCTAGTTTTAGAAATAAACCAAATGGTCCACTTTATGAGGTTTATCATTCCTGTTACCCTTATACATGGTTTTAAAATCATGAAAAATAATTTGCACCAGTTTTTGGATCACCCATGGCTCAAGTGAAACCACATTTTTAGCATCCACCTTCAATTAATTTCTACGATGCCTACCCTGTACCATTCACTATAACCAAAACAAAACTATATTTATTATCAATCATTAGAAACTAAAGTATTATCAATTATAATTTACCATATCAACACATATCACATCATATATTTTCACAATCCAACCTTCATTAACATTTTTACGATTTTTAAAGTACTACAACCTTTCTTTTCAAAATCAATTATTTTCACTATTAAAAAAAATCAATAGTTTTTGTCCATTTCATATACTATAGAAATAATAACGAACTATAAAATCCTATTGGGAAGTATTATTATCAATTTATGTCATGGTAATCTCATTTGATAAACCCATTATGATTAAGTGATAACTCACCTTGAAGTGTCTTGAAATAATCATGTACCCAAACACCCTGGTAACTTGAAGTTCAACATAAATAGGTCAGATACTACTATTTATTCTATACGATTCAAATTTTAAAAATCCTCTCTCTTTACTACAATCCCAAGAGATAGACTAATACAATTTACAAGTCAAGTACTGAACAATATGATACCATTTCCCATAAAAAAATGTAGATAGACCAATTGAAGCTGATACCATTTCCTATGTTAAGGAAATAACTAGATAATACCATTTATAAGATCTAATCCCTTCTCATTGGATTGAGAAGTGATTAGTGTTATACTAGGACTTAGATGACATACCAAAGACACAAAAGGATGTCCATAAATTCTAAGGGACTCAATAACATTTTGAGGATGATTTTTTCCTTTGAAATATGAAACATCCAAACTACATAAATAATAACGAACCAATCCTCTATATAATTCATGTGTACAAAATAAAACTCAAAACATAACAAAACCAACAAACCATATCAAAGTAAAAGTTGAAACAAAAATACATACATGAAGAGAACCAAAACTCCACAAAACTCAAAACTCCCAAGTGAAATCAACCAACAACACCCAACCCACTCCAAGCTTTAACACCACATGCCATGACCACGCTATCAAGAAGTGTCACTAAATAACTGAGATACCTTGCGTTTACCAGTGTCTCAATAAATGAAATATAAAAATTCAAAATATTTTCCAAGAATAGGGTGAGTATAAACTAATTAATATTTCCCCAATGACTTCCCAACTCACACCACTAGTAAAAAACTTTTTATCACAATTTCTATAACAATTTTAAAGAGTAAAAACAATTTATAACAAATCCATAAATAATTTTCCATGAAAAAAAGCATAATTTTTTTTAAAATCATTTGGAATACCCATAACTATGTATCCACACATGCCATGAATGCCTAGGTGATAGTTCCATACTCATTAGGAGTCTCTCATAGATCCACCAATTTGTTATAAGGAAACCAATACCAGGTTCCCTAATAGAACATGCCCCTTAAACAGGGTTATGTATAATACAAATGAACTCACACCAACCATGTATGCCAAAAATACATGTAAAAAAATGAAAAAACCTTTATTTATTTATATCATTTCAACAAAAAATTTCCATGCCTCAACACAAAACCATAATTTTAAAATCAACATTTTAAAATTATAAACCAAAAGGGTTTTCAAAAATACAACCAATTTTCCCTTATTTTTTCCAAAGATAATAACAATTGGGATTTCCACCAAGAATCATTCAAGGATTTTACCAAAATCTCAATAATAACATTTTACTGAAACTAATCATTTAATTTTTAATTCTAGTAAAGATAATAGAGAATCCACCTACTCACAGCGGTTGGAAAAAATGAATAACGACATAATGGAAATCTAGATTTGGGATTATATATTCTCCACTTTAATAAATCCAATGATAAAACATCAAAAATACTATAAATAAATGTAAATATATCCACCAATAATTATATATATGATTCTAGTATAGGGAAGGTGACTAGATCTAAGAAAATTAATGAATAATGATGACTTACTGGGGAATTCAGGCCTCCAACACACTTAGATTTGGCTAATAATTGTTTCCAGGTCAAAGGGGATCATCTCTAAATACTTGGTAGAAAATAGAATTTAGGTTATGGAGGGTTTAGGGTATTAACAGGAGTCTGGATTCTTAATTCATATTATATCCACATTTTTAAGGGTGCCAACTGTATGCCGCACAATTAGGCCTCACAGTTTGGAAAACTGTGTGACAACTATTCAGTTCCACTATTTTGAGGACACACCATGCATAGTTAGATCACATGGTTATAAAAACCATGAACCAACTATGATTTTACCAATATTTCAAGAATCATGGGTTTCCCTATGAACTCACATAGTTTATCCAAACCGTGCGCTTGTCTAGTTCCCACTGTCTTACCTTACATGATTTTCTGGAGGTGGTGTATAGTTTCTATTAACCATTCAAAAACCGTGAACTTCTATATAAGTCTCAAAAATATTCCAAAACCCCTAATAATATCCACAAACTCAACCCAAGCATTATATACACTCAAATTACTTGAATAAAGGGTCATGTTCCTGAGAATGGGGGTGCTATAGAATAATTCATGCCATATTGATGAATAAATCTTGAAATATTTATTGCATACCTTTTATTGTTAAATATTTATTTGTCTAAAACTCAAAAATTAGGTATTTCCATAATAGATAAGTTTTTTTTATGTAAAATAGACTAAATAAACTTTTGGGTCTATCATTGACAACAATATTTAGCTTTAATTGACAAAGAATTATCTTTTCACAATTGGGTATGAATATTATAATTTATATTCATAATATATTCCAAACATTTGATATCAATGATTATAGTATTAATAAACTATTAATTAAGTGTAGAATACCATAAAAAAATTAATTTATAAAGAAATAATCTCTCATTTCATTACTTGGAACACTGATATAAATGTATAGGTAATACTTAATATAAATAAAATTTTAACTATAATATATCCCCCGATCAATCATAATTTGTGAAATTATAACTAATAACATATTAATAACACTTTTCAGCCTTTGGGAGAATTTATATTTACTTCTTGAATTCATGTTATTCTCATAGAAAAACTAAGGATTACCCTTCCTCATCTCTAGTAAGAATACACCATACTTATAGTAATTTTTCATTCTTGATTTTACTAGTTTGAACACAATATAGTATTCAATAACCAAGAAGTAAAATAGAAACATTAAAATCCATGATAAATATATTTTAAATAGATGCAACTGCTTATGTATTTTTCAATTTATTAAAATTCTTTTGAAATGTCCCTTTTTTCCACATGAGAAGAAAACTACCTCTTGTTCTCTACACCACCTATAAGTGTTTTTTTCTCATAAAAATATGTTTTATAAACACAATTTACTATAAAATAGTCATGGTAATTTCAACCCTTAACTTTCAAGTTGTTCATCATAATTTTTTTGTAAGATATTTCTATGTGACTCTTATTTACCCAGTGAATATACATAAAAAGATTCTTAATTTTTTGATCCTATAATTCTAGATGAATAAAGAGAACTTGGAAAGAAACGATAAAATTATGAGATTAATGGAGAATTTATTATCCATATGGAAGAAATTTTTCTCTTAGTGGTCAATATAGTTTAGTATGTTAAATTCAAGATTAATAGCTAAGTACTCTCTTCGAGTTTATACCAGTATAGTGTAGATACAATCTCATTTATCTAAAGCTTATCTTTATCTTTATCAAATGTTAAGAGATGATATATCATGATATATACATCCATGTATTTATATTTTATTAGAATTTATCTAGACATAAATTATATCCCAATTAAAAATAATAATTGAATCATTCCCATGTACCTTATGAAGGCATCCTTCAGTATGTTAAATTCAAGATTAACAACTAAGTACTCTATTCCAGTTTATACTAGTATAGTGTAGATACAATCTCTTTTATCTAAAGCCTATATTTATCTTTCTCAATTGTTAAAAGATGATATATCATGATATATACATCCATGTATTTATGTATTATTAGAAGTTATCTTGACATAAGTTATATTCCAATGAAAAAAATAATTGAATCATTCCTATGTACTTTATGTAGGAATACTTCTCTCTTTCACTTGATCTATGTGGTGAAAAACAAGTTTATATAATTCCATCAAATAATATAAATTTTCCTATAGTGGTTTAGTGTATAAAAAAACTATACCACCCTTATAAATGTGTAATGGTGAGGACATGGTCTTTTTCTAATTGATCACAGTGTTATGAGGATTTTTCTTTCCATGTTTAATTAAAAATAGATTTTAGTTTTATCTTGATTACCAAAAGATAGAACATAATAAAATTTTATTTATTAGTCTCTCAATATTTTATCAAAACCCAATATCCCTCACCTTTTGTTTCAGAATATCCTTTTGGATGGATATTTTAGTGGAAAGGATTCGTATTCCCATTCTCATAACCAAGATGGAGGCTATATAATCTATTCAAATGCAATTAGGTAGGAATAAATTTAAAACTACATTAACTCATATATACTTGATCATTTTAGTGGACTCACCAATACTAAAATATTATAGTTAGATTTAATCAAAACTTGCCTTCCTGTTTCACTAAGTTCTACAGAGGCAATCAAACCTTAATTTGAATTATGTTAATTTGACCCAAAACTCATGACAGAAGTTTATTGAAAATTGAAAGAACCCCAACAAAGTTTGGTCAATCACTTTGAACTATGATTTTATTTCTACCCAAGTATTGGTAGTCCATACCAAATTAATATATTGATTTGAGTTATTTTATCTTATATGTGTAAAAGACCCATTTTATCTTATTATATGCATGTTAATATTAAGTGTACTTTACTTAAGTGAATAAAAATGACATGATAAAATGTACACATAATCTAATTTGTTTTAATTCCATATTTAATTTTTGTTAACTCATTTATTTATGTGAACATGATAAAGAATCCATAAAAAATTAAACATGCAACATAAGAGAAATAAAATAATTAAAGTGGAATGATCATGATTTTTTTTTCTAATGGTTAGTTTATCTAGTGTATGATAAATTAACTCATGAACATAGAGGAAAAACACCTTGAACCGTAACTTGGTTCATGCTAAAAAAATCAATTTTCCACCTATATATATCTTGGATTGAATTTTCCTTGGTTCAGAACTTGAATCACCTCTACTCACTTGAGAGATTCATTCACTAAGCTTTACTCACATATAGGTGAGAGGAACTAAAATATTGGTTAAGTGGTTTACATAAAAGAAATCATGAGAACACAATCCCTTATATTTTTATAATCTAAGGGTGACACACAACCCATCAATTTAATTTAATAAATTATTAAAAAACCATGAAATAATAATAAATTAAAATAAACCAATCACATACATAAATTGGTCTTGGATGATGATCATCCACATACAAACAATTAATATACATTTTCACATTAGATATCATTCAATTAAATTCATTCCTTTATTAAGATAAAATCACCAAGAATTGATCCAATTAATTTTCTCCTTAATTTTTTTAATTAATTAATTTTATCTTATCCAAATATTCCTAAAAATTAAATTTTTAATAATTCTAAATAAATAAAATTAATTAGTTTTTTTAAATTAAATAAATATATAGTGTGTACATAAAGGAAATATGGATAGTTTTTTTTTGAATTTAACATAGAATTAATTGACCATTTAACATTTTTTAAACCATTACTGCACGACATGTAGCTTGGTTTAATAATACAATTAATTTTATTTCTGTGTAAATTAATTCACATGTGTACATCCTCTAACAATATGTACATCACATAAATTAATTACACGATATGTATTAAACACCTATCATGTATATTAATAATATGCCACATGTGAATTAATCACATAAGATGTGAATTAATTACATTGGGTGAGAATTGATTAATTACTATGAATGTGAATTAAAATAGACTACATGTGAATTAATTAATTATATCACATGTGAATTAATTAAAAACCACACATGAATTAATTAAAACCCCCTAATGCGAGTTAATTATAAATTATATGTGAATTAATTACACACTATTTGAATTACACCACATGTGAATTAATTAAATAACTACTGCATCATTTATATCATGTACAACACACGTGTATTAATTACATGAAAACCACATCATACTATATGTGTATTAATTACACAAACACCATGTTGTGTGCATTAATACATGATTTGATCAGTTTTTAGTCAAATGGATCATGTAATAAATACATGACAAATCTTTGAATATGAATTTTCCACTTTGAAAATACGCGGACCACAATATGTGTAATTGGGTCACATGTTGTGTTGTTCAGTATGTCATCTACTAACATATATGGTTAACACATGATGTTCATTTAATTAATTCCATGTTTATTTACTCTACAATAACCTTGATTTCTCATGTTTTGTCCTTATACAATGTACACAAGTACACATGTATACTAATAGGCTATATTCCATGTATTCTTTTTTATTTTCCCATAACTCTTGGAACCTACAGATAGAGTCTTTGAATTTTTTTCATGTGTTTTAACCTGTTCTTGGTTATATGATTTAGAATGAAGAAGGACAAGAGAACAATTCAATGTTGATATTTAAAAAACAAATAATACAAAAATGAAAACTAATAACAAATTAATATCATCAATTAATGATTAAAAAATAATATTCAATGAATTATGTGACCACTTTGATAACACTTGAAGGTCTTAGGTGCCGTGTAATTACCTTTGGGACATAGAAAATTTTGATTTTTTCTATAATCATTGAATAATATGATATGGACATGATGAATAACATCATGAACAATGGAATTAAATTGACTATTTATTGAATATTACATGGGAACCAAGAAAATAGGATCATCACATATAATTTATAATTAATTTATTTGGATAAATAAATATCTACGTAGAATTTATTTCTTCTTTGATGAATTAGTAGAAAAATTCTTATCATTCTATCATTGTAGAAATAATGAAATATTCTAATGTTTAAGTTTTTCATTTATAATTTCCATAAGAATAACTTTTGGTGGAAGGAATCATCTTGATATCTCTAGTCTTGAGAAGTTGGTGGAGTTGAATCACACTTTATTCTTGAGAGTGTTCTCAGAGAAAATCTCTCTACGGATTGACATAATTCTCTCTATACATTCATTATGCACAAGGATGACATGGTTTTGAAATGGCTTAATCATTCTTAAATAGATAAAGGGTTATAAAAATAATAATCACACATGGTACCTTATTATTTTTCTTAATCCACGACATACCTCATGTATATATAATAATATCATTATTATTTACTTAACATGTACTAAACACATAGATAAAATAAATATTATTTATATGAATAAATAAATTAATATTTATTTAAATAATATTAAATATGAATTTTCTCTATGTACTATTAAAATAAACATGTCAATCCTCCTTATTATTTATCAGAATTTGAATAATGAGTATTTATTTAATGAATAAATATCATTTCATCATTCAACAATAAATAAATAAATATTATATTCACAAAAATATTAAATAAATATTTATTAAATATTCACATAACCAAATAAATAATTATCTATTACCTTGAAAATAAACAAAAACAAATAAATATTAAATATTTATATAATTAATAATTACCTTATAAAATGTGTATTTATTTAATATTCAACTCACATATTATTCTATACAATAACCAATGGTTGAATATAAGTGATCAAAAAAACATTAATAAATGTTAAACCATGTAAATTAATATAGTTTATTCAACATGTTGAATTCAAATAGAATTAAACTGAGGTTCTGAATGCATATAGTGTGCGACCCTCTAGGCCCCTTTCTCAATGACATTAGGTTGTTGCACATACAGTCCAAGGTTCACATATACAATAAAACTAAAGAACCTATAGATAAAGTGGTTAAAGGACACAATGAAAATAACCACATATGAACATGCACTGTGAAATATTATCTCTATATCAATATATCTCTTTTCAAGAAGGCTACATGCTAGTGTCATCAACCTATGTGTTGATGTATCTTTATTTGAATTTTTAGAAACAAAATTACCAAAATAAATCCATGAACATGGACTTAATTAGGTATATAAATTTCCTTCAAAGGTACTAAGATATTAAATTTCATTAAATAGTTGAAAGGATAAATCCTTTCTCACTTTTTTGATTAATACAATATCACTAGTGGTGCACCCAACATATCTTACCTCACCGTGAGCATATGTCATCACAGTTTTCATCAATACATAAAATTACATGACTCCTAATATCCATTAATGATAATATTAAAGTATAATGACAATTTCACACATCTATAGATAAAAATATTCAATTACACATATAATTTTTGATTTCTTACTGGCAGACCATGTTCTCATAATCCGTTACTCTTAAAATTACTAAGGGCGTACACATGAGAAAGTTTCTCAAAGTCTTATAAGTTTCTAATATTTATATCCTATATCATTTTTGTCTCATAAAATTATATCATCCATCCATAAAACAAATATTTAATAATACCATCATAGAACTTCTAAGTTCTCATCCTAGTGGGGAACTACTTTGACAATTCAGTGTAAAAAAGTAACCTTTGGACATTATCACATGGATTTCACATAGAGGAATGATCATCATGCGATAATATATTAATTAATATTCAACAATATTAATATTCTGATAATTTAATATATATAGTAATTTATTTTAAGGCACCAACTACAACAGTTGATTATGTACTTTTATAATTCCCATAGAATAAAATATTTCAATTTTTTTAAATAGGAGAACAAAAAATTAATTCATTTAATCAATGAGTTTCTCAAAACCTAAACTAAATAAGAAACCAATGAAAGTAATTAGAATATGAGAATCCATGAAAGTAAAAATTCATAGGTCTGAGATCAACATACTAACTAAAGAAACAAATTATATAATGAAAATCACAAGGAAAAATTATACTAATAACTCATTCCACATATAAGTATAAAAGGTTATTACCATCCAAAAAAAAAATTGTTAGATACTTTCAAAAATCCAAATCCAACCATCGGTAAACATGTTAAAACAATATTAAGACTGTGTACTTTTTGAGCTAGCAGAAAAATATGATGTGGGATGATCTTACAAAATATTTCTCATTTTATGAATGAGCCTAAAAAAACCAATAAAAAATGAGCCCATACACATGCAGGATAGCTCACACAGTCCTCACTCAAGATGCATGCATATAAATAAATATATTTTTTATTTAATAAAAATATAGTATAATTTTATATCTGGATATTACTTTATGGACATATATTTAACAAAATTAAAATAAATATTGTATGTTTTTTTATTTATTAACATTTTAAATTAAATTATATATATAATATTTATTTAAAATTTATTAAATATATTCCACATCACCTTATAAAATCTAAAATTCTAGATAGTTTAAAACCATGTTGATAGCCCCAAAAACTATAGAAATTTGTGTATTTAGCCTATTAGAATAGTTTTTCAGTCATGGACAATATTGGCATCAATGCAGAAAGATTAATATATGGTTTATATGAACCATTTCTATAAGAATATATATCCATAGTTTTAGAAACCATGGATATTGATTATTATATAGAAAAATAAAACCATGAATTTTTATCTAATAACATTTTTTTCCATTTATTGAGACCTAATCATTATATTTTCTTCAATTATTTTAAATATTTTATATCTTTATATTATTTATTTAAAACATACCTATTATAAAATAATAATTTTTTAATTAATTAATAATTTATATTACTAAATAATTATTAAATATATAATATTGAATACTAAATACCAATTTCTTAATATTAATTATTAGTGATTTATTATTTTTATTATATATTTAAATAATTTAAACAACATTACATCCAAGGTTTAAGAAAACAATGGTTAAATCTCATTATAGACATTGTTTTTACTACTGTGGCAATAGAGGTTGAAGGTGACCCGCCTAGATCTAAATTATAGATGTGGTTTTTGAAAACCAAAGCTCTAGCTTCCCATTACCACAATTTTAAAAATCCTGATAATAAAAATGTGGAAAAATTCTAAAATTCTAGTAGAGTTTTCTCTCTATATCCCCTTCTTAACCCACCTCAATCCTTGTACCCATGACCCATCCAACCCTTCCCCACTATTCCTAACCCTCTCACCCATAATTCCACAATCCTTATGCCCCGTCCCATTGATCCTTATGTCCCACACTGGATTTAAATTTTTTTTGGGTTAAAAAAAACCTCGCATGATTTCATGATCCCAACTAAAAAATGGGACTAGAATTGTGTAGGCTTGGGACATTTAGGATCTTTCTTACCATTTTTCATGTCTACCCATAGTGATAGACTGAATTTTTACTTGATATAAGAAAACAATATATATATCTAACTTACAATTTTGTCTCACATATCCCAAGTTTTTTTCTCTTACCTCCATATGTCATGCTATGAGGGGAGGGAATAAAAATTACATATAAATCATTCAAACACGATATTGTCCTAGAATATTTAGGGAAAATTTTTTTGGATGGATGCACTAATGATATAATACTACCAAATTTTTTAATATATCACTGTTTTCATTTACATATTATCAATATGTGATATTTCTAAGATTTTACTTCTCCACTTATTTTTTATTGATTATCATGTAATTGGAGCTTGTGACATATCATATGATGATTCATTAATGATAAAGTGATTTTCTAAGTGTTCAATTTTTACTTATTTAAATTTTAAATATATTATGATCATCATAATTCATCTAAGTTTAACCTCAACTAAATATTCAAAATATTTGAGGGTTTATTTATTTATTAAAGAAATGATATAAATGGATGCATTACAAGACTAATTTGTATATAATAAATCATATGAATATAGGTTAAAAATATCTCTATTATTTTCTCATCCCAAACCTTGGAAGAGATAATAGAACACCATTGGAAATAAGGATATATTATAACGAAGTGTTTGGTGAATCAATTACTTAGTGGATAACTATAGAAGTAAGTGTTTTTTGGTATTTGTTAAGGTTTCTCCATCAACCTCTATAATCAGGGAATCTTGAAGATGAATAGTAAAGTTTGTATGAATTATTTTATACACTTATTTTTCACATCATTACTCCACCAATGGAATTGCATTGGTTATGGGTTTTCTTCTACTAATTAATGGTATTATTGATGCATATGATGTTATATATTCACTAAAATAAGGATATCATATTGTATGATATCCCTTTCATCATAGTCATCAATATGCATATGATGTATATCATAGATATGGGCTTACGATATCGATTTCATGGTCACTGCTACATATTCTAAATGATATATTATCAGTTATGACCAACATGTTGATTCATTTATGGATATAAAAACATATAATAATCATTGAAATGTTTAATGATTATTAAATCCCAATAGACATGTGTTATTGTAATGTATGGTAACTTCCATGTGATTTCAGCTAACCATCGACCTCCTTTATTACCTAAGAGAGCCTATATAAAGTATAGGGATCCTCCTATTGGGTAGTATGAGACTAAGAAGTCATATTCAGTACTCTCTTTTACCCCGATTATATTATTTTATTCAAGGATAAGGTGGTAGAAATCCTTTGGTATTCAAGGGCCCTCTCATAGCATATAATGATTCTAGTGGCCGGTGTCATCCCTTGGAGGCAAGATTTTCACGACCCAACCCTACCCGGGCTCGAGCCGCAACTACCCCAAGCCCACCTCCATAGGACAGAGGTTGGAGACAAGCACCGAAGGCTAAACAACTCAGGGAGGCCTTTGCTTGAGTACCTGTATACAGACACACACATCCCACTCAATGCAGAAGTGAAGATTAAAAAGAAAAGAAAAGAAAAGTAAAGTAAAGTAAAGTGCCAACTGCTACAAACAACCCACAAAAGGTGCATCGACCTCTAAACAGTAAAAAGTAAGTGCTGAAGGTAAACTGAAAAGAAAAGGGAAAAAACACGTGCCCAACAAGAAAAGTGCCACAACCTAACAACAGGTAAACAAAAGTTAACATCTGGGAGAGTCCCACACCTGGAACCCGACTATGACCACCGTATGCGGTCGAAGCTCTTAAACTCCTAAGCTCCGCTGAAGTCATGACCAACCTGTCCATCGTCTGCAAGGGAAAACCAAGTGCGGGCAATGCCCAAGCAGGTGTGAGTATAAAATACTCAGTAGGATGCCCCGAAGGCTCTAGGGAGAAACAAAGGAGGTACTGAAGAGGTGAGTATTAGATAGAATAGGGAAAAGTAAATGAGTATAACTGAGAGTGCAGTAAAGAGTACAACTCAACCCAACTAGAGGAAGGAAGTAGACTTGTCCAAACACAAGGAGCTAGAAACAGTGAGAAGATAAACTTCTCATTGAGTCTTCGCTACCTATAGTAGGAGAGTAGACTCATCCAACCCTGAGAAGATAGACACAGAAAGCACGTGGCATAACCCACGCGTCTTCACCTCTCCTGGAAAGAGGGTAACTAAAACCCAAGAAGTGGGTACGAGAACAAGGTATATACATATCCCTATGCTCAATCAACAAACCCGAACAAGATCGTAAGGGGATCTCCATCCCGTAGATCAGCCCAATAAAGTGAGTAACCAACAGTCCTAGAAGTAACCACCATCGATGCCCAGCATCTTGCATGTTTTCCCTGAACTGCAAGCCAAGGGGCTCAAATCACCGCACCCTGACACTATCCGCTTTAGGCGGCACTGACTCGCCTACACGGTTTTAGGTCGCATCACAAGGAAGCATCTTGGTGGGGAAAGAGCCCCTCATACTTGAGAGTTCTGGGGAAAGTCAAACCACACCTCCTCATTGTCACACAATCGAGAGGTCTTCTCAAAGTCAAAGCTGTCACATCACTAACCCGTACAACTAAGGGACCCAATCCGGTAGTCATGGAGAAAAGGCAGAGACTAGCCTAGTAGAAAGGACTGATTCTGAAAGAAGTCGTCGGGTAACCCACTGCCTAGCCCCGCTGGAGGGTAAACCCTAATAGGTCGTCGGGTAACCCACTTCCCAGTCTCTGCTGGAGGGAAAACCCTAAGAGGTCGTCGGGTAACCCACTGCCCAGTCTCTGCTGGAGGGTAAACCCTAAGAGGTCATTGAGTAACCCATTGCCCAGTCTTCGCTGGAGGATAAACCCTAAGAAGTCAATGAGAAACCCACTGCCCAGCCCCGCTAGAGGGTAAACCTGAAGAAGTCGATGAGAAACCCACTGCCCAGCCCCTCTAAAGGGTAAACCCAGAACTACTCTGGCCATCCCTACTGGATGGTACAACACTGGCCAACAGAACACGGAGTGGGTATCGTGCAACCACCCAACTCCAGAACAATTCACCCAGTAGAGGTTCAGCTCCCGTGTAGTGTGGGTCATGCCGATACCTGTATCTCTGCCTAGGGAAACACGTCACAGTAGATCGTGGAAGAAGGATATGATCTCAATAATCATCTAGGTAAACTGCGTCCAGGCTCACTGGGGATCCGTACCCTACTCAAAACAACCTCCTGGGTAGAGGATTGGTGCCTGCATAATGTATTGGTCACACCGAATCCACAAATACTCTACTAGGGAACACGAAGAGACGTGATACTGAAAGCCCACACGGCTGAAGGAAAAAGGGGAACCCAAACAACTCCACTGATCACACCGTCTAGAATAGAACCAGGGGAAACCACTCAACCATGTTATTTTAAACCATCGTGAATAGAGGGACCCTTTATGTCATGATAGATCAATGGCACATAAAGCAGAACACAACATACACAAGGGGAGCACATGATGTGTGGCCCTATCTCATCTCCAACCCAAGTACACAAACATTATTGGGTACAGAATACAACATGTACCTCCAAGAATCCCCGTATACTTCCAGAGTATACCACCTCTCTAGCCCAAAGGCTATCACGTACACGACACCCAACGTCAGCGCAAAGGGAAAAAATGTAATTTCGCCAAACTGCTTCCTCCATGGCCGTAGCACGGCCATCCATATCTCTTCAAACATCAACTTCACTCACATAGTAGTGAACGCGATCATACGCCAAGGGTTCGCTTCCAAACACAGCAAGAAGAACCGCCACCAGAGCACCTTTCATGCTTCCACATTTAATGAGATATTGAATGATACTCCGCACATCCAAAAGAATCGTACTGTTGTAATCCTCACAGAAAAACACATGAGATCGACTATTTACTCGCCTTGAATAGACATCTGATGTAAAAGTCATTTAACTCTGCTTTACGCCCGAACGACATCCCGTGGTCCCAAGCCTCGGCCCCGAAAACAGTCAGGCACATCGCACCATTACGATTCTCTCAGAAAACTACACAATATTGACTATTAACTTGTCCGAATCGGACACCCGGTGAAGAAGATGGAAATCACCACCAACTCCCAAAACAGCCCTCAAGGGGCCTGCACCACCATGCGGAATTAAAGCGGGCGGATTGCGCCATTGCGATGCCCTCAGAAAAACACCCAAAAAATGACTACTCGCCGGCCCCGAACAGACATACGATGAAAACATTGCTAAACGCTGCTCGCAACTTAAAAGACAGCCCGTGGGACCCATGCCTCAACTCTGACTTCAACACCCAAAACTGTACTGGAAATCTCTGCCTCGACGCTAGGGTCGCAATTCCGCTGACGTCGCTCAAATCGGACATCAGATGTGTCTGAGCCATCCAAAACAAGAACCCCCGGAAAAATGCCAATCCACTTAACGTACGTGTCACGCCACCGAGCCCCTTGTCTCGGGAATTAAAAATCCCCGAGACCATCTCAAAAGCTTTGTCTTGACGCCAAGAACGTGTCTCCATAGAAAGCACACAAATCCAATTTACGGTTTGCAAAAAAAGGGGTTGGGGGGGGGGGTTTAGTGACAGTGGACTGAAATGGGGTGGGCCGAGCTGGTTCGACCGGCCCACCCACACCTTGAACCGGCGGTCCGCGGTTCACCACGCAGACCGCCCCAACCCGCCCGGACCAGCTCATCCGGTCCGGTCTCCTAAGTGGACCCCCGAGGTGCGGGTTCTATCTACCGATCGGGGTCACGAGGACCCCGGGTTTACCACATCAACCGGCCAAAGGCCGGTCCCCCCGTGTTCTGCGCCCAGCTGGCGCCTGCTCTGTTGACCCCTCGCCCAGCCAGCCCCTGCTCGACCGTTGACCGACGCCCGCGGCCTCCTGCCACTCCCCGCTCAGGCCGAAGCCCTCCTCCACTGTCGAGAAGACCCGCCGCCTGCAGATCGCGCCGACCGCCGCTCGAGAGCCCCACCGCCGCTACCACTTCGGACCACCACCCGGAGACCGCTGGTCCACCTTGAAAATCGCCGGAAAAAGGGTGTTTGGACGGAAAACTTCCCAGGGCCACCTCGGGCACTACGAGACTCTAAAATTCAAACCGAAACATCCATTGGAAATCCTAGAAGGAGTCCAAATCGAATATGGGCTTACCTCAATGATTCAACAACAATTCGACGCTTCAAATTGAGCTCAAATTATGCAGGAAAAATAAAAAGGAAACGAAAAGATCCTACCTCTTTGGGCGTATCCAGATGCTTCGTCATCGATCCTCCGTAGTCGGATCCACAACGCCTTGTTGAGGAGAGGAGTGGTGCTTGAGGAGAGGGAGGGCTTCCTTGTTGGGAGTTCTTCCACCAGAGAAAATCAAGAGGGAAGAAGGGTGGGGAAGTTTTCTTAAGTAAAGAAAATTAATTGAAAAGTTTAGTTAATTTAAACCCCCAAATTAACCCGCATCCAAAACTCTTGACGAGATCGAGGTTAAGCCTCCCATAGGTTAAACACCACCTTCCGATCACAACGGAGGCCTCAAAATTTTATTCTGAGCTCCCGTTCAAAAGTTATAAAACTTAACGTCTGAGGCCGCTAAATTATGAAAACACCCATGGTATCATTTTTCACTGGAGGCCCACGCCCGCGAAAATTACACCCCTCCTAGGGTAAATGGAATGCTCTGGACTCAATGGTGCCCTCATTTTTTCCATTCGAGCTACTGTTTAGGATTTATTCCATTTATTTTGTGTGCCCAGTGTGAAGGCACTGAAAATTTAATTCTAGCCACACCGGTGATCAGAATCGCACGCCGTCTGAAGGTGCTGCTCTGAAATAACATCAAGAAAATTCCAAAGTCTTTTATAAAAAACCAAGTTCTTACATTATTCCATCATTCAAGTTTTTCATCCCCGAAAATGAAAACCAGGGAATAACTCAGGGTACTAAGCCCGCACCTGGCTCTTCTGTACCCAGAAGAACTCATGCACAGTTTTGCGCCACTGCACACAGACCAAAGGATTTGATCAGTTCACGTGAGGTCTGCCCTTATCGATGACGTGCATGGGAGAACACACACTTCTTCTCGGGTGAGTCACATGGTTTGCGTCATGCACCCACTCTAGACTTTGAGGGTTTAGGTCAAGGTTGTAGACAACCTTTCCATCCCTTCACACAGTCTCAAATAGCCCGAAGGCCCTCAGGGGAAGCTCACCTCCCTGGATGAACCCCCCATGTCACACGCCATGACTGTAATCACTGTTTGGACATGGGACAAATCCCGGTGATTCCCTCCTTCAGAATATCCATATGGTAAAACCCCCAAGGATATCTGGTCACACAAGGTTTCACAGTCGATGTCCCACGACCAAGACTCTCTTACACCCTTGGAAAGCGATGGAGTCGACACCATCGACTAACAGAAAAGGTTCTACACCTTCTACTCTACCAACAGAGGGTTACACCCGATGCCCTGCGTCACCCTGGTAACATATCAAGCAAGGAGCAGGGAGAAAAATAATTTCACACACAGATTCTAACAATTATATTGAAAAAAGTAAAAGAGCCGTAAAGTGTACCTCTTGTCACTTCATGCTCTGTAAGATCTTATACATCCAAAGATCGCGGTTTTCTGTGGTCCCAACTGTCATCTCCCAGAGCCTGACGTGGACCACCTAGTGGTGATGTGAAGACCTTGTAAAGTCATCCCCCACTACCAGATCCCCTCTCTCCTCTGCTATCACCACCTATCTGGGTTCTACTTCGATCACGACGCTGCCTCTGTCGTGGTGGTGCACCTGCTGCCTGCCCGAAGTTCTCTGTATACCTGGTCGGGCAGTCCCGTGCCAAGTGACCTTTCCTGTCGCAAGCATAGCACTGGCCCTCCCTAGGATTCCTTGGTGTCCTCCGACACCACTGTGGTGTATGACCACATCTCTGAAACCAGTAGTGGGAAGGCCGCCTGAGTTGAGGTTTTGTCAGCCGATGCCCGCTAGCTGTGACAGACATCTCAGCTCCATCGTGCCTACTGCCACCACCAACTGTAGAGCATGACATGAAGCTCTCTGTCACCAGCACCTGCTCTAGAACTTCAGCATAAGTGGGAATTCCCAAGGGTACTATGACAACACAAATCTCTCTACAGAGACCCATCTTGAACTTCCGCTCTCAGAAGTTTCCGTCGTGGACCAAGTCCGGGTAAAAACATGCGTGGTCTGCGAAACTAGTTGCGTACTCAGTCACCGTCATCCCTCCCTGCTGAAACTGCAGGAGCTGCTGGATCTGAACAGAGCGTAAGAAGGGGTGGTAAAACTCCTCACGAAACAGCAGCTGAAAGTCACCCCATGAAAGTGACGAATCATCAAGTAACTAAGTCACCAGACTCCATCGATGCCCAGCTGCTCCGTGGAAAAAGGCTGGCTGCCAAAGACACCCTCTGATCTGCCAGTGTCTGAGCAAGCCTAAAGAGGAAAAACACTGTCTTGAGCCAAAACTCTACTACCTGAGGGTCTGGCTCACCACTAAACCTCAGCGGTCTCTGTCTCTGGAACTCATAGAGTATAGTCAACCTACGCTCAAGCTCCATCTGCTTTGTTAGAGCTGTCTACTGCTCACCAGGTGGGGGTGCTGCTACCGGCCCACCTGGAGAAAGGGACTCGCATGATGGGTCCTGGATAGAGGCCTCGTCGCTCACAGGGTCGTCTTCATGAACCAAAGCTGGTATCCTAGCTGACTGTCTTCACAGAGACATCCTGAATGTTATCAAGGAGTGTCACGGTCGGATGTGCATATATGTATATAAAAGTAACAACAATGGGTAGCTGACTCAAGAAAGATAGTCAAGACTCAATCCTATGTGATGGACAAACCAATTTACCTACAACGAGTGTCTCAGCATGCCGAGTCGACAAGCGGGTTATCAGGGTCCTGGTGAATGGATACGTCGGCCGCCGCACCGTCACTAGACTCCCTGGTCTGAGAGCCACTCTCGAGACACGTTGACACTGTTTCCCTAGATCCCAACCAATTCCTTTTTACAGAAGTCCGAACAACGTCCTAAGGAACAAACCACCTCTGATACCACTTTTTCACAACCCGACCCTACCCGGGCTCGAGCCGCAACTACCCCAAGCCCGCCTCCATAGGCCAGGGGCTGGAGACAAGCACCGAAGGCTAAACAACTCGAGGAGGCCTTTGCCTGAGTACCTGTACACACACACAGAGCCCACTCAATGCAAAAGTGCAGAGTAAAAAGAAAAGAAAAGTAAAGTAAAGTGCCAACTGCTATAAACAACCCACAAAAGGTGCATCGACCTCTAAACAATACAAAGTAAGTGCTAAAGGTAAACTGAAAAGAAAAGGAAAAAACATGCGCCCAACCAGAAAAGTGCCACAAACCAGCAACAGGTAAACAAAAGTAAGCAGATGGGAGAGTCCCACACCTAGAACCCGACTACGACCACCATACACGGTCCAAGATCCCGAACTCCTAAGCTCCACTGAATTCAAGACCAACCTGTCCATCTTCTGCAAGGGCACACCAAGTGTGGGAAAATCCCAAGTAGGGGTGAGTATAAAAATAATCAGTAGGATGATTCGAAGGATCGAGGGAGAAACAAAGGAGGTACTGAAGAGGTGAGAAGTAGATCGAACACGGAAAAGTAAAGGAGTACAATTGAGAGTGCAATAAAGAGTACAACTCAACCCAACAAGAGGAAGGAAGTAGACTTGTCCAAACACAATGAGCTAGAAACGGTGAGATGATGAACTTCTCGTCGAGTCTTCGATACCTATAGCAGGAGAGTAGACTTGTCCAACCATGAGAAGCTAGAAACAGAAAGCACGTGGCATACCTCGTCCGTATTCGCCTGTCCTGGAAGGAGAGTAACCAAAACCCAAGAAGAGGGTACTGGAACAAGGTATATACATATCCATATGCTCAATCAAGAAACTTGAACAATATTGTAAGGGGATATCTATCCCGTAGCTCATACCAAGAAAGTGGGTAGCCAACAGTCCCAGAAGTAACCACCGTTGATGCCCAACATCCTGCAGGTCTGCCCCGAGCTGCAAGCCAAGGGGCTCAAATCACCGCACCCTGACACTATCTGCTTTGGGTGGCACTGACTCACCCACACGGTTTTAGGTCGCGTCACAAGGACATGACTTGGTGGGGAAAGTTCCCCTTGTACTTGAGAGTTCTGGGGAAAGTCAAACTACACCTCTTCACTATCACACAATCAAGAGGTCTTCTCAAAGTCAAATTTGTCACATCACTAACCCGTACAACCAAGGTTCCCGCTTCGGTAGTCATGTAGAAAATCCACAGACTAGCCTAGTAGAAAGGACTGAGTCTGAAAGAAGTCATCGGGTAACCCACTTCCCAGCCCTGCTGGAGGGTAAACCCTAATAGGTTTTCGGGTAACCCACTGCCTAGTCTCTACTGGAGGGTAAACCCTAAGAGGTTGTCGGGTAACCCCCTGGCCAGTCTCTGCTGGAGGGTAAACCCTAAGAGGTCGTCGGGTAACCCACTGCCCAGTCTCCTCTGGAGGGTAAACACTAAGAATTCAATGAGAAACCCACTGCCCAGACCTGCTGGAGGGTAAACCCGAAGAAGTCGACGAGCAACCCACTGCCCAACCTCACTGGAGGGTAAACCCAAAACTGCTCTCGCCATCCCTACTAGATGGTACAACACTGGACAACAGAACACAGAGTGGGTATCACGCAACCACCCAAATCCATCACAATTTACCTAGTAGAGGTTCAGCACCCGTGTAGTGTTGGTCATGCCGATACCTGGAGCTCTGCCTAGGGAAACACGTCACAGTAGATTGTGGAAGGAGGATATGATCTCGATACTCGACTAGGGAAACTGCACCCATGCTCACTGGGGATCTGTACCCTACTAGAAACAACCTCCTGGGTAGAGGATCAGTGCCTACAAAATGTATTGATCACACCAAATCCACAAAAACTCTACTAGAGAACACGAAGAGACGTGATACTAAAATCCCACACGGCTGAAGGAAAAAGGGGAACCCAAACAACTCCTCTGATCACACCGTCAAGAATGAAACCAGGGGAAACCACTCAACCCTGCTGGTTTAAACCATCGTGAATAGAGGGACCCTCTATGTCATAAGAGATCAAAGGCACGTAAAGAAGAACACGACACGCACAAGGGGCCCGCATGGCGTGTGGCCCTATCTCATCTCGAAACCAAGTACACAAACATTATCAGGTACAAACTACAACATGTACCTCCAAGCATCCCCATATACTCCCGGAGTATACCACCTCTATATCCCAAAGGCTATCGTGCACACGACATCCAACGTCAGTGTAAAGGAAGAAAACGTAATTTCTGCAACCTAATTCCTCCACATCCTTAGCACGACCATCCATATCTCTTCAAACATCAACTTCACTCACACAGGAGTGAACGTGATCACACGCCAAGGGTTTTCTTCCAAACACAGCAAGAATCACCACCACTAGAGCACCTTTCATGCATCCACATTTAATGAGATATTTAATGAAACTCCGCACATCCAAACGGATCGTACCGTTGTAATCCTCATGAAAAAACACGCTAGATCGAATATTTAATCGCCTCCAACAAAAATCTGACGTAAAATGCATTCAACACTGCTTTACGCCCAAATGGTGTCCCATGGTCTTGAGCCTAGGCCTCAAAAATAGTCGGGCGCATCACTCCATTGCGATTCTCTCAGAAAACTATACAAGATTGACTTTTCACTTGTCCGAATCAGACACCCGGTGAAGAAGATGGAAATCAACGCCAACTCCCAAAACAACCCTCATAGGCCCCGCACCACCATGTGGAATTAAAGCGGGTGGATTGTGCTATTGAGATTCCCTCGTAAAAACACCCAAAAATGACTGCTCGCATGCCCCGAATGGAAGTCCGATGAAAAAGTTTCTAAACGCTGCTCGCATCTTAAAAGAAATCCCCTGAGGCCCATGCCTTAACTCCAGCTTCAACACCTAATACTGTACTGGAAATCTCCATCTCGACGCCAGGGTCGCAACACCGCTGACGGCGCTCAAATCGGACATCGGACGTGTCCGTGCCATCCAAAACAAGAACCCTCGGAAAAACGCCAATCCACTTAACGTACGTGTTGCACCACCGAGCCCCTCGTATCAAGAATTAAAAATCCCCGAGACCATCTCAAAATCTTTTTCTCGACACCAGGAACATGTCTCCGCAGACAGAATGTGAATCTGATTTATGGTTTGCAAGAAAAGAGGGGTTTTTAGTGACGGTGGACCGAAACGGGGTGGGCCGGACCGGTTCGGCCTGCCCACCCACACCCTGAACCAGCGGTCTGTGGTTCACCGCGTAGAACACCGCAACCCGCCCGGACCAGCTCAGCCGGTCCGGTATCTTGAGTGGACCCGTGAGTTGTAGGTCCTGTCTCCCGACTAGGGTCACGAGGACCCCGGGTTTGCCACGTCAACTGGCCAAAGGCCGGTCCCTCGTGTTCCGCGCCCAAGATGGCGCCCGCTCCACTGACCCCTTGCCCAGTCGGCCCCCGCTCGACCGCCGACCGATGCCCGTGGCTGCCTGCCCCTCCCCGCTTGGGCCGATGCCCTCCTCCACTGGCGAGAAGCCCCGCCGCTCGCAGCTCGCACCGACCGCTGCTGGAGAGCCCCGCCACCACTGCCGCTTAGGACCGCCCCTGCCGCTTCGGACCGCCGCCCGGAGACCACCGGTTTACCATGAAAACCACCGGAAAAAGGGTGTTTTTCCGAAAAACTTCCCGGGGCCACCCCAGGCACCCAGAGACTCCAAAATTCAAACCTAAACATCAGTTGGAAAGCATAGAAAAATTCCTACTCAAATATAGGATTCCCTCGACGATTCGATAGCAATTCAATGCTACAAATTGAGTTCAAAGTATGCGGGAAAAATAAAAAGGAAATGTAAAGATCCTACCTCTTTGGGCGTAGCTCGACGCTTCGTCGTCTATCCGCCGTAGTCGGATTCGCAACGACTTGTTGAGGAGAGGAGGGGTGCTTGAGGAGAGGGAGGGATTCCTTGTTGGGAGTTCTTATGACAGAGAAAATCAAGGGGGGAAGAAGGGTGGGTAAGTTTTCTTAAGTAAAGAAAATTAATTAAAAAGTTTAATTAATTTAAACCCCCAAATTAACCCGCATCCGAAACTCTCGATGGGGTCGAGGTTAAGCCTCCTCTAGGGTAAAAACCACCTCTCAAGCATAACGACGACCTCAAAATTTTATTCCAATCTCCCATTCAAAAGTTATAAAACTTAACGTCTGAGGTCGCTAAATTATGAAAATACCCCTAGTCACATTTTTCACAGGAGGCCTGTGCCCATGAAAATTACACCCCTATTAGGGTAAACGACACCCTCCAAACTCAAAGGTGCCCTCGGTTTTCCCATCCAAGCAACCGTTTAGGAGTTATTCCATTTATTTTGGGTGCCATATGTGAACGCACTGAAAATTTAATTCTGGCCACATCGGGGCTCAAAATCGCACGCCGTCTGAAGGCCCTGCTCTGGAATAACATCAAGAAAATTACAAAGTCTTTTTATAGCAAAAACTGAGTTATTACAAAGATATTGATGGCCATTTCTTTAAATTTCATATCAAACATGCTCCTTCAAGATCAATATAGGTTGAAATCACTCCATTTGAGGTACAAATATATTATTCATGTTCTTTATATTACATGTTGGTTTGGTGATGACATATCAGGTAAAGTATTGAGTTTATTCTTCTGTGATGATCATGTGATGATCCTACAAAATCCACTAGTGGTATTAGAGCCATAATCACTACCAAAATATTTTTTCTACTTTTTTATGAAGAATATTTATATTTTAGGTGTTTTAGGACATATCATAATTTATGATATGGATTGGATGAATGTCAATCGTCGAATAAATTTTTATAACATTGTGTTATATGGAAACATAATGTTTAGTGATAACCTAATATTATGTCATAGGATAACATAACGTGATATTCTTGGTCATACAGTATGACCAGTGCATATCTTATGGTATGATACATTGAATACCATGGGTTTGTTCTAATTCATAAGCTTCTAAATGGGTGATATTATAGGTCACAACTAAATCACGGGTTTCAAAAAAATATATAATCAAATCATAATGAAGATATAGGTGACATCACTCATTACAATATTCCCCTACATAACAGACATCAAATTCATCTCAAATAAGGAGAAACATGAGTTAAATGTTAGTGCATATCCTATCACTGGCTATGATATCTCTCCTATATACGGTGAACATGCACCTATATTAGATTACCCATGTAAGGATCATCATGTCTAATATATGATACCATTATAAGATTATCTATCTTTCTCTATACATGATAATGACACCTATCAGTCATAAGATATAATATACCCTTAAAAAAAATTTATGCTAAAATGATTATGGTTTATAATTTTTTTATAAAAGATAAGTGTTAGGTATTGTAAATAGAATATTTTTATAACTAAATAAAATATGATATTTTTATATTAACATCTCGTGTTTAGAAAATAAATATATTGTTTATTTATTTAATTGTTCCTTTGAATGCTCTTTTTTAAAAATTATTTATTAAATGTGAATATTGTATATTCTTTAATTTATTTGATAGATTTATTCTTATAATATTTTTATCCTATGAATTTCTTGCTAGGTATGAAAATATAATATTTTTTTTATTTACCTTGACTTCAGTTTGTAATTAAAATTATTATCGTGAATTTAGTTACTGAATATAGTTTATACATATTATGTATTAGAGTTAAAATGGAATTAAAATCTCTACTGAGTAATGTATCCCTAGGTAAAGGTACTTTGGATCATACTTCTTACTAGATTGGAGGCTTATGCCTTGTCTTAGAAAAGTAAGGGTTGACTATATGTGGTTCCAAGCTTACTCATGTGGGGATTGTTGATTTTATAAATTTCTAAACCTTTATAAGAAAAGTTCATGCACATTATTCCAATGAGGTATTTGGAAATGTGTAAATATGTTTGGATTCTATTTTTAGAGGAATAACACAAATTATGAGTTATGTAAAGAGTTACACATTAATATGGTTTTAACGTATTAATTTAGTGGATAGAATATATATTTCAAATCTAAATCACTTGAATCATCAATACATAATAAAATAAATGAGATAATAAAGATTACATGGGATGCAATGGTTATTAATTCAGTATCCATGTGATGTATATTAAATTGGAGATACTTTAAAATAGAACCCCTAAAATAATAAGTATGAGATTAATTCCATATAATACACATGTCAAGACCTTGATCATCCAACCATGAATTTCATGCTAAAGTTTGGTAACCATGAATTATCTTAGATAAGGAATGTTATATACGCATTACCCTAATATCATTAGGTACCCATATAAAACCTTGACATTTAAGTAACACTTTGTAGAGAGACCCTAATAGAATTAGGTTACTAGATGAACATAGTTGAGTTGATCTATATGATGGATTTGGGGAAAGGGTTATCCACTCAACTATATAATAGTTATATGTGATATGATTGGCATGATAACTTTCCTAAATATCTAAGATGTTGGGATAAATTCTAAATCAACACCAAATTTAATGAAATGTGGATCTTATCTCACTAAAGGTATTAATATATAGGGTCATCATTTTAGTGGGAATACTTTCATTATAACCCTTATTGAAAAGATATAAAACGTCATACTCACCCTTATATATGTCTTTGTTATTGATTATGACATATATCGGGTTTATTATTTTGATTTCTCTTATAGATATGACCTATAAAACTATTCTAGATTAGTATTTAAGGTTGAGAAGTGTTTTAAAATATAATCATTGAAACATATGAATTTGAATGTTATATAAATGAATTTCTCAAGCTCTGAAACATGGGTATTTGATACTGTTTGTGTGTCACACATTTGTATTGATAAAAATGGAATAAAATATATGAGATAGTTAATAAAAGGTGAGGCAGATCCATGTGTTTTAAATGGGGTAAGAGTTTTTTCATTATAGGTTGAAACTTATGATATATGAATATCTAGTGGATTGGTTCTATAATTAGAAAACTGTTATTATATTCTTACTATAAATTTATATTTTATTTATATATGTTGTTTAGAAAAGATTTTATTTTCATTCATTATTATGAAAAAATTATTATATATACGAATGGAATATTCCATGGAATTAGTAATATGGAAAATAAATTATACATCATGGATATGGATAATCTTGTCTATAATATTCGGAATAATAAGGTCAAAGTTGATTCAAATACCACTTACCTTTGGCATTGTTACCTTGGATATATAAATAAGAAAAACATTTAATGAATCCATAGATATGTATTGTTGGAATCATTAAATTATGTTTTTCTGATAACTAAAAATCATTTTATTAAGAAAAATGACCAAAGAACCTTTTAGTGTAAAAGGTGTAAGGGATAGTAGACTATTAGATCTTATACACAAGGATGTATGGGTAATAATGAGTGATGGGTTTAATTGGATCATCAAATAATCCTTCAAAGTTGAAGTGAATGAAAAACCTATGTTAATCTATGTTAAAGAATCCAATGTGTAAATATATTAAAAAAATAGAGTATAAAATGGTGTATCTAAAATGAAAAAAAATCAGTAGACTCCATCCTCATTCTTTATAGAAGTTAGATCAATGATGATCTTAAAGAGAAGCAGATGAATACATCCTACCTTTATGTGGAATACTTCTGCCAATGGATCCATAAGCAATTTATGAAGAATTCTGAATTATTGAAGGGTTATTAGAACCTTCATTGAGTTATGAATGATCTTTAGGAATAGAAGTGATATTCTGTTGGTTTGTGAACAATTCATAATAGTCACAAACACACACAACTACCAAAATAGAGAAAATCACATCCTTTTACAAGAATCCTCGACAATCTTCATTGAATTAAGATCCTTGACCATATGAAATAGTTTGAGTGTTGTCTCAAGACACTCAAATATTACACATGTTATAGAATTTATTCATTGAACATTACAGTGAATGAGATACTCCATATATAAATGAACAAACACTTTGGTTGGTAACTAATGAAATCATATTAGAGAAGGACATGGAACCACACATCCATCACGTGCACATCAAAAGAAGCATGGTTGTTATATATGAACTCATATGAACCAAAAAATTTTGGTTGTACCTATTTTATTGCACAACTAACAATATTTCACATTCACTAAAATTCCTAAATGAATTTATACAAAACTTCACAACTCTTTGTGAATCAATATAAAACTCATTTTGGATACATTTTCATCAAACTCTCTTCATTTTGAAAAAAAAACTTTATCCAAAACTTAATACTTATCCAAGGGCATAACTGTGTGACCTTGTGGTCCTTAGTAGTGTTGAAAACAAATATAAAATCCATATTTCATAGATTTAAGCAAAGAGTAGCCTCTAGCAAAGAATCAGTACCACTCAAGCTACTAAGGGGTCTAGTGTGATCTCTATCAAACATATTCATAACTTTATATGAACATGTCCAAAATAAGATACATCATATACATCAAATACATACCTATATAAATATGTGTCCATGACATCGAGAAACCACTAGACATGGTGTATTTTAATCTATAATAGGGGTCTTGTCATTTCTTGATTCTATGAAAAATACTGACCAAGTTGATGAATACATCACATGTCATTAATATATTTGATAATCACATCACATTTCACTTATAAAATTAGTTTAATACATAACATGTGAAATAACAAAGCATGTACATTCATTTATTTAGTCTAATTCAATCAATGGATATATTTCTTTACTTTCTATACAGGTAGAAAAATCCCATCTTGGTTGTGCTACAACCAATGAAATGATTAAAAACATACCCAACCAACCATTTATTATCTAAGTCATTATATAGACTTGTGTAAGGATGGTATCTAAGTATAAATTTTACCATTATAGGTATATTTACAACCTTAGGTAATAAGGATTGATAATAATTCTACACCCCTTAGTATATTGATGACTGTATGGCATTCGATATGGTATACTTTGGTAGGTTAATCCAAGTAATAAGTCTCTACTTATTGCACCATGAATATATTCTTTATATATCTTAAACAACCCTTTGTAATGAAGAAAATATTTTATTTATTGTAATCTTATCATTCCATCACAACCCATAATACTTGGTGATGATCATCAATTAGGGATAACTTAAAGTCTCACTTTTAGGGGATATTGTCATTCGATTGTTCATATAAAATAAATTATAAAACACATGAATTAATTATAATTAGAGATATCCTTTATTATAATATCATGATGCATTTTATCACTATTATAACCAATCTATCATGTGTCTTACATATAGAGATACTTCATGACCCTCATACTATTGTTGTAGTAATAGATCTACTACATGTGCCTCAGTTGTCACCCAAACAATTTATACATTTCCCCTCTCAATGATTTATCATATGAGATAGTATTTTTAAGGATGTTTTTAGTATTTTTTTGATATTGGGGTTCTTTATCCTGAGAAAAAGCACCATTAATATCACAATATAGTTCAATTTATTCCCCGATACTAGGAACCACCCCAAGATCAGTAATGAATGTTATGATCCAAATAACTTCATTGAAAACATTTGGTGTAATGATATACTCTGCCTCTATTATCAAGTTTGATATGGTGGCTTGTTTGGAACTCTTAAAACTAATAGCTCCACAATTCAATCAAAACATGAATCCAGATTAAGATTTCATATCATATTTTTTTGGATAAGAAAGTTGTATATGTGTAACCCTTTATATAAATTTTATCTTCTCCTACAATGAACAAGAACTTATACTCAGTCCTTCTTAAGTACTTAATGATTCTCTTCTTAATAATCTAGTGACTCTCACCATGATTGGATTGATATACACTTGTTATGCTCAAATCATAAGAGGAATCAATTAGAGTACACAACATGGAATACATGATAGATCCTATGGAGGGAACATATGTAATCCTATCCATAAATTATAATTCTTTATAATGATCTTGAATATTTCTAATATTCATGCCATAAAACACTGGTAATGACCCCTTCATGGAGTTTTCCAAGCTAAACCACTTTAGTAATTTTCCAACATATGTGTTTTGAATTAGTATAAAAAACCTATTAGATATATGTCACTACATATTTCTACTAAGTGTGTAGGAAACTTCACCTATGTATTTCATTGAGAAACATTTACCTAACCATATCTTCAAGTGTGAAGTGTCGATACATCATTTCTAAAAAGAAATATATCATCTACATACAGTACCAAAAATACTACTATTCTCCCACTAAACCACTTATATACACAAGAATAATTTCCATTATTGATGAAACCAAACTCTTTTATTGCATCATCAAACCATATAATCTAACTATGAGAAGCTTACATTAGTCCATAAAAGGACCATTTCTATTTCCAAACCTTATCAGACTCATTTTTAACTTCAGGAATATTGGGCTGTATCATATACATTTACTCAACTAAATTCCTATTAATGAATTCAGTTTTGACATAAATATGATATATATCATAATCATAATAAGCAGATATGGAAATAAAAACCCAAATTGGATTTATCATCATTAATAGTGAAAAGGTCTCTTTATATTCAATACCATGAATTTGATTGTATCCTTTTTCCACAATGCATTATTTATAAGTATACACTATATCACCCAGGTCAGTTTTATTATGGAAAATACACTTACATACTATGGGTCTTATCCATTCAAGTGAGTCTACCAAGTCAAAAACTTGGTTAGTGTACATGAATTAAATTTTAGACTCTATGGATTGTAATCATTTCTTAGAATTAGAAATCTTATTGGCTTCATGGTAAGTTGTAGGTTTATCACCTAGGAATATTACCTCGTCGTCATTTCTTGGTGAAATCCATATCTCACTATATTTTGATGAATCCCACAAAACCTTTGAAATTATTATGTAATTTGAGTTAATTTTTCTTTCACAACTCTTAATGTAATGGACTTGACCAATATCTTATGAACACTTCCTGTTTGTTAGTATTGAACTTCTTCAATTTCAAATTTCCTCCAATCATCTCCAAAATTGATGAATTATTTCTTAAGGAATGTAGAAATTGGGCCAAAAACACTTTTTGATCAAGTGGATTATAGAAATAACATCCCCTCATTTCCTTACAATAATAAAAAATATACACTTTTCAGATATTTGGTCAAGTTTTTCTAAACTCAATCATCAAATGAATTATTCACAACCCCAAATACTTATAAAATAAAAACCAATATGTTTCCCATACCATATATCATATGGTATGTATATTAATGCTTTAAACGGAACACAATTTAGTTGGAATGAAATAGTTTCTAGAGCATAACTTTAGAATGAAATAGAAAGGTCACATATAATCAACTTCGATCGAACCATTTATAACATGTTATGATTTCTCCCTTCAGCCACACCATTCCACTATGGAGTTCTGGGAGGAGTGAGTTGTGATAAAATTCCACAATTTATTAGACAAGTTATGAATTCTTAGCTTAAGTATTCACTACCCTAATCTAATCTGATAATCTTAATACTTTTTACCAGTTAATTTTTTACTTTTTTATGAAATTCTTTTAACTTTCAAAAGTTTCATTCTTGTGTTTCATCAAGAACACATAACTATAATGACTAAATTTATAAATGAAAGTAAAAAAGTACCTAAAATCACCACTTTCTTGAGTACTCAATAATCTTTATCCATAATAATGTATGAGATCCAATAGTCCACTAGCCCTTTCACCTTTTCTCCTAAAAAGTGAAAATTTCATTTTCCTAAGTAAAAAAGATTCACAATTCTTTATGTGATTGATGTGTCTGTATTTTGGTAATAATTTTACACATAATATATATGATTTAATTTTATTTTATTTGTTAAAATAATGTTTTGATCGATTAATTAATAATTCTTATTAATTCGACGTTAAATTAATAAAGTACTAAATTATATATTTTAATTATAAATTTTGTTTAACCTTGTTTTTATTATTTAATCACGAAGTTTCTTTTTAAATATTGTTTTTTTATTTTTGTTTATTATTTTTTATTAATTGATTTTTTATTTTCCCTATTTTTTAATTAATTAATTAATTAATTAATGTTTAATATTTAATTTATTTTATTCAAATAATTTAATAATAGGGATATGTGATTATAATTTAACTCTCGTAATAAATTTTATAATTCTTTATTTTGATAATTAATTTATCAATCAATCAATTATTTTATTTTATTTTATTTATTTTTTATGTACTTTATTATACATATTAGGTGCTTGGGGGTACAATTACATTCAAAAACACACATACACCACGCACAAAAGATGAAAAGGTAGGTTATAGACCCCTAAAGGGATAACCCACCCATCAAGCCTTATTTATTTAGTACATGAAATGTAGGTCCAATGAGCATGAGTCCCATAACATTGCTTGAAAGTCTAGTGTAGCGTTAAGCCTGCATTATCTTGCCCAGATCATGTCGGCGTCACCAACTACCTGCATTATGCCCATATCACCTCCTACCTGCGTCTTCATCTGTGTCACCACCTGTATAGCACTGTAATAGTACCTACGCCCAATCGGGCTTAATCCTAGGATCTCTTGGATGCCAAGAAGGATCCTTTACTACTTAGGTACATGATCGTTGGATTTGTATAATTTATTATTTTTACAAAATAAGTAGTTTTATTTATTTATTTTATTTCCTCTTTTATTTATTTTAGAAAATAAATTTGATTTTAATTTAATTATTAATTTTCTCTTTAAAAATTTAAAATAATTTTAAACTTATGGTGTAAAATATTTAAGTAAATTATTTGTTCATTTTCTACTTTTAATTTTTTCTATTTCACTGTAGTGCATGATCATTTTTTTATTTGATCAGCGGTGCAACTTTGGTGGAAGATAAATTTTAAAGGGGTTTTAACCACTATACTATTGAGAATATTTTATTTTCAACACATTAGATAAATTTCAGAGTATCTCGTAAGATAAAATTGAGGGATGTTGGTAAGATAAAAGATTATTAGTCTGTAAGATGATTTTTCGTAATATAAAAGTGGGAAGTCACATAAGATTATTTAGAGAATGCATAGAAATATATTCAGTGCAGAAGATAAATTTCAAGTATAATAATTCATACTAGTCGATGACCAAAAAAAAGCCATAAAAATATTCCTAAGGTAGCTTGTGTCTGTTACCACTGCTGAGAAGTTGTGAACCAAAAAGTACCCACCAAAACTGAGGGAAGTCACCACCGCTGTGTTCACTAGATTGTCAACTGTGTAGTTTTATGAATCCAAGAAAGGTCACCACCCTATTAAATATTTACAGATCTCACTGAAGACTTGGACCAAGTTTCTTATCCTTACTGACTTTGAAGCCTAATTTGATGAAGAACCTATATCTTGACTAAAATGAGTTAACCCAACCTTGTCATCACCATTTTAAGGGGAGAATGGAACCACTTCTATTGCACAGCCTGAGGCCAATGATTCCATGATCCCTCCATCACCATTGAAAATAAAATCCACAACCAAGATTTGGAGATTACTGGAGACACTATCACTGATTCCTAAACATACTCATTGTAGATGGAACCTGAGGTCACTATCATTTTGGAAGAAGATTGACTGAGGCCACCACTGATAACTTGACCCTCCAATGCTGATGATGAGCATCCAATTAAGATTAAATATTACTGTCCCACTATTGGGGGAGACAAAAGTCTACATCAGGTTTCCAAACTTCCATGAAATACACTCAATCTATATTTGTGAAGGTCATCTTGAAACTATCCGTGTTGTTTATTTTAAGTTGAAACTTCCACTGAGCTCATGGGGAAGAATGCACACTGCCAATGCCATTGTTGAGGACTGAGATCTTGATCTGGAGGTTGAAGATGAAACCGATGTGTATTAAAGTTGAAACTTTATTTGATTTGAAGATTCTTGTGTCATGAGGAGGTAATTAAAAATAAAATCATGGCCAAGACAAAATGTTTTTTATGTATTTTTGATGATTTTTTAGGTAGTAGGAGTTTGAATTATTGAATAAAATTATATTTCCAGATCTTATATGTTTGCATGGTCGGTGAAGATGACTGATTGATTTCCTTCCATCATGATGACCTAGAAATTGGTGTTGTGAAAGGGAACCAATTTTGAAGTTTGAAAACTCAATATTTTGAGTTCATCAATGGGGGAGAATCTATGTGCTAATCTGTTTTCAGGTGAGAATGATATTTCATTTGTTGATATGTTTCCCATTGTAACTTAGTTTGAAGAGGTGCATGTAATGTGTTTCCGATTTATATGTTTGTACTAATGTAAATCCATACAATGTGATGTACAATTGTGTCATGAAAAAATGGGTTCTAGCTGGATAATTTTAATGGTTTATCTTAGTGAAAGGAGTTATTTTAGAGTTTTACTAAAATGATAGTGCAATGATTAAAGGACATGGAATATGAATCCTATTTTTATAGTCATGAAATTAAGTCAATAATTTTGTGTGAAAAAGGGAGATATATAAAAAGGTTATATATTTTATAATTTTGGTGGGTTTTCATTCAAATATGGACACAACAAGAAATATATAAATATTCAAAGATGTTTAAAGAGGAGAGATGTGAGCAGAACTAAGAGATATTCTAGGAAGTTTCTGCAACTCTAGAAGTCGATGAAGTTGAAGATCATAGTTCACTCCTCCTCCTTGGTGATGTTCGACTAAATTTATGGTATCCAAAGCTAGTGGAATTCCATGGTTAAGTATTTATATGTTTTTAATATCTTTAATTTTGAAATTGGAATTATCTTAAGAACTTTGGATTTTGAAAATGCAATTGCTTCTTGAAGTCTTATTCTTATGTCATTTTGTTAAATGCTTTTATTCCATTATGAGTATGTATCATTAACAATTGTAATGTGAAGAACTCTTGATATGGATCATTAACTTGAGATAATTTGAATTTTGAAGATTGTTAAAATTATTTAAATTTATCAATATTTGATCAAATAATTATGAGTACAATGAGAATTGTCCACACCTTTGTTTTTAGTGATCATTGAGAACATTAAACAACTCCTTCATAAAGGAGTTCTACTTATGAGATCTTTGTTATAATATCATATTAAAAGAATAAATGAGATGAAAGATTTTAGATTTAATTATTTATTTGGGAGAATTATATTTGTGGAATCTGTTAAAAAACAATGAAGAAATACTGATATATAAGAATCACTAGTTAGATTACTGCTTTCTCTTGTCTGTTCATTTCACTACCACTTTATTTTTTTTATTTAATTTCATTTAGAAATTTATTTTGTGATTTGAATCTTGTTTAGTTTTATATCTAGTAGTTTTTATCTCTTCAGAAACATTTAAGAAACATAAAAGTAGAAAATGATATAAAAAATCATGACAAAATAACCCCTATAGGGTAGTCTCACTAGAAGACAACCTTGGTCTCTTCTTTACTACAGTTATTAGTTTTTCATACTTTGAGTTAGGTTTTAAGCGACTATAAAAACCCTTTCATCAATTGATGCTTTTTTTTCAAGGTGTCTTCCAAAGGATTTGAAAAAAAATTAAAAAAAACCTAATGTGCTTAAAAAAACCAAATAAAAATTTAAAAAATTGAAATAAACTGTTTTTAGAAAATTTTTCTGCATGTCCAATTATTAATTATTTTTTTTTAAAATGAAAATTCTTAGAATATTAAGAATAAAATGGTATAAAAATAAAAAATAAACAAGATTAAAAGTTTAAAAATTTATAAAAAATTAAAACTACACAAGAATAATCACCAAAAAAATTTCCATGAAAATTAAAAATTTTCAAAAAATTTAAATTACGGCTGATCATAGGACATTGAAGGTGTTCACTGATCTAGATCTAGAAAATAAAAAAAAACTATCTGAGCTATCTTGATATTTCTTATGGTTTTAAACTAAGATCAAGAGTAATTCATCTTCTACAAAAATTTCACTGTTTGTTATAAGAGGACCCTCATAAGCACTTATAATAATTTCACATAAATTCTATAGATTCTAGGAACCTGATTTCAAAAATGCCCCAAAATTCACAATAATTTGGTAATAGGGGTCTAATTAATGTTAAACTGACTATGGAAGTGTCTAATTTCAATTCTGATAATATCCCTGTTGAGAACCATCATAGTGAAATTGCAAGCATGAGGAAGAAAATGTTAACTAATTATTCTCCTTTACAATCCCAACATGGACCAGTTTATCCCATCCAAATACACTATGGATTTTTTTCTTCTACTGATCATTTTAATGATAAATTTATATAGATGCAAGAAACTTCTGAATCTTGGAATGATATCTTTCATAGAAAACCTTTCCAGAAAAACCCGAACAACCAGTTTCTCAACCAAGACTTTCAATCTGGGCCATTTAAATCTAACCAAAATTTTACTCAAGGCTGTAACAACCAATAGAACAATAGTTTTATGCCTAATGAAAAATTAAATAAGAATTTATACCCCCAAAATTTTGATCAAGAGTCTAGGTATACTCAAAATCAATTCAAAAATCAAGCTGGACGGAATTTCTAAATTTTCTAGAATCAAGAAAACCCAAAACAAAAAGTCAATCAAAGAGATGATTCACTCCTTGAAGACATGATTAAAAAAATATTTCACAATAATAAAAAGTGTTTCTATAAAACATGGTTACAAAAATGGGTCAAATGGAAACCAAAATTAGTAGTTTGAATAATCAAAGAAGTGCTAATTTTTCGTCACAAATGGAAGTGAATCTGAGAGGAATAGAGAATGTAAGGGTAATAGTGTTGAGAAGTGGAACTGAAATTGATAATAACAAGCTGAAAACATTGAACATGAACATGATTTTTTTTTTAAATTTTGAAAAAAATATCAAATCACATGATGAACTAGAAAAACCCCTACTAAAATTGCTTTATCACCTGCTAAAGTTGTTAAAGAACCTATTGAAACTATTAAAGAACCTGCTATCTATGAACCCATTGAATAAGAAAAATCATACAAAAAGAGATAAATCCAAGTTGAAAGAACCTATATGAATTTTATGAATCTAATGGTATATTATAAATGGAAGAACAAAGATTATGATGATCTTAAACTTTATAGGGATCCACTATTTTATCCTTTAAACAACTCTTGTGTTAAGAAAAATGTTGAAACCAAAATGGACAAGGAAGTACTTGAAACTTTTAGGAAGGTCCAGGTTATCATACTTTTTTTAGATGATATAAAAAAGATCCATAATTTTAAAAAAATCCTTAAGGAGATGTTTACTCACAAAATGATGGTCAAAGGATGTGAGAAAGTTAATTTGAGAAGAAAAATTTATTCTATGATTCAATATCCTCTCTAAGTTAAATGCAATAATCCAGTTACATTTACTATCGTATGTGTCATCAGAAATCATCAGTTTGAATATGAGATGTTAGATTTAGGAGCCTACATAAATGTGGTGCCTTATTCTATATTTTCATCTATGTAGGTTGTAGAGATCAAGAAATGTAGAATTTCCATTGAGCTAGCTAATAGGAGTTTAACTAATACATCTGGAGTTATTGAAGATGTGTTAGTAAGGGTAAAGGACTAAGTTTTCCCTACTAGTTTTTATTTTTTAGACATGGAAGATGGTCATTTTAGTTCACATGCCTCATTAATTTTAGGAAGAACATTCTTGAAAAATGTTAAGGATATAATCAATGTTCATAAAGGTACCTTGTATTTATAGTTTAGAGCTAATGTGGTTATTTTTTTTTTGAATCAATGAGTAACCAAATGGAAGATCATTTGACACACCAAGTTAATATAATTGAATGGTTTTCCATATAGTTTTTTCCAAATTTTATTCAAGATAACAAACCTCTAGATTTTTTAGAAAATGTACATTCTCTTGAAGATGACCCTTTGTTCACTGATGAAGATTTTGAATCTATTTTTTTTGAAATTTGATGTAGTGATGAAACTAAAATTAAATTTGTTTTTTGGGAAATCATTCACTATTTTTGAATTTATGAATATTTTAAGAATGAATCTTTTGTTGAAAGAGATAATGATTATGATGAGGATTTTTCTGAAACTTTTGAAACATGTATGACTGCTAAAAATTATGATTTTATGACTGAAAATGATTTATATTTTGATAAAAATGAATCAAATTATATTCAAAATATCTATGAAAAGTCACCTAATATTTCTAAATTTGAACCTAAAAATTCTTTTGAGGATAATAAAAATTTTCTACTTGAAAATAAGTCCCATACTATTTTTGGAATTTATAATTTTTCAATTATTTAGGATTTTTTATTGGATGAAAATGAACTCAAAGAACCCATAGTACATGATTTATCCAAAGAGGAAATTTATTCCACACTTGAACTCAAACATTTTCCTAATTTTTTTAAATATTCCTCTTTAGAGGATAAAAACCAATTTCCTATTATAATTGAAAGTGGGATATCCAATAAACAAGAAAATCAACTCTTATAGGTCCTTCAGAAGAATAAAAAGGCCATAAGATGGTATTTAGATGATTTTACAGGTATTAGTCCTTTGGTGTAGATGCATAGTATTCTTCTAGAGGATGATTTAAAACATATTAGACAATTTCAAAGGATATTTAATCTTACCCTTCTTGAAGTGGTTAAGAAAGAGGTTACTACCTTTTTGGCCACGAGAATTATTTATCACATTTCTGATAATCGATGGATAAGTCTATTTAAAGTTGTTTCTAAAAAGAGTGTATTCATAGTTTTTAAAAATGAGTCAAGAGAGTTAGTTCCTGATAGGTTACCCAACAAGTGGAGGGTATGCATCGATTACAAGAGGATGAATTTAGTGACTTGGAAGGAAAACTTTCCCTTGCCTTTTCTCAATCAAATTCTTGAGAGGTTAGATGTTCAATCACATTATTGATTCCTAGATGGATTTTATGGTTATTTATATATTCATATTGATCCAGAGGACCAGGATAAAAACAAATTTTATAGGTCCTTTTGTTACCTTTTCTTATCAGATAATTCCATTCAGACTATGTAATGCTCTTTCCACCTACCAAAGATACATGATTAGCATTTTTATGATTTTTTAAGGAATGAATGGAAGTATTTATGGATGAATTTACAATTTATAGTCTATCTTTTGAGAGTTCTATAAGGATTTTAGGATCTGTTCTTAGAGTTTTTATTGAGAGGAACCTTTTTCTAAACTTTGAAAAATATCATTTTTGATAGAAAATGGAACTATTCTTAGTCCTGAAGTGTCTAAGAATAGAAATCAGGTGGAAGAGTATAAGGTTGAAATCATCTATTAATTACATTTTCCTAAGTCTGTTAAATATATTAGATCTTTTCTTAGCCATGCCGGGTTTTATAGTATATTCATAAAGGATTTTAGTTGGACTGCTTTGCCTTTATCAAGATTTATTTAGAAATAAGTTCCTTTTGTATTTGATGAGATGTGTAAGGAATCCTTTAATAAACTGAAACAAAAGATTTTTTCCACACAATTAGTTCAACCACCTAATTGGATTTTTCATTTTTAGTTGACAATCAATGCTTTAGAGTTGTCTTTGAGGGCTGTTCTTGGGAAACAAGTGGAGAGGAAATCACATGTCATTACCTATGATTCTAGAAATCTAGATGTTTCTCAATACAATTACTATAAAACTAATAAGTAATTTTTAGTTGTAGTATTTTCCCTTGATAATTTTAGAATTTATCTTTTGGGATCTAAATTTGTGGTTGACACAGATCGTTCTACTATCTGGTATCTCATGAAGAAGACAGAATAAAAAACAAGGATGGTTATATGGATTTTGTTTCTTCAGAAATTTGATATAGAGATTCAATATAGGAAAGGAAGTGAGAAAATTGTGGATGATAATTTGAGTAGGATACCCACTGAAATTTTTCATGGTAAATATTTTGTTACCTATTAGAGATATTTTTCTTGGGGAGAAGTTGTATTCTATTACTATTGATAAAAGGCCATGTTTTTCAAACATCATGAATTACTTAGATTCTGAAGTTTTTCCACACTAATTTTACAAGAAACAAGTTTCTAAAGTTATTATCTAGTCAAGGAAATATTTTTCGGATGATCCTTATATAATTTGGGAAGTAATAAAATCGTTAGGAGATGTATCCCAAATTCTAAAATTCCTTTAGTTCTGAAATTTTGTCATAGTTTGAGTTATGGTGGACACTTTGGTACATATAGGGCTTCTAGAAAAGTGTCAAATTCAGGATTATATTGGAACATTATTTACAAATATTCTCATGAGTTTTATAGGACTTGTGATGCTTGAAAATTCTAAGGGAACATTTCTCAAAGGCATGAGATACCACAATAACCTTTTTTTGACATATTTGATATTTAGGGAATAGATTTTATGGGTTATTTACCTATTTAATTTAGATACTAGTGCATCCTTATTACGGTTGATTATGTTTCAAAGTGCATTAAAGTTATTCCAACTTGAATAGATGATTATAGGGCGATGACCCAGTTTGTCAAGAGCAATCTGTTTTGTAGATTTGGAATGCCTATATTTATTCTCATAGACCAAGGCACTTATTTTTTTAATAGGACTCTTGAGGATTTGATTAAAATACATGGGGTAAGTCATAACATTTCTGCGCCCTATCACCCTTGAAAAATGGAATGGATGAAGTTTTAAATAGTGAGATTAATCATATTCTTAAAAAAATTATTAACCCGAATAGGAAATACTAAAGCTTAAGGCCTTAAGATTTTATTTGGAAGTATTGTACTGCCAATAAGACTATTATTGGGATGTCACCGTATAGAATAGTTTTTGTAATATCTTTTAATTTTCTTGTAGAAGTTGAGCATAAATATTTTTGGGTTGTCAAATCTTGTAATCTAAATCAATTTGAGGCCAGAAAAGTGTGGAAGTTGTGTTTGTAATAGTTTGAGGAGATAAGAAACAATAATTAAGAAAATGCATGCATTTTGAAGAAGAAAACTAAAGTTGTACATGACAAGAATATTTTGAATAAATATTTTCATATTAGAGATAAGGTTCAACTATAAAACCCCAGGATGAAGATTTTAGCTGGTAAATTTCATTCCAAATGGGATGGAGATTTTAGGGTAACTCATGTTTTTACTTTTGGTTCTATATAGATTCAAGATCCTAGGATGGATTTTCAATTTACTATTAATGTAAATCAGATAAAGTTTTTTAGAGAAGGTAATAATAAATCTCTGGGTGAGATTTTCCTTTTGTTATAAGTTGAATACAAATGAATACATTGGTTGTTTCTTCCCTTACTTTATGTTTTTGTTTGGAATAAGTGTGGCGGAAGATACTATACTTTTTTAGTTTTAGATTTTTTATTTTTTGTTTCAATGTTTTTATTTGTAGGGAATAATGTGAGATTAATGGGAGAATATTTTTTTCACCATGAGGAATCCACTAAGGGATGATCTTCGCTTTATTTTTCTATAGAAGTAGATATCTTACATTCTACTCTGATCAAAAGAATCTATAAGCCGAAAAAAATTATAGATGACACCACTTATTTTCTAAACTCTGGTTTCATTTAACTTGACCTATAATTTCTGGAATATAAAGTTAATCTTTTTACATTTTTATAAGTTCTCAAGCTGACAAGATGGGATTTATTAAAGTAAATAAAGGGGAGTATTTTCGTGGATATAAAGAGATATAAATATTAAATTTTCACTAATTTTTTGTTAAAATCCTTCTCATTCTCATATATTTTAATTCTGATTACTTCTATCACTGATTTAAACTTAAATTTATGATTTTTTAAAAAAAAGAAATAATTTTTATTGCTAATTTTTTTGCTTTAACATTCTGGTTACATCCATTAAATAGATTGTTTTGACTTGTGTATTAGTGATGAATAATCTTATACTTTGCTGAAAATTTTTCTACACACTTCTTAAAAATGATCTATCTCACAAACTTTATTCTTGAGGTGAACTGTTGAAGAGGTGACCAGTTAGTGAAATTTTGAGTATACTTTTTTTGTTGATTTATTTTTTTTTTGCTTGGTGAAAATTCATTGATATTTCTTGTAACCCTTTTGAACATGTTTTTAATCTATTGAATAGAATTTTTTTGAACTAAAAATAAAATTACTTGTTTTCTGCACCTTGGGTTCAATATTGAGAGAAATGTTGAGAATTAGTGTGGGGGGGGGGGGTATTTTAATATACTGAACTATACCATAATTCGATCCCATCGATAACCCCTTAAAATATTTAAATTTGATTCTTTTCTAAGTTTCAATTAATCTTTTTACAGTGATTTTTTTGAAGATTTATTGTTGTGTATCCATTTTAAAGAGGTTAATTCTTTAATACCCCTTGGATTTAATTCATTAATTCAATTTTCAATTCCATCTTAAAAAGAGTTTGAATTTGGTAAATACTTGTAATAATGTTTTACAGTTATCATTTCCCTTAAATAATTTAATTTGGATTCAAAAACGTAAAGTTTGTATTCAAATGAATTATGAAATGAAAATCCTAATCTAGGTTGAAATTTTTGTTTATTCTTTAAGTTATCAGATGAGTTATTTATTCTACTTTTAATATATTAAGTTCACTCATACAGATAGAGTTTATACATTATTCTATTTCTAATTATGTGAGTTATTTATTCTAAAGGTAAAGAGAAGTTTTCACATTATATTGAATGAAGATTGAAATGAGTTTAACCTGAATTCAATTTTTTAAGGTAAATTATTTTTTTTAAAACATGAATCAATTTTTCAATTTAAGAAAACTTAATTTATTAAGGGTAGATATTTTCACTGTTTGAAAAAAATACAATGGATAAAATAATTTTTAAAAATAATTTTTTGTTGCAACCCAGTATTTCAAACTTAAGTTTTATTTCAATCTACGGAATTTGATTAATTGTTTTCTTGAGGGAAAGAAAAACCTCAGCATGGGGGAATTGATGTGGTTGTATTTTGGTACTAATTTACACATAATATGTTCAATTTAATCGTATTTTATTTGTTAAAACAATGTTTTGATTGGTTAATTAATAATTTTTGTTAATTTGCTCTTAAAATAATAAAGTACTAAATTATATAGTTTAATTATAAATTTTCTTTAACCTTGTTTTTATTATATAATCTTGAATTTTATTTTTTAAATATATATATATATATATATTTGTGTTTTTCTTTAATTATTTCTTTCTAATTCAATTTTTATATTCATTGGTTCTTTAATTAATTAATTTGTTAATTGAAGTTTAATATTTAATTTATTTTATTTAAATAATTTAATAATTGGGATATGTAATTTTTATTTAACTCTCTTAATAAACTTTATAGTTTCTTTATTTTGATAATTAATTAATCAATCAATTATTTTATTTTTTATTTTTTTATATACTTTATTATTTTATTAAAATAAATAGTTTTTTTTTATTTAATTTATTTCTGATATTATTTAATTAACAAAAGAAATTTGATTTTAATTTAATTACTAATTTTTATATGAAAATTGTAAAATAATTTTAAACTTATTGTTTAAAATCTTTTAGTAATTTTTTTTGATTTATTAATTTTTAATTTCTTTTATTTAACTGTAGCGTTGGAGTGTTTTTTATTTGAGCAGTGGTGCAACTCTGGCAGAAAATAATTTTCAAAATGGCTCTGACCAAAATACAATTATGAAAGTTTTATTTTCAGCACGCCAGATAAATTTCAGAGTAGCGTGTGAGATAAAATTGAGGGAGGTCAGTAAGTTAAAATATAATTGGTCTGTAAGACGATTCTTTGTAAGATAAAAGTGGGTAGCTGTGTAAGTTTTTTTTGGAGAAAGTAGAGAAATATATTTAGTGTAGAAGATAAATTTCACGTATGACAATGAAGAAACTGAATCTATCAAAAGCTTCTGAAAGAAGCTTTGTATCTTGCCACAACTGAGAGTCCATGAACCACCGAGTACCCACCAAAAGTGAGGGAAATTGCCACCGTTGTGTTCACTGGATTAACGCCAATGTAGTTTGACTAATCCGAACAAGGTCTCCTCCTAGTTGAAGATCACTTAGTCTCACTGAAGACATGGATCAAGTTCACCTGTGCTGCCACATTAGAAGTCTGATTTGAAGAATAACATAGATCTGGACTAAATGGATTTAACCTAACCTTGTTGTCTCCATTTGAAGGGGATAACTTATCCATTGTTATTGTGCATCCTGATGCCACCAATTCTATAATCCAGCCATCTTCGTTGAAAATTGAAGCCGTAACTTAGCTTTGGAGTTGACTAGAGACACTGTCACCAATTCCTACCCAGACTCGAAGTAGGTGGAACTTGAGGTCATCAACATTTTGGAAGAAGAAAAATTGAGGCCACTATTGATAACCTAACCCTACATCATTGATGATTAGAATATGATGAAGATGAAATCTGATTGTCTCCCCCACTGGAGGATTTGATAGTCTCCATTAGGTTTCCAAGCTACTGTGGAAGCCACTTAGACCAAATCTATAAAGGGTTGATTGATGCCATCTGTGTGATTGATTCGAAACTGAAACCAGCACCATGCCAATGGGGAATAAAACATGATTCCACTACTATCATTGAGGACTGAGATCTCAATCCTGAGGTTAAATATGATTCTAGTATGAATTGAAGTTGAAATTTTATTTTATTTACAAATTCCAATGTCGTGATGAAGAAATCCTGAACAAAGATGTGTTTGAGACTGAATGCTATTATAAAGTGTTGGGGATTTTTGAGGTAGGCAAAGTTTGAATTGTTGAACAGAATTTTTTTTGTTGGATTTTATCTGTTTGTAGGGCTAGTGAAGATAACCAATTGATTTCCTTCCATCACGTTACCTTGGAAATTAGAGTTGTGAAAGGGAACCAAATGTGAAGTTTAGAAACTTAGTCTTTTGAGTTTAGTAATGGGGTAGAATCTATTTCCTGATCCATTTTAGGGGATAATGATATATCATTTTTATATGATTCTTATTACAATTTTTTTTGAATAGATTTGGGGACTGTGTTTCTGATTGTTGTGGTTGCAGTACTGGAAATACACGCACTAATGATATCTAGTGTTTTCATGTTAACAAGGATACCAACTAAATAATTTTAATGGTTTATTCTAGTGTTAGGAGTTATTTTAGAGTTTTATGAAAATGATAGTCAAGTGACTAAAATAAATGGAATCTAAACCCTCTTTTGACGGTCATCAAATTAAGTCGGTAATTTTGCATGAAAATTGGGAGATATATAAAAGGAAGGATATTTTAGAATTATGGTGTATTTTCATTCGGATATGGAAAAAACAAGAAATTCTAAAATATTTAGAGACATCGGAAGTGGAGAGACAAGAGTAGAACCATGAGATATTTTGGGAATCTTCTGCATCTCTAGAAGCTAATGAAGATGAAGATCGTAGTACACTGCCACTCCTTGGTGATGTCTGACTAAATTTCTCATATCTGAAGCTGGTGGATTTTTACGGTGAAGTATTTCTGTAACGACCCAAAGTTTCATTAATGGAAAATCCCTCTTGAACCAGTTAAATGTTTCTTTATGAAAAATGTTTTTATAAGATATCAACTTTTTTAGTTTTACTTTAAGATTTGTGATCGTTACTTTTTTAGCCGTTGAACAGTGATCATCTGAGTAGTATAAATATAAGGCTTTAACGAACCCATTTCTACTCAGACAAAGGAAGCGATGGCCTCATCCAGTAGAATTGCCCCTTACGAAGCCCATTTTTCAGAGCTCGGAAAAGAGGTGGCGTCTTTGGGCTTTGCCCTTGACCAAGCCCAAGCTGAGCTTCATCAAGTCAAGCTCGAACGTGATCGTCTACGGGAAAAGTGGAAGTTGATTGAAATTACCACTCGAGCGATGTTATCCGAGCCACCCCAAGAGTCTGTCACCATCGCACACCTTACCCTTAGGTCTTATGCGGCTATTTTAAGGGGTTATGTAACAAATAAGTAGCACCATGTTCATGTACATTATTTTTTATATATAATAATGAATATAATTTCTAGTCATTTTTGATACATTGTAATTAGTTTTTAAAGTACAAATGGTGTTTTTAGTTATTATTTAATTAAGAACTATATTTTATTAAATTAAAGGATTTTTGAATTAAATAATATTTTAATAAAATATTATTATTAATATTAAATTATTTTTTTATTAAGTATAAATGATCTTATAATTTTATGAATGCAATTAAAATTTTTATTAAGGTTTGAAAGCCATTTCTGTCAAAACCCGTGAATTTTTTTTTAAATGTCGGTATTTATTTTAAAAGTGAAAATTCACATATTTAGAAAATTATTTAGATAAAATAAATATTATTTTTGGAATCAGGATGTCGAAATTATCCAACGGTGATTTTTTCATAATTTTCTGAGACAGTCAAATTTTTGGGTAAAAATTAAATACCATTTAAATATATAATGTGTTTTATGACATCATAATGACCCAATGGTGATGTAATAAAATACCATAATCCTTATGTTCGGCCAATATATGTTTTATCATTAAAATAATGAGGTTTTGGGTTTGTTTGACTTACTTTTCAAAGCATTAATGGAGCCCTCAAGACTTATTCAACACTTTGCCTTTTTAAATTAATTTCCATGGGAGGGTGACTCACCTCCACATAAGCAAACCTAATTTTTTAATAAGTTCAGACCTTGGCCTTGTAAAATATTGTTTTCCTCTTTCCTTTTCCAGAAACCATGGGCAGATACCATGGGATGGTTTGTGGTTTGGATTATTTTAATATAAGGGGTCCCAAACCTAAATAATAAAGAACTCTCTCACCTTTCCTATATAAACCCACCCAAGCTCCCACTTCCTCCTCACTAAAATCCCTTGGAGTTCGTCCAAACTCTGCCCTACTCTCTCTATAATCCTCCCAAGGTGCCCCAAGCTCCCAAGAATCCTCTCACAAGCCTCTCTCTAGCCTTTGGAAGCACACTTCCAAGTAAGGGTTTTTTCTTCCTTTCTCATTTTTTGTCAATTTTCTTTAAGTTGTATTTCCATTTTTATTTCAATTATGAATGTTGGGGTATGGTTTTGCACCTCCCCCATACTGCCCTCTTATTGTTTGAATGATGGGAGAACCCTTTCTCTCTCATTAAATGCCTCCCATGTACACCCGTTACTATGCCGAAATTCCGAAAGGAACTTCTCTCTCTTCTTTTACATTCAAGGAATACTTTTGTATCATGAATCTAAATTCCATTTCTATTGTTGGGACGTGTATATATATGATCTACTTACTGTCAATTACATGTAAATATGATGAGGAACCCCTTTCTCTCTCATCAACCTTTTTTATGAATTCTTATGTCACGCCGTTACGCTGCCGAAATCGCACCGATTTTCTAAGCCAATGTCTTTGTGTAGTGAATACCATGCCCATTTCTCCATCAAGGGTATTCACCTTTATGCACATTTACATATTGATTATAAAGTTTCATGTATGAATTCCACATTCCTTTATCGTGGAAGAAATGATTATGTTTTATGAATCCATGTTTTATGATCCATGTGGCACACTTATGCATGAAATGAAATGTTTAAGAAGGGTGCGCCCTTTATAGCGCTCCAATGCATTGGGTAAAGTATAGTATCATGATACGTCATGTGAAATGAGTGTTGACTCATGATAATTCAAGTGCAACGAGGGTTTACTCGTGCTTCAAGTGCAATGAGGGTTTACTCATGCTCCATGTGCAATGAGCCTTGGCTCATGCTAATTCAATGTTAAGTGTTGTTGCCACATTTCCATGTTATGATTATCATGCTTTATCATGCATTTATGTTCATGTTACTCTTATGCTCTATTGATGTTCCTATTGCCTAACATGTATTGTACTCCTCATGTTATTCATTGTGTACTCCCTTACTGGGCTTTATAGCTCACCCTTTTCTTATGCATGTCCTCAGGTTATCCCATGCAATGCTAAGTACGAAGGAATGTAGTGGTCATGTAAAGGAAGTTTTCAATAAAGATGTTGTATTTCAAGTTTAAAGTTTTTTATGTAATGATCCTAATCCCCAAAGACACTAAACCTCTCGATCTTCTTTGTTGTATCAAGTGAAGTTTTATGTAATAAAGCATGTTTAAGTTGTAATAAAAAGCAGGGTTGTCATAGTTGGTATCAGAGGATAGGTTTAGTTATTTTCGGGATTAGGAAACCCTAGTAAAGCCTAAGATATAAGACTAAGCATAATAAAAACATCCCTATGTTTTGGTAAATACTAAGTAAGTGGTTTATCAAACAAATACATCCCTGTCTGGATACGAGCAGGTAGAGGCGGCTCTGGCACAGATGTATCCTAGGGGTAAAAACCGAAAACACCGCTTTGAGCTAGACTCGAACGGGAACTGGTGCACGACAACGGGCCTTGCTGCACTCTTAGTTACGACACTCCCAAGGGATATGTTTTGATAAATTCACAATCTTAGTATGAACCCTTATTAAGGAAAAAATGCCCCTAAGAATATATTTTAGAAGGAAGATCATGAAAAGCCTGGATTGAATCCTATAGACTCATGAGTTAAAGAGATTAAAGTTTATTTATAAGTCATCAACTTTTGTGTTTGGATTACCCTTTATGTGTTACCCCTAACTTTCCTTTTATTCCAGCCAATGGCCGGTAATAGGAGAACTCGGGCTAACAACCGTTGTGAAGATCAGTGTGATGATTGTACTTATGAGATGCACAATCCAATGGGAGCGGGAATCGTGAACTTTGTCATGCTTCTCTCTCAGCTAACTCAAGTTTTGAATAGAAACACTGGTCAAGAGGAACGTTCAACCCCCCCTAAGAAAGAACAAGTCGCTATTAAAAGCTTCATGAGACAAATGCCTCCTACTTTTAGTGGATCATCCAATCCCACGATCACTGAACAATGGATCAACTCCATTGAAAAGATATTATCCATCCTCCAATGCTCTGAAAAAGAGAAGGTTCTCCTGGTGTCTTATCGTATGGAGGGTGAAGCTGATCAATGGTGGACGTTGATCAAAAATACGAAGCCTGAGGAGGAGATCGAGGCTTTGGAATGGAAGGAATTCTGGAAGATGTTTTTCGATAAATATTTTCCGCGCACCCTCCGTCTTAAGATGGAAAGGGACTTCCTTTCCCTCAAGAAGAGAGATGAGGAATCTGTGGGAGCGTACGAGGAAAACTTCACAAGGCTTGCACGATACGCTTCCGGATTTGTCGTTACCCCCTAATGCAAGGTTGACCGCTTCTTTGGTGGGCTGAAGCCTAGCTTGCGGAAAGCATTAGTGATCCGTGACTTCGACAGCTATGAGGAAATTGTCCGATGTGCCCTCAAGGTTGAAATGGAGATCGGAGAATCACAGGGGTATCATGGGGACAAGAAGCGGAAGGTGGACTTCAATGCTGGTGGTCCGATGGATAAATCCAGCGGCACTAAGAAATTCCAGCACCCCACTTGCCAAAAGTGTGGAAAGAATCACCCTGGAAATTGCCTTAGGGGGACAAGAAAATGATTCAAGTGTGGAAGAGAAGGGCACCTAGCTGTTAACTGTCAGCAAGAAGGACCCGCGATTACGACAGAGGAGAGGAACGCTCCATTCGAACCTCAACGCGTTGTTCAATTCTACAAATTCAAAGAACCGGGTCATTTTGCAAATCAGTGCCCTAATCCAAGGGTTATCAGAGGCAACCAGCAACCTCCAAGACAGAAAGGAAGAACTTTTTCCATCACTTCTGCCGAAGTGAACCCTGAAAATGAAGTGGTGACAGGTACGCTGGTTATTCATTCAAGAATAGAGAACGTACTTTTTGATTTAGATTCTACGCATTCTTTTATATCTCAATAGTTTAGTAGAACAATCCCTGCACCACCACAAATCATGAAAGTAAAGATGTCGGTGAGTATGGAAAATGGGGCAATCATTGCATCCCATGAGTATAAGTCCTCCCCTGTTATAATCTGTGGATTGAATTTCCCGGCAAACTTCGTCATACTCCCTTTGGTGGAATTTGATGCAATTCTTGGCATGGATTGGCTTTCCTTATATAGAGCCAACATAAATTGTTGGGAGAAGGAAATCACACTCCATATGGAGAATCGACCCCCGATTCTTTACAAGTGTCAGGAGGAAGATGAATCTCCTTTAGCTCCATCATCTTAAGTATGGATATTACTGCCTTATGAGAACGCATATCTGGCTCAGATGATTGAGTCCAAGGAAGAAACCACCCTTGAAGAAATGCCTATTGTAAGGGAATTCGCTGAAGTATTTCCCGAGGAACTTCCTGGTCTTCCTCCAAGAAGAGATGTTGAGTTCTCAATTGAACTTATACCTGGGGAACTACCAATATCCAAGACTACATATAGAATGGCTGTTGTTGAGCTTGAAGAGCTTAAGAAAAAACTACAGGAGAATCTGGATAAAGGGTTTATACGCCCAAGTGCATCACCATGGGGTGCACCAGTCCTCTTCGTCAAGAAGAAGGATGTGTCAATGCGGCTTTGCATCGATTATCGTGAACTTAACAAAATCACGATAAAGAACAAGTATCCTCTCCCAAGAATCGATGACTTGTTTGATCAGCTGCGTGGAGCACAATACTTCTCCAAGGTGGACTTGTGGTCGGGATATTATCAAGTAAGGGTGAAGAAGGAAGATATCCCCAAGACTGCTTTTCGTACAAGGTACGGGCACTATGAATTCATAGTAATGCCTTTTGGACTCACCAATGCTCCAGAAATATTCATGGACTTGATGAATAGAGTCTTTAGAGATTACCTAGACAAATTTGTGGTAGTCTTTATAGATGATATTCTAATATACTCCAAAACCAAGGAGGACCATGAGGAGCATTTAAAAACTGTACTAGAGACTTTGCGCAAGGAGAAGCTCTATTCCAAGTACAGCAAGTTTGAGTTCTGGTTGAAGGAGGTCTCATTCTTGGGCCATATCATCACAAGCAATGGGATATCTGTGGACCCCTCCAAAACAGATGCAATTGAGGGATGGTTGAGGCCAACATCAGTAACTGATATCCGTAGCTTCTTGGGGTTAGCTGGATATTATCAACGATTTGTGAGAAATTTATCACGATTGTCCAACCCTCTTACCAAGCTAACTCGAAATGGAGTAAAGTTTTCTTGGAGTGATGAATGCGAAGAAAGATTCAAGGAGTTGAAAAGGAGGCTTATCACTACGCTCGTGCTCACTTTACCCACAAGTGGGGAGATTTTTGTGGTATTCAGTGATGCTTCGAAGAAGGGCTTAGGATGTGTGCTGATGCAGAATGATAAAGTGATATCCTATGCCTCAAGGCAGTTGAAAATCCATGAGCGAAACTATCCAACGCATGATATGGAGTTGGCGGCGGTGATCTTTGCCTTGAAAATATGGAGGCATTATCTCTATGGAGAGAAATGTGAGATATATACTGACCACAAGAGTCTTAAATATATATTCACACAGAATGAGCTTAATATGCGCCAGAGAAGATGGATAGATCTCATCAAGGATTATGACTGTTCAAAACATTACCACCCTGGAAAAGAGAACAAGGTGGCGGATGCCCTAAGTAGAAAGGATCCAGCTATTCTATCAATGATGAGAATTGGGAAGGATCCAATCTTCTTAGACTTGATGAAGATGGATGTGGGAATCATAAAGAAGGGAACATCATCAATCCTTTAACAAATGATTGCTCAACCATCTCTTTTGGAAAGGATAAAGGATGCTCAAAAGGATGATACAGGAATCCAAGAAAAAGTGGAAGCTATCAAAAAGGGAAAATCCTCAGAGTTTAATGTTAATGAAGAAGGAATTGTGCGGTTTGGGAAAAGACTATGTGTTCCATCAAGTTCGGAGCTGAAGAAGGAACTTTTGGATGATGCACATAGTTCAAATTTCTCTATTCACCCAGGGAGCACAAAGATGTATCGAGATCTCCGAGAAAACTTTTGGTGGGATAATATGAAGAAGGAGATCGCTGAATATACATCAAAGTGCCTGGTGTGTCAGCAAGTGAAGGCAGAGAGGTAGAAGTCTAAGGGGATGATGCAACCATTGCCCATACCAGAATGGAAATGGGAGAACATCACCATGGACTTCGTCACTGGACTTCCAAGGACATCCAAAGGCAACAATGCAATCTGGGTTGTTGTGGATCGTCTTACAAAGACTGCACACTTCATTGCTATTCAAGAGGATTTATCTTTGGATCAACTGGCACAGATATATATCAGGGAAGTGGTACGGTTTCATGGAGTACCACTATCTATTGTGTCTGACCGAGATCCAAGATTTACCTCTAAGTTTTGGAAGAGTCTTCAACATGCTCTGAATACTGAACTGAACTTTAGTACGGCCTATCATCCTCAAACTGATGGCCAATCCGAGCGGACTATCCAAACACTTGAGGATATGTTGAGAGCGTGCTCAATGGACTTTAAAGGAGGATGGGATCAACATCTTCCTCTAGTTGAGTTCTCTTATAATAATAGTTTCCACTCGAGCATCCAAATGGCACCATATGAAGCCCTGTATGGGAAAAGGTGTAGAACACCGGCATGTTGGGATGAGGTCGGTGAACGTAAGCTGCTTGGACCAGAAATGGTCTAAGAAATGGTGTAGAAGGTGAAAACCATTCAGCAGCATATCAAGGCAGCCCAGAGTCGGCAGAAGAGTTATGCAGATAATCGTCGACGAGACCTTGAGTTTAAAGTCGGAGACATGGTGTTTTTACGCATATCTCCGTGGAAGAAGGTCATGAGGTTTGGAAAGAAAGGGAAGTTAAGTCCAAGGTACATCGGCCCCTTTGAGATTCTTGATCGTGTTGGGGCTGTGGCCTATCGACTAGCACTTCCACATACTATGGCCAAGGTGCATGATGTCTTCCATGTATCCCTCTTAAGGAAGTACATACCAGACCCTTCACATGTACTCTCTTCCGAGGTGGTACAATTAGAAGACGATCTTTATTATGAGGAGAAACCAGTGAAGATCTTAGATCGTAGAGAAAAAGTTCTACGAAATAAGACAATGCCCCTCGTCAAGGTGTTTTGGAGAAACCACAAGTTTGAAGAAGCAACTTGGGATTCGGAGGATATGATGAAGCTAAGTTACCCACATTTGTTTTAGTGTGGGAAAAGGAAAATTTCGAGGGCGAAATTTCTTAAGGGGGAATGTTGTAACGACCCAAAGTTTCATTAATGGAAAATCCCTCTTGATCCAGTTAAATGTTTCTTTATGAAAAATGTTTTTATAAGATATCAACTTTTTTAGTTTTACTTTAAGATTTGTGACCATTACTTTTTTAGCCGTTGAACAGTGATCATCTGAGTAGTATAAATATAAGGCTTTAACGAACCCATTTCTACTCAGACAAAGGAAGCGATGGCCTCATCCAGTAGAATTGCCCCTTACGAAGCCCATTTGTCAGAGCTTGGAAAAGAGGTGGTGTCTTTGGGCTTTGCCCTTGACCAAGCCCAAGCTGAGCTTCATCAAGTCAAGCTCGAACGTGATCGTCTACGGGAAAAGTGGAAGTTGATTGAAATTACCACTCGAGCGATGTTATCCGAGCCACCCCAAGAGTCTGTCACCATCGCACACCTTATCCTTAGGTCTTATGCGGCTATTTTAAGGGGTTATGTAACAAATAAGTAGCACCATGTTCATGTACATTATTTTATATATATAATAATGAATATAATTTCTAGTCATTTTTGATACATTTTAATTAGTTTTTAAAGTACAAATGGTGTTTTTAGTTATTATTTAATTAAGAACTATATTTTATTAAATTAAAGGATTTTTGAATTAAATAATATTTTAATAAAATATTATTATTAATATTAAATTATTTTTTTTATTAAGTATAAATGATCTTATAATTTTATGAATGCAATTAAAATTTTTATTAAGGTTTGAAAGCCATTTCTGTCAAAACCCGTGAATTTTTTTATAAATATCGGTTTTTATTTTAAAAGTGAAAATTCACATATTTAGAAAATTATTTAGATAAAATAAATATTATTTTTGGAATCAGGATGTCGAAATTATCCAACAGTGATTTTTTCATAATTTTCTGAGACAGTCAAATTTTTGGGTAAAAATTAAATACCATTTAAATATATAATGTGTTTTATGACATCATAATGACCCAATGGTGATGTAATAAAATACCATAATCCTTATTTTCGGCCAATATGTGTTTTATCATTAAAATAATGAGGTTTTGGGTTTGTTTGACTTACTTTTCAAAGCATTAATGGAGCCCTCAAGACTTATTCAACACTTTGCCTTTTTAAATTAATTTCCATGGGAGGGTGACTCACCTCCACATAAGCAACCCTAATTTTTTAATAAGTTCGGACCTTGGCCTTGTAAAATATTGTTTTACTCTTTCCTTTTCCAGAAACCATGGGCAAATACCATGGGATGGTTTGTGGTTTGGATTATTTTAATATAAGGGGTCCCAAACCTAAATAATAAAGAATTCTCTCACCTTTCCTATATAAACCCACCCAAGCTACCACTTCCTCCTCACTAAAATCCCTTGGAGTTCGTCCAACCTCTGCCCTACTCTCTCTAGAATCCTCCCAAGGTGCCCCAAGCTCCCAAGAAGCCTCTCACAAGCCTCTCTCTAGCCTTTGGAAGCACACTTCCAAGTAAGGGTTTTTTCTTCCTTTCTCATTTTTTATCAATTTTCTTTAAGTTGTATTTACCTTTTTATTTCAATTATGAATGTTGGGGTATGGTTTCTCACCTCCCCCATAATGCCCTCTTATTGTTTGAATTATGGGAGAACCCTTTCTCTCTCATTAAATGCCTCCCATGTACACCCGTTACTATGCCGAAATTCAGAAAGGAACTTCTCTCTCTTCTTTTACATTCAAGAAATACTTTTGTATCGTGAATCTAAATTCCATTTCTATTGTTGGGACATGTATATATATGATCTACTTACTGTCAATTACATGTAAATATGATGATTAACCCCTTTATCTCTCATCAACCTTTTTTATGAATTCTTATGTCACGCCGTTACGCTGCCGAAATCGCACCGATTTTCTAAGCCAATGTCTTTGTGTAGTGAATACCATGCCCATTTCTCCATCAAGGGTATTCACCTTTATGCACATTTACATATTGATTATAAATTTTCATGTATGAATTCCACATTCCTTTATCGTGGAAGAAATGATTATGTTTTATGAATTCATGTTTTATGATCCATGTGGCACACTTATGCATGAAATGAAATGTTTAAGAAGGGTGCGCCCTTTATAGCGCTCCAATGCATTGGGTAAAGTATAGTATCATGATACGTCATGTGAAATGAGTGTTGAATCATGCTAATTCAAGTGAAACGAGGGTTTACTCGTGCTTCAAGTGCAATGAGGGTTTACTCATGCTCCATGTGCAATGAGCCTTGGCTCATGCTAATTCAATGTTAAGTGTTGTTGCCACATTTCCATGTTATGATTATCATGATTTATCATGCATTTATGTTCATGTTACTCTTATTCTCTATTGATGTTCCTATTTCCCAACATTTATTGTACTCCTCATGTTATTCATTGTGTACTCCCTTACTGGGCTTTATAGCTCACCCTTTTCTTATGCATGTCCTCAGGTTATCCCATGCAATGCTAAGTACGAAGGAATGTAGTGGTCATGTAAAGGAAGTTTTCAATAAAGATGTTGTATTTCAAGTTTAAAGTTTTTATGTAATGATCCTAAGCCCCAAAGACACTAAACCTCTCGATCTTCTTTGTTGTATCAAGTGAAGTTTTATGTAATAAAGCATGTTTAAGTTGTAATAAAAAGTAGGGTTGTCATAATTTCTCTGTTTTTGATATCTTTAATTTTTCATATGGAATTCTCTCCAGAGCTTTGGATTTTGAAAATATGATTGATTATTGAAGTTTTATTATTTAGTCATTTCATTAAATACTTTTCTTTCATTATGAGTACATGTCATTACCAATTGAAATGTAAAAAACTTTAGATGCGGCTCATTAAATTGAGATGAGTTGGATTTTGATAATGATTCACAATGTTTAAATTTCTCAATCCTTGATCGAAAAATTGTGAGTACAATGAGTGTTGTCCATTTCTTTGTTTTTGGTGATTGTTATAAACATTGAACAACTCTTTAGAAAAGGAGTTAGGCTTATGAGATCTCAGTTTTAGTCTCATATTAATAGACTGAATGAGAATAAAGATTTTATATTTTAGTCTTTATTAGAGAGAATTACAGTTTTTATATCCATTAAAAAAGATGAAGAAAAATTGATTTGTAATCACTAGTTATGTGCTACTTTATCTTATCTGTTTATTCTGTTGATATTTTCTTTCATTTTATTTTCAGTTGTTTCATTTATTTTAGAAATTTATTTTGTGGTGTGAATCCTTTTATTTTTATTTCCTTCAGTTTTATCTCTTCAAGAACAATTAAAAACATAAAAGCATAAAATAATATAAAAAATCCTGAAAAAATAACCCCTATAGATCAGTCCCACTAGAAGATAACCTTGGCCACTGATTTACTACAGTTATTAGGATTTGAAAGTTTGAGTTTGGTTTTAAGAGACTGTAAAAACCCTTTAAGAAATTTTCACTATTTTCGGGGACTTAAATGTGCCAAACTATAACAAAATTTGAGATTTAGTGTTAGGGAGAGGGTATTTCACTATGTTGAACTGTACCAAAATTTGTTCCCATTGAGAACAATTTTTTTTTTCAAGTTTCAATAAAACTTTTCTTGTGATATTAATTTTTTCTAAAGATTGAATGCTGTGTAGCCACTTCAAGGAGGATAATTCAATAATACCCCTTGGATTTAATTGAGTAATTCAATTTTCACTACCCTATTGAAAAGCTGTTGGATTTGGTAAAAATTTATGAGGGTGTTTTACAATTACCATTTCCCTTAAATCTTTTAATTTGGATTCAAACTCATAAGGTATGTATTCAAATGAATTAAAAAATAAAAATCCTAATCCAGGTTGAACCATTTCTCTATTCTTTAATATCTCATATTAGTTATTAGTCTACTTTTAATTTATAATGTTCTCTCATCTAGATAGAGTGTATAAAATATTTTATTACTAATTTATATGAGTCAGTTATCCTGGAGGTTAAGAGAATTTTGAGGATTGAGATCTCAATCCTAAGGTTGAAGACGATGCTAGTGTGTATTAAAGTTGAAACTTTATTTTATTTTAATATTATGGAGTCCGGATAAAGCAATATTGAATGAATCCATGGTCGAGACTGAAAGTTTTTCTATGGTGTTGAGGAATTTTGAGGCAGGTAGAGTTTGAATTATTGGAGATAATTGTTTTGCTGGATATTATTTGTTTTTAGGCCGGTGAAGATGTCTGATTGATTTCATTCTATCACACTACCCATGAAATTGGATTTGTTAAACTGAACCTATTGTGAAGTTTGAAAACTCAGTCCATTGAGTTTAACAATGGGGGAGAAGCTGTGTGATTAACCATTTTCAGGGTAGAATGATATTTCATTTATTGATATGTTTCATATTGTATCTTCGTTTGAAGAGATGCAGGGGTGTGTTTTTGATTTCTATGATAATAGTACTGAAAATCCTAGCACTGATGATGTCTAGTGGTTTCATACTAAGAAGGGCACCATCTGGAAAATTTAATGCTTTATGCTAGTGATGGGAATTGTTTTAGAGTTTTGGAAAAATGACAATGAAGTGACTGAAGGAAATTGAATCTTCATCCTCTTTTGACAGTCATCAAATTAAGTCAGTAATTTTGGGTGACAAATGAGAGATATATAAAAAGGATGAATATTTTGGAATTATGGGGGATTTTTATTATGCGACAGGCAAAAAAAGAAATATGGAAATATTTAGAGATGTCAGAAGCGGAGAGATGGGAGCAGAACTGGGAGATATTCTGGGAAGCTACTACAACTCTAGAAGCCAATGAAGATGAAGATCATACAGTGTCGCTTCTCCATGGTTATTTCTAGTTAAATTTATGGTATCCAAAGCTAGTGTATTCTCATGGTGAAGTCTTTATGAGTTTTCAATATCATTAATTTTTCAATTAGAATTCTCTCTATATCTTTGGATTTCAAAAATGTGATTGCTTCTTGAAATTTTATTCTTTTATCATTCTGTTAAATAATTTTCTTCCATTTAAGTACGTCTCATTACTGATTGTAATGTGATGAACTATGTATGCGGATAATTAATTCTTGCTGATTTGGAGTTTGAAGATGAGTCAGGTTGTTTAAATTTATCAATCTTCGATCGAAGAATTTTGAGTACAACGAGTGTTGTCTATGTCTTTGTTTTCAATGATTATTGAGAACATTGTTCGTCTCCTTCGAAAAGGATTTCTGCTTATAATATCTCAGTTGTAGTCTCATATTAAAAAACAAAATGAGAAAAAAGACTCGAGACTTCATTATTGATTTAAGAGGATTACAGTTGTGGAATCAATTAAAAACAATGAGGAAAGATTGATCTGTAAGAATCACTAGTTATGTTACTGCTTCCTCTTGTCTGTTCATTCCACTGATTCTTTCTTTCATTTTGTTTTCAATTGTTTCATTTATTTTAGAAATTTATTTTGTTCTATGAATATTGTTTAGTTTTCTTTCCAGCAATTTTTATCCATTTAGGAACAATTAAAAAACATAAAAGAAGAAAATAATATAAAAAATCATGATAAAATAGCCCCAGCAAGGAAGTCTCGCTAGGAGACAACCTATTCCACTATTTTACTATAGTTATTAGGTTTTCAAAGTTTGTTTTAGGTTTTAAGAATCTATAAAAACCCTTTCATCAGTGATTCTTAATCAAATGAGTCTAAAAAATAATCACTATGGAGTCTTTGAATGCATTTATTATTTATATATCCAACGTCAAAATACCAAAGGTGGGTGGGATTAGAATCCACTATGACCCACTTATTATGAATGATATAAATAGTATTATCCATACCTAGAATATATAAAACATTCACAATATTCCCAATGAAATTAGAAATTTAATTATTATATATAGAACAACTTTCGTTCTGAATAAATAATGAAAACTCATCTTGTCCAAACAAGATATAGAAATAAAATTATTATTTATGTTGGGAACACAATAATGATTTTTCAATTCTATGACTAATACACTGGGTAGACATAAATCATAAGTGATGACTTCCAATAGAGCAATGCTTGCACCATTACCAACACAAAGATCTACTTATCCCTTCATAAATCCCCTCATGTCTCTAATTCCATGTTTTTTAGTAAAAATGTGTGAGGCACACCTAGTATTCATGTTGGTGGAATTGATCTCTATAACATTCACATTCAGGTACTCTAAATGTTTCTCCTTCAGAATACTTATCAACCTTATATACCAATCTTTATCTCTTTAATAATCCATACTAATTAGCAATCACAATATGATTGGGATTAAGTATTCCATAATATATAATAAGGTCATATCAATGGATGAGTATCATTTATTATATATTTTTCATTATTGAATTTAAATGAATCTTATCCCACTAAAAGTGATGACGCCAAGTATAATATCTATTTAGCGATCCAAGATCTATATTTCAATAAGAAATGGTTCTACTAGGGAATTCCTCTCACCACTTAATTATTTTGGTAGGGAATTATCCCAATCACAATAGTTATGACTCTTGGATAGTTGAACAAAAATCTCTTTATCAAAATCCATTATATGGATTAAATCAACTAAATTCCTCTGGTATCATTCTTAAGAGTTTCCTAGCTAAGTGTAACCTAAATAAAATGATAATAAAATACTAACAAAATAAAATATAGAGGAATAATTCTAGGAAAAAACCTACCTAAGGAAGATCTCATGTTATCTATCACTTACTTACCTTACACAAGATAATTTAAGGGCATCCTGCTAGGTCAAAACCTACCTGTTTGAATGATCAAGGTCTTGATAAGTGAAAATTTGGAAGGAATGTCACACTTAATATTTATGAGTTTTTCTTTTAAGTATCACTAATTTAATATAAATCATTTTCATATTAAAGTTATAATTATTACATCTTATATAATCTTTATATTCTCATGTTTTCCCCTTTAGTGTACGCATGCTTCTAGAAATTTAGTTTTTGAATCCATATTCCAACCACCAAATTAATGTGCAAAACTTTACAAAACCCACAATTTGGTGTTATCAAATAAAAAACATAACCCAAACATACTCATACATATAAAAATGTATCATATTCATAAGGTACATGAACACTTCATGTAAAGGTGTAATGTTTTATGAGATTTACAATCTCTACATGAATAAGCCCGAAGTGATAGATATAAAACTCCATTAGTCTTTCTTAAAAAGTCATAGAATCTTGGCTGATATGTGGTCTGGCCCCATTTCCCTCTACCTTGGGAGAGTTTTCTCAATAGATAATTCAATTGTAAATAATAATAAAATCTAATGTACACAAACTATATCAAAAAAATATTTTCAAGATCATAACTTCAAAAATAAACCAAGGTCAAGGTAGATGAAAAAATTATTTTATTGAGTCATTCCTATAAAGAAATACATTGATATAGCTCCTAGAGTCATTTTAAAGGTTATTCTAAATCATACCCAATATTCACATTTCATAAAAAAATTACTAAACATGATTACTAAAGTAATTTAATAAACCAAAAAACAATTTATTTATTTTACAAAACATGAGAAATTTATGAACTACTCATAAATACAAGATAACTATAAACATTTTATTAATTAGATAAAACATGAATATGAACCCTATATATTCAAAAATAATTTGAAATATTTCATATTATCATTATATTTCATTTCAAATATTATTTAAACCTTCAATGATAATAATCATAAAAATGATTTTTATGTAGTATAAATAATATCTTTAAACATGGTAAAACTTTTAATTTGAATGCTTTCAATTTAATCAATCATGAAAAATTCATAATTAAAAATATAAACACTTTTATATTTTAGCCTTATAATTTATAACCCTTTTATAAATAATTTATTATCATTACTAAATAAAAAATTTATTTCTATATAATAATATATGCTATATAATTTGAAAAAGGTATTTTCTAATATCAAAATATTATATTTTAGAATATTATAAATGTTTTAAAAATATTTAATTTGTCATGACCCCCTCCCCACAAAGTGTACCCCTCCTGGGCCGACAATGTGAGAAGGGAGATAATGACCCCCGAGTCCCGCCTCCAGTAGGCCCCAAGTTGGCGACTAGCACCAAGGGTATAGTAAACACATAAATGGGAGGCATTACCCTCTAAGAGAACACTTTCAGAAGAGAGAGATAAGATAACACCAACCAAATCCAACTCAGAACTGAAATACAAATGAAACCCAAATGCAAAAATGTAATGCCATGCAAAAGTACTACAACAAAAAGGGAAAACTGCAAGTACCCAAAAGAGAGTAAAAACAGCAGTGACCACAAGCTCGAACAGCTCCTGCAACCACAAGCTAGTAGTAACTAGCCTGATCTCCAACCTACTCCAAGTGACCTAGAAAAAATAGTTTATATATACGTAGTGTGATTATAACAGTATACTCAGTAGGATCCTCCCTGAAGCCTCTCATGCAAAAGTAAAGAAAGCATGCTAAAGCATAGTGAACAACAGTGAAACTAACTTATCACCTAAACAGGTATACTATGTTCCTAACTTCACCACGGATACTCTCACCAAGTAATGCATACAAGAATATATCATATAGTAAAAAATATCAAGGGTACCCCGCTACTACTTACCCACTGGTTTGTCGATTTGCCCCAACGACATATGTCCTGTGCATCTCTTTCCAAAGGCTTGTCCGTATACACATGGGCTAAGATCCACAATCAGCACCACATGTACCACAAAGGCTTGCCCACAGACACCTGGGCTAAGCATCACGCCATCCTCACAACCAAAAGTGACCAAATAGTTTACAGGAGCCACCACAGCTCGCATAACGTGTATCATACGACGGGTATTATATCTCTAGCCATTACAGCCCATACATCGAGTAAGGATCCTCAAGCCACCACAGACTATACACATTACACCTATAGTAGTCCATAGGATACTATATCCAGAATATATGTCTATGAATAACCACAAGACATTACAACCCTCTACACACATATATGGGGAAAACTAACTGCTGTGCCTAATGGAACTAGTATCTACCAAGAGAAGAGAGAGGGGTTAAAGGGGGTAGTCATCCATTCATCCTCCCACCAGAATGTTGGGGAAAACACCCCTTATGGCTCAGAATCCCCGGGGTGCCATTTTCCCTTACTGACAGGGTGGATTAGCATATAGAAACACAAAAAGTACAGAATATACTATAACTCACAAACACACTATGGGCATAACCTAGTCTTAGACACAACTGCAGCTAACATCTCTCGGACTCCGGGCTTCCACTTCTAAGACTAGGTATCCTATAAGCACACAACCATTTAAGGGATTTATTAGATTACTTCATTCCCTTTTTATCAAATTCCACTGTACGTTAATTAATTCTTCAAACATAAATTAACCATGAACAATTCCACATTAAATTCCATTAACATCACATCCAAGAACCACTGTCCCTTCAAAAGTTCTCAACCTCATCATTAAGTTTCAACAAACTCCAACCCCATGGGTTAACATCATTTATTCAAAAATTCATTATAGAATTACTTTCCTATATTACCAGGCATTCTAGAAAAGCATCCTATGCTACTAAACACAAGGGGGATCAACACAGTGAGTAGATGTACTACCCGTCGAGTCTTTGCCAGCTATAGAAAGAGCGTAGACCCATTCTCCCTTGAGAGGATAAACATGGAAAGCACGTTTCATACCCCGCGTGTCTTCGCCTCCCTTAGAAGAAGGGTAAGCAGGACTAGCTGCCTTGAGCAGTGGGGAAAAAGTAATGTAGATAAACAACCAAACAAAGCACCAAGCATCCAACAATCAAATCCATCCCATTCCATCATCCCCGATGTCCTCCCTGACACCCACATGCATAAACCGATGCATCTCGTCACTCCATCATCCTTGGTGTCCTCCCTGACACCCACGTATATAAATTGATGCATCTCTCCACTCTAGGCATTATCCGCTACCACAACCACAAGGCCTCCATGCCCCCACATCACAACATCCATCCAGGATCACATCAGAGCACAAGCACCAGGAAAGTAAACATCACATCAATTTGGGATCTTGGCCCTTTAACAAGGCATCTAGTCTTCAAACAACAAGCACCATCAGATTTCAGGTTTACCAACCAACTAAATTAATCACGTATATCGACATCAATTTGATTAACATCAATTTAGATCAATAACCACAACAACAACCACCGAATTTATTTACATGCCTCTTAATCTTTATACAATTAATTATCAATTAATTCTGGCTTTACGTTCTTTATCAATTTCATCAAGAACAACATGCTAACAAGTAAGGCATAGATATCACACTATCTAGAAAATCAAGAGGTAAACCGTTATCACGGTATAAAGCAACAACATGCGATCAAAAAATTCTTTTAATCCAGTTCAAGAATTTAATTAGGTCAATTCTATTGTGATCCAAAGGGATAAATCATGCTAACTCTACGATTGAACATAAACAATTAAAGAATCCAAGAATCCCCTACCTCAATGGTTTTTGAGGAAAACCACAACGGTCGAAGAACACCTAAGAAACCGGGCCAATTATCTATGAATCCTCCTTAGATCTTCTCTCCTAACACAACCAAGACCAAAGATCATCAATTTCGACATCCACACACTTAGATATACCCATAACATGCATAGATCTATGAAACCGAGGGGAGATGAGGAGTATATCTAAGAATATATAAGAAACCAAACAAGAACGATCACATACCTCAAGAAACCAGCTTCAATTCTCCAGGAGAAGCCTCCAGATCACCTCCAAAATGCTTGGGTGAGGTTTTTCTACCTCCAAGGAAGGGTAATCCCGTGTTATGGCTGCTTAGAGGCTTAAACAAACCATTTAGAGGCAAAAGAGTTCAGATCCACAATTTTAGGATCTAACTTTAAGTGCCCGCATGGTTAGTCCGCATGGTTTAAAAAACCATTCACTAACTGTGCGTTAGCTTCTGTCTCGCCAAACACTCCTCGCATGGTTATCCCACACGGTTTGACAAACCGTGTGCTAACCGTGCATTAGCCTCTGCCTCCAACACCAACCTTGCATGGTTTGGCCGCACGGTTTAGGCAAAACATTCACCAATTGTGCGAAAGATATCGCCCTTTATCTTTCCTTAAAGGTCGACCCGAACGCACCCCCAAGTCACCTTGACCTCCCGTAACACCTCTAGCAAGTCATTTTCACAAAGGAATGGACCAGAGAGGTCCGAGCCATTACATCAGATACCTCTCAAAACATTCTCATCCTCGAGAATCCAAAACCCACCTAAAGAGAAAACGAAACAGGGTCTGAACAACCACCCATTGAGATACCTCTCAAAGGAGAGCAAGCCACCAAAGCAAAAAAGGTTGTCATCTCATAAACATGAAAGTTTCACAACCACATAAGTTACATCAAAACCTGAAAAGAGTTAAACATCAAACAACTCTGGGTACTGATCTCGTATCTGTGACTCACGTTCCCAAGTAATCTCTTCCAAGCCGCTGTGTCACCACAAGACATGAACTAAAGGGATAGAACGCCCACACAACACCTTCTCCTTGTGGTCTTGGATCTCCACAGGTCGCTCCTCAAAAGTTGCATCATCATCAACATCGATCTCTCCCCAATCAATGATATGAGATTCGTTATGAATATAATGATGGAGTTGTGATACATGGAAAACATCATGTATCCGAGTCATCTAAGGGGGAAGTGCTACTCGATATTCCACAGCTCTAACACGAGCTAACACCTCAAACGGCCCGAAAAAACAGGGAGAAAACTTTCTTCCACGGCCAAACCTTCGCTGCCCACGACGGGGAGTCACCTTAAAAAACACATAATCCCCAACGTTAAACTCTAAGGGTCTCCTTCTTTGATCGGCATATGATTTCTGACGATATTGCGCTATATTCATCCTCTCACGAATCACTTGAACCATCTCTATTGTATTCTGCAGTAGTACCTATCTGAGAACTGCTGACTCTCCGACCCTAGTCTAGAATAACGGAGAATGACAAGGCCGACCATACAAGGCTTCAAAAAGCGCCATACCGATGGTGGAGTAAAAAATATTATTATAAGTGAACTCCAACAATGGTAAGTGCCTCATCCATGACCCTCCAAAATCGAGAACACAAGAGCATAAAATGTCTTTAAGAGTCTGGATAGTTCGCTCTGTCTGACCATCTATTTGAGGATGAAAAGCAGTACTAAGGCATAGTTGAGAACCAAAAGCATGTTGGAGACCTATCCACACCCTAGAGGTAAAATGAGGATTTTGATCAGAAATGATCATCCTTGGGATTCCATGAAGTCTCACCACCTCCTCTAGATACTTCATCGACAAAACCTCCACTAAGCTTGAATCCTTGATCGCTATGAAGTGGGATGATTTTGTTAAACGATCCACTACCACCCAAATAGCGTCATGTCCTCCCAGAGCTCGAGGTAAACCTGTAACAAAGTCCATTGAGATGTCCTCCCACTTCCACTGAGGAATCTCTAATGGCTGAAGAAGACCACCTAGAACACAATGTTCGACCTTCACCTTTTGGCAGACTAAACATCGAGACACAAACTCTAAAACCGCACGTTTCAGCCCAGGCCACCAACACTGACTCCTCAAGGATAGGTACATCTTTTTCATGCCAGGGTGTACCACCAAGGGAGAACTATGGAACTCTCTGAGAACCATCTCACGCATCACCAAGGGAACAAAAAGTGTTCCATTATACAACACTCGGTGTTGTTCATCCTCCGACCAACCATCAGGGGCCTCACCAAAAACAACTCGGTCTCTCCAGACCTCCACCTCAAGATCCCCCAACTGGGACTCTTCCACCTTCTACATCAGGGATGACTATACTGTCATCTGAAAAATACAAACCTCTACCCCCAACTTCTCCCATATCAAGATGCAATGCTGACAGTTCTTTCATTACTCTCCAGGAATCACCGAATTCATGCACAGCATCACTACGTGACTTTCGGCTCAACGCATCAGCTACCACATTCCCCTTTCTAGGTGTATAAGATATTTCAAAGTCGTATTCCTGCAAGAACTCCATCCACTAATGCTATTGTAAGTTCAAGTCACACTGGGAGAAAACATACCTCAAACTCTTATGATCGGTGAAAACCACAAAGCGCTCACCAATGAGGTAATGTCTACACAACTTCAGAGCAAACATCACGACTGCCAACTCGAGATAATGGGTTTCATAGTTGCGTTCATGAGGACACAACTGTAGAGACCCATAAGAAACAATTGACCTTTGGAGCATGAGAACACAACCTAACCCCAGTTGTGAAGCATCGCAGAAAACATAAAACTGAACTCCTTCAGCTGGAAGACAAAGTAATGGAGCACTTACTAACTTCTATTTTAGATACTCAAAAGTTGCATGACACTGATTAGTCCATATGAAATCTTGATCTTTCCTGGTCAAAGTTTTCAGATGAGTTGCAACTCAGGAGAAATTGGATACGAACCTCCTGTAGTAGCCTACGAGACCAAGGAAACTTCACACCTCTGACACTGTCTTGGGGGCTTCCCAAGACACAACTGCTTCTACCTTCAATGGATCGACAACTACTCCATGTTGGGACACAACAAGCCCCAAGAAATGGACTTCTCGAGCCCAAAACTCACACTTCGACAACTTCCCAAACAATTGATGTCAATGAAGAACTCCCAAAATGACTCGTAGATGCTCTGCATGCTTCTATTCAGATGTGGAGTACACAAGGATGTTGTCGATGAAAACTACCACGAACTTGTCCAGGAACTCACAGAACAAAATATTCATCAATCCCATGAATACAGCTAGAGCATTCGTCATGCCAAACAACCTTACAATGAACTCATAATGCCCATGATGACAGTGGAAAGCATTCTTCATAATATCCTCATCCTTTACACGCATCTGATGATATCCTGACCGCAAGTCAATCTTTGAGAACCAACTTGCACCCTTCAGTTGATCGAATAAGTAATCGATCCGTGGAAGAGGATAGTGATTCTTTATTGTCACTTTGTTTAAGCAATGATAATCAACACACCACCACAAACTGCCGTCAACCTTCTTCACGAACAGAACTGGTGCACCCCATGGTGACACACTTGGTCGAACAAAACCACACTAAAATAGACTATCAAGCTGTATACATAGCTCTTGTAACTCAGAAGGGGCCATCCTATACTGAGACATATAGATAGAAGACCCTCCTGGCTGTAGCTCGATCCCAAACTTGATCTCACATCGAGGGGGTAATGCTACAACCTCTTCTGGAAAGACATCAGGGTACTCCTCTATGACCCTAGGAAACGCCAAATGCCGAAACTCTGAAGAACTCAACATCATCTCATCCGCCATGGATGATAATAATGGAACGCTCCTATGACCCATCTGAGGATCTCGCTCACCAACAAACACCACTTGTTCTCCATCCGCACCAAGGAAAACGACCTTCTTCTTGAATAAATCCAGGATAGCCTACACGAATACAACCAACCCATGCCGAGGATGACATCATATAGTTGTATTCGTAAACACAGAAAATCTCCCCAAGAGCGGTGTTCCCCCAACACTAGCTCACAGTCTCTACATACTTCAAACAAATCAGCTCGACCTCCAACTGGCATAGTCAATGCCAAGGGCACTGGAAGCTTCTCTACCTCAAGTCCCCAATTATGGACAAGGGTAGGTGATATGAAGGAGTTTTTCTCTCCTGAATCAAACAAGGAATACAAAAAGGTAGAAAACAAGAAAAGGGTACCTCGAACGACATCTGGCTCGCCTGATGCCGGCAACGCTAGAGTATGAAGCTGACCACGACCTCTACAGCCTATCTGACCCTAATGATGACCCCCACCATGGTCGTGATCTGCTCTCTGAGGAAGGGGAGCATCATGGGGCTGTCCTCTGCCCACCCCATCTACCCTCTACTGATCTAAAGCTGGTGCAACTAGCTGCTGATGCCTTGATGGAAATTACCTCAACAGAGGGACCTGGAGCGTAACACCTGGTGCACGATGAATGCTCTGAAAGGTCGGGAACTCCCACTGTTGATGACCACAAAAACCCCAAGAAAAACAAGTGCCTGATCCCTTGGCATAGGCCTGAGAGTTGCTGCCTCCGGAGAAACGAGATGTGAAGGGATGGGACCTACCCCTGACTGAACAAAAACTCTTCTTCCCTAAAAAACGGGAACCCCAGACCACAGCCTTACTTCGTGAGGAATCATGCTGATCCCCCTCTCATGATGATCTGGTCCTGGCCAAGGTCCTCTCAAAAAGCTCTACCCTTTCCATCACCTCACCATATGTGTTTAACATAAATGGGGTGACCTAGCGCTGGATCTCTGTATGCAAAGCCTCCTCGAAATGCCTTTCCCTAGACTCCTCATCTGGTAACAGGTCCGAATCATATTGTAAAAGGTTCTTGAAAAAGATTCCAAACACTTGAACAGTGGAGATCCCCTGTCGAAGGGTTAGAAGCTACTGGTGACTAGACGCCTTCGCAGTCGAAGAAAGGAACTCGGCTCTAAAATTGTCTCAGAACTCCTCCCATGAGATCGCTGACTCCTCACGATCCCCAAGGAACAACAACCACTACTGCCTTGCTGATCCACGCAACATCGTTACAACCAAGGACACCCAGTGCTCCTTTCGAGCACAGATCAAACTGAATCCTATCTCAACCTCCTCCAACCAGTCTTCCGTGACTACATCTAAAACAGAGCCCTCATACTTCTGCAGACTCTAGCGATGAAACTCTCAGAGTGTCTTCCTCCAAGTGTCGTCGTTATCAACCTCTACCCTGTGGCGATCTGCTAGAACAACCATCTGGACATTTTCTGCACAAACCTGATGTGGACGTCGACCTGGAGCCATACCTATAAAATAACAAACACTTAGATCTCCTAAGACTGGAATATGGAAGACTCAACATTAATTAATAAATTTTTTTCTTTTATTCTTTTTAGGTTAACCTATCCCAAGGTCTACCCATTCAAACACAGGAACAAAGAAGAATGATGCACGATCCTTTCCTAGGTCTCACCCTACAACCAGTATCACCCTGTTTAGTAGCCATTGTAAACTTAATGGTCCATACATCAGATCATAGGGGGCCCCTAAATGCCTATGTCTCACCCGGTCTCCAGTGTTTACTTCACTTGATAAAAATTAATGACACCATTGCCCTACCAACCCATGAAACCTCACCTGTTACTAACTCCGATCTCCATCCTATCCCTCAACCAGACCTCTGATACCACTCTGTCATGACACCCTCCCCACAAAGTGTACCCCTCCTAGGCCGGTAATGTGAGAAGGGAGATAATGACCCCCGAGTCCCACCTCCAGTGGGGCCCGAGTTGGAAACTAGCACCGAGGGTATAGTAAACACACAAATGGGAGGCATTACCCTCTAAGAGAACACATGCAGAAGAGAGAGATAAGATAGACACCAACCAACTCCAACTCAGAAATAAAATACAAATTAAACCCAAATGAACAAATGTAATGCCATGCAAAATTACTACAACAAAAAGGTAAAACTGCAAGTACCCAAAAGAAAGTAAAAACAGCAGCGACCACAAGCCCGAACAGCTCCTGCAACCACAAGCTAGTGGTAACCAGCCTGATCTCCAACCTGCTCCAAGTGAACTGAAAAAAAAAATAGTTTATATATACGTAGGTTGAGTATAACAGTATACTCAGTAGGATCCTCCCCGAAGCCTCTCTTTAAAAAGTAAATAAAGCATGCTAAAGCATAGTGAACAACAGTGAAACTAAATCATCACCTAAACAGGTATACTATGTTCCTAACCTCACCATGGATATTCTCACCAAGTAATGCATAAAAGAATATATCATATAGTAAAGAATATCAAAGGTACCCCGCTACTACTTCCCCACTGGTTTTCCTCTTTGCCTCAACGACATACGTCCTATGCATCTCTCTCCAAAGGCTTGCCCGTATACACCTGGGCTAAACTCCACAATCTGCACCACGTGCACCACAAAGGCTTGCCCATAGACACCTGGGAAAAGCACCACACCATCATCATAACCAAAAGTGACCAGGTAGTTTCCGGGAGCCACCACAGCTCGCACAACGTGTATCATATGTCGGGTATTATACCTCAAGCCATTACAGCCCATACACTGAGTAAGGATCCTCAAGCCATTAAACCCTATACACGTTACACCTATAGTAGTCCATAGGATACTATATCTAGAATATATGTGTGTGAATAACCACAATCCATTAAAGCCCTCTACACACATATATGGGAAACAATAACCATTGTGCCTAATGGCATTAGTATCTACCAAGAGAAGAGAGCGAGGTCAAACGGGGTAGTCATCCATTCATCCTCCCACCAGAATGTTGGGGAAAACAGCCCCCAGGGCTTAGAATCCCCTGGGTGCCAGTTTCCCTTACTGACAGGGTGGAGTAGCGTATATAAACACAAATAGTACATAATATACTATAACTCACAACCACACTATGGGAATAACCTAGTCTTAGACACAAATACAGCTAACGTCTCTCGGACTCCAGGATACCACTTCTAAGACTAGGTATCCTATAAGAACACAACCATTTGAGGGCTTTATTAGATTAATTCATTCCCTTTTTATCAAATTCCATTGTACACTAATTAATTCTTCAAACATAAATTAACCATGAAAAATTCCACATTAAATTCCATTAACATCACATCCAAGAACCATTGTCCCTTCAAAAGTTCTCAACCACATCATTAAGTTTCAACAAACTCCAACCCCATGGGTTAAAATCATTTATTCAAACATTCATTACAGAATTAATTTCCCATATTCCCAGGAATTCTAGAAAACCATCCTATGCTACTAAACACAAGGGGGCTCAACACGGTGAGTAGATGTACTACCCGTCGAGTCTTTTCCACCTATAACAAGTGGGTAGACCCATTCTCCCTTGAAAGGATAAACATGGAAAGAACGTGGCATACCCTGCATGTATTCTTCTCCCTCAGAATAAGGGTAAGCAAGACAAGCTTCCTTGAGTAGTGGGGAAAAAGTAAAGTAGATAAACAATCAAACAAATCACCAAGCATCCAACAATCACATCCATCCCATTCCATCATCCCCAGTGTCCTCCCTGAAACCCACATGAATAAACCGATGCATCTCGCCACTCCATCATCCTTGGTGTCCTCCCTGACACTCACATGCATAAACCGATGCATCTCGCCACTCTAGGCGTCATCCGCTGCCACAACCACAAGGCCTCCAGGCCCCCACATCATAACATCCATCCAGGATCACATCAGAGCACAAGTAGTAGGAAAGTAAACATCACATCAATTTGGGATCTTGGCCCTTTAACAAGGCATCTAGCCTTCAAACAACAAGCACCATCATATTTCAGGTTTACCAACCAACTAAATTAATCACGTACATCAGCATCAATTGGATTAACATCAATTTGGATCAACAACCACAACAACAACCACCGAATTCGTTTACATGCCTCTTTATATTTATCCAATTAATTATCAATTAATTCCGGATTTACGTTCTTTATCAATTTCATAAAGAACAAAATGCTAACAAGCAAGGCATAGATATCACACTATCTAGAAAATCAAGAGGTGAACTATTATCACGGTACAAAGAAACAACATGCGATCAAACCAATTCTTTTAATCCGGTTCAAGTATTTAATTAGGTCAATTCCATTGTGATCCAAAGGGATAAACCATGCTAACTCTACGATTGCACAAAAAAATTAGAGAATCCACGAATCCCCTACCTCAATGGTTTTTGAGGAAAACCACAACAGTCGAAGAACGCCCAAGAAACCGGGACGATTCTCTATGAATACTCCTTAGATCTCCTATCCTAACACAACCAAGACCAAAGCTCATCAATTTCAATATCCACACACTTAGATCTACCCATAACGAGAATAGATCTAAGAAACTGATGGGAGATGAGGAGTAGATCTAAGAAGATCTAAGAAACCAAACAAGAACGATCACATACCTTAAGAAACCTGCTTCGATTCGCTAGGAGAAGCCTCTGGATCACCTCAAAAATTCTTGGGAGAGGTTCTTCTACCTCCAAGGAAGGGTAACCCGAGTTATGGTCTCTTAGAGGATTAAAAGAACCATTTAGAGGCAAAAGAGTTCAGATCCACAATTTTAGGATCTAACTTTAAGTGCCGGCACGGTTAGTCCACACGGTTTAACAAACCATGCGCTAAACTTGCGTCAGATTCTATCTCGCAAAACACTTCTCGCACGGTTATCCCGAATGGTTTGACAAACCGTGTGCTAACCGTGTGTTATCCTATACCTCCAACACCAACCTTGCACGGTTTGGCCGCACGATTTAGGCAAACTCTACACCAATTGTGTGGAAGATATCTCCCTTTAGCTTTCCTTAAAAGTCCACCCGAACGCACCCCCAAGTCACCTTGACCTCCCAAAACACCTCCAACACCTCATTTTCACAAAGGAATGGACCTAAGAGGTCCGGGACATTACGTAATTAATTATAAAAAATTTATAGTTAATTAATTTATAAAACTTTTATAAATTAAAATATCCCAATATTCCTTTTATAATGATTTATTAATATTTTATAAAACATTTAAAAAATGTTAAAAAACAGTTTGAAAATATTTTAAGCTTCACCACAGCTTGCACTATGCCACAGTGATTAAACTTTGGCTATTTTGGATAGAACTACCATGAGACGAAAAATGTGGACCAACAAATGGAATACTATTTCATGGATTGGACTATAGTTCCTAGACAATCCTGTGAATAAACACTACGATAGTTACTACATTGTGGTGTTAATGATTGGAGCATTTTAAAAGATCCATAACTACACCATGGGAATTGGAATTCCATGGTGATAATGATGTTTTTTGAAAACAAAAATTAAATATGTTTAATCCTTGAATAAAATACATTTGATACCACATATGGGCTTCATTGAATCATAAATTGACCCTTGGCAATAGAAGCGATCCCAGAACACAGGTGAATCTTTCTCCAAGAATCAAACATGTAAACAAATTTAAAAAATAGAGCATAAAACATCATTCCTTTTTTTACCTGCAATTTTTTTTTTCATTTTATAAAAGCTGGCTTATGGGTGTCTGGTGCCCCACATAAAACCCCAAACAAAGTTCAGAAAACCATAAACAACAAGCAACACAGATCAACACAAGGTTACATATCATAATACCCATAGTCATCCCCTCATCCCAAGCAGGATTCTTCTTCTCCAGTTGCTGATTCCCACTATGGGTGTCTCCAAATTTTTTTACTTTGCATCCGATTTATAAGCTGGTCAAGAGAAATAATATCTGGTGATGCATTATTAACCCCACTGCCCTTTTTAATAGAAAGAACCACCTCAATACTCTGTTTCGAGGCAGACCTAGTCCGCATCAGCCACGAAACATATGAGTAGTCCTTCCTTGGTATCCTTCTCAGGGTTTCAGACAAAGGTCTTTCACCTGCAGTCATCTTTTGGTTCAAAATTTGAACCATTTCACTGAATGAATGGCTGCCATGAGAACTCATATTTTCTTTCCCTCCCCCAGAGTTCTCCCTTCCTTCCCCGGACTGTTCCCTTAAAGCAAACTCAAGACACCCAGAATTATAACCTGGTCTCTGATCTGGAGTGATACATTCCAGAAACAGTAGATGCCTTTCCACCAAAGAAGTTTATTCCACAACCATGCCATTTGGATCCTGCCCCTACCTTCAATCAGAAGACCCTCTGAATTTTTATCACCACCAAACCATTCTTTCCCATGGTAGACTTGTACCATTGAAGTAGAATCAACCTGCCTGGCGCTGTCCCCCGGCCTCTGATCCTCACATCCTGTAACTGGTTCCTGCCTGCCCTGCCTCATGCAGTCAACCTGCAGACCCTCCAATGCCTGTCCAGGCCCACAATCACTAGAATCATCCTGCCTGTCCTCCACAGATCCTGTAGCTGGTTCCAGCCTCAAGCAATCAACCTGCAGACCCTCCAAGACCTCCTCATCACCATCACCTCCTACAGTAACCTCCTCCTCCAGGCCCACAATCGAACTATCCTCAGCTAGCCCTTCAAACCTGTTACTCAAGGATAAAAAAGGCTTGGCCAGAGGTTCAAGACCTTTAGTATCCTTATCCCTAGCCGTATTTACAACCTTCATAATACTGGGGGCCCCTTCTTCTCCAACCTATTCTGAACCCAAAACATCAAAGGACCGAGCAGTCTTCCCTTTATCCTGATTCAACCTATTGCTGGTAGTCCCAAATTATGGGATATTAGTGAATATGAGAGATTGTTGGATATGCACTAAAATAGGGATACCATATTTTGAGATATCCCCTGAGTCATAGTATGTGATATGAATTTGATACATATTGTAGATATGGGATTATGGAATCAAGTGCGTATGAACTTCATGGAAACCAACACCTATTCCAAATGGTATATTATTGGCTACAAATCAATGAGTTTATGGATATAAAAACATATAATAATCATTTAAGTTTTCCATGATTATTAAACCTTGGTAAGAATACATCATAATAATGTATATTAACTACCATATAATGGAATCAGACTCTTAGCCTCCTTTATTGCATGAATAAGCCTATATAAAGGGTAGGGTTCATCAAGTTAGTCAGTACGAGACTGCTAAACCATATTTGATACTCTATTCTTACATGATGTTCCGATTACCTTCAAGGAGATAGTGCTATTACAACTTTAGTATTCGAGGGTCCTCTCATAGTGTATAAGGGTTCTAATGGTTGGTGTTATCCCTAATGAGGAAAGAGTTTAATGAATGTTACTCGATAGTACCTTTCAAATGTGATATATCAAGATCAAAAAAGATAGAGCATACTATATTTGAAGTATTTATATATTATTCATGTTCTTTATACTATATATTGGTTTGGTGATGAAATATCAAGAAAATAATTGGGCTTCTTTTATGGTAATGATCATGTATCACCCTTGGTTTGAGGTAATTTTTCTCTATTATTATGTATTTTCAAGTTATATAATAATGGGTTTAAGTTTTCATAATTTTTGGTTGGTTTGGGGGAGTATTGAAAGAATTTTGAAGGGTGCATAGTTTGATCATGGTTATATAAAACCATGTGTATTCCCCAAATTACCATGAAGGGTGTAAATAAGCTCACCAGTTAGGTGCACAGTAAGATCATGCTTTGGGTAAACTGTGTGGTAACTATTTAACCTTAAAAAATTTTGGACAATGGAATTTTTCTTGGTTGATTCATGATTTACTAAATTGTGTATCCCAATCATGTTACCCTATGTTTGTTCTACTATCACTCACATTTTTGTAACACAATTCGATAAACTATGCATCCTAACCATATGGTGTGATTAATTAAATTTGAAAATTGGTTTTAATAACTGAAACTTTCTCTAAAACCCCCCTCCCTTGACTTAATCTCTCAAACCTTTAGGCTTCGTCTATGTGTGCTCGGCGATTCCTTTCCATCTAGAGGCTGATTCCACTGAATCAGAGAGTGTTGGATATAGAAAATTGAAGGTAATAACATCATTATTACTTTCAATTCTTGATAATATTTTTTCTCTAGAGAGGAACCACAGATCAGGGCTTCCATGACTGAAAATATTATTTAGGTCTTGTTTTTATGGAATATTCTTTGGATTCATTAAAGGAATGAAGAGGTGATATTGGATCTGTGTGATCATGAGATTATTCTATAACTGAAGGGTCTTGGTTTTATAAATAAAATTTCTTCTACTTTTGGTCAAAAGATTTTTCTAAATCTTTATTAGAAACCTCACTTATTGGTTGGTATTAAAATCTTGGGTTATGGGTGATTCCCATAGTGTGTTTGATAAAATGATTTAATTTAATTTTAAATGAATAATGTTTTGGGTTAGTTAACTTGGAACATACATTGTTAGTGTGTGTTCATATGCATATGGAGAGGGCCTTGTGGGTTAAACATGACCACCGTTCCAATTTAGGAACACTGAATTATACCATTGTGTGATGACTTGGGACTATATGGATGGCTTTTTACTCATGAGTTGGACTATTTAGAGGGATTTATTTGATAAGAGATGCATTGGGTTGGTGTATTAAAAGGGTGCATGGGTTCATGCCCATTTTATACATTGGTGGGTGTTATTTCACCTCTTTATGTATATATATCTTGATCATTGGTCTCCATACCTTATACCAGTTTTATATTATAAATGTGAGATAACCTATTCTTGTGTTAGTGGTATGTTTTGGTATTCTTGGGGCTTTCCTTCTGAGTTGATATACTCACCCTGTGCATATGAACCTTCGTATATATACAGAAATTGTTATCAATGATAATGGTAAAGAGTATATTTCATACTTATCCAATGAAGCATCATGATGATGTGGTCATTAATGGATATATCTTGGAGTTGTTCAAGTATTGGAGTCATGTGTATTGTCACCTTGATACCCAGGTCTTTTCATCTTTATGATTTTTATACCTCTTCACTATATTGTTTTTCTATTGCGACTCTAATTATGGTTTTGGTTTTTATTATATTATTGGTTTTGTATCCATGCATTATATTCATTTTGTATTATGGGGTTTTCCATTATATGTTTTGGGGTTTTAGGGTAAATCATCCCCCAATGATTACATATACACTTGGAATTTATTTTATACCTTTGGTTTCTAAGGCATGTCACCTAATTTTAGTGGCATTTTGGTCCTTCCCAAGCTAATGAGTCAGTTCTGGATGTTACAAATGGTATCGGTTTGGAATAGTCCATCAGTTAGGTTGGTATAAAGGAGATTATATATGTTATAAATTGACATTTATAGTAAAAAAATACACATATAACATATTTTTATTGAACTTCAAGTTACCAGGGAGGTCTGAGTACAAAAAGTGTTGTTAAACACTTCTAGGTGTCTTTACAACTCTCTATTGTGGGTTTTGAGTATATAATATTATACATTATTAAATAGACTTTCCACTGGGATTCCATAATCCATATATTATTTTAAATTCTTTATTTTTAAATTACATTATTGTGACCCTATTTTTGTGATGTAAAAAGTTTTTCAATTGATGATTTAAGAAATGTGTGGTAACTGAAGAGATACAGTTATTGTAGTTATTGAAAGACACCCCAATCAAGAGACTTAGAAACCCACTAGTGGGTGTACGTAAGAACATAGTTCAACCTAAACCACATGTGAACCAAAAACTTATCTAGAGTGTCATTCAAGCATTCAATATGTTTACAAAGTAAATAAAATTGAGAAACCACATCGTGTAAATCACTCATTGGGATTCCATAGATAAAATCCATCGATATTTAAGGGAGATTTGGGATATGAGTAAGTAGAAACATGGTGTGGTAGGATGAATAGAATATTTTATTTCCATAACACTCTAACTAAAATTAAGGTTAATATAGTGGTGTACATGACCAAGGATCTGGAATGATAGTGGTGAGATTTAACTTTCTAAGCTAATATCGATGGGGGTCTTACTTGGGAGGGGTTTGAGGAATTATTTAACAAAAAATTAAATATGTACACATTCCACATATCAAAAATGGGTGACTTAATTTATTTAAAACAAGGATTTATTCCAGTGATAGTATATCTAACCTAATTTACTTATCTATAATTATTTACTCCAATGGTAGCAATTAGTGAATCTCTCAAGGTGCGTATATTTGAGTCAGGTCTGTGACAAAATATTAAATCCAATGTTGTCTTGTTCTATAATGAAAACCATAAAAACCTGGTTAATATGGAATTAGTGTCATAAAAATAATTTTTGGGAACCAGGTGAGAGGAAACATATTTTTCCAACCAGAAAAGGGTTAGAACTCTAGTGTTGGGAATACACATAGAATGGATAGTTACTCTCAAGGAAACAAAGAATAAGAGAAATAGTCCACTAGATCATTTTACTTTCCTCCTCATCATATAATTAAACTAAGTTTCTTTCAATGTGGTTCTTTTGGGAAAAAATAGGGAATGTATGTAACTATCTTGAGAGTGTCACAATTATGCCCAAAGAGGAATACTCAAGTGTTATTCTATAAAACCTCAGAATTAAATGGGTGGGGATGTATTGAATCAGTATAATATCTACCATGATCAACTAGGACGACCTCATTAGAGTAGTTCTCACCCCTAAATTGGGTGACCCGAGATGATTATATGGATACGTCGATAGTCCATCCAACACCACCTCAATAGAAGAATAAGGACTACTCAGTAGGAGCTGATTGAAAACTATTTGGAGTTATGAAAAAAACTTAACTAAGTAACTATGACCTAAACGATGTGAGGTACAATCATTCTTAACTCAACCCTAATTAATTTATTGTTTGATATGGGAAATTCCCACTCATTTTCTACTTATAATGTTGTAAATTAATTGGGGTTTCATGTGGAGATAAAGTTTTTGTTGTAAGAATCAAGGAAACACTAGGGAAATGGGAATTAAAAGGATTTAAGTGTTCTGTTTGTTATTTTACCATCGATATAATACAATTTTTATAGGAGTTTACTATCTTGGAAATGTGAACATTCAATTTATTCTTAGGAATGGACTGGTTGGTAGCATTAAAAGATCATATTGATTGTTACACCCAACATTTTACCTTCACATACCTTGACAATTCACTTCATTTATTTAAAAGTGATTGGGAAAGTAATGTAAGTAGATAAAGGCCTTTGATAACAGTGTATGGAACAATCTCTTACTTGCTGGAAGCAATGAAATTGGGAAATATCGATGAAACTTGTAATAATATCCTTCTAGCTATAGTAGGTTGATAACCTGATGTATTTACACATGATTTCTCTATGTTACCACTTTAAAAATAAATCAAATTTCCATCGATCTACTTCTTGAAATGAGTCCTATTTTTCTTTTTTCATATATAATAAAACTAATAGAAATATAAGAATTAGATGTCCAGTAGGAATAATTGGAAAAATGGTATTCATTAGACCAATTACATCACCTTGGGGAACTTTAATTTCATTTTTAAAGAAGGTAGATGATTCATTTCAATTGTGTTTTGACTATCACAAAATGAATCAAGTTAGAATAAAGAATTGACATACCCTTACTATAATAGACGATTTATTTGATAAATTTAAGGTGCCCAAATGGTTCTTAAAAATTGATCTATGATTGAGGCATCACCAAATCTGAGTTAGGAAATAGATATCCTAAAGATATCCTTTCAAAGAAGATATGGAAACTAAAAATACTTAGTCGATCCCTTTGGTACTATGAATTCACATACATTTTTCATAGATTTAATGAATCATATCTTCTAAAAACATTAACTCATTTTTCATGGTATTTGTTGATGATATATTATTGTAATCTTGAACTATAAATGATAATGAAAGACACTTAGATATTGTATTGAGCATATTACATGAACATATAATTTATGATAAATTCTCTAAGTGTGACTTATAGATACACAAATTTTATTTCCTTGGTCTTTTAATTTCTACAAAAGGAATATCAATTGATCCTGAAATGATTGATCAATCATTTCTTGTAAACCACTTGAGATGTCATTTGAGATACACAGTTTTCCTAAATTAGAAGGCTATTATCATCATTTTTTTTAGGATTTATCAAAAATTTAATCTAATATGTCTTCATTGATAAGGAAAGGTATTCTATTTAAATAAAATGAGGATTTTTAGAAATCATTTTAGGATCTTAAATCTCAGATCACTTTAGTAACTATCCTTATCTTTATAAAACTAGGAGAAGGCTATGAAGTATATTGTAATGCATCTAGATCTAGACTGGGCTATGTTATTATGTAAGGATACCATGTTGTAGCTTATGGCTTGAGGAAATTACGAATACATAAAAAGAATTATCTAATGCATGATATAAAATTAGTTGTGGTGGTCCATGAATTTAAAACATGGATCCATTACCTCTAGTAAAAAGTTCACTATTTTTAGTGATCATAAAAGTTTGAAATACATATTTTCCCAAAGGGACCTGAGCCTAAGGAAAATATTTTGTATAGAATATCTACAGATATTCAAATTTGACTTGGTTTATATGCCAGATAAAAGAAATTTAATGGTTGATGATTTGAGTTGGAAAACATATAACATAGTGGCTAGAGAGGCTCTTGAATAGTGTCACCTTATGTGAGTATTTATCGAAATGAATTTGGATTGTATGGAATAAAATCAGGAGGTTGTTTTCTTTCACATTAATATTATTCCTAATTTAGTTAGCCTAGTCAAGGAGGGTCAACAAACAAACCTAGAATTCCTTACCATCAGTTCAAGCCTGAATGATAGGGAAACTGTTAGAGGTTGGATAAAGGACGTGAACTCCATTTTCTACTTTTAGGATCGAATAATAGTTCATTCATAATGTCAAGAAAATTTCCTTTATATTTATCACCATTTTAAATAGACTATCCACCTGGGTATTTAGAAAACATATAGGGAAATGAAATCCTATTTTTGGTGGTTAGGTATGAAACAAAAGTTGGATGATTATATTACGAGATGTATGACATTTCAGTCAGTAATGTATAAACATCTTTGAACAGCATGCATGATGCAGTCTATGAAAATACTTGAATGGAAATGAGAATAAATTTCTAGGGCCTTTCTCACTAGTCTACCTAGATACTTTAGAATCATGGAACTATTTGGGTGATTATGGACCAGAATAATAATTCTACACATTTTATTCTAATTATAGGGTCCAATATAATAGAATATTTATTAAATATTTATCTTTGACAAGGGGTTTATTTTAATGGAATATTAGATTCTACATTATTTGATCAAGAACCTAGATTCACCTCACTATTTTTTCAATCTTTACAAAAATCCATTGGATCTTCGTTGACCATGAATGAGATATATCATCCCCAAACAAATAGACAGTTAGAATTTACTTTCTTAACTTTGAAAGACATTATTAGAGACTGGGTTATGGATTTTAGTGGTTCATGGGAAGATCTATTTTCTATAGTGTATTTTTCATATAATAATAGTTATTATCCACTGATATATATGGATAAATTTGAGGCATTGTACATTAATCCATATCGATCTCCACCTGTTTTATAGCATCCCACCGTTTTAACATAACTTTTCATTACATTTTACAAACAAAGGACCTTTAAAGTCTAGTGTCTTGGAAATCAAAAACAAAATACACGAAAACATAAAACACACTTTCAAATCCTCTTTAAAAGTTAATCCTACATAAAAATACTACATCTCATAACCCGAAGACACACATCAAAGGAAAGGGTGAGTATAAATCCTAGTAAGGAAAGCAAGAGAATCAGTTTACTTGTGATATCAATAAGAACTTGATGAAAAACATAAAGACATGATAAATGGAAGTAGAGGCATTTAATAATGAAAATAACTTAAACCATAACCTGAATATGTGGCTACAACATTTAATTTAGACATTCATGAACATATCACCAAGGTTCATCCCCAAGGTTTCCTAAAAATTACCAAGGTTATTCACCATGGTATCGTGGAATTTTTCATCTCTAGACATTAAATTCTTAACCCAATGCATTGGAGATCTATTAGGGTGAACCATTAATATGTATTTATTTTCATGTGATCCACATATATCATAATCAAACATTTCATAAATAACCCATAGAGAGTAAAAGTAATGGGTTTCCCTTCAAAATCGTGACGTTTTAAAAGTGCTTAGAAACATGATCGTTATGTCTTTTATAACCATTGAAAAAGGAAAAATGGTTTAATGTATGTGAATTACAGAATCAAATAGATCAATTTTATGTCTCGATTAATACCTCTAGAAATGAAAATATATTTGGGTATTCAGATAAATAAAACAAGTGAATTTATTGAGAAAAAGAGATATTTTGAGACAAAATTTCTGCAGCATAACGACTATATAACATGGTTTTAGAAAACAATAAAAATAGAGGGGACAAGGGTATCACATAAATAAATGAATCATTTATAGTAGATTTATAAAATAAAAATAAATAATATCAGGGTGTGAAATGACACACCACATGAAAAGGAAAATTGAAAGAAAATAAAAAATGCGATTTCTTTTACGAAAATTCGGCGGCTTAACAGTGTCACTTAAAAATTTAGAAAAAAAATTGATGGGAGGAGAAAGGGTCTCTCATCATTTGGACATGAAATGGGAAATAATAAGAATATATAACAACTTACCCCCACATAAGAAGATGGAAACTGGAAGACATAACTTAAAGGAAATTATGACTAAAAGAGGAGGGTGGAAGGTTCCCTTACCTTGAAGAGTAACTTTGAAAGCTTGAATTTTGGGACCTTGGGGGGATTTAGGGAACCTTGGGAGGACTCATTGGGAGGTAAAAATACTGGAAATTCGTTTAGGAGGATTTTGGAATGAAATGAATGAGATAATGGATTGGTATTTATAGGAAAAGTGAGAGAATATTTAATTAATTTCCAAGGGACACCTCATCGGTGGTATTTGAAAAACCATGGGCTTAACCATAGTATTTTCCCATGGTATTGGCCACTTGGGACACATAATAGAGTATCTTACTATTCAAAAGTCGACTATAATTATTACATAATTATTAAACACCTGAAACTCAAAACTATATTTTCACTATTCATCAAAAAACAAAACATTTTATAAAAAACTCATAAATTCACCCAAAACTAAAATCGATTCTCTGAATTCAAAAATGAAATCCATTTTATGAAAATAATTTTCTTAATATTTTTAATTTAATTTTTAAATAAAATCATTATTTATTCAAAAAAACAACTCTAAAACTATACGTTATTTTGTAATACCTTGAAAAAGTAACCAAGGTCCCATAAAATTATCATATAACCATAAGACAATAAAGTAACAATTAATGATTATATTTTATGAAAATAAATTTCCATTTTAAATTATTAAATTAATTATAAAATTGTAAATAAAGTATTTATGACATACAAAAATAACAAAACTTATAATATGATCATTTTTTTCACTTTTAAGATGTCTAAATTGTATTTATACATTCATGGGTAAAGTTTCTATTTTTTGGCTGATTTACTTTTCATTAACATTCAAAAGGGTATGCTACTATTCATATATTACTATTTACTAAAAATCAATTTGATCTTATTAGACTCTAAATTTCTTACCAATCATAATTTTAGAAGACCATTTTTTGAAAATAATTTCACATTATTAATTATTTAAAGTTTACATGAATATTTTAAAATACCATTTTTACAAAATTCATCAATAATATTCCTCTTATATTTATCCGGACATTTGAAAATCGCAAATTTTACCATAATAAGAAATAAAAATTTTATTTATACCAAGGGATTACAAAAAGTATCTAAGGCCTTGTTACATAGCCCCTTATAGCTCCTGCATAGGATCTAAGTGTAATGTGTGCTATAGTGATAGAATCTTGGGATGGCTCAGACAACATTGCCCGAGTAGTGATTTCTATCATCTTGAAATTATCCCTTAGGAGATTCCGTTCAAGCTTCATATATTGAAGCTCAGCTTGGGCTTGGTCCAGAGCAAATCCCAAAGATGCTACCTCCTTCCCTAGCTCTGACAGATGGGCTTCGTACGGCCCGAGTCTACTAGATGAGGCCATCAACTCTTCTTTTTGTATTAATTAACCAAGACTACTTGTATTTATAAACAATAATTGTTACATTAAGAGTTTAGTTTCCAATGGTCATATTGACCAATGATCATATAACAGTCTAAACCTAATGGTATCACTTCATTAACTAAATGATATAGTTTTGTGGAGTATAAAATGAAATAACACACAAATTTAGGAAACAAATATTATTCAAAAGTTCAGGTCGTTACATTCTTCCCCCCTTAATAAATTTCATCCCTGAAATTTTAACTCATACCCTAAGAAGAGAAAAGGTTTGGGTACTTCTATCTCATAGACTCCTCTAGTTCCCACGTGGCTTCTTTGCATTTGTGGTTCCTCCACAACAACTTAACAAGGTGGGTAGTATTTTTGCATAGAACCTTGTCTCTAGGATCCAAGATCTCCACTAAATGATCCTCATAAGATAGGTCATGTTCCCATTGTACCACCTCTAGATTTAGTACATGTGAAGGATCAGGTATGTACTTCTTCAAGAGAGATACATGGAAGACATCATGAACTTGTGCTAGATTTGGAGGAAGTGCAAGCTGATAGGAAACTTCTCCTACATGATCAAGGATTTCATAGGGTCCAATGTACCTAGGGCTAAGAATCCCTTTCTTACCAAACCCCATGACTCTCTTCCAAGGTGAAATTCGAAGAAATACTTTTTCTCCAACATCAAAATCCAAGTCCCTTCAAAGGTTGTCGGTATAACCCTTTTACCAACTCTGAGTAGCCTTAATGTGTTGTTGGATGGCATAAAATTTTTCTGTCATCTTTTACAAAAAATCAGACTGAAGAATCTTTCTCTCACCAGCTTCATGCCATCAAGTAGGAGTTCTACATCACTTAACATGTAGAGCTTCATAGGGTGCCATTTGAATGCTCGGGTGGAAGATGTTGTTGTAAAAGAACTCAACTAAAGGGAGATGTTGATCCCATCCACCTTTAAATTCCATTGAGCATGTTATCAGCATATCCTCATGTGTTTGAATAGTTCTTTCAGATTGGCCATCAGTTTGGGGGTGATAGGATGTACTGAAATTCAATTTAGTGCTCAGAGCATGTTGAAGACTTCTCCAGAATTTTGATGTAAACCTTGGATCATGATCAGATACAATAGAAAGTGGAACTCCATACAGCTTTACCACTTCCTTCATGTAAATCATGGAAAGTTGATTAAGAGATAAATCTTCCTGAATGGAGATAAAATGGGCAGTCTTGATGAGACTGTCCAGAATAACCCATATCACATTGTTTCCTTTGGAAGTTCTCGGGAGACTAGTGACAAAGTCCATAGTGATATTGTCCCACTTCCATGCTGGTATGAGTAGTGGTTGCAATACCCATTTAGGAAGTTGTTGCTCTGCCTTCACTTGCTAACATAACAGACACCTTGAAGTGTATTCAACAATCTCCATTTTCACATTATCCCACCAATAATGATCACGAAGGTCCCTATACATTTTTTTGGTTCCAAGATGTATAGAGAAAGTGGAGCTATGAGCTTCATCCATCATCTCCTTCTTTATTTCTGGAATAGATTGAACACATAGTCTCGTATGAAATTTCAGTACACCTTCTTGATTAATATTGAACTCAGGAAACTTCCCATCCTTTACAACCTCAAACTTATTCTATAACAAAGGATATTCTTTCTGATCTTTCTTGATCTTCTCTAGTAATGTCAGTTGAGAAATCATTTGGGTTAGGTTTGATGATGCCCATTCCCTTATAATTCCCATGTCTAGCTTTACTAGGTCATTGATCAAAGGACCTCTTTGAATCCTTATCATGGAAAGAATAACTGGGTCTTTCCTACTTAATGCATCAACGACTTTGTTTGCTCTTCTGGGATGATAATGAATTGAACAATAATAGTCTTTGAGAAGTTCCAACCATATCCTCTATCTCATGTTCAATTCCTTTTGCATGAAAATATACTTCAAACTTTGATGGTTTGTGTATATATCACATTTATCCTCATAAAGATAGTTCCTCCATATCTTCAGAGCAAAAACGACTGCAGCCAGCTCCGGATCATGCATAAGATAGTTCTGGTCATGATTCTTCAACTATCGAGATGCATAAAAAATGATTTTTTTCAATTTTCTTGAGGACGCACCCAAGACCTTTCAGAGATGAATTGCTAAAAATAATGAATCCTTCTCCACTCGAGGGTAGAGTTAACATGGCTGTAGTAACCAATCTCTTATTTAGCTCTTGGAAACTTTCCTCACACTCCTTTGTCTAGATGAACTTGACCCCTTTTCATGTTAAATTGTTTAATGAATTATAAATTCATGAAAAGTTTTTTACAAACCTTCAATAATATCCCTCTAATCCAAGGAAACTACAAATCTCTATTATTGTTGTAGGCAGAGGCCACTCATCTACAACTTTTGTCTTTTCAGGGTCAACTGTGATTATTTCATTGGTAACAATGTGCCCCAAGAAAGGAACTTTCTGTAACCATAATTCACATTTGTTGAACTTCCCCAAAAGCCTCTCCTTCCATAGAGTTTTCAAAATAACCCTTAGATGATTCTCATACCCCTCGTGACTTTTGGAATATATAAGAATATCATCAATAAAAGCTACCATAAATTTATCAAGGTAGTACTTAAAGAATCTATTCATCAAATCTATAAAAATAATAGGTGAATTAGTCAGTCTGAATGGAATAACAACAAACTCATAATGCCCATATCTTGATCGGAAGCCAGTTTTCAGAATATCTTCTTTCTTCACCCCCAATTGATGATAACCAGATCGAAGATCAATCTTAGAGAAGAATTGATCCCCATGAATTTGGTCAAATAATTCATCAATTCTTGGAAGAGGGTATTTTTTTTCACTTTGATCCCGTTCAGTTCTCTATAATCAATGCATATCCGCATCAATCCATCCTTCTTATTCACAAAGAGAACTGGTGCTCCCCAAGAAGACACACTTGTTTTTATAAAACACTTCTCCAAAAGATCTTGGAGTTGTTTCTTTAACTCCTACAGATCCATATTTTCCATCCTATATGGGGTCTTCGATATCAGATGGGATCCAGGTATGAGTTCAATGGAGAACTCTACCTCTCTTTCTGGGGGAGGTTTGGGTAACTCCTCAGGAAATACATCAATGTATTCCTAGATGATGGGGACATTTTATATCCTCAAACTCTCATTTCCTTCTTCTTCTTCACTAATCAACTCTATAAATAAGGATATAGGAGGTTCTTCTAGACAAAGATCAGGTTAAGATATCTCTCCTTGGAAGATAACTGTAGGTTTTTCATTCAAGACTAATGATATTTACTTGCTTTTGAATTTTATCTTAGCATTATACTTTGAGAGAAAGTCCATCCCTAGTATAATGTTGAATTACATCATGGGAATTACTACTAGATTTGCAATAAAATTTTGCTCACTAAAGTAAATACTAGAGTTTCTAAACACTTATGATGCTTGTATAATCCCACTAGGAGTCTTGACTGATAAATCTACTTTTAGAAAATTGGGGGTTGATTCTAAATTCTTTGCAAACTTGGAGGAAAAAAAGGTATGCGTAGAACCAGAATAAAACAAAGTACTTGATAGCTTTGATAGAACAACAAGAGTACCTTCCACCACATCATTTGGTGCTTCAACTTCAGACGTAGTGATTACAAAAGTACAACCTTGTTCCCTTGGCCATTGCTGAGGCTGATGGTGATTCCCCTCCACTGTCCTTAGATTTGGAAAATGATTAGAAAAGTGCCCCAGTTGTCCACAATTATAGAATTAGACATCATTTAGGGCCTGTACCATATTCCATTTATCGTTAGTGTTTGGAAGTTGTGGCTTCACCTCACTTCGACAATTCCGTGCAATGTGGCTATCTCTACCACACTTGTATAACTTCATACTCCCGAGTAGGTAGTTCCTGAATGCTTTTCCCACATTTATTACATGTGTTACGTTGTACTTTCTTGCCTCCTCTTCCCCGATCGAAGCTCCTCCCTAAGCTTGGATCCATAAATCTTTTCTTTTCATTGGATTTATAAGACCATTGCGTCTCACCAAACTTCAGTTTGACTTTCATCGCACTTCATATGATCTCCTCATAGCTATCATATTCTCAGTTGTCTAGATTCTTCTATAGATGAGGTCTCAATCCAATGAAGAACCTATAAACCTTACCATTTGGATCCATGACAAAGCTATAGGTGTAATGTCATATCCTTGTGAAGTTCATCTCATATATTCCCATATATTCATTCTCCTTCTGCTTCAACTCGAGAAACTCCTTCTCCATTATTGTTCTCATCGATTGAGGGAAATAATTGTTTAAGAATATCCCTATAAACTCTTCCCACTCCATATATTCAAATTCCACTCTTGGCCTTGTGTTTTTAATCAGTTCCCACCACTGATCAGCTTCTCTCTCTAAGTGATAAACTGCCAAGGTAACCTTCTCTTGTTCAGAACAACGAAGTACAGAAAAGATCTTCTCGATAGAGCTGATCCACTTTTCAAAAATCAATGGGTCGGTAGATCCATTTAAAGTTGGTGGTCGTTGAATCATAAAGGATTCAACATAAATTTGTTCCCTTCAAGGTGAAATTGGTCTCTCAACTTGATTCAAGTTATTTCCCATAACTTGAGTCAGTTGGTTCATCATTCGCATGAAAGTTTCCATTCCAGATTCTATCGGAGGGCCCTCAGTGCATGGTCTATTGTGGTCACCATTTTTACGGTTCCTCCTATTTCCCTCCATTTTCTAAAATAATAAAACCTTAGTGAGAAGATTATTTAATTTATGAATATTTTAACTATAAAGGATTTTATGTCTTAAAACTTCATTCTTTAAACAATTACATTTCTCTATAAATCCTTCATAATGATTCATAAAAAGCTTATGATTAACCAAACATATCCCTCGGGAGTATCATAACAAAGAGTGTAGTAAGGACTATTGTCATGTACCAGGATACCCCGTGTCAAGCTCGAAACTCCTTGTGAGTGTTTTCACTCCTAGGTACATCTATGCCAGAGCCGCCTCTACCTACTCGTATCCAGACAAGGATGTATTTTCTTGATAAACAACTTACTCAATACTCACCAAAATACCAGGAAGTATTACTATATTTAAAAAATTTCTATAGGGTTCTTCCTAAAGTTTTCATAGCCTAATTTCCATAAATAACTAAACTTTCCTCTGATACTAACTATCTCATCCCACCTTTTTAACATAACTTTTCAATAAATTTTATAAACAGAGGACCTTTAAAGTATAGTGTCTTGGAAATCAGGAAAAAAGTACATGAAAACTTAAAACACTCTTTTAAATCCCCTTGAAAATCCTCTTTAAAGGTTCATCCTATGTACAACTACTGCATCTGATAACCTGGAGACATACATCAAAGGAAAGGGTGAGCAGAAAGACCAGTAAGTAAAGTAAGGGAATCATTTTACTTGTGATATCAATAAGAACTTGATGAAAAACATAAAGACATGAGAAATGGAATTAGAGTAATTTCATAATGAAAATAACTTTAACCATAACATAAATATGTGGCTACAACATTTAATTGATACATTCATGAACATATCAGCAAGGTTCATCCCCAAGGTGTCATATAAATTACTAAGGTTATTCACCAAGGTATCGTGAAACTTTTCATCTCCAGAGATTAAATTATTTACCCAATACATTAGAGTGCTATTAGGGAGAACCCTTAATATGTATTTATTTTCATGTGAGCCACATATATCATAATAAAATATTTCATAAATAACCCATAGAGAGTACAAGTAATGGGTTTCACTTCAAAATTGTGACGTTTTAAAAGTGATTAGAAACATGATCATTATGTCTTTTATAACCCTTAGAAAAGGAAAGAGGGTTTAATGTATTTATATTCCATAATAAAATAGATAAATTTTATTCCTTGATGAATAAATTTGGAAATGAAAATATATTTGGGTATTCAGATAAATTAAACAAGATAATTTCTTAAGAAAAAGAGAGAGATATTTTGAGACAAAATTTCTGCAGCATAACGGCTATATAACATGGTTTTAGAAAACAATAAAAAGAGAGGGGAAAAGGGTATCCCATAAATAAATGAATAATTTAAAGTATTGGTACATAATAAAAATAAATAATATCATGGTGTGGAATGAAACACTACATGAAAAGAAACTTGAAAGAAAAGAGAAAATGCAATTTCTTTTACGAATATTCGGCAGCCTAACGACGTCACTTAAAAATTCAGAAAAAAAATTGATGAGAGAAGAAAGGGTATCTCATAATTTTTAAAATAAATAGACAGTAATAAGAATATATAATAACATATCCCCACATAAGAAGATGGAAACTAGAAGACATAACTTAAAGGAAATCAGGACTAAAAGAGAAGGGTGGAAGGTTCCCTTACCTTGAAGAGTAACTTTGAAAGCTTAAAGGTTGGGACCTTGGGGGGATTGAGGGAACCTTCGGAGGAATACTTGGGAGGATAAAAGGCTAGAACTTAGTTTAGGAGTATTTTTTAATGAAATTAATGATGGAATGTCTTGGTATTTATAGGAAAAGTGAGGGAATATTTATTTAATTTCAAGGGACACCTCATCGGGGGTATTTGCAAAACCATGGGCTTTCCCATGGTATTTTCCTTTGGTATTGGCCACATGGGAAAAATAATAGAATATATTACTATTAAAAAGTTGATCAGAATGATTACATCATTATTACAACATTAATGATGCCATTAAACACACGAAACTCAAACTGTATTTTCACTATTCACCAAAAAACAAAACATTTTATAAAAATATCAAAAATTCACCCTAAAATAATATCGATTCTTTGAATTCAAATATGAACTCCATTTTATGAAAATATTTTTCTAAATATTTTTAATTTAATTTTTAAATAAAAACATTATTTATTCAAAAAAACAACACTAAAACTATAACTTATTTTGTAATACCTTAAAAAAGAAATCAAGGTCCCATAAATTTATTTAATAACCATAAGATAATAAGGTAACAATTTATGATTATATTTTATAAAAATAAATTTCCATTTTAAATTATTAAATTAATTATAAAATTGTAAATAAAGTATTTATGACATACAAAAATAACAAAACTTATACTATAATCATTTTTTCACTTTTAAGATGTCTAAATTGTATTTATACATTCATGGGTGAAGTTTCTATTTTTTTTGGCCAATTTACTATTCATTACTATTCATATTGGTATGTTACTATTCATACTTTACTATTTACTAAAAATTAATTTGATCTTATTAGACTCTAAATTTCTTACTAATCACAACTGTAATATGCCATTTTTTTGAAAATCATTTCACAATATTAATTGTTTAAAGTTTACATGAATATTTTAAAATACACTTTTTAAAAAATTCATCAATAATATTCATCCTATATTTATCCGGACATTTGAAAATAGTAAATTTTACCATAATAATAAATAAAAATTTTATTTACACCAAGGGATTACAAAAAGAATCTAAGGCCTCATTACATAGCCCCTTATAACACCTGCATAAGACCTAAGTGTAAGGTGTGCTATGGTGATAGAATCTTGGGGTGGCTCGGACAACATTTCCCTAGTGGTGATTTCTATCAGCTTGAAATTCTCCCTTAGGCAATTCCATTAAAGCTTCACATGTTGAAGCTCAGCTTGGGCTTGGTCCAGAGCAGAGCCCACAGATGCTACCTTCTTCCCAATCTTTGACAGATGGGCTTCGTATGGCCTGAGTCTTCTAGATGAGGCCATCAAATCTTCTTTCTGTATTAATTAACCAAGATCACTTGTATTTATAAACAATAATTGTAATGTTAAGAGTTTAGTTTCCAATGGTTATTTTGACCGATAGTCATATAACAGTCGAAACCCAATGGTATCACTTCATGAATTAAAGGATATAGTTTTGGGGAGTATAAAATTAAATAACACACAAATTTAGGAAACAAATATTATTCAAAATTTCTGGTCATTACATTTTTGGGTAGAGACTGGGGAAACTTCACTGATCAGAAAAATTCTTATCCATGAGACAACTATGAAAGTTCATATGACTAGAAAATAAATAGTTACAACCCAAAACTGATAAAAATATTATACTAATTATCATCGATGAACCTTATATTTTTAAGTAGGAGACCATCTATTCCTGAAAGTGTCACTAATAATGGGTTATCATTGTCTGTTCAAGTAAGAGAAATTGTACTCTTAGTACACCAGAACATTTTAGATTTTAGAATGCATTGGTTTGTTTACATATTGATTATTCTTACAACTGAGATTGTAACACTCAAATTTTAAGGTATACAATCATTTTATGCTTCTTATTTTATGTTTAGAGCCATTGGGATTATTGTTGGAGGAGTTTATAGGGATAAAGAGAAGGGAATTTAAAATATAGATTTAATAAACTATGAATTGTTAATCATGATGTGAATGGGTTTTGGGTGGATTCATTGAATTTCACTCAAGGTGTAAATGGGTTTCTAAAAAGAACCAGTTCATGACATGATATCCATTCATAAAGTGAAATGGTTTTTGAGATTTTAATCTAAGGCGACTGGTTTTTAGATGTATATGGAAACTCAAAGATTCATGACATGAATCCCAAATTCACGTTGTGAATGGGTCCGTGTCCAATAAGCTTATGTAATTTCTACGTGTCATATACCAACCTGAATAACCCACCTAAATGATACTTGAATTAGTTATGACATGAACTAAAGGGTATTCTCGATCCTCATGGACCGATTACTAGTGACAGGGTATCAAAACAAACTAGTGGGAACAATTTCACCAAAATGACAACTTATCAAGAAAAAACAGTGGTTATAAAATGATAAATAGTCAGTATTCCAAACAATCCATAAGATAGAAAACAACAAGTAAACATACACAAGTCTCAAAATAGGTTTGTCAACCCAAGTCATCAGAAGAGACCCTCAATACATCAACCCAGAAACTCCATGTAACATGTAGATCACATGTTCCACTGTTCACCACTAACTCCCAAGGTCCACTATTCAAGAACATCCACCACCATTGAGTGGTTATTTATTTTTTATTTAACTTGGTATAATAAAATATATAAAGTCCTGAAGTAAAATTTAATGTGTGAGAAACAAATCCTAGTAGGACCTCACCAAGTATTTCACAAGTAATCTATAAAAAATATACCAAGTTTTCCCAATTTTAATTAAAACATGGTATAGAAATATTTTATCAGTTTGAATCAAAACATGATTCATAAAACATTTCAATGGATAAAATTAAATAGGTTTCAAAGTGAATTTACATAAAATTAGGTATATATAACCTTCTTTATCAAAACATACATGAATAATCATTTCTATAAAAATAGACACAAGTAAATCATTTTAAATAAAAATTGGCATATATAAATCTTTTTTAAATATTTTCAGTCATAGTACCATGGTAATAATGAATGGGGTTAGTAATGGTCATAAGGTTCCACAAAATCTCATTGAAATATGACTCAATGTGTGCAAACACTCCCAAGATCCCAAGCCTAGGGGGAATATGATAGAATCCAAAAAACTAAACTCCTTTCCCTAAAGATAGTTTTAATTGTTGTTATCATCCATCTATTTCTAGATAGTAGTTTACCTAGTTTTCATATCATTTTACCTAACAACTATAATCCCATTTTCTTTTAGGAAAATAGTCATTCTGGGGGATATCTTTCAATTCAATTAATCTAAAATCATTCATTCAACCCCAATTTCAAGTTTCAAATCATTCCATATCATTTCAAAAACCAATAACAAAGGGTTTAAAAAAAATAATTTCCTTCATTTCAAATAATCTCAATTTAAATCATAAATCATTTCATTCCATTTATCTCATAAAAATAATTCTCAAAACATTCATTTAAAAACAATATTATTTTTCAAAAAAATCACACTTTATTTTAAAAGCAATTTTAAAGGGATTTCATCAGGAACATGATTCCATTTTAAATCATTCATAAAGAGACTCGATAAAAGATTCATAAATTAATTTGAAAACAAATTTAAATTATAAAATAATCAAGGGTTTCAATTGAAATATATTTACTTACAAAACCACATACCTTAATCAAGATCAACTACCAATATCACGAGATCCTCTAATGGAGATTCAATGGATAGAATTCTCAAGATAGAATATTAGAATCAAAATTCCCATATAAAAACTCAAATACATAAAAAAACATGTATTAGTCACTATAAGATAAATAGAGAAATATGGAAAGAAGGATCCATGATAAAAAAGAGATTACACTTACCAGAATAGGTCCAACGCACCAATCGACACTTTGATCTGGGAAGAAAAGAGGCTGAGAGAGACAAATTCATCCCTAGAGAGTATCCAAAGGTTTTTGGGATGAATAAAAATTTTATAGGAGTTCTTTATAAATAAATTGGGTATTAAAAAAAATTAAAATATGACACTACCCTACCAAAAATTGTCTTTGTCAGTGACACCAGATACCTGATGGCGCCGGGCAGAATGCCTATACTATTGGAAGTCCCACCAGATGGCTGTTGGGATAGTTAAAATATATATCCCATTGTATGATCCACCAGATATCTAGTGGAATTCTTATAGGGAATCCCCATTATCAACCTCCCACGAGATGGCTGGTGGCCCTCACCGGTGAGCCGGTGGGTCTCCACTAGCTTTTCCAGCTATAGGGACATGCCCACTTCATCTCTAAAATTCGTATCCACATAATGGAAACAAAAAATAAATAAAAATAATCCACCACTTAGCTTCTAAAAACTCAAATTATGGGAAACAAACAAAAACAAATAGTACAATTAGAGATCAATGGAAACAACTAGAGATCCACATGGAATCAAAGAGAACCAAATACAAAACAAGGTATGTACTTGAAAGCTGGTAATAAGATGTTATAATCTCCCCTACATAAGTGATTTATATCACCAGAAGTCAGAAAAATAAGACTCCATATCAATGAGGTGAGGCCACTTATCTCTCATCAAATCCTCACACTCCCACATATCATGCAAATCAGAACCATTCTTCCATATCACCTGAAACAAGGGGATATATTTTCTATTAATAATCTTTATCAAAGAATCAACAATCCAAACTGCTTGGTTGATCATAGATATATCAAGTTCCTCATCAAGTACCTCCTAGTTCAATACACGACATTGGTCAAAGATATACTTTCTAATTAGTGAAACATGAACCACATTATGGATCAATGTCATCTAAGGTGGAAAGAAAAATGGTAACCCACCATTCCAATCTTCTCAACAAACTAAATGGTCCCATGTATTTTAGTGCTAACTTTACCTATTTTCCAAGACTTTAGTGACCCAACTAATGAAAAAATATCTAAAACACCAGGTCACTAACCTAGAACTCTAAATTTAAGCATTGTCAATCAATATAGGATTTATATTGGATCTATGTAATTTCTATTATTTAATGAATCAACTAAATCTTTTTCATCATATCTTAGACCAAAATAGGTTTAACCAGGAAAAATTCACCAATATCCAACCAAAAAAGTGGAGATCTATAAGGATGACCATATAAGGCCTCAATGTGTGACATATTGATGGATTAATGGTAACTATTGTTATACACACCTTAACTAGTCCCAAGTGGAAATCCCAAAATCCTCCAAATTCAATGAAACAAGATTAGACCATATCCTCATGAATCTATAAATCCTATTCTATCTGACCATTTTTTGAGGGATGGTATATTATGCTCAACTTTACCTATGATTCCATAACCTCTTAAAGGCCTCTCCAAAAATGAGAAGTAAACCAGGGATCCCTGTCATAAACTATGGTAGATGAAATTTCCTAAAATATAAAAATCTTCTACACATAAAAATGTTCAAAGTTCTATACATTAGTGGTATCTTGAATGGGAATAAAGTGAGTTGATTCATCCAATTGGTCAATTAATACCCATATCTCATTATTTATATGAGGTTTATGTGGAAACTGAACCAAAAATTACATCGATATCTCATACCACTTACAAAATCGCACATGAAGGAGCCGAAGCAATCTTGAAGGCTACTAATACAAATCCTTAATATTATGAAAAGTATGATAAAGAGAAACAAAATAAAAAATTTGTCATCTCATACTTTTCCACAATAAATTCCACCCCATATCATAAAACAACTTTTTAGTGACAAGGTGTACCACCCACTAACTATATGTTTCAAAATTTCTTACATTTCATTCAGAAAGATACACTACACACTAGGAATTGTGGAAATCTCCCATCACAACCTTCCTTATAGGAAAAGGGAAAAACATAACATATTCAGAAGAATATGATACCCTTAGAAGATAGAGACCATTTTTAAATGGTATCCCCACCATATAAAGAATCCATAATACCACATAACTCATCATCAATATGTTGTTCCTATAGAATCATCTTGAGAAGTGAGGAAATCAATTGAACAATTGATAAACAAACCTTATTATCATCCTCCCAAACTTCTAAGTGCATACGAGAAAAGAGATCCATCAGATTCCATTACTCAAATTATTCTTTTATATACTAGAATATATATTTGATACTCAAATCATCAGTAAGGATATCCCCCATACTAGGAGTGTAGGTGATTTCAAAATCAAGGGATTTCAAGTAATCTACACTACATATCTATCGAATATTCAAATCTTTTTGTGATATAATTTCAATTGGAGTATACAGTAAACCATTCAAAAAAAGGTAAGGCTATAAACTTTTTAGATCATGTATCATGATCATAAGTTCAAGATCATTCATGGGATATTTCTTCTCATGAGGCTAAATATGATGAGTGCCATAATCCAAAACATGATTACCCTACAAAAGGAAACAACCCAATCTCAAACTAGATACATCATATAAATTTACCTATCCTTGTATGAATTATGGAAGATTCAAAATAGGTGTTGAAGTTAACATATTCTTTAAATCATCAAAGGAATACAATCATTTTAATCACATAATAATTTTACCCCCTTCTGAGTAAGAGTGGTCATAAAAGAATCCAACTTTGAGAAATACTTTACAAACCATCATCAATACCTTACTAAGACCAAGAATATTCAAATCTCAAAGTCATTTCATGGTTCCTACCTAGTGATAAAAACTCTAACATTCTTAGTATCATTTGAAATACCATGTTTGGAAACCATGTTCTCTAATAAAATTACATAATGAATCCAAATATTTTATTTATAAATCTTTGAATATAGTATTTGATTCCATAGATGTTAATAAATACTTTCAAGTAATACACATAATCCTCCTCAATCTTGGAGTAATCCAAGATGTAATCCATGAATACCACTATAAAAGAATAAAGGTACTGATGGGATATCCTATTTATCAATAGCATAAAAAATAAGGATTATTGGTCAAACCAAATGGCATAACAAGGTATTCATAATGGACATGCCTGCTCTTGAATGCAGTTTTAGGGATATCAAACTCCTTGATCCTAAGATAGTGATAACCGAACCGATGATAGATTTTTGAGAAACACTTTTCCATTTTTAGTTGGTCAAATAAATCATCATTATGGGGTGATGGATACTTGTTCTTGACTGTGAGAATATTGAGATTTATATAATCAATACAAAGGTGAAGGGTTCTATTGGCCTTCTTGGAAAAAAGAACTAGCACTGCCCAAGGTGACACACTAGTGAAAATGAATCCCTTGGACATTAAGTCATCTAGTTGAGTATTATTTACCTCCAATTCAGATGGTTATATATGGTAGGAAGGAATATAAATAGGATGGTACCTGGTATCAATTTTATAGAAAAATTCACCTCCCTCACCAGTGGAAAACCAGAAATGTTAGAAGGAAACATATCAAGAAAATAAACTAATACAAAATATATATCACTGTAAGAAGAATCATACTCCAGTTCAAAAGAAAACATGGGTATCATTCCACCTAAATTTGGAAGAGGTGGTTCGGCATGACTTGAATTCAGGTCCCATTCTACCTGAAAAACATGGCACACCCCATCATGGGTAGTAAAGGAGACTTGTCGAAGATAACCGTCAATATAATATTTATGAGTGATGAGACAATACATCCCAAGTGTGACATCTAGAGGTTTCATATCTAGAACCAAAACATCCCAATAAAGATTGTATTATACAAAATATAAAGTAAAATATGGGTACAAAGACATTTTTTTCACTTTTTCTCGAGAGGCGTAATCATTTCCATCACATAATGCATGAGATCTACAATAATATTTAATAACTCCACAACACGAGTAGATAGAAGGAATAAGAGGCACCAATATCAAATAAATAAGAGAATAAAGTCAAAGAAATATTAATGGTACCTCTCACTATCATAGGACCAGTATCAACTTCCATTTGAGACTCATCCACTGCGTGAAGAAGATTTGTTCCTAACTCTTGCATCTTGAACAAATTTTTTCTTAAATCATATAACTGTGTAAAAGATACTCCTAGGACTATTAAGCATGTACCAATATGTGTAGTAGTAAAGACATGGAAAAACCACTGTAAGTAACTTGAGAATCAGTAAGAGTTACAGATCTTGTGGGTCTCTGTTGAAGCATGCTTCAAGTGATTGACTTTGCTTCACTGGAAACATGTTTTTGGCCCATTATCGGATACTATAGAAGATTTAGAAGAGTATACTTACAAGATACACCACTATGGTTTCCTCTATGAGATTCATCTTGTGTCCTCTTACCTTTAAAGGGATCACTCATTCCACGAACGAGAGTAAGAGGAACTCCCATCAAATCCAACTTACTAAGAAAGTCATTTTAACCCATTAAATATCTATCTAAGACATATGAATATGAGAAAATATTTATTGTAAAAACTTTATATTTTATATATTGTAAAATACCCCTCTCAAACCTTTAATATTTTAGTTTCTTATTCGATACCACCTTAGGTAAGAAATAAAAAATATTGGTGAAGCAGTTGGCATACTAAGTAATAGTTATATTTCCTTTCTTGAGTTCAAGGAACTCTATTAACTTAGAAAACAAAATATATTATGGATAAAATTATTCCATGAAAAGATTCCTAAAGTATTTACACTACAACTGCACATTCTTCCCAGTATGTACTATCAAATCCCACCACCTTCTTTTAGGCCCTTAAAGTTTGAAGGCAACACATTTCACCTTAACTAAATCTAGAATTTATAATAATTCAAAGAGCTTACGATCCATATTCAACCAATCCTTTATCTTCTTAAGATCATTAGTACCCTAAAAAGTTGGTGGTTTCAAATGAATGAAATACTAGGCATGATCTTTGTTATCTTCCCTCTGTGGTACAACCTCTACAAACTGAATGAGAGATGGTACAAGTACTTGTCCCTTATATAGCACACAAAACAACCTCCATATGTTTCTAATAAACTATAGGGTTTACTTTATATGGTTTATTATTAGCTCCCAATTGAGGTCTACTAAAACCTATTCTTCAGGTAATAATATCACACAACATCAATAGAAAATAGGTAATACATCAATCAATATACATGAAGTCATTAACTCTATTAATGAGAAGTCAAATGGAAGACAAAAATCTCAAATCACAGATTTGAAGAAAAAACTAGGACCAGATCAAAAAATTCCTCAAAGACACTTTTCCCCAATAGTCCATAGTAAATTAAGGCTCATTATTATGATATATATCCATAAATTCATTCTTAAAAATACCCATTTAGTCTCAAAAATCTAATCTCCAATCTACCAAGACATCCCAAAATGAATACTGACATCAAAGAAAAGGCACAACCACATTTGATACTAATATTTCATGAACCAACTCAAATAACCTACCTAAACGATGTTCTAATCAGTCATCACATGGATTGAAGGGTGTTATTGATCCTCACAGGTTGAAAACTAGAACCAGGGAATAAAAAAACCAAATGGGTTTATTTCTCCACAAGGCCAACTAATAAAGACAAAGTAGAAGATATAAAATGATAAATAGTCAGTATACCAAAAAATTCACAAGGAAGATAACCAAAAGAAAAGATATATAAGTCTCAAAATAGGTATATAAACCCAATTAATAAAAGATACTATCAATACATCTACCCGAAACTCTATGTAACAAGTAGATCACACATTCCACTGGTCACTACTAACTTCCAAGGTCCTTTAATCAAGAACATGCATCACTAATAATCAGTTCTTTCCCTTTTACTAAACCTATAATAATAAAATATACAAATTCATGAAGGAAAATGCAGGGTTTGATAAAAAAATCTCCATAGGATCATACCAATCATTTAATAAGTAATCTATAATAAATAAATCATATTTTCTTGATTTTATATAAAACATGGCATGAAAATATTTTCTTATTTTTAATCAAATCATTCTTTATAAAAAATTTCAATGAATAAAATTAAATAGGATTCAAATTGAATTTTATTTAAATTGATAATATCTAAGAATATTTATCAAAATTGGTATGAATAATCATTTTTATCAAAACAAACATGAGTAAATATTTTTCAAATAAAAATTGTAATGTATAAATCATTTTCAATAAAATTCAATAATTTAAAAAAAAATTCAATCATAAAACCATGGTAATAACACTCGAGGTTAGAAATGGTTACAAGGTTCCACAAAATCTCAGTGAAATACGACTCCATGTGTTCCCACACTCCCTAGATCCCCAGGATAGAGGAAATAAGAGAGACTCTCAAATAAAAAACTCCCTACCCTCAAGATAGTTTGTATTTTTATCATCATATGTCCATGTACATATTTTAGTTTACCTAGCATACATATCCTTCCACAAACTACTATAAGGAAATCAATTATTCCTAAGTCTATTTTTCAAATTAATAAACCTCAAATCATTAAATTAATCAATTCATTTGGCCCCAATTTCAAGTTTCAAAACATTCCATATAATTTCAAAAACCAAAAATAAATTTCTTTTATCAAAAAATTATGTATTAAATTTTAAATCATCTCATTTAAAATAAGAAATCTTTTTATCCCATTTATTTTATCAAAATCATGCTAAAAAAATCATTTCAAATCAAGATATTTTTTCTATAAATCACACTTTAATTCAAAATAAATTTTGAAGGGATTTCATCATGCATGCCATTCCATTTCAAAACATTAATTAAGAGAATCAATCCAAGATTTATAAATAAATTGTAATAACGATTTATATTATAAAAGAATCAAGAGTTTCAATTTAAAAGGATTGCCTTATGAAACCACCTACCTTAATTAAGATCAATAACCACCCACACAGGATCCTCCAAAAGAGAGTCAATGGATAGAACACTGAAGGGAGAATACTAGAATAAAAATACAGAATAAAAACTCAAATACATCAAATAAATGAGGATTCATCAATCCCACAAAAGTATATAAAGAAGGAAATAAGGATCCTTGATCGAAAAGTGGTAACACTTTCTAGAAGAGATCCAATGCACAAACCAACACTTCAATCCTTGAAGAAAATAGGTTGAGAGAGACAAATTTTTTCCAAGAGGGTATCAAAAGGGATTAGTGTCAATTGTAATTTGACACTATTGATTTATAAATAAACCTGGGATTAAACCAAATTAAAAGATGATACTACCCTGATAACACTTAGCTTTTTCCGCATCACCGGCTTGCTGATGGCCTCAAAGAGATACTTGGTGGTACTAGGAAGAATTACAAGGCTATAAGAAGTTTTATATGGTGGTCTATGGGATAAAAAGAATACCTCTGCCACTGGTCACTCGACCAACTATTTGGTGGAGTTCCTATAGAGAACCCCCACTGCTAGCCTCCCATTGGCCAGCTGGGGACCTCACCTACTAGTCATTGGGCCGCCTGTAGCTTTTCAAGATATAGAAGCATTTTCTACTATAGGTCCAAAAATATTGGCCACTTATTAGCCACTAAAACTAGAGTCAAAACCCTCTCACAGGCCCCTCTAAAAACTTAAATGAGGGGAAAAATAGATTTTTTTCACAATAATAGATCAAGGGAAATAACTAGTGATCAAAATAGAATCAAAGAGAAGAAAAAAAGGTCCGTACCTAAAAACTGGTAACAAAATGTTACACTGTGCCCTATGATTCTCATAATCCTCTCTCCCTTTTCTATTGAACTCTATAACTTTCATCAATGATTTTAGAAGACCTATTTTATTTGTAGTTTTCCTTTATTATATATTCAATCATTGATCCATGTGTATTAAAGGATTCAAAAAGGATCATAAAGTTTAGCATGTTTTAACCATTCAAGGTAGGTGGTTTTTCCCTCTACCCACTTTTATTAGAATGTGAAGTATCTAAGTATTTTTAAATTAACTCATTTTAAATTATTCTAACTCTTTTGATTTTTTTGGTTTTTCTATTACTAGTTCGATATTGAAACTGGGATGTGGGGGGTTGGCTACAACATGTTCATTAAATTGACTAAAAGGGATTCTTAAGAGAAAGATGATTTTAACACATATTCTTGGTATAAATTGGATTTGGTGCTAATTTTTAAGGCACATTATTGGTGTGTGTTAATTATTTTCATTATATGAGGCCTTGTTTAATAGACTTAGTGTTTTCTATAAAGGCACATGATGGATTTCCACCAAGAGATAGCTTGGTGGAGGACTTAACACTTCATATGAGCATAGGGATTTTAGTCAATATGCATGGGTGTGTTTGTGTGTGTGATAACATGGATGGTATAAAAAATTAGTAATTTATGAATTCCTTAAATATATTTAAAATGATAAGTCATATTTGGTTATATTGATTTTGAAAATTTATTCATCCATTTTATTGAATATTGTGAAAAAATTTATTTTCTTTTGATATTATTCCTGTAAATTTTGTAATAATATGAGATAATATATTTCTTTTCATAGTGGAATGTAGAAAAAATCTATTGGGGGTTTTCTAATATATATGATTACTCACCACTAAATATACAATTTGGTGTGTATGCAGATGTTTTTTTCCTTGATATAGGAAAGGGGAATGTTTTTTAATTCTCTATTGGTGTTCCTTGAGGTTGATGTCATAGTTTATGGAGATGGATTTTTGAGTGTTCTATATCATAGTATAATATGGTTCTACTGTGGTTCTAAAGTAATATACTATTTTAGAGTTTTATTATCTCTTTTCTTTACATTATTCTACTGTTACTCTGATATTTTACTTTCCTGATATATTATTAAGTTATATTTTTTATTCCTAATGAATCATATAGTAGATTGTTATTTTTTTTATTTTCATGATAAGTTGTATTATTTTAAAAAGGTAAAATCATCCCCAAATTTTTAATGAATCCATTTTATTACTAGACTTTGGTTTCTTGGGGATGTCACCTAAGGTCAGTGACACTCGACTATTTCCAATTCAATGTTAGGGTCAATATTTTATAAATGGTATTAGTTTGGTGGTTCATTATATGGGACAATATAAAAGAGATAGGACATGCCAAGACTTGAAATGTATAGCATAGAAAGACATATTTAACATTTTTATGCATTACTACAAGTTATTAGGGTAGTCTGGGTTTAAAGAGTGTTGTTAACCACTTTTAAGTGTGTCATCAACTCAAAATCCTAGGTTTAGCCGATGAGTGTCAGGAATCATGAATTAGTAAAGAGAATTCCCCTGTGTATTCCATTATCCACATGATTACTGGATATTGACACTATTATATTGTGACTTTTTTTATATGTAATATAACCACGAAAATATGAAAATTAGAAGTTTTTAGTAGTTAACATTTGAAGTGGTTTATAGAGAGAAAATACCATCAGTAAAGAGAAAAAGAAACCAATGAGAGGGAGAAGCTAAGAACAAGGTTTCACCTAAACCATGAGTGAACTAGGATTTTGTTCAGATAATAATGAAAACCTTTTAGGCGATTGAAAAGGGATATAAGACCGAGGAACCTCATCAGGTGAATCACTTGGTGAAATTTATACAGTAAAACCCATTGAAATTTCATAGTGATTATTTACCTCAACATATAGAGGTATAGATGTGTAGGATTACCATGTTTTTTGATTTCTTACTAATTATAAATTAAATAAGGTCCAATCTAGTAATGTATATTCTTGGAGACCTAGCAATAACATGGTATAAATTTTTTGTTCAATATAAGTTGGATCAAGGCCTAACCTGGAAATGATTTTTGGAAATATTAAATAAAAATTTTTTTATAGAAACATTGAAAATAGTGAATATGGAATACTTCTTTTAAATATAAAAAGGTAGTATGTTAGTGACTAAATATTTTTATAAATTCACTCACCTTGTTCACTTTTCACCAGAGGTTGTTGCTTGTGAGAGACCAGAAACTCAAATATTTGAGGTGGGTCTTCAACCCGAGGTTCACTCAAAGGTGGTAATTTTTTTATTATATACTATACAAAAATGGTGAATAAGGCACATATTATAGAAGGAGATCTTATTGGAGATCCAAGTGGAGGAGACACCTTTTTCCCTCTGAGTGTCGGAATTAATTTCAACACGTGGAATAAATGAAATATGGAGGGTTACTCCTATAGTAGAAACAAAATTGAAAATCAATCTATTGAATTAGTTTCTTATCCACCATGTCATAGTAATTAACCAAGCTATTTCTATTATGGCTCGTTTACACACCAAAATAAATAATTCACTACACCACCAAGGAATTTACCCCACTATGGAAATCAAGGGCATCTTAATATGTATTTTAATAAATCCTAAAATTAGAAGGTTGAACTAGCACGACTTAGCCTTAGGCATCATATACTATGATAAAATAATCCTATCAGAATAGTTCTCATCCACAGACCTAGATGCACCAGGATACCTTTAGGAATACTTGAATTGTTCAATCAACACCTCAATAGAGAAGAAAGAGCTATCATGTGGAAGCTAATAAACATATATAAAGAGTAGAGTAGGAAATCATTACTAAGAAACCCTGTCCCTTGATGGTGTAAGGTATGATCCATATGAATTTGACTATTATGCATGTCTTGTTTTATACTGGTGCATCAAATTCTTTTCTTTCTTATTATGTTGTTAAAAAATTGGGATTACATATAGAAATGATGCCTCATATCATGTGTAGTCAGAAACACATTAGATATATAGAGTTTAGAGGATTCAACTTCCCAGTATGTTCCATTAACATTTATGTGGTAGAGTTTATTTGGTAGTTTATGGTTCTAAAGTTGATAGTTTTGATCCAATCTTTGGAATGAACTGGCTGGAGGATTTTAAATCTCATATTGATTTCTATTCTTGGTAATTGTTATTCACATCCCCAAATAGAGATATTTATATATTCAAGGGTATTGGGATATAAAAATAGGTATATTTAGACATTTAATGTCAGTGGATGGAACCATATATGGATAGTTAACAGTAATAAACCTAGGAACTAATGATGAAACTATAAATAGGACCCTTCCTTCCATCGAGGATCAATACCTGGATATCTTTCTGAATGATTTATCTAGGTTACCTCCTAAGCAAGAAATCAAATTTTCTTTTGATATACTTTTGGAACAAGGTACTATTTCACTTCTATATTATATAATGGATCTAAAAGAGTTATATGAATTAAAGTTCCAACTATAATAATTGGAGAGTAAAGTCTTCATCAGACCTTATACATCCCCTTGGGCTATACCAGTCTTATTCGTAAAGAGTGAGATTGATTATCTATGGTTATGTATTGATTATGATAAATTGAATCAAGTTATAATAAAAAATTGGTACCCTCTCCATCAAATAGATTATCTATTTGATCAATTAAAGGGAAATAAGTGGTTCTCAAAAATTGATATATCATTAGGATAACATCAACTCAAAGTAAAAAAATGGATATCCTAAAGAAAACAGTATAGATTCATTGTAGACATTATGAATACATCATCACACCCTTTGGTATGATGAATGCACCTATAGTCTTCATAGCCTTGATGAATCATATCTTATATAGTCACCTTGATTCCTTTATTGTGGTATTTGTTAATGATATTTTAGTTTAATCTCAAAGCAAGAATGATCATGAGGAGGTCTTAGAAATTATAATGAGAACATCACATGATCACTGACTATATGCTAAGTTTTATATGTTTGAATTTTGGATATAATAATTCCATTTCATTAGGTATGTCATTTATAAAGAGGTCATATCAATTGACTCTAGGAAGATTGAAGTTTTAATATCTTGGAAGTCACCCAAGAATGTCTTTGAGATATGCAGTTTTCTAGGATTAGAAGGCTATTATATTTGATTTGTTTAGGATTTATAAAAACTTTATTCACCTATTAATAATCTAAAGATAAAGGGTGTTCCATTCTCCTATAATAACGATTGTCATAAATTAATTTTAGAGTTTGAATCTCTCTAACCTCAGCTATATCAACCCATAATTTTTATATATAGATCACTACTAGAAAAATGAACTATATACATGGAACTATAGCAACAGTTTAATTGGACCATGGATATAGGTTTATATATAGCCACTATTTTTTGAAAATATTGGATTTATAATATGTATACCCACAGGAATAAACTGTCCGTAGTAATAGGGTCTCATATTTCTCCCATCTATTGCAACTTTTCTCTCCTACCCCACAATCACCTCTCTCAAAACCTCCTCTAAGAATCCCTTCTACCTCGGATAGTCCCCACCAAGCTTCCTCATCCCCACTACCCTCACGAGTGTTATCCCCTGACATTTCCTCTCAACCTCCTGTTGCTCCTCCTTTGGCTCCTACACCTCTGCCTGATCCGCATCTGGCTTCTCCACCTTTTGATCCTCCACCTCCAGTTTCCCTACCTCCACCTGATCATCCTCCACCAACTCCACCTCTATCTCTTATACCTCCACCTGCTCCACCTTCATATAATCCGCCTCAGTCATCCTCAACCTACTCTACCTCCAAATCCTCTACCCTCATCTCCTTCGCCTTAGTTGACCTCATATTTTAGTCTTATAGAAGGATTTCTTGAGTTTATAATTTTAAACTCCACCTCTGATTTCCATCTTCTAGGTCATGTTTTCCCTGATTCCTTATCTCATTACTTCTTTAATTTGCATTTTTTAGTATTTTATTGCTTTGAATTTTTATTTTTCTAGGATCATGTCATTATTATATGTGTTTTTGATCTTTTATTGCATTGTAAAATTATTCAGGGACTTTTATTTTTATATGATGGTGGTTAAAAAATTATAGAACTTACATTTTGAGTGAAAAGTGATGAATTTTTTATTTCAAGATTTTATCGTTCTTTATTTAGAAATATATACTCATGCCCCTTACTAACATTTCTAGAATATGATGTGGTTTTATGTTTGGTTGTTTAATATTTTCTTTTTTGGGGTGGAATATCTAGTTTAGTTGATGATGCTTCATCTTCCAACATCACTGGCATTGAAAAGGATTAAATTGCTATATCATTTTCTTGAAAGCATAAAATTAATATGTTAACTTTTTTAATAAATAAATAACTTGGTATTGTTATCATTTCATTAATTTAATTTTTTCTTTTAGGTCAATCATCATTGTAAATAGTATTGAAAATGATTTTTCAATGTTACTTAGCAAATGGTTGGGTGGGAAAAGTTTTATAAAAGGTGTGCAGTTCGATCATTTTTAAAATTTCAATTTTAAATTTTTCATCAACCATATACAATGTTTCATTTCAATATATTATAGTTTATTTCTTTATTTTAACTAGTTTTTTGAGAGTTTTGTAGGAAATCAACTTCTTTTCTAATTCATTTTTTGTTTCACCAACTACCACTTCCATCTATGACTTTTCATCATGAATTCCCTTGATTAATTTGAATATAGAGTTCACTAAATCAATATGATTATTCTTCTTAAATCCTTAACTTCAAGGTAGAGTCTTTAGAGGATTCAATGGAACCATTATAATAGATTGAATATCCTTCAATGGAGGAATAATGATAAATTGATTCATCAATATTTTTACCACTATGAATACATTTAACTAGTGGTTTGTCCTATTCATAATGTAAATAATGAATTAGCTTGTTGAATACTTTTTTCATCTTATTTATAAAATCCTTTTATGAGTTCCCCAAATTTGTATTGACATGAATATCAGTAGATGCTTCCATATGAGGCACTACCAAACTCTCCTTTGAGATAATTTCATATCTTCACTTCATATAAACTAAAGTAAAAAAAATCTAGGCAAGAAAAATTCCAGTTGAATCAAATATATAACTTTGTGCTCTAATTTCATTTGTAATAGAATATTATATCAAAATCCAAGGGATCCTAGGCTCTGATACCAATTGAGATTTCTAGTGGACCATGTAAACCCACCCTAGGTGGGGGGGGGTGAACATGTTGTTATATGATTTTAATAATTTCTAATTTATTCTTTAATCCTTTAAAAACCCTATAGACATGAACCTATGTGGTTTTTTAAGAATATATATTCTTGTATTGTTTAACCAAGAATACACCTATATACAATGCTAATTTTAAAGTGAATGGAATAAGCGCTATTACAATGTTCAACCCCTCCATGGATTCCTACTCCTTACCGTGGTTAGGATGTCTAAGTATCATATTCTCTAATAGAGTATTATTATAAATACAATGGAGTTTATAGAGGTTTTTTATTAACGTAGTGCATCCCATTCTAACAGAACATCCCACTATGTTAACAATTTTTAGCATCCCACTGGGCTTTATTGATTCTCAGGACTGGTTATAATAGTCTTTATATCCCCTCTAGATGCAGATCCTAATATATCTATGGATGTCTCTACACCCATAAGGTCTTATTTTGTATTAAAAATACATAGAAACTTCCTCTACTAAAATGAATTCAATGAAAAAACATGAATCTCAACATTTGTTCCACTACACAACTCCCAGATTCTCTTAGAACCAATTGATTGATTTCATTACTGAGAGTAAAAATTGAAATATTTGGTGTAGAAGTTTATATCAACTCACTAAAACCTCAAATTTAGTATTCCTTATTATTATATATTTTTTCTCTACTTAATCTATACTATATAAATAAATTAGGTCACATATCTTTATTTTCTTCTTTCTTTTCAAAACCCAACAAATATTTTTCCTATCTGGGTTTCTGTAGATCTTCTATTCTTCTTTATTGAGAGATTAGTTATCTTGGATTCACTTCCCTTTTATTCTTAATTTGATATCTTCACTCTAGATCTCATCCAACTCAACAACAATAATGATAGCATCTACATGGCCTCCTTATTATTTTCTCCCTTCTTCATATCCTAAATATCACATGACTAAGTAGATGTATTAAATGTCATATTTCATTTTCAATGTAAAAAAATGGGATAGTGAAAATCATTTATCATTATAAAATAAAAATATTTAGGTTTAGATGATTTTATTTTCAACTCAGGGTTATTCCAAAAATACCATTTATTATTTTACCTCACCTTGTCGAATAATTATATATTTTATTCCTACGGTAGTATTGGATTACTTCTTCCTAACACACTTCCAAAAAGATATCCATATTTAATATTATTCCTTGATGTATATAATTCATTGATAGTATAACCAAAGTTGGAGATTTATCCTCTATACTTAAGTCATACATTAAAGTTCTGTCTATTTTTAGTAGTCTACTTAACATCAAACTCTTCTTCTCATGATTGAGTAAGAATAATTCTTATGATTTTTAATAACTTCTTTAAAACTTGAGCATATATTCATTATCCAATACATTATTATTAAAAATATAATAATTTCACTTTTGGTATTTTAATTTTACAGACATTATACCAAAGTATGACCCTATTTATCATAGTTTTTAAGATTATATTATCTTGTATAGGTCAAGGATTTAAAAATATTCATGATTTTTTGAATTAGAATGAACTATATTTGCCTTATCAAATATCATACTCTTTAAAATATCATGATTTTGGATTTTTTTTTTATTTTTCACTAATTGAAATATCTTATGTGCATAAGATATTTTCCCTTTTAATTTTCCAAATGCTAGTTAAAACAAATTATCCACTGGAATTATCCTATGTGGACCTCAGATATCTTACAATTATGAGAATTATATTATAAAAAGACAAAATATCTTACAATTAACTAAAATTTTTATATTTACTTCAAATATCTTTTAGGTGACAAAATTTTATTACATGTATCTCTTACATGCAGATCATTCTTCTTATAAGGTCCAAAACGTCTTACACACAGAGCCAGAATATCATACATATATTAATTTCAAATAGTGAATTATACACTTTACATTGAGTTTTTGGTAAAATCCTAGTGAGTTGTATATTTTTGTATGAAATAACATTTTAATCCATAAAACTCACATTTTATGTGTCACTCACCTCTTTTAGTGGGTTCTTAATTTTCAAAATATCATAAACACCGTCCAATAGATTTCTAATTTCAATATCTTTACCACTGCTTGTTATTATTTCTATGACACACTCCATAAGAGTTATAATGATTTCACAATGATTTTTAATGATTTGAATAAACCTATGATGCATATGTGAAAGTGTTATATTATTTTAAATATGCACCAATGTATAAGGAATGATGTAGTAAAAGATATCATGTTGTGGTTTGTGTTATCTGGTGATTCATGATACCACTCTACGATGTATGTATTTAATGACATTGGATATAATTTGAATAGAAATCCTTTAGTAACAATCATGTTATTTAGTATCGGGATGCACATATAATTCTTAATAATCTTTTTTCATTATTGGTTATAGAGTCATTTATCATTTATCATGTAAAATTGATGCACTGATCCGATATATATAAGTAGTCATTATATCTCACTTTGTTTCCCATTATTTACTTATAGGTTCTTTCTTATGATGAGCCCAGTTCTATACACTTCCATTGAAGGTAGTGAGTTCAACATCGTATTTAGGTAAGTTTTCTTCCATTTTTATTCTTTGGCCAAATTTTAATGAGGGATTCTTTGATTTTTGGGTTCCCTATATTTTTGTAGTGCATTTTGGATCTAATTGTTGTGAATTCGAACCATTGTTGTCGAAGGTGACTTACATGTGTATGCATAAGTATAAATATACTTATATATGTTCCCACTTTATATATATTCACTCATGGAAGTATGAATATATATATATTGGGGATAAATGTGCGTATATATAGATATGAAGAATTCCTAAATGTGTTAGTGAAAAGGGGTATATATATCTAAGGCCCCCCTTGTGCATATTTTTCTATAAAAATATTTACATAGGGGCTAGCTGTTCTTATATATGTGTGAAGGTTTATATTCATGAAATCATAAAAAACGAAGACTTTAGTTGTCATCTTCAAAATCAGTGTGCCTTGAGGTTGAGGTAGGTTCCCTGTGCCTAACCATTTAATTTGAATTCCATAATTACTTGATAGTCTTAAAAAATTGTTTACATTATTATATAATGTGTATATGGTGTGAAAATTGGATGTGGCTCTTTAGAATGGTATTTAAACCTAATTTACATGGTTTACCTATTCCTTTAATGTGGACTAGTTTCCATATCGGTATTTGTACCTATGCATTAGTATCTGAACTACTTTCATTTCTATTAATAGAAGGTGAATCTTATTCAGTCTCATAAATAATAAGAGGGGGATTTTGCATCCCAAGATACATCATTCCTTCTTATTAATGTAATCTCATCAACCCAAACCTCAAAATCCTTTTATACTCCCTTAAATTTAAAACAAGAAAATAATTGGATTATGAACATAAAAAAACCTACTTGAACCTCAACCTATTTATTTCTAACATCTTAAATAGACTCATTCATCACCTCATGATGAGATTGGAAATCCATTATTACTCACCATCTATCCTCTAAATATCATCATCTACAACTACAGGATCCGAAATATTAGCAATTATAGTAGGTTTCTCCTCATAAATAGATTATTTTAACCCCATCATATCTGACTTAATCAATAGGTGAGTCAGGTATCTATACCTCAACTACTAAAAGTAATGTAGGGACTGAAGAATTTTATCTATGATGCTTCCCCTAAGCATTTATAGGGATTTAGTCAGTGTTTTATTCCTCCTCTCATTTCTTTCTAATAAACACTATATTTTTTAAGGAAAGATTTAAAAAGAATATGAAGCTTCTAAGTTTATCAACTAATAAAATGAAACTATTATGACATTTTATTAGATGATTTGATTCTACTTATACCCGTTCAAATATAAGTATTAACACCCGGCCATAAGGATAAAAATCAATTTTTATGGAATTAAGTGAGAAATGAAATGTGTATCTCAATATATATCTATTTAGGTTTAATTTCTCCTATTTTATTTGAAAAAAAAGAAAACACATGTCTTGAAATAATAATTTTTCAAAATCCCATGCCCTTTGAGAAATCTCTCCCAAAATTACCATAATAATGAACTTATATTCTAGTTATAAGTCCTTTATAAGAATCTTTATGTTTGTATGGGATCAAAATAGATTGAATATAGCATCCTCTAGAATAAAAAACTCATAATTATCTATCTTAAGGATAAAAAATTAATCTCTCTTCATGTAGTCAGTAGAAAATCTCATCCAAATTAATAGTACAAAAATGAAATTTCCTTCACTTTATAGATGATAGTATCCTCATTTTGAGAAAAAAATGAAGCAAGAATTTTAATAAAAACCTAAAACTTAAAGAATTTTTTTTTTTCATAAAACACAAAAAACCATACTTGAAATATTGAATCTTTTTTGAGTAACATCACAATGAAATTGAACTGGATAAAATTGACTACCTTACTAGGAATAATTCACGGATTAGTAACTATATAATTAGTTTTCTTTGAATTGATTGAAGCACCTTAATTAGTTCTCTTTTATTTCCACTCGGTTGAAGGTTAAATGTTCAAGTGATCAAGGAATATGGTTCAAGGGGTTTATAATTGAGTGAGAAATAGAATGAACTATAGTGTTTCATCAACCTCTATCCTCTAAATTTAGGAAATTGAATCTCTTTATAGAATAAATAATTTCATCATGAAATAATGAGATTCCTGATAGATGAGATCTCAATTGAGAAAGATACAATGACCATTAAGACATGACTAGAGAGGGGAATCATTTAGTGTCACAATGGGAATGGGTTAGTAATTATCATAAGGCTGGGATAATAGGTTAGTTTATTTATGGAATCACAAACATTCATAGGTAAATGTGCTTGTTTTGGGAATATATCTTTAGGTTGTAACCACTATAGAAGTAGTACTGAATTGATGATATTAAGTGTGGGACATCGGTAGTTCTATTGAGTTGAAAATGGGTATGTTCAATAGTCTATATAATATCAAAGGATGTTAAGTAAATGAGCATGTTTTAATAGGTATGTAATTTAAATAGATCTTATGGAGCAAAGTGTAATAGATTTCCATGTATGAAGTGGGATAGCTAATCCATTCACTTTACTATGGATTATATATTAGAGCATGGTATCTAATGGTTATACTATGTTGATTAGTGAGTGATAGGTTATATTATTATTATTATTAATGTATTCCATGATATGATGACATGTACTTGATATATTCCAGCTAGGATACATGCATGTTGGATATTCCAAAAACTAGTAGAGTATTAGTATTGGGTTCTATATGCCATATGTTATTTTTATTATTCTTGTAATCATGTTTTTATACAACATTATTTTTAGATGATTCAAATATTCTAATTTTGATTCATATATTTTGAACCCAATGGAAAACTAAGGGGACACAATATATTTCCTTTGGGAGATTTTCGATGATCCATCGCCTATATATTTTTCTTTATAAAAGAGGTTTGGATAGAACAATATTATGTTGGGTCTCATTTTTATTTTATAACTTAGAGATAAACTTGTGGTGTAACCAATACTCTTTGCTAGTACATCAATTTTATAGACCTTTTTTATAATTAATCCTTTATACAAAAAGGATTCAACAGAAAAATATTGTAATTATAAATCATTTCTAGTATATGGATTATATAGAGCAGTTATATTAACAATAATCATCGCTAGTATATTTATTAGACAGGTTGACAGTGTCACAAGGACTCCATACTATTATATAAATAGTATAAACTAGTTTTTAACCATTACCCTATTTTAGTGTATGGAATGTTCTTGATTAAACTGTTATACTTAACCATTGATGATAGAACATGGTAGGGTTGTGATTCAAGGTAGTCAAGTTAGTACATAATAACATAAAATTAATTCATTGATTTTCATGTTACAATATTTTTTATTTTCTCATGAATATAATAGTATATTGTTGTTTATATTAGGGGAATCTTTTTTTTTAGCCTATTATGATTTACTCTCACAATTTGACTATGTACCTTAGTTGATATATAGACCATATATTGTAATTTAAAGTGCAACTAATTAGAGGAGTACCAATAATTCAATGTTCGAAACCGTGATTAATATAAAGATACCCCACAACCTCAACAATGGGTAGTGAATAATGGATAATGTTGAACCATTCACAACCACACCAATTTTTTTTAATTTCATGGAAAACATGAGAACAATAAATTTTTATAGGGAAGAGATCACTATGTAATATCACCTTGTGGAACCCTGCTTGATTGTGCCATGATAAATCATGATGTAGTGTTATAGGTCATGTTACAATAAACAAAATTGTAGATAAAAATAATGGAACCAAACTTTTTATGGTCAATTCATGCTATAAGCCTTCCCATAATATTTAATGTGGAAAAATTCCTTGTTAAAGTTACACTGTGATAGATCAACCATCAATGTAACAATTTGAAGAAAATAATTTTAAAAAATCATGCATATAGAAACCAAATAAATTTATATCATAGCCAATGGTGTCAAGTCATAAAATTTTAAATTACTTTAAATACCCAACATAATCCTTAGTTTTTATCCTGAGCTCCATCCCATCTCCCTGTCATGGTTCAACCATTAAGCCACCCAATACTCACACAAATCCACCACTAAGACCTTGAATAAACTAGGTAACCCCTCCAAACTCTACTTGAGTTGATTTATATCCTTCTTTCATCTCTTCATAGCCATATATTTCCTCATATCCCAACCAACACCCTAAAACCCCCAATATCCCCTCAAACCATTATCTATATTCTCAAACACAAACAAATTATGATAACAGTTTCCCAAAACCCTATCGAATCTCTCACTCCTTACCCTCTTTATGGACCATAAAAAATAAGTCCACCACCCTTAAAAATGAAAATGGACACCACATCCAACAAACCAAGAAGAAAATGGTTAAACACACAAATTATTCCAAGACCAAGACTACCCAACCACCACACAATCCATCCTATAGAACATCCTTTCGCCCCCTATATTCTCAAAACCTTATCTATACTAAGCATTCAACCCATTAATCATCCTTGAGTGGGGTTTTACACCAATTCCACCTCTATATTTTATTAGGCTTCAAAAACCCCATTCATTGAGATAGGTTTGGGAAGCAACAAATGTGAAGGATGAAAATGAATAAAACCTTGGATATGTGGGTTATATAGTAAATTGAAATGGGAAACAATATCATGGAGTCACTATAGTGTGAACCTGTAAAATGAAACTCACCCAAAAAAATGTTTTTTTGAGTTGTAAGTGATATAATACCAAGATAATGTGAAATTTGTTGGTTCTATTTGCCGCTTCCCCCTGCGGTTAGTCCAAGACATTTTGAATTTTCTAGCACAGTTAGTGGACTCAATGTTATTTTTCTTATTCCTATGTTTTCATTCAATTATTATAGTTGACATGAATATCTACTTGCAATAATTTAGGCATGATAAGTATATGATTAATTGTGGGATGTTTTGTAGGTTATCTAGGATTTGGTTTGTGTTTAGTTGTTCAAAATCCATGTGGTATTGGTGTTGGTGGTATGTTTGGTTAGACTCTCATTAATTATAATCACTATTCCTCTATAGTTTTCATCTTTTTTTCCTTATCTCTATTTAACACTGAATTTAGTTTTATTCTACGGTTTATTTTAGACTGCACCTTTCATGATTTAGTTTCATTCATGTGGGGTGTAGTGAGATACTGTAGGGGTATTAATTGTGGTGTATGAGTAAGTAGTGGGGTGCAGTGTGGTGCTATAGAGGTTTGTAGTGGGGTGGGGTGTAGTGGCGTGCAATGCAGTGCAGTGGCGTTGTAGTAGGGGTACAATTCATATTGTTTTTTATAGGGTGTATGAGTATGTAGTGGGGTGTAGTGAAATTATGTAGGGGTATGAAGTGGGGTGCTCTAGGGGTGCAGTACAATACAATGGGGGTGGGGTGTATGGGTATGCAGTGGGGTGGGGTGTAGGGTTATGTTATGGGGTGGGATTTTTTGGGGGTATATAGTGGGGTGGGGTGTAGTGGGGTGATTTAGGGGTATAAAGTGGGGTGCAGCGCGGTGCTATAGGGGTATGCAATGGGGCGGGATGTTGTAGGGGTGTAGTTCTGTGCAGTGGGGATACAATGTAGTGTTTTTTTGTGAAAGATGGAGGACGTAGCCATGGGTTATAATCATGGTATTATATGATATTGTTTTTTATGGAAAATTAAGGTTATATCCCCAATAATAAACCATAGCTATTGGTTTAGTACCATGGTTACAAACTGTGGAAACAAATCTAAGTGGAAGTATCTAATGACACAGTTCATAACCATGGAAATATACCTATTCCCATGGTTTAAATCATATTATTATCCCTATATCCATGATTCTAACCATGGAAATAGTCCTACTACCATGATTCGAAACCATGGCAATAGGATTTTACCTATATCCACTCCATTACTAGCCATGATCAATGAAACTGTAGCTATAAATGATTTTTCTAGTAGGGGATATCACATATGAAGAGATGAATATTCATTAAATTACTTAACAATCCATATCTTAATCGTATATATATAATGCCTTTGGAGACATGGATATATAAACAACTAGTTCAAAAGTTAACTAAATCATCTCCCACTATGTTCTTCCTGACTAAAATCCTTCTTAGACATATTATACATAATACCGTTATTCATAAAATGGGGAAATGAAATATAATAAAGGGTGGGATATATGCTCAGTAAGGGTGAAAAAGTGTGATATAAATGATAATTTAAACACAAAATGAGCATAAGGGTTTGACAACATGAGAATAACATTTAAAAACTTCACGTTATATATAATATTTTATAATATTTAGTAATTGAATAAATGTTGGGAGTTTATATTACATGAATCAGAAATGAATCAAAGAACATAATCAATGATAGGATAACATAGGCATAAGAGACGAGTTATCAACATACACATAAGTATAAAATATCATTTCCTTAGTAGTGAAGGACTACTATCAAGGCCATCATAGTTTATTTGGTTCACTCCTCAAACCATTGTAGTAGTCAAAGTTCATTCCCAAGATTATCATTGTGGGCAAAGTCCCTTACTAAACTAGGTTCACTCCTCATTACAATCCTTTTTTATTTCTCATGATATATCCATATTTACCCAATTAATTAGAGGTATATATAATTTTTGGCCCACCTATTACATAATTAAAACCATACGTATGTGTGTCACAAGATCATAAAACATCTAGCACATCTTAGCTCATGAAAATAAATAGGTTTCTTAAAAATTTCATCATAGAATAACCCAAGGAAAAATGGGTTTCATAAAAATATTTTCTTCATAATCATATATCATAAATAAAAATGATTAGAATTTTATTATTGTAACATATCCATAGTAAATCAAAAGAAATATAAAAGTATTTTATTTAGATAAAATTTTTTTTAAAAGATTAATTGGAGTATTTATTGGGGAAAGTATCCTTTTCACATTGAGATAACTTCTTTAAAATCTAAAATTTTTCCCAATATCAAAGGGAATAGTTTATTTTAAAATAAAATTGGAAAATTTTAAATAAATATTTTAATTATTTAGGGGTCAAGATGGTGGGAAACTCCTTTCATGCTGTATAAGTTAAAAGAAAACATTACTTTCATATTTTTTTAAAAATTTAAAAAGTGCATATTTCGAAAAATAACTAGAAGATTACTTTTAAAAAAAATTGTAAAAATTTAATCATGGATGAAAATGACTTGAAAACATCATCGAATAATATTATAAACATTGTTGATAACATTTTGTAAAATATAGACATGAAAGGAAGAATTATTTCCAACTAAGGAGAGAAATAATTCGGTTTTGCTTAAAAAATTATTTTATTCTATTGAGCACTTAAAGAGAGTAAAATGAAAGTAAACAATGCAATATATATAAATAAAAATAGTATAATAAAATTAATGAGTTTTCTTAAGAGGTATATCATGAAATTTCATCATCAGAAACTAATTATAAACAATCCCGATAAACAATGAGATTGTAAAATAAAACCCTTACCACTTTGGTAACTTAGAAATAAAAACCTGAAGAAAGATATAATATTACATGTATAATTATATCCCCTAATTTTCATAAGTATAATTATAAAATAAATTCATGTACATTATATACACCACATAAAAGAAACTAGTTGTGAATATGACATGTGTCTTATAGATGTTAAAGTGAGATGAAAATCCCTTACCTTAGGTCTGAATTCATTCATACATGATCAAAACTCATGTAAAATAAATATAGGTTTATTATAAATATATTATATAATAATAATAAAATATATTATACAATATATTATTTACTTATAACCTTTTATCACCTTTTTATTTACAATTCTTTATTAAAATCACTATTCAGGGTGATAACTGCTTCATTTTTCATGAATGTTTTGGTGTGGTAGATTTTTTACTTGTACATTGATCATGGTTAAATAATATAAATAATGTTAATAATTCTATAAATTTAATATATATTTATTATAAAAATATTTAGATTCATCCACATAGTTTATAGATAGAAAAATGAATTACATCATTTATAGAGATAGTAAGATGTACATACACATGAACTCTGTTTTAATTTTTTGATGCATGGGAAAAAATGAAGTTAAATAATAATTACACTTTAAATAATAATTATTATATCATATAAATCATACATATTTATAAAATACATCCTAATTACCATCCATGTAAAATAGAAATGAAAAATGAATCACATCGCTTCAGGGAGGTGGTAGTCCACACATACACACGAGCGACGTTATCATTTCACAAAGGATTGGAAGGTAAGTAGGTATATGTGATATTATAATTAAATACATATAATTATTTCATATTTATAATATATATAAATTAAATCCATCATTATATCCATTTGTGAGAGGCAGTGCTGAAAAATGAAATACATCGGTCCGTGAGGCAGTAGTCTGCCGTAGACTCGAATGATGGATTCATTTCACATTTCATAGAAGAAGAGATGCATATACTTTATTAAATTAAAATAATAACATATAAGTATATTTTATATAATCTTGTTATTATATTTAAATTATTAATTCATAATTGAAGGTGGTAAAAGAAGAAGTAAAAGGAAAGAGCTTGGTGAAGACAACTATCCTTTCTTAGAAAAACCTATTTTGGATATCCTATTAAGGACACTATGGTTTGTATTTTGGGAATAAAAAAAGTTATATAACTTGTATAAGGATTTTATGGAAATATTTTGGAAGGTTTTGGTTGAGATAAGTGGCTTAATAGGTGAGAATACGTGCGGGGATGAGGTTTCCTTTTATAATTGAGGTGAGTCGTACACTTATAATTTTTCAATGTTTAATTTTTTTTTCAAGTATATTTATTGAAAAAATGGATCCAAAATAGATCATATTAGAAGGTGATAAGGTTAAATTAGAAATTAAACAAACTAATTGGGTTTAAAAAACTGTTAAGTCATTTTAACCCTTTTCCTTATATATTAACCCCTGACAAACCTGTTTCAACTTTAACTGTGGTAACAGATCTTTAATGTTTTTATTATTCATTATGAAAAAATTAATTTGACCTTGTTAAATAATATTAATTATTATTATTACAAATATGTAATTAATTTTATCAAATTCAACTCACATAAGTGGTATAATTAAATTTAAAATTAATTATACAAAAGCGACGAAAAGTAGTTTTCTAAAGAATTTTTTTTCTTAAGTAAAAAAAACATTTATATCAAACTTCATCATAAAATTTAATAAAATGACCTAAATTGGATTAATAATAATATAGTTTAACTAATTTTAATTTTAAAAGTATTTAAAAAAAATTAAACTGTGTACGTTCTTTAAAAGAAAAGATAGTTTTTTATACAAATCAATATTTTCACTAATCATCAAAAGATTAATATATTTAGAAAATTATAAAATAATAACTCTAAGATAATTTTAATATTATTATTTAAAAAATATATTTAAATTTTTCAAATAAATTTTCTAAAATTGGTAAAAAATTATTTTAAAATAAGTGTGCAAACTGTGACAAAACTGTATTTTTGAAAAATAATGTTTTAAAGTATAAAACTTGATTTATTCTTATCCCATGCCTAGAAAAAAATATTATATTAATTATAAAACATTTTATTTAATATATAATAAATAAATTTCATTAAATCATTTACCAATAATGGTTAATTTTATTTATTAAGATAAAAAAAATATTCCATGCAAAAAAATCTTTTTTCAAAAATACATTTCTTTTACATTTAAATGATTTCTATTTTAATTTATGATAAATTTATAACCAATGAATTTATTTTATAAATGTTTAAATTATATAATTTTCAGAACTTAGTTATTATTATTCATACCCACCAATTTAATGGCAAGTTTATAATGGTATACTATGTTACATTTCATTTATACTTAGGGATTCTCGTATCACATGCTATAAAAGTGATTAAATTCATTTAAAGGGAAATATATTATAAAATATCATGGTGTTAATTCTACCCCCATTAAAATGGATTTAACCCTTTAAATTCTATAACTCTGATACAAAAATTAGAGGATATCTCTACCTTATTGTAGGATCGAAATAATGATGTAGATGCTCAATATACAAGAGGGGGGGGGGGGGTGAATTGTACAATTTAAAAATTTCCTAAAACAAGGAAAGATATAAGTTTAACAAAGTTAAACTAAGAAAATTCACAACACCTATAACACCAATTAGAGAATTGGAACAAGGTATGAAGTTATAAACTTCTAGTTCAACACACTTGCTTAAAACTGGAAAGTGATTCCGAAAAACTGGTTCCAGAAATATGGATCCAGAAAGTCAGGTCAAGAAATATGGATCCGGAAATTGAAACTTAACCAAAGTTTACAATATGAGATTCTACCTTAAAGCATATAGAATCAAAATGAAGCATAGTACAAGTGTAAGGAAATATAAGAAGTTTATACTTTCCTTAAAATAAAAAAATGGTACGAAAAAACTTGTAACAAAACAAGTAACAAGATATAAAACTTTTAACCCAAAGAGGAGGGTATCAAACAACCTTGGATAAAGGTCCCTTGATTTATAATTTCAAGAAAGTCTGTCTTACCCACACCCAGGTAAGCCCTCGATATAAAGATCACAGTCTCTGTCTTGATATCCCCACAAGCCCTCAACTTCAAGGTAGTTGGAACCTCTATCTTTCTCAGTAAGGAAGCCCTAGAACTTCAAGGTAGTCGGCACCTCTGTCTTCCTATCCCCAGAAGCCCTCAAATGTAATCACCAACATTCAGAGTCGCACGAAGCAAGTCTGTACAAGGGAATGTTTGAAAAAGCTGTTCAAAATTTCTGTATGAAGCTTTAAGAGTTAATAAGAGCCTCTCTCTCAAGAAATCACTTCAACATAACTTAGTCCAATATTAGTGTCAAAGTTGTAGCTTCTTTTCAAATGAGCTCATATTTATAGGCGAAGCTCTAATGGTTGGCTCCCTCCTCCAATGGTCATATTTTTCCTTGAATTTTGGAGGGACCTGTACACGTGTCACTCAAACAATGGTTAGTTAATAACTGAATACACGATATCATTTTGTAATGAAACAAGTGTAAGTATAAGAAAAACTGAAGTTTGGAATGTAATCAAATAAAAGTTCATAGTCTAATCAAAATGAAATTCGGATTCTATAATAAATGGATATTTGGATTTTGTTTTATAGGAATTCGGAACTTGAATTCTGTAGAAATCCGGAATCTGGTTTCATCAGAATTCAGAATCAGAACTTGCAAAGTTCAGAGTTAGAGTTCATGGGAATTCGGAGTCAGAACTCATAAGAGTTCGGAATCCGAATTCAGAGAACTTGGAGTCAGAACATAGATAAGTTCATAATCAGAATTCGGAGTCGAACTACATGAGAGTTCGTATCCATAATTCGGAATAGAACTTCATTAGAGTTCGTATCCAAAATTCGGAGTGGAACTTCATTACAGTTCCTATCCAGAATTCAGAGTGAAACTTCATTACAGTTCATATCCAGAATTCGGAGTGGAACTTCATTACAATTCATATCCAGAATTCAGAGTGGAACTTCATTAAAGTTCATATCCAGAATTTGGAGTGGAACTTCATTACAATTCATATCTATAATCCAGAGTGGAACTTCATTACAGTTCATATCCAGAATTCAGAGTGGAACTCCATTACAGTTCATATCCAGAATTCGGAGCCTAAAACAGAATGCTTCATATCTAAGTACTATATGATTCTGAGGTTTTTTATATGAATCCGATTTTTATACTTAAGAAAAATATTGATATGAACAATGAAAACATAGTAGGGGTAAATTCCTTTGAGAATGAAATTTTACCTATATACGTAAAATGTATATTTGCTTAATTATAGGGTGTTTGTGATTTTAAAAACAAGAAGGAATGGAAAAAGTCATAAGTAAAACCTTATTGACTTAACAATCTCCCCATTTTTGGAAAACACAAACAACCTTATGAAAAATAATATAAAATCTTAGAATAAATTTCTAGACTTTGAAATTAAATCTTATCTCCCTTTGTATATGGATGATAGTGAATACAACTAACTCCCCCTTATGATTAGGAACTCTAAGGATTGTATTCTGAATTTCCGGAATGGAGTTTTCATTATCATTTGAAATGAAAAACTTCGTAATGAGGAAATCCCCCTTAGATAAGCTCCCCCTTAATTAGGGATAGTTCTTGACTTATAAAGTTTTCCTTCTCCCTCTTTTGAGTAATTCTTTTTCCCTATACCCCTTTGTGATTTTCAAAAAGAATTTAAGGGAATGGAAAAGAAATAAAGTACCTGAAACATTAGTACATAATAACAAAAGATACAACCAACCAAAAATTTCATTAGGGTTGAAATAATTTTTACAAGGAAAGAAAAATGCAACAAAATATCAGATTGAATATATTTGTCTTCCTTTTCCTTCGGGATTAGATTCTTCAACAAGGTTTTCAGCTTCTTCAAATCTTTTTGATCCTCCTCAGCTTGCCTCTCCAAAGATTATATCCTTTCATATTGAGATTTCAAGGCATCTAACTGAGCCTTCATGGCCTCTTCTTTCATCTTCAGTAACTCATCTTGCTTTAAAAACTTTTCTTCGAGCTCAATCCGGATATCTCTATCCCTTTTAAAATTTTGAGCAAGAAAATTAACCTTCTCATTAAATCCTTTTACTTGTTGATTCCGAGAACTTTTCTCAATGATTAGCTCATCCTGAAGATTCTTAATCTTGGAATCCTCGGTGTCAAAGGCATCTTTAACATCATTATGAAAATGATCAAACTAAGCCATGTCTTCTTCAACTTTCTTAGACCACAAAGTGATTTTTCTGCATGATTTTATGTGAAAATCATAATTGATAATGAAATTTCTATGATCAACCTCAATATTCACACACTTATCCATCACCATGGATAAGGATTCTGACTTCTGATTCAGACTGTGTTGCAGTATCTGGCATCTGGAGTCATAGTGGGAAATATCGGAATGGTGTCCACCAATTTTTTTAAAGATTCAACAACAAAGTCATAACCCTGTGCTGATGACTCCGGATCCGATAACTTTCTTGGGTATTGTTCTTCTTGAGTTTCAACCAGCTTCCTTCTAGAAGAACCACCAACCTCCTTCTTTCTTATAACATATTTTGTTGGTGGATCCATGAGCACTTGCTTACCTTTATCAGTTTTCGGAATGGGTTGATCATATAAAGATTCTTCCTCACTCTCTGATAGTTGAACAATCTTGTCTTCATCTATTTTCTCCTTTTATGATCCTTCCTCAGGAAAATTATTCTCATAGGATTCTTCTTTAGATAAAGCATTTTCCTTCTCTTACTCTTCCTTATCATCATCCTTACTACCTTCTTTATCAACTCCCTTTCCCGGAGTGACAAGTTTTGCGGATTCAGCCTTTTCTTGATAATCTTCTACTTGTTTGATCGAGTCATCCAGATCATCACTTCCTTCTTTTACTCATTCTTCTTCTTCAACAACTTCTTCTTCTACTTCTTAACCAGCTGTTTTCTCTACTTCTTCAACAAACTCTTTCCATTTTTATGTTTCTAGAGTGAAGTATTTTTTCTCAGGAGTTTCTGGTAATGGTTGAACATCAAAAGATTCCAGAACTAGAATTTTCTCAGTTGGATGTCTTTACATCATCAAGCCCAAGACACTCCAAGGCCTTCACCTTGACAAAACTGTCCTGAAAATCCGGATGTTTATGTGAGAAGAATTCAGCCTCTCCATCATATGCTAGCCCCACCAAGCTTGCTTCCTTGGTGTAAGTAAGTTTGTAAGTCTTCCCATAAGACTTTAAAGAAAACTTTTCTATTCCCTCTTCTTCATAGAAGCTTTCTGATTCATAGAATTCTACAAGTAACTCTAGATAGACCACATCTTGATCACCAGGCTTAGATAAACATACATATTCCCAACCATTCAACTTGATATTCTTAGAAATGATGGAATTGTACTTGAAAAAGTTCGAATGGACCAACCTTTCTTTGTACACTTTCCATTTTGAAATTGGCTTTGTGGTAGACATATCTTGGGAAGTTGCTTATACAGACATTCGGAATGGACAAGCTCTGAGAGATTCAGAATGGGATTTAAGAAGTGAGGTAAGGCTTCGACACGTGAGAGCTTTGAAATCGATGTGGGAAAACCATCAGGGGTCCCCTTTATATAGGCGATGGAGGTGACCTTTGAGCTTCCAAAATCCATTTAATGGTTGAAAAAATCTATGATCTGATCTGACGGTTAAAAACATATCCACAAGGAAATCTTGAATCCGATCTTTTGAGGTTTTAAGAAAAACAACCAGATTTAAGAAAAAATGAATCTGAGAAATTTTATAAGAAAAAGAAACTACCAGAAACTAAAAATGATTACGAAAAATTAATTAGGGAAGTCATACCTTTTGGATTGGCCAGGAAGTTTATTCGTAATAGGTGATATTATTCTTGAAAAAAATTTGACTACAAAAAACTTACTATAAACAACTTACTATGAAAAGTTTATTGCAAAAACTTTGAGTACCAAAACTCAAGTATAAAAGGTATGAGTACGAAAATTACCATTACGAAAATTCTCATTACGAAAATTATCATTACGAAAATTTCATTACGAAAATTCTCATTACGAAAATTTCAGTACGAAAATTTCATTACGAAAGTTCGAGTACGAAAATTTCATTACAAAAGTTCCAGTACGAAAATTTCATTACGAAAGTTCCAGTACGAAAATTTCATTACGAATGTTCCAGTACGAAAATTTCATTACGAAAGTTCTAGTACGAAAATTTCATTACGAAAATTTCAGTACGAAAATTTCATTACGAAAGTTCTAGTATGAAAATTTCATTACGAAAGTTCCAGTACAAAAATTTCATTACGAAAATTTTTGTACAAAAATTTCATTACAAAAATTTCAGTACAAAAATTTCAGTAAGGATAATTATTAAACAAGAAGTTAATGAAGAAGTATTACCTCACAGTTATCATTCCTAACTTCTCTTTAATGTATTCAAATCTACCAGGAGATAAAAATTTTGTGAAAATATCAGCAAATTGATCTTGCGTTCCGATAAACGGAAGAATCATATATCATTTAAGTGTGTGGTCCCTAAGAAAGTGATGCCTAATATCTATGTGCTTTGCACGAGAGTGATGTGCAGGGATTTTACTAAGGGAAATAACACTTGTGCTATCACACAAAATTTGAGTTTTAGTAAAAATCAAGCCATAGTCTGTGAGTGTGTGTTGCATCCACAACACTTGAGCACAAAAACTTCCAGCTGCTACATATTCAGCTTCAGTAGTGGAGAGTGCTACTGAGTGTCGCTTCTTGCAGGACCAAGAAACTAATGAATCTCCCAAGAAATGACAAGTTCTGAATGTACTCTTTCTATCCATTCTACATCCACCAAAGCCAGCATTCGAAAAAATCTTTAAAATAAAATAATTTCCAGAAGTATAGAATAATACTAGATCCATGGTTCTCTTTAAGTAGCAAACAATTCTTTTCACTTCCTTTAAATGAGATTCCTTAGGATTGGATTGATATCTGGAACATAATTATACTGAAAACATCAAGTCTGGTTGACTAGCTATTAAGTAAAGTATACTTCCTATCATACCTCTAAAAGATGTTTGATCTACTGGTTTCCCAGCTTCATCAAGATCAAGTGAGTTTGAGGTACCGATATAAGTACTTATACTCTTAGTGTTGTCATACCCATACTTTTTAAGAATATTTTTAATATAATTATATTGAGATATATAAGTTCCTTCTGGTTTTTGAGAAATTTGAAAACCAAGGAAAAAAGTTAACTCACCCATAATACTCATTTCAAACTCAGATTTTATTAGATCTATAAAGGAATCAGTTAGAGATTTTTTAGTTGAACCAAAAATGATGTCATCAACATATATTTGAACAATCAAAACATTTTTCTTGTCTTTATTTATAAAAAGATTTGGATCTACATTTCCCTTAACATAGTTATTTTGAAGCAAACATCCTGTAAGTCTATCATACCAAACTCGTGGGGCTTTTTTAAGACCATACAAAGCTTTGGTAAGTCTAAAAACATGATTTGGATGTTTTGTGTCTTCAAATCCAGAAGGTTGTTCAACAAAAACTTCCTCTTGGACATAACCATTAAGTAATGCACATTTCACATCCATTTGAAAAGTTTAAAATTAATGAATCCTGCAAAGGCAAGTAGAATATGAATAGATTCAAGTCTAGATACTGGAGCATATGTTTCTTCATAGTCTATTCCTTCTTGTTGATTATAGCCTTTAGCAACTAGTCTAGATTTATTTATAACAATGACTCCATTTTCATCACACTTATTTCTGAAGACCCATTTTACTCCAATAACAGAAGTCTCCTTAGGTCTTTCAGCCATTGTCCAGACGTTATTCCTTTCAAATTCATTTAGTTCACCTTGCATGGATTTTATCCAATCATCATCACCTAAAGATTATGTAACACCCGAGACTTTTATGAGAAATATTTTGTTTTTATGTTATATAAATAATCAAAGGAATCTTTCACTACACACAAAACTTGCTTGGATTGCTTTACACGCAATCATGACCTTCCTCGATAGCTTACGTCATACGCAATACCGAGTTTCACTAAACAACGATATACTATTAAAATATTATCACTAGTGCAGAAAACGTTTTTTATGTCGGTTATTTTTAATTTTTTACGTCGGTTTCTAGCCGACGTTAATACGTGCGACGTTATAAATAAGGTTTTTGACGTCGGTTATTTAAAAACCGACGTCACAAACATAAAATCCCGATGTTTATCACGTCGGTTATTTTAGAACCGACGTGATAAAGGGCCTGGAGAATGGTTTATCACGTTGGTTATTTTAGAACCGACGTGATAAAGGGCCTGGAGAATGGTTTATCACGTCGGTTATCGATGAACCGACGTGATAAACGGCCTGGAAAATGGTTTATCACGTCCGTTCTTAAACAACCGACGTGATAAACAAGGGTGAGGGGGTTTATCACGTCCGTTCTATATGAACCGACGTGATAAACCGGGATGAGCGTGGTTTATCACATCAGTTCATATAAAACCGACGTGAAAAAACCGGGGAGTGGGGTTTATCACGTCAGTTATTGTATAACCGCCGTGATAAACCGGTGGGAGGGGGTTTATCACGTCGGTTAGTCAATAACCGACGTGATAAACCATTGTCCAGGTCATTTAGCACATCGGTTATTCAATAACCGACGTGCTAAACCATTCTCCAGGCCCTTTATCACGTCGGTTATTAAATAACCGACGTGATAAACCATTATCCAGGACTTTTATCACGTCAGTTATTAAATAAACGACGTGATAAACCATTTTCCAAGCCATTTATCACATCGGTTATTAAATAACCAACGTGATAAACCATTTTCCAGGCCTTTTATCACGTCGGTTATTAAATAACCGACGTGATAAACCCAATTTTTTTTAAACAGAATGCAGTGATCTTCTCTCCACCAGAACCAACCAGAAAATAAATCAAGAAATCGTACCACAAAAACAGAAGTACATCAAAATTAAGCATGTACATAGATAACATATAAAACTTACCCACTAGACAGCATCCACCCTCATTTATACCCCATGGACAGCCCTCCCCCACCCCGTTGGAGCCCGCACCCTCATGTATAACCCCTGGACAGCCCTCCCCCACCCCATTGGAGATCCCACCCTCATGTATACCCCTTGGACAACCCTCCCCCACCCCATTGGAGCCCCCACCACACTCCTGGACTGCCCCTCGACCCCCGGACACCCCCAAACACCCCTCGACAGCCCCCCACCCGCCTGAACAAAACCTCCTCACCCCCTCACCCCACTTGACAGCCCCCACCATACCCCTGGAAAACCCCCCCACCCCTGGACAACACTCCCACACCCCTGGACCGGCTTCCCACACCCCTGGACATCCCTGCCACCCCCCAAGACTGTCCCCACCCCACCGGACAGCCCTCCCAGACCACTGGACACCTCCAACCCCACTGAACATCCCCCCACACCCTTAGAACCCCTCCCCCACAGACCCAAATCCATACCAGAAGAACCATCAAAAGTAGACCAAAACAAGAAGTAGAGAAAAATTAAACATTCACTTATATAACATTAAAAACTTACACTGTCAACTTAAAAAAAAACTAAATCAAACCTAAACAACTACCAAATACAAAATTAAAATGAAAATATTCAAAATTACATTTTACATTACAAACAACTAAAATTAAATCAAACCTGTAAAATAATTTGACCACTCCACTTGTACGTGTTTGATGTCTTCAGCAGTATAGGGTTGAGGGTCATCAAAAAGCTACAAATGAAAAAGAAGATAGTTAACGTGTATAATGAATAAATCAAATTGAAATATGATGGCAAAGTTTAAGAGGAAATCGTACCAGGTCAAAATTCACAACTGTCCCAGTTGTTATTATTTCATACATAAATCTTAAAATATAATATCCGCATTCGATGAGGCCTTGTTGTTCATGACAATTCTGTTTTGAATGAGTGTAAATTCAATATATTATTTTTATGTAATAAATCAAAAAGTACAAATTATAAATGGAAATTTACCTTTTCCTTTACATATTTGATCTTTGCATTTCTTTTCTTTGTGTTTTTTCGAAAGTAGACCCATGCACTGTTAGAAAATAATACGAATTGGGTAAATTTAAAATTCATTATAATATATAAAACTATTGAGAAATTGAAACTTACTTTTCCAATATATTCTTAAAACTTGCCCGCACATCACCATGAACAGAGCATATCCAATAAAGAGCTTTCCCCCTTGGGCAAAAAATCCCTAACATCCAATGATTACTGATAAAAGGAAATTTAATGTTAGTGGTTTTTTATGTTAAAAGATAATTAAATCTTTGAGAGAAATGTGTTTCATACCTCTCACAAAAAGGCATCATCCAACATTGTTGGATTATATTCTTTTCAAATCTTTCAGCAATATAAACCATTCTTTGTTCCTTAGTCAATGCACATGCTTCAGGGGAAATCAATTGCGGGTCCATGAATCCATATACTTTTGTCAGTTCATTCCTCTCACAAATTTTATAAAGATACCTAATACAAAACATATATAAGTATATATTTTTAAAAAATATAACGCAGGGAAAAGGTGTTAAGACTTACATGGAAAAAATTTACACCACGTTGATGCCCAACTTATCTCCAGTAACAAGCTCCATGATATCAGATTTTGTAATCCCCACACTTATTTCACGTCCAAAAACATGAGATTCCATTGGAAACACATAAAAACCCAACAACAAATGTGAATATCTTGACAATCTGTCAAGACCACTGGAATCTGTATCTGATGTCATAGCCTGTTGTCTTTGTTGTTGTATATACAGTATTTCTTTACCTTTGAAGTATTCCTGTGAAAAACAAATTGAAAATTATAGTAGTTTTCAAATGATAAAACAACTTTAATAAAAAAATAAAATAAAAGATATAACATTCATACCTCTATGGTAATGAGTCGAAGAAGTCTGGATGGCCAAACTAAAAAATGGCTGATACTCTGTCCAACTGTCCCCACCTCATCTGTAGGTATTGGTACCCTAGCTGATCTATCTATAATATCCTGTACAGTGACCCTCTGATTCTCTACCTCTAATTGTTGATGATGAACTGTATCTCCTATACAATATACCAACCCGTATGCTACTATATGATGTTGAGAATCATCAACATACAACTCGCAATATGTAGGAAGCTGCGGCAGAAGCGTAGGATAAAAAATGGGGTCCGCAGGCTGAGGTGGGGGAGTGGGAGCTACTGGCGGAGGTGGAGGAAAAATAATGGGGTCTGCAGGGGGAGGTGGAGGAGTGGGAGCTGCAGTCTGAAATTGTCTTTGCATTTCTGCAAACATAGACTGCACTGAATCTCTAATCTTGTCTTCCATCGTCGCATTAATATTTTGAACTTCAGCCTCCAGGGATTCTATTTTTTTTATAAACCCCCTCAATGTTAGAAGTTGAAGAACGTGGAAACACTTTTCTTACCGATACACCTGCCAGATATCCTCTTACACGACCAGGATGTTCGGGCCTTCCCAATGCTGCAAATAAAATATCTTCCCTCCCAGTAGCTGTAAATGTCCCCTCTAAACTCTGATCCTCAAGAGAGTCCTGTATTAATTAATTGAACATTTCTATAATGATTGAAACTTATATGAAGAAAAAAGTTAACTTAAATAAATTAAATAGATATCTTACAATCCTCTCAGCTATGATTCTTGATTCTTCCGAAAGATATTGCCCTTTTTTTTTCCTTCCGAGCTCTCTTCCATTTTTCATGTCTATATGGAGGGGATGGAGGGGCCACCTCTCCAGAGCTTGAAGACTTAGCTCTTAGTTGTTGAAATTTTTCTGCTATCATTTTTTCTTCCAATAATGTATACCCTCCCCGAGATAAACTATGAGGGTATACATTTTTAGATTGGATCTCCTGATGAGCTTTCCTTGTTTGCTATAATTTAAGAATAAGAAATCATTAACAAAACATTAATAAAATCATTTATATAAGAAAGTTTATAAAAGTTTACATTGCCCTTACCAGAAATGACTCTTTTTTTCTACTTTCAAAAAACTGTCTCCATGTGTCTTCATCTATAAAAGGATATATACGACATGGATTGTCATGACTCCTATGAACATAAATGAAATCAGATGAGAGGGTTGATTTGAAATCCCTCCATCTCCTGGCAGCCAACGATAAGAATTTCTTCCTGACTCCTCCAGTGTCAGGAATATCAAATGGCATCTGATAAAGAAGAGGTTAAACATATTATATATACTAGAAACATTAAAAGAATGGTCAAACAATGAAAAAAGATCTTACCAAAATCGTCTCCCACAACTGAGAGATAATCTATTTATCCACACCTCTCCAATCATCAAACAGAATGCTTACTTTGGTCTTAGCCTGAGTTGCAACAAAACTCTTAAAATCTTTGGCATTCGGACCTCTAGGAATATCATCATCATCAAACTCAACTACTATCCTCTGATCCTGCGTACAGGCAAGTGATAATTTTGGTAAACGTGTGCAACCACGTTTACCAACCTTTGAACTCTTTGTCGTAATAGGAGCATGTGAATGTTCATCCCCAGAGGTATGACCAGCAATATGCTCCTCTCCAGAATCATGTGGTTGATCATCTGAATGATCTGTCATTATCCTTCAAATCAAAAAAACAAACGTCAGTTCAAAAATATACAAATTCAAATATTTTAATACTACTGTAATCAGAAAATAGAAAAGTGTACTAGGTTACATAATAGTAAACATTGGTAATATGGTAAGCATGTTAAACAATGGTAAACCTGGTAAACATTATAAACATGGTAAAGTAATTGTCAGTGAACAAATATAAAAATTCAAATATTTTAATACTACTGTAATCAGAAAATAGAAAAGTGTACTAAGTTACATAGTAGTAAACATTGGTAATATGGTAAGCATGTTAAACAATGGTAAAGATGGAAAAGATGGTCAAGATGGTTAAGATGGTAAAAATGGTAAAAATGGTAAACCTAGTAAACATTGTAATCATGGTAAAGTAATTGTCAGTGAACACAAATAAGCATTTTAAAATTCATGTAATGGTTATAAACATGATAAAGTAAACTAAACAAACTTAAAACAAACAAAAACATATACTTATTTTATTTTAAAACATGTTTTAATAAATAAAAAACTTATAATATCTAACATTTATGGAAAAAATAAATGTAAACAAGAAATAAACATATGTTACCTGTAATTTTAGGAATGTACAGATGGATTGTTTTCCCAAATTTCTTCATCATGATCATTCCTTATGGAACAAACTATGTCTTCAACATGATCGTCATTATGTTCTGTTAATATTTCCATTGAAGTAGGAATCTCACATAAATCAGCATATTCATCAAGTTCATCCTTACCAACATATTGTTTTTTCCCTTGTAAAACAACAGCCCACTGCATATCTGATTGATCTACTACATAAAAAATTTGTTTTGCATGTGTTTCCATTATAAAAGAATCAGCTGTGTCTTCCAATCTATTCAGATTAACAAGTGTCATTCCAAATTCATCATGTCTGACACTGTTGTTACCGTTAAACCATTTACAGTTAAAAACGGGAACTTTAATTTTAAAGTAATCAACCTCCCATATGTCTTCAATCACTCCATAATATGCATTTGATGCAGAAATTGGGTTTTTGTCCTTAGCACTCGAAAAATGCATTGCTTCTGCAAACACCAATACACCACTATTCTGAACTACACTTCTGTTGTCCTGAGCTTTTGTATGAAATTTATAACCATTAATGTCATAACCAGACCATGTTATCACATTTAAACATGGACCACCAACTATCCATTTTAATGTCTCTGATACATCTGATCTACCAAGCAAAGTCTTTTTAATCCATGACAAAAAAGTTTTGTTGTGCTCATTCAAAATCCACATTTATTTCTTCTTTGGGCGACATTGTTTTAACTCATTAATATGCAATGTGATATATGGTTGAGCATCAGCTATGTTATTCAAGATGTATGATTCTAACTTCTTCATCTGTTCAGCTAACAATGATTTGACTTTCAAGCCGCGAATCCCCTTTCCCTCATTATTAACTCGTTCATGGCGAGATGGAGGCAAACCTATGTGTTGCGCCACAGCCAAGTAGCTCGTACAAAACTCTACTACCTCCTCAGAAATATACTTTTCAATAATGGAGGCTTCAGGTCGATATAGATTTTTAACATACCCCTTTAATATTTTCATATACCTTTCAAAAGGATACATCCAACGAAGATATACAGGTCCACAAAGCTTTATTTCTCGAACCAGATGAATCATTAAATGCACCATTATATCAAAAAAAGTTGGAGGAAAATACATTTCCAATTGACAAAGTATAAAAATTGCATCCTTTTCCAAAATTTTCAAAGCATTCACATCAATCGCCTTGTTACAAATTGAATTGAAAAAATAACACAACTTCATTATAGTCTTTCTGACATGAATGGGCAATATTCCACGCAATGCAACTGGTAGAATTTATTGCATCATGACGTGACAATCATGTGATTTCATACCTATCAAGTTCAAGTCCTTCAATGAGACAAAATTTTTTACATTAGAAGAATAACCTTGAGGCACTTTGGTATCATGAAGACACTGACAGAAGCTAATTTTCTCCCTCTTCGATAATGTATGACAAGCCGGGGGAAGAAATGTTCATCTTCCTTTAGGAGTGGGAGATAACTCCAAACGTATTCCCATTGATAGTAAGTCTAATCTTGCATTCAACCCATCTTTAGTCTTTCCTTTAATATCTAACAATGTTCCAATCAAAGAATCACAGATATTCTTCTCCACATGCATGACATCAATATTATGTTTAACTTCATGATACCTCTAATATGGTAGCTCAAAAAAATTGACCTTTTCTTCCAAATATGTCTATCATTACCAGATTTCTGTGTCTTTCCCAATGTCATGTCAAGGTTTTTCACCCTCTCAAAATACAGATCAGGGGATAAAGGTTTTGGAGTAGTATCAAATTCTTGTGAGCCATTAAATGCCTTTTTTAGACTTCTATAAGGGTGTTCCATAGGCAAAAACTTTCGATGACCCATGTACACTGTTTTCCTCCCATGATGCAATTGACAATAGGACGTCTGTTGTTCGCAAATTGGACATGCTTTATGCCCTTTAACACTGTATCCAGACAAATTTCCATACGCTGGGAAGTCATTTATAGTGAACAGAAGCACTGCATGCAGTTGAAAATATTCCATTTTATAAGAATCATACACCCTAATACCATCAGCCCATAACAGTTTCAAATCATCAATCAACAGTGACAAGTAAACATCAATATCATTACCGGGTTGCTTTGGACCAGAGATCATTGTACTCAACATGACATATTTGCGCTTCATACAAACTTCAGGAGAGAGTTTGTAAATTACCAATAAAACAGGCCATGAACTATTTGTGCTATTGAGTGTTCGGTATGGATTCATTCCATCTGTGCACAACCCTAGTCTGAGATTTCTTATTTCATTTCCAAATATAGAATACTGCGCATCAATTTTCTTCCATTGTGGACAATCAGCTGGATGACGTATTTTTCCATCACATACCCGCTCTTCAGCATGCCATCTTAACCTTTTTGCATCATGTGAATTAGCAAATAAACGTTTGAAACGATTAATTATAGGAAGATACCAAAATACCTTTGAAGGGAGATTTGTAATCTCTACATCACCCTGTGATTTTTCTTTCACCTTATACCGTGATGTCCCACATTTTGGACACTCTGACATAAATTCATATTCCTTCCTATATATAATGCAGTCATTCAGACAAGCATGTATTTTCTTGTATCCCAATCCCATCGGGCATAATATTTTCTTGGCTTTGTAATGTGAATCTGGAAGATCGTTATCTTTTGGAAGAATGTATTTCATCAATTGTAGCAGCTCTGTAAAACTTCTGTCACTCCATCCATGCTTCGCCTTCAGGTTAATCAATCTTAACACCGCTGACAGAACCGTAAAATCTGTACAACCGAGATATAATGGTTTTTCAGCATCACCATATAGACGTGCAACTGTTGGTTTCATCTCAATTTCTTCTTCTACAATATCGCGAATCATTTCTTCAATTCCATCGGAGTTACCATCTTGCGAATCATCATCATCAGTGACATTCCGTCCAGTTTCACCATGCCAAATCCAAGGGTTGTAACTCAGATTAAAACCATGACATATCAGATGATCTTTTATCTCTCTACTTTTCAACTTCTTCATATTCAAACATTTCAGGCATGGACAGAAAAAAATGTCACTACTTGGAACATTTCGTTTTGCAAATTCCAAAAAGGCATCAACACCTTCCTCAAATTCATTACTCATTCGATGTGCCGTAATCCAACTTCGACTCATTATTACCTATAACAAATATCAACAAAAAATATATATTTTTAAGATAAGACAAATACATGTTTATATGAAAAAAATTATAATTTGAATGTAAAACAATTTAAAATATAAAACAAATCTATAGGTATTTTAAAAAATATGCTTGAATATTATTTTTAAAACAAAATATAGTTAGATGTAACAGTTTTAAATTTCATTGAATCAAAGAAAACCACGACGCCTAATGATTCTCCAAATAAAATATACATCAATAAAACATAAACAAAATGATTTTTATCTGGAATAAGTGAATATGATCAGATGATACACATTTATAATAATCTCATTCCAATATACTAATAAACATTTTAAAATATAGGAATACTTAATAGAGCATATAACACGTGTTATTGATGCTTGTTGTTCAATCATTATGATCTAAAGTACTCAACACTTTCAAGTGCCAAAATCTTGAAAGTAGTAGTAGTTTTCATAAGTACCCAACGCCAAATAGCTATACATCGTAAGTGTCATGTTAGAAATATGAATATAGACCATTTGTTTTATGTTTAATAATATTGTCATATTATCTGATCATTCTGATTATATATTAGAATTACTATATCCTTTTGATCCGATATATAATCTAGGGACATTAATATTTCTTTAGAAAAAGTAATGTTAATATCATGGTAATGTAAAAAAAAGTATATGTCGAACTATATATATGTAATACCAATAAAAAAATACATATGTGTTTGGCCTGGGTTTCACACATAAAACAACTCATCTCACAGATTAAATTTTTGAATCATCCTACATAATACTTATTTTTATAACTTAGGGAATGAAAATAATAAAAGTTTTGATTTACGATACTCATTATGGGTAAACATGATATATATAAATATAATATCTAATCTCATAAAAATATATCCATGGGGGTATAAGAGCATACACAAAGCACATGATCAAAAAGATAAGTGAAACAGTTCTATATAATCATAGATCATAAAACCTGAGTCCAAGTATAACAATTTTAGCATAACATAAGACATGATTTATATGATAGTGGGAACATGATTTAAAGAACCTTATTCACAAGATCACAACATTGGTATGTGGAATAACATAAGAGTGTGGCACAAACATAATCATATAAGTCATAACATATGTCAAGGGAAAACATAGTTTCATTCACCTCATATTGGGATATGTTAATCACCTTTCCTATAATTTATTATAATATTTCTTACGAGACACATCACATAACACATTGGACATGGTATAACCATCTGTATCCCATGTTGATCTATGATATATAATGCATTGTCGAATGCATTAGAAGGATATTATGGACCCAAATGTCACATAATGACTAACCATATATATGGGTGAATCGTGATCATCAAATCATTTATAACACTTTCGTAGATCAATTCACTAACAAAAATGAAATGGGGGTCATAATTGTTTTTACAAAACATAATAATTATTAACACATAAAAATGTGTTTGGATGGTAAGATAAGATAATATACCTAATTCAATCTAATTATCATTAAATTATTTCTACCTAGATAGAAAAGACCTTTATAAAAAATATAATTTAACTTGAGAATGAAAAGAAAGCACCCTTTACCTTTTTTATAATGAAAAATCTGAAAAGGATGATAATAATATTTAGGTATTATAATTTTTTTATGAATTATTAATAATAAAAGAAATCACCTCACTTGGTTTTGTTGAAAATCGGACATACCATCGTATTCAAGAAATCAGATACACTTTGAAAATCATTTTCTGGACAATCATATTGAAAATATGATTTTAAGAAAATAAGTACTACAAATCTTCATCCAGAAAGACACATTCCAGCTAAGTAGGAAATAATAATGTTGATGGAAGAATGGAACGTTACAGTACCACCCATTATTTTTCAGATTTTGCTGAAGCTAATCCTCAATGTTTTAAAATTAATTATTCTTTCTAAATGATTGAATAATTTGAATGGTTGTGAAGTCAAATATCTATGTTCTCATGGTCATAGTAATATTTTTATCAGATATTGATTTATTTAGATACTTAAGAGGTTGCTCGTAATGAAGTTGATGGTATTCAGATAGATCAATATAGCGATCATATTGGAGTTGTTACTGATTCGTATTTCAGAAGAAAAGATGAAGTATAAGTGGTTTAAGAAGCTTTAATGAATCTACTTTTTCATTGTACTATAGAATCGTAAAGCGTATATCAGAATGAAAATCTAGAATAAGAGTTAAAAATAGTCTTATCCAAAATACACCTGCTTGAATGTTGCGAGTTGAATATTGCGAGTTGAATGTTTCGAGTTGAATGTTGCGAGTTGAATGGACATAATAACCATTTGCAATAACAAAAAATTCCACGAGATTCAAAAACGAACAAAAAGCACATCAAGAATCGAAACAAAAACGAACGAAATAAATTCGTGGAAGGCTTACTTGAATGTCGCGAGTTGAGATGATAGATCTGAGAGGAGTGAAGAAGATAAAAAATGAAGCCAAAATGAGTTTAATGCAGGCGATCGACGAGCCGATTAGGGTTTATCGCGCGAGAGAGAGACGAGCCGGCGACTGTCAATCGAAAAATCGTAAATGACAGAACACGGGCTTTAATTTTTTTAAATGTTTTATAACGTCGGTTATTATATAACCAACGTTATAAACTATTTTTTAGCTTTCTTACGTTGGTTATCTTAAAACCGATGTAAAAAATCTCTCGCGCTTTGGTTTTTTACGTCGGTTATTTTATAACCGACGTAAAAAACGCGTAGATATCGGGGTTTTTTACGTCGGTTATTTGGAAACCGACGTAAAAAACCAAAGCCCTGGGGGGTTTTTTAAGTCGGTTTCCAAATAACCAACGTAAAAAAACCCGATATCTACGCGTTTTTTACGTCGGTTATTTGGTAACCGACGTAAAAAACCCGATATCGACGCGTTTTTTACGTCGGTTATCAAATAACCGATGTAAAAAACCAAAGCCCCGAGGGGTGTTTTACGTCGGTTATAAAATAACCTACGTAAAACACCCTGCGCTTTGGTTTTTTATGTCGGTTATTTGATAACCGACGTAAAAAACGCGTCGATATCGGGTTTTTTAAGTCGGTTACCAAATAACCGACGTAAAAAAACCCCCGCGCATTGGTTTTTTACGTCCGTTATAAGATAACCGACGTAAAAACCCAACAGGCGCGATTTGTAACACCAGTTATTAAAATAACCGACGTGAAAAATCTACTCGCCGCATTTTTACGTCGGTTATATATAACCGACGTAAAAAATGGTGACGTAAAAAACGATTTCTGCACTAGTGTATTAAAACTAGCAGTTATGAATTGTAATAACCAATTTTTGAAATTTTTTATATTTTATTTTTCAAAATGGACTTAATTTTTGGATTCGTAATATCGAAATTAGCTTAGGGTGAAATTTTGGTACTTTTCGGATAACTTTCATATTCTGATGAATAGTGAAAATTACTAAATTTTAATTAAAAACAACTTTTTTAATCGAAATACTTAATAGCGATAAATTATTAATTTGAGTGGTTTTAAAGTATATTTATAATATATTTTTACCATTTAATACAATTTTGGTCATTGAATTTCACATTTAAACCAGACATAAACAAGTGTCAATCTTTTGATAGTTATTATCTTTTAAAAACACTCTATTTGTTTTGACGACGAGAATTAATTTTTAAGTTAGTTAATGTAACTGATATGTTTTGAATTTGGTAAAATAGACATCATTTTTGAATTCATAATATCAAATATATCTTAGGCCTAATTTTTGGTATTTTTCTGGAAACTTTCATTTTTTGATGAATAGTGAAACCACTAAGTGGTAGTTAAAAAAACTAATTTTTTCATAAAACTTAATTTTACCGCTTCTGTGAGTGGAATTTCAAAAATCCGAGAGACACGGTTGATGTCAGTAAGTAAAATGTGGTTCAATGAGATGAAAATAATTTTTGATGAATAGTAACTTTTTACTTTTATTTACCACGGTTAAAAGTAAATTGGGTAATTAAGAGTAAAAATGATATTATTATTACCCTAACACATGTCCTAATTCTATTTGATAAGTGTAATTCGACCAAAAACAACCTTAGTAATAAAATATGACCATTTAGGCCCACTTGGATTAGATTAGGACATTTATTATTAATTTATTTAAAGAAGGGTTAAAATAGTTAAAATCAAAGTTTAATAACTAAAGAATTTTTAATATAGGGTTATACATAAGATAAATTTGACCATAAATATTCATTAGAAAGATAAAACGATTTCCTAAAAAATGGTATTTTATTTGTAATTTTTAGACTTAAAATAATGTAATTTATTTATGATACAATGATGATGCAATAATTATCTTATTAATTAAATATTGACATAATTGATGTTATAAATACCCAAATAAATGTAATTTGAGACTTTTTATGAATTCCACTAATTTTATAGGTTAATATGACATGTTAGTATTGAGTTAATTAACTTTGTTCGAACTAATCAGTCTGTTATAATTTTCAAAAAAATCAATTACTAAATAGTGTCAAAAGTGACATAAAATAGTTTTTAAAACAAATATTATATTATTAATTGTTTTTTTCTTCCTAAAAATCTAAGGTTAGGTCCAATGACTTAGATAAGTTTATATATATTAATAATAAACAACTTGGGGTTCGTTTGTCTTGTTATAGTAAGTTAATTAACCTTATAGTGTAAGAACACAAAAAGACACGGTAAACGTAAAATTATTTAACTTAATGTTAAATATAAATGATAAGGTTAAAATAGGAACCTAAACTTGTCTAAATTCTATTGGATGAGAGGATTTCGACCCATCCCCACCTTATCTTCGAAATAAATCAATTTGGATCTATTTAAAACCGAATTTGTCTTTATAATAAAATAATATTTTTAGTTATTCCAAAGGTGCCCCTCTCCTCCCTTATAAAAGGGAACCTCCTCCCTATCTTCCTCACACCACTTTGAGCCTTCAAGCTCGGCCAAACCCAGCAAATTTCTTCTCTACACTTCCCTAGAGACATCCTAGAGGACCTGGTATTCTTCAAAGACCAATTTTATTGCCCTAAAAGGAAGTCTCAAAGAAGCGCTTCAAAGAAGAGGTAATGTCCGTTACCAATTCTTTCATCTTTATTTCTTCTTCCACTTCTTCTTCTGTAGTTGTTTTATTATGAAGTAATAACATCAGTATCACTCATATACTGATATGTTATTATAAGTATGAAACAACCCTATTTCACCATCTATCCATCCTACGGAAAATGAAATCACCACGCGTGCGTATGTACGGAATACCGTCTCCACGCCGTGGTGTAATCTATTTTCCACCACCACCTTACTTGGATGGGTATAATGGTGTAAATAATAAATATATATGATTATTGTAAAGTGATATTTATTCTGAAACAGTATAAATACACTCTAATACAATTCCACGATCATGGGAACGATATCATTGCTCGTGCGTACGTACGGAATACCGTCTCCACGATGTGATGCGATTCGTTTTACATGATCTTCATTACATAATGATTATATAAATGAATTTAATGAATGAATATGATATATATTACACTAATACCATTCTGGAAATGAGGCATCTATAATCTAAAAGGAAGAATAAGAATTTATTCGACAAAACACGCATAAGAACAAAAAGTAATAAACACCTGAATAACAAGTAGTAATGAAATATTACTAATAAGAAGCTAAGAATATTACCATATATCATATCATAAGTCAATAACATTATTTAAATCATTATACAGTAGGTTCAAACACTTACGAAGCAAATCGGACCTAAGGTAAGGGAAATATCACAATCTCATTTTTATCCGAGATTGTTTTTACTTTGGAATTTACTGGGATGTATTTTATCATCCACATCCATGTTTCCTCAATATGTAATATTATTTCCATCCACCTAAAATTTTTTAAATCCAATTTTACCTTTCAGTGAGTTTTAGTAAAATATATGAAAGGAATCTTTTGTTGTTTTTCGTACGAGGTACTTTTTGACTTTTCCGACAAAAGTACGAAGAATGTTTTTTTTAACTTATACGACATGAATGGATTTTTAAAAAATTATTTCCAAGAATCTTCCTTTACACGTTTTCAAGTTTATTTTTAATCAACTTCTTTTAGTTTAAAATTGTATGACATGTTAAGAAAGGAAAAATATTTTTGAGGTAGAAAGGATATTTTCCTCAAGAATGGAGTTCAAGTGTTTTATCAAAATTATTTTCCATCTAAGATAATAAAGGGTTCTATTTCTATCCCTATTATTACATTGATTTGATTATATTGTGATGTAATTATTTTTATGAATTTCTTTATCTTATATGAATTGTTTTATGATGTCACACTGTTTAAGATTCCCATTTTTATTACATGGGTTATGCTATGATGTATGGTTTATGATTTTGTGGCACACATAAGAATGGTATCATTATGAGATGGGTGGGACCTATATCTCCCTCCAATTCATTGGGTAAAGATTTTATATCTCATGAGAAAGATATGGCTGGAACGGCAGGTTAAACCGGTTCAGTATAACAGGACTGAAACGAGGAGTGAACTCAGTTCAGAAATGGACTTTGTCCACTAAGATAGTCTTGGCAATGAGTCTTGACTAATAAGAAATGATTCTCTATGATTATGTGTGTATGCCACAAAGCTTCATGTTTTAAGTTATAATTATTTTGATTATATTTCACTACCATGATTTATCCCATGTTATGAAATTATGATCTATTTTGTAGGGTAAGATTTCCAAAATGTTATGTTCTTATGAATATGATGTGATTGATATTTCTTTTGTTTACCCTTAATGAGCATTTGAGCTCACCCTTTTTTATGTTTTATTTCCCCCAGGTCAGGAAGAAGGTCATTAAGTAGGATATGCCAAAAGGGACTCTAGATATGATGAAATAAATGGGAGACAATGTAGATGCTTTATGAACTAGTTGTTTATGTTTCCCAGTTTCTAAAGACACTATACCTATATGGTCCTTTCGTGGTTTTGTTATATGTTGTAATAAGTATGCTTCAATTTTGAAGTATTAACAATGTATGTAAAGTATGGGTCGTTATAGTTGGTATCAGAGGAAAGGTATAGTCAACCTTTGGAAACTAGGCTGTGAAAGTCTTAGTAAGAACCCTAAGGATAAGTCTAAGAATAGAACACAATCTTAGTGTTTTAGAGATTGCCATGAATAACCTAGGATAAGACCTTAAGTGTGAAATTTTATTCTTGATTATGTGGTTTTCCTATTATAATTAGTGTTGATCACACTATTCTTCTTGGTTTTAGTCAATAGATGGAACCCGAAGGAACCATGTTAATGCGGAATGCGATGGGCAATGCAATGATTGTCCCCCTGAGCAACCAAACATTATGGGAGTTGGAATGAAAAATCCTGTAGCCATGATCACACAAATTTCTCAAGATATGAATCATGATGGACATCCAAACGAGCAAAGGAAGGAGCAACATTCTATTGAATCCTTCATGAGGCAGCGTCCACCTTCATTCAGCGGGTCTACTGATCCATTTGTTGCTTAAAAATGGATTAGTACTACTGAAAAGATATTTTCAGTTCTTCAATGTTATGAACATGATAAAGTCATCCTAGAAGTGTATCGTTTGGAAGGAGATGCTGATCAATGGTGGAATCTTATTAAGAATACGAGGCAAAGGGATGAAATTGAGTCCATGGAATAGGACGAGTTAAAGAACTTATTTTTTAATAAGTACTTCCCTCGTATTCTCAGAACAAAGATGGAGAAGGAGTTTCTTGAACTAAAGCAAAAGGATGATGAATCTATTGGTACCTATGAAGCAAATTTTACAAGACTTGCAAGGTATGCTTCTGGGATTATTATCCAACCTGAGAGTAAGATCGATCGATTCTTTAGTGGCTTAAAACCAAGTCTTCGAAGGGCCTTAGCCATAAGGGACTTCAATAGCTATGAGGAGATTGTTCGATGTGCTCTCAAAGTTGAAATGGAGATTGGAGTAACCCATCAGTCATATGGGTTTGATAAGAAGAGGAAAATGGAATTCAAAGGAAAATCAAAAGAGCACACTGAAAAGAAGATGAGATTTCCCTTATGCTCAAAGTGTAGAAAGAAACATGGAGGGAGTTGTCTTAAAGGGACAAGTAAATGTTTCGAATGTGGAAAGGAAGGTCATCGGGCATTTGAATGCCGCAATGATGGGAAGAAGATGTCTAAGGATGCAAACAAAGGAAGGGATACACAGAATGAACCTACTACACTTCAATGTTTCAAGTGAAAGGAGATGGGGCATTATGCCAATCAATGCACAAATCCAAGGGTTGATGATGATGATTGACGTTAACAAACTCTTAAGGATAAATACAAAGGAAAGTCACATGCAATTTCTATCAGCGATGTGGAGTACGATAACGATGTGGTGAAAGGTACACTTACCATCCACTCTAAAGTAGAAAATGTTTTATTTGATTCTGGATCCACCCACTCTTTTATTTTTGAAGAATTTTCTAAGGGTATCCTCATATTACCTGAACAATTAGATGTTGAGTTAGCTGTGACAACCCCTAATGGCACAACAGTCACATCAAAAGTTTATAATTCTTCTCTGATTGAAGTTTGTGGGAAAGTTCTTCTTGCAAATCTTGTGATCCTTCCTATAGTGGAATTTGATGTGATTCTTGGCATGGATTGGATTTATTTATATGGAGCTCATATCAATTTCCAAAGAAGGGAAGTCACATTTCATATTCCAGATCAATCTATGATCATCTATCGATGCAAGGATGAACATAACCTTCCAGTGGAAATTTCATCCATCTTATGGGTCTTGATTCCACTAAATGAAGGTTATTTATCTCAAATGGTTGGAGAGAAACTCATGATTAAGAATATGCCCATTTTACGGGAGTTTGATGACGTATTTCCAGAGGAATTTTCAGGTCTTCCACCAAATCATGAAGTTGATTTTTCAATAGAACTCGTACCGGGTGCTTTGCCTATTTCAAAGACACCTTATAGAATGTCCCCAATTGAGTTGCAGTAATTGAAGAAGAAACTCCAAAAGAATCTTGATAGGGGGTTCATATGCCCTAGTGCGTCACCTTGGGGAGCACCTGTTCTATTTGTTAATAAGAAAGATGGATCAATGAGACTCTGCATTGATTATCGAGAACTTGACAAGATCACTCTCAAGAACAAATATCCTCTCCCGCGCATTGATGACTTATTTGACCAACTACGAGGAGCTCAATACTTTTCCAAGATTGATCTTCATTCAGGGTATCATCAATTAAGGGTCAAAAGGGAGGATATACCAAAGATGACATTCTGTACAAGGTATGGACACTATGAATTTATAGTGATTCCCTTTGGTCTTACTAATGCCCCTGCTATATTCATGGATCTGATGAATAGAGTCTTTAGAGACTATCTTGATTAGTTTGTGGTAGTCTTTATAGACGATATTCTTGTATATTCAAAGAGCAAGGAAGAACATGAAGATCACTTGAGAATTATATTGAAGACCCTGATAAAGGAGAAGCATTATTCCAAATTTACCAAGTGTGAATTTTGGCTTCAAAAAGTTTCATTTTTGGGTCACATAATCTCAAAAGAGGGGATATCTGTGGATCCAGCAAAAACAGAAGTTATCGAAAGACGGTCGAGACCAACAACAGTAACTGAGATCCGAAGTTTTCTTGGTTTGGCTGGATATTATCGACGTTTTGTGAAAGATTTTTCACGATTATCTAATCCACTCAACAGGTTGACTCGGAAAGGAGTTAAGTTTGTTTGGATGGAGGAATGTGAAGATAATTTCAAGGAGTTGAAAAGAAGGTTATCCAGTGCACCTGTGCTCACATTTCCTTATAGTGGAGAAAGGTTTGTGATCTAGAGTGATTCATCCAAGAAGGGATTAGGGTGTGTTCTCATGCAAAATGATATGGTGATAGCTTATGCCTCACGACAATTGAAAATCCATGAGAAAAATTACCCAACTCATGATTTGGAGTTAGCTGCGGTAATCTTTGCATTAAAGATTTGGAGGCATTATCTTTATGGAGAAAGGTGTGACATTTATACTGATCATAAAATTTTAATGTATATTTTCACAAAAAAGGAGCTGAATATGTGCCAAAGAAGATGGTTGGAGCTGATTAAGGATTACGATTGCTCAATTCATTACCACCCTGGGAAACCAAACAAGGTGGCAGATGCATTAAGTCGAAAAGACCATGCTGGTTTATCCATGATGAGGATCACAAAAGATCCAATATTTATGGATTTACAAAGGATTGATGTTGGAATTATAATGGAAGGGGGGAAATTGTATCTTTCTCAAATGAATGTTAAAACATCTATTCATGTGAAGATTAAAGAGGCACAGAAAGAAGATGTCGAGTTACAAAAGAAGGTGAGAAATATTCCTGAATTCAACCTTGATTGTGATGGGATAATAAAGTTCAGGAATCAGGTTTGTGTTCCTCCCATCCTAGAATTAAAGAAGGAGCTGTGGATGAGGCTCATAGTTCTTCATTATCTATTCATCCGGGAAGAACGAAGATGTATAGGGATCTGAAAGAGTACTTCTAGTGGGATGGTATGAAAAGAGATGTTGCTGAATATGTCTCTCGATGCTTGGTTTGTCAGCAAGTTAAAGCTGAGAGACAAAATTCTAAGGGGATGTTACAACCATTACCAATACCCGAATGGAAATGTGAAAACATCACAATGGAATTTGTCACAGGACTTACTAAAACATCCAAAGGCAATAATGCTATCTGGGTCATATTTGATCGTCTTACAAAGTCTGCACACTTCATTGCTATTAGAGAGGATTTCTCTCTGGATCAGCTTGCCAGGATATATGTAAAGGAAGTGGTAATATGGCATGGAGTACCACTTTTTATTATATCTGATTGGGATCCGAGGTTTACCTCAAAGTTCTGGCGAAGTCTCCAGCATACTATGGATACAAAGTTGAGTTTCAGCACTGTTTATCATCCTCAGACAGACGGTCAGTCTGAGAGAACAATTCAAACTCTAGAATATATTTTGAGAGCTTGCTCTATGGATTTCAAAGGTGGTTGGGATCAAAAACTACCTTTGGTGGAATTTTCTTATAATAATAGCTTTCACTCCAGTATTCAGATGGCTCCTTATGAAGCTCTCTATGGAAAGAAATGCAGGACTCCAACTTACTGGGATGAAGTTGGGGAAAGAAAGCTATTAGGACCTGATCTTGTTGATGAGATGGAAGAAAAGGTCAGATCTATTCAACAACACATAAGAGTAGCTCAGAGTAGACAAAAAAGTTATGCTGACAACCGAAGAAAAGACTTAGAGTTTGAAGTGGGTGATAAAGTGTTCTTACGAATATCTCCCTGGAAGAGGGTCATGAGATTTGGAAAGAAGGGAAAGTTGAGCCCTAGGTATATCGGTCCTTTCGAAATTCTGGATCGTGTTGGGAAGGTAGCTTACCGATTGGCGCTTCCACCGAATCTCTCTCAAGTTCACGATGTGTTCCATGTATCTCTCCTGAGAAAGTATGTACCTGATCCTTCACAATGTACTCAGCTTAAAAGTTGTACTGCTAGAGAAAGATCTTTCTTATGAAGAACAGCCGATAGAGATTCTCGATCGTAGTGAAAAAGTCTTATGGAACAAGACCACTCGCTTGGTGAAAGTTTTATGGATGAACCACCAATTACAAGAAGCTACATGGGAGCTTGAGGATATGATGAGGGAGAGGTATCCTCATCTGTTTGTTACAAAGTGACAAATTTTGAGGGCGAAATTCATTTTAAGGGGGGTAGAATGTAACACCCGAGACTTTTATGAGAAATATTTTGTTTTTATGTTATATAAATCATCAAAGGAATCTTTCACTACACACAACACTTTCTTGGCTTGCTTTATACGCAATCGCGACCTTCCTCGATAGCTTGTGTCGTACGCAATACCGAGTTTCACTAAACAACGATATGCTATTAAAATATTATTAAAACTAGCCGTTATGAATAGAAATAACCACTTTTTGAAATTTTGTACATTTTATTTTTCAAAATGGACTTCATTTTTGGATTCGGAATATCGAAATTAGCTTAGGGTGAAATTTTGGTACTTTTCGGATAACTTTCATATTCTGATGAATAGTGAAAATTACTAAATTTTAATTAAAAACAAATTTTTTAATCGAAATAATTAATAGTGATAAATTATTAATTTGAGTGGTTTTAAAGTATATTTATAATATATTTTTACCATTTAATACAATTTTGTTCATTGAATTTCACATTTAAACCAGACATAAACAAATGTTAATCTTTTGATAGTTAATATCTTTTAAAAACACTCTATTTGTTTTGGCGACGAGAATTAATTTTTAAATTAGTTAATGTAACTGATATGTTTTGAATTTGTTAAAATAGATATCATTTTTTAATTCATAATATCAAATATATCTTAGGCCTAATTTTTGTAATTTTTCTGGGAACTTTCATTTTTTGATGAATAGTGAAACCACTAAGTGGTAGTTAAAAAAACTGATTTTTTCATAAAACTTAATTTTACTGCTTCTGTGAGTGAAATTTCAAAAATCTGAGAGACACGGTTGATTTCAGTAAGTAAAATGTGGTTCAATGAGATGAAAATAATTTTTGGTGAATAGTTACTTTTTACTTTTATATACCTCGGTTAAAAGTAAATAGGGTAATTAAGGGTAAAAATGATATTATTATTACCCTAACACATGTCCTAATTCAATTGGATAAGTTTAATTCGACCAAAAACAACCTTAAGAAAAAAATATGACCATTTATCCCCACTTGGATTATATTAGGACATTTATTATTAATTTATTTAAAGAAGGGTTAAAATAGTTAAAATCAAAGTTTAATAACTAAAGAATTTTAAATACATGGTTATACATAAAATAAATTAGACTATAAATATTCATTAGAAATATAAAACGATTTCCTACATAATGGTATTTTATTTGTAATTTTTAGACTTAAAATAATGTAATTTATTTATGATACAATGATGATGCAATAATTATCTTATTAATGAAATATTGACATAATTGATGTTATAAATACCCAAATAAATGTAATTTGAGACTTTTTATGAATTCCACTAATTTTATAGGTTAATATGACATGTTAGTATTGAGTTAATTAACTTTGTTCGAACTAATCAGTCTGTTATAATTTTCAAAAAAATCAATTACTAAATAGTGTCAAAAGTGACATAAAATAGTTTTTAAAACAAATATTATATTATTAATTGTTAGTTTATTCCTAAAAATCTAAGGTTCGGTCAAATGAATTATATAAGGTTATATATATTAATAATAAACAACTTCGGGTTCGTTTGTCTTGTTATAGTAAGTTAATTAACCTTATAGTGTAAGAACACAAAAAGACACGGTAAAAGTAAAATTATTTAACTTAATGTTAAATCTAAATGATAAGGTTAAAATAGGAACCTAAACTTGTCTAAATTCTATTGGATGAGAGGATTTAGACCCATCCCCACCTTAGCTTCGAAATAAATTAATTTTGAGCTATTTAAAACCGAATTTGGCTTTATAATAAAATAATATTTTTAGTTATTCCAAAGGTACCCCTCTCCTCCCTTATAAAAGGGAACCTCCTCCCTCTCTTCCTCACACCCCTTTGAGCCTTCAAGCTCGGCCAACCCCTGCAAATTTCTTCTCTCCACTTCCCTAGAGACATCCTAGAGGTCCTGGTCTTCTTCAAAGACCAATTTTAGTGCCCTAAAAGGATGTCTCAAAGAAGTGCTTGAAAGAAGAGGTAATGTCCATTACCGATTCTTTCATCTTTATTTCTTCTTCCACTTCTTATTCTGTAGTTGTTTCATTATGAAGTAATAACATCAGTATCACTCATATACTGATATGTTATTATAAGAATGAAACAACCCTATTTCACCATCTATCCATCCTACGGAAAATGAAATCCTCGCGCGTGCGTACGTACGGAATACCGTCTCCACATCGTGGTGTAATCTATTTTCCACCACCACCTTACTTGGATGGGTATAATGGTGTAAATAATAACTATATATTATTATTGTAAAGTTATATTTATTCTGAAATAGTATACATACACTCCAATACAATTCCACGATCAGGGGAACAATATCATTACTCATGCGTACGTACGGAATACCGTCTCCACGATGTGATGCGATTCGTTCTACATGATCTTCATTACATAATGATTATATAAATGAATTGAATGAATTAATATGATATATATTACACTAATACCATTCTGGAAATGAGGTGTCTATAACCTAAAGAGAAGAATAAGAATTTATTCGATAAAACACGCATAAGAACAAAAAGTAATAAACACCTGAATAACAAGTAGTAATGAAATATTACTAATAAGAAGCTAAGAATATGAACATATATGATATAATAAGTCAATAACATTATTTAAATCATTATACAGGAGGTTCAGATACTTACGAAGCAAATCGGACCTAAGGTAAGGGAAATATCACAATCTCATTTTTATCCGAGATTGTTTTTACTTTGGAATTTACTGGGATGTATTTTATCATCCACATCCATGTTTCCTCAATATGTAATATTATTTCCATCCACCTAAAATTGTTTAAATCCAATTTTACCTTTCGGTGAGTTTTAGTAAAATATATGAAAGGAATCTTTTGTCGTTTTTCATACGAGGTACTTTTTGACTTTTCTGACAAAAGTACGAAGAATGTTTTTTTAACTTATACGGCAGGAATGGATTTTTAAAACATTATTTCCAAGAAGCTTCGTTTACAAGTTTTCAAGTTTATTTTTAATCAACTTATTTTAGTTTAAAATTGTATGACATGTTAAGAAATGAAAAAAAAATTTGAGGTAGAAAGGATATTTTCCTCAAGAATGGAGTTCAAGTGTTTTATCAAAATTATTTTCAATCTAAGATAATAAAGGGTTCTGTTTCTATCCCTATTATTACATTGATTTGATTATGTTTTGATGGAATTATTTTTATGAATTCCTTTATCTTATATGAATTGTTTTATGATGTCACGGTGTTTAAGATTCCCATTTTTATTACATGGGTTATGCTATGATGTATGGTTTATGATTTTATGGCACACATAAGAATGGTATCATTATGAGATGAGTGGGACCTATATCTCCCTCCAATGAATTGGGTAAAGATTTTATATCTCATGAGATAGACATGGCTGAAACGGTAGGTTAAACCGGTTCAGTAAAACAGGACTGAAATGAGGAGTGAACTCGGTTCAGAAATGGACTTTGTCCACTTAGATAGTCTTGGAAATGAGTCTTGACTAATAAGAAATTATTCTCTATGATTTTGTGTGTATGACACAAAGCTTCATGTTTTAAGTTATCATTATTGGGATTATATTTCACTACCATGATTTATCCCATGTTATGAAATTATGATCTCTTTTGCAGGGTAAGATTTCTAAAATGTTATGTTCTTATGAATATGATGTGATTGATATTTCTTTTGTTTACCCTTAATGAGCATTTGAGCTCACCCTTTTGTATGTTTTCTTTCCCCCAGGTCAGGAAGAAGGTTATTAAGTAGGATATGCCAAAAGGGACTCTAGATATGATGAAATAAATGGGAGACAGTGTAGATGCTTTATGAACCGGTTGTTTATGTTTCCCAGTTTCTAAAGACACTATACCTATACGGTCCTTTCATGGTTTTGTTATATATTGTTATAAGTATGCTTCAATTTTGAAGTATTAACAATGTATGTAAATTATGGGTCGTTATAGCTTCATTAGTGCTTTTTGGTTCTAATTGGGAAAGGAATGCTAGATGTTCTACTTCATTTCCTAAGGAATTTCTAGTCCTTACAGGTTGATTGACATCACCAATGATACTATCACTAGGATGATTCTTAAGAAATGACTGGTTTGGGTTTTGTAAAACTTGTTCATCAACATTGGGTAGGAAATATTCTGGGGTAAATGTTTCAGAAGTATCTTCTTGAACATTTTCCTTGTCAAAAAGATTTTCCATCAAAGGTTGATAATCAATTTTTGAAAACACATCCGAAGATGTAGGTTGGGGTTGTTTGAAAACAAAGAGATCAGTTTCATCAAATTTTATATGTACTATTTCTTCAACAGTGCAAGTGTTTTTGTTGAAAACTCTATAAGCCTTAGAAGTTGTGGAGTAGACTAAGAAAATTCTTTCATCAGATTTTGGTGCAAATTTGTGTAGGTTATCTTTAGTATTCAGAATGAATACATTGCAACCAAAAACCTTAAAGTAGGAAAGTTTAGGTTTTCTACCATTCCATAACTCATAAGAAGTTTTATTAAGAAAAGGTATAATCAAAACTCGATTTATAGTATAACAAGCAGTACATATAGCTTCAGCCCAAAAATGTTTAGCTATAGAATATTCACTCAAGATGGTTCTAGTTATCTCTTGAAGAATTATATTTCTTCTTTAAACTACACCATTTTGTTGAGGAGTTCTAGGTGCTGAAAAGTTGTGAGTAATACCTTTTATACTACAAAAAGTTTCAAAATCTGAATTTTGAAATTCTCCTCCATGATCAATATGAATAGTTTTCAATGGAAGGTTTTTCTCATTTTTAACTTGGGATCTAAAACTTTTGAAATAAGAAAATGATTCAGAATTCTTTGCTAGAAAATAAACCCATGTAAATCCAGTGTAATCATCAACTAGAAAAAACACATAGTACTTGCCGCCAATGCTTCCAGTTTGTGTTGGACCAAAAAGATCTATGTGCCCCAACTATAATGCATCAGTTGTTGAGACTTCACCGATTGATTTAAAACTATATTTATGTTTCTTACCATATTGACAAGGATCACAAACTTTAGAAGAATCAAATCTAATCTCCGGTAGATCCTTAACTAGTTTTTTCTTAGAGAGTTTACATAAGTTCCTAAGGTTACAGTATCCTAACCTTCTATGCCATAACCAAGAACGATCTTCCATTGAACTAAGGGAAGGTAAGTCTTGGCTCCTAAGGTCTTCTAAGTTTAATGTATAAACATTATCTTGCCTATGGGCAGAGAAAATAATATCTTCCTTGGAATTGTGAACTAAGCATTTATCATTCCTAAAATTCAAAAGTTATCCTTCATCACATAATTGACTTATGCTAATGAGGTTATGCTTAAGACCCTTAACAAACAAAATATTTGAAATCAATGTTTTTCCAAGAAGAACTATGTTACCTATACCAATAATTTCTCACTGAGCATTATCTATGAAATTTACTTTTCCTACTTTCATCTTGATAATCTTTTCAAAATAGTTTTTGTTACCAGTCATATGCCGGGAACATCCACTATCCATGTACCATGTATTGCTGTAACACCCCAAGATTTCATAATGTGTTATTTCTTCAAAATAATTTAATAACTTTCACTACACGCAACACCGAGTTCAAGGGCACCATGACTTACTAAACAAGCCGTTCAAAAGAGGTTATGAATATTATTAACTAAATTTTAAACTTTATATAATACTTATAATTTTTGAATCCATATTATGAGTTTCTTAGACATAATGTAAGAACAAATTCATTTTCAGTATTGCATTTTTACAAACTTTTAATAGTGAACCCTTTTTAAATCCAATATTTTAAACTTTTATATATTTAATTTGACTAAATAAATTTACTTTTTAGAATGGGGACATCAAAAATTTACAATGAAACATCCCAAACTTCCACGGTACGTTTCCCTTTGAATAATGCAATGACGTCCATTGTACGCAACTTTGAGATTCTAACACACCACAACCAATCAAACTAGCCGTTATGAATAGTAATACCTACTTTTTGAAATTTTATAAATTTTATCTTTCTAAATGGACTTCATCTTTGGATTCATGATATCTAAATTAGCTTAGGGTGAAATTTTGGTACTTTTCGGATAACTTTCATATTTTGATGAATAGTGAAAATTACTAAATTTTAATTAATTTTTTTAATCGAAATAATTAATAGTGATAAATTATCAATTTGAGTGGTTTTAAAGAATATTTAGAATATATTTTTACAATTTAATACAATGTTGATCATTGGATGTAATTTCTCATTTAAACCAAACATAAACAAGTGTGAATCTTTGGATAGTTATTATCTCTTAAAAACACACTATTTGTTTTGACGGTGAGAATTAATTTTTAAATTAATTAATGAAACTAATATGTTCTGAATTTGATAAAATAGAAATCATTTTTGAACTCATAATATCAAATATAGCTTAGGCCAAATTTTTGGTATTTTTCTGGAAACTTTCATTTTTTGATGAATAGTAAAACCACTAAGTGGTAGTTAAAAAACTGAATTTTTCATAAAACTTAATTTTACCGCTTCTGTGAGTGGAATTTTGAAAATCTGAGAGACACGGTTAATATCAAGGAGTAAAATGTGGTTCAATGAGTTGAAAATAATTTTTGGTGAATAGTAACTTTTAACTTTTATTTACCACAATTAAAAGTAAATAGGGTAATAAAGGGTAAAAATGATATTAATATTATCCTAACACATGTACTAATTCTATTGGACAAGTGTATCTCGACCAAAAACAACATTTGGAGTAAAATATTATCATTTAGGTCCACTTGTATTAGATTAGGACATTTATTATTATTTAATTCAAAGAAGAGTTAAAAGAGTTAAAATAAAAGTTTATTTACTAAAACATTTTTAATATAGGGTTATACATAAGATAAATTCGATTTTAAATATTCATTAGAAAGATAAAAATATTTCCTACATAATGGTATTTTATTTATAATTTTTAGACATTAAATAATTTAATTTATTTATGACACAATGGTGATGGAGTAATTACCTAATTAAAGAAAAATTAGAATAATTGATATTATAAATACCCAAATAAATGTAATTTGTGACTTTTTATAAATACAAATAATTTTATAGGTTACTATTACATGTTAGGATTGATTTAATTAACTTTGGTTTGAAGTAATAATTCTATTATGATTTTTACAAAAATCAATTATTGAATAGTGTCAAAATTGACATAAAAGAGTTTTTAAAACAAATATTATATTATTAATTGATATTAAATTTCTAAAAATCTAAGGTTCAGCCAAGAGACTTATATCATGATAGGTGTATCATTAATGGACTACTTGGGGGTCTCTTGAATGTATATAGTAATTTTATTAACTATATAATATAAAAATACAAAGAGACATTGTAAAAGTGAGACTAATTAACTAAGAGTTACTACTTAAATATAAGGCTACTATAATAATCCAAACCTGTATAAATGCTATTGTTTGAGTGGTTTTCGGCCCATACCCACCTTAAACTTTAAATAATCCACTTTGGATCCATTAGAAACCGATAATGAATTTATTATAAAATAATATTTCTAGCTTTTCCAAAGGTGCCCCTCACCCCTCTTATAAAAGGGCACTCCCCCTTCTCATTAATTCACACCTTCAAAGCATTTTGGTTCGGCCAAACCCTGCCCAAATACTCTCTAAACTTCCCTCACTACAACCTAGAGACCTTAGTTTGATCAGAAATCCAACCTAATGATCCCTTTTGATCAAATCAAAAGGAAGAACCCGAAGAATAGGTAATGTTTTCACCACCCTTTTTCAAATTCATTTCTTATTAAAATTCTTCTTTCTTTGTTATTATCATTCTAAAATAATGAATCTAGTATATACTATATACTGTAATATTATTATAAATATGGTACAACCATATTCATTATTCTATCCATCCTTTGAATGACATGTCACCATACGTCTGTACGTACGGCTTACCGTCTCCACGTCGTGGTGTAATTGTTATTCAATATATTATTATTTTTATGGGTATAATAATGATGTGTAATTCATGTTAATAATAAATATAACATGATAATGATTATGTATATAAGATATAACATCCAATTAAATATTATTTTAATATCAAAATAATGATATTGTCGCTCAGGCGTACGGACGGACTACCGTCTCCACGAACGCGATGAGATTCATTCTCCATCGTATCCATTAAAGTATAATTATCATTTGATGATTTAAAAATAATGTTTAAGGACTTAATATAATTCTGGATATGAATAAGATACAACCTATCCATGAAAAACATGGCTTATGTAACAAAACATATAAAAGAAAACGAATAAGTTAACACCCGAAATGATGATAATACTAAGATATTATTAACAAAGAAATGTTAAAAGATCATATATGATAACATAATAATGTATATGATTCTTGTATAATTTAATAACAATTATTTCACCATTATACAGGAGGTTAACCTACCCCCAACCAAGGAAAAGTACAAGGTAATGGTTATTTCACAATCTCTTCATTATCCGAGGTTGTTTATACGTAATTATCTACTGGGACCTCTTTATCATCCACATCCATGTTTCTTGAAATTGTATTTCAAAACATTCTTACTATTTGACAGAATATGGGTTAAAGTCATTTATACCCTTGTTTTAATTTTTATAAGATGTTTATAAAGGAATCTTTCCATCATTTTCCAAACAAGGTCCTTTTTAACCTTTTCGAAGAATTAAGGTAAGAATGTCTTTTTTTAACTTATACGACGGGTGAGGCTATTTTCCACCGTTATAAAATTTTTGAAGATTCCCTTACAATATTATAAAGAAATTTTCAAAGTAAATGTTTTATTTTATAATTATGTGACTTTTAAATGATTTCAAAATGAATATTTTAAGATTTTCTAAAAGATACTATTTATCAAAATCAGAATTTTAAATGTTTTAAATATTTATCTTTCTAAATCTTTTTAATTAAAGTCCATGTTTTCAAAATGATTTTAAGGATTTATTTATATGGACATGAATTTTTTTAAAAGATATTTATTTTCAAAAGTTTCGAAGTGGTATGGGACACTTTGATTCAAAAATCTCTTTTAAAGTAGTTCCTTAATAAATGTGTGACTTTTAAATGATTTCAAAAAAAGAGACATTTCTATCAAATAGTTTTGATTTCATCTATGTCAACATCCTTTGATGGATTTTTAGTTTATTTGAAGTTGATTTATTATGATACAAAACTTACATATTGTTTTGAAGTTTTTGTGATGTGTTTGACTGTGGATGTGTTATTCTTATACCATTCGTGGTTTATGGATGAAGTATTTACATTTCGTATGCTAGTTTTAATACGAATGTTTATGTTATGTTTGAACCTTTTCATATGGGAATGCATTGGACTTAATATGTGACGGGTGGAGCCCGCTATAGCTCCTCGATGCATCAGTAGGTCTCATGAGACAAACTAGTGTCTTGGCACAAGTCCTTGAAAAAATCTTAATTGTAGTCTTGGCACGAGGCCTTGGATATGTGGTTATGATAGTCTGCAATTATGCATTCCATCATTATGAAAGGGGTTATTGATATTACATGTGATTATTCGATTAGTAGAATATCTATGTGAATAAGTAAATGGAATTATTTCATTTTATTTTTGCCATACTATGTTGAAGTTCAAGTTTAAAAGGATTTTGTTTTAGTTATACATTGAATTAAATATTTATTCTTATTTATGAAAGTTTCCGCTATATTGTTATCCTTACTGGGCATTTGAGCTCACCCCTTTTTCTATGTTTTATTTTTCCCAGGATCTGAAGAAGTATTTTATGAATGACCTGCATGGATAGTATGAGTGGATATGAAGACAATATATTGTTGTAGTTTTTCACTTATTGATGTAATGTAAACTTGATGAATATATCTAGTGTTTCCAGGGCTACTAAACTAATCGGTCTTTCGAGACTTGATCTTTTGTTATCTTGCCAATGTTATGTAATAATGCACTGACTCTGGGTAACTGGAGTCGGGGCGTTACAGTTGGTATCAGAGGAAGTTTAGTACAAACCTTGGAAGCTAGATTTTGATAATCTCTGATTAGATCACGTAGGCCTAAGATGAACTTTGAGGATTAGTATATAAGAACTTCCTAGAATTTTGGTATTGTAGAGATTTTGTGAGTTTTCCGAGCAATACATCCCTATCTGGATATGAGCAGGTTGAGGCAGGTCTAGCACAGATGTACCTAGGGGTAAAACCCAAAAACACCGCTTTGAGCTAGACTCGAACGGGAACTGGTGCATGACAACGGGCCTTGCTGCACTCTTGGTTACGACACTCCTAGGGGATATGCTTAGGGTAATTCTCATTTTCTTTACAAACCATTATGAAGGGTTTATGAGTATATAATTCCTCAAAGGATACATTTTTATGATTATGGATTATATCTATAAACTATTTAATTTATGTTATGTGTATTACAAGTTTGGGATTAGGTATTGTTATTCATAAACTAATCTAGTGTATGCAATTGTTTAGAAATGGCACCCAGTAGAAGGAATGAGAACTCCAGTAATGCACATGATCCAAAGAGAAAGAAGGATCATATCTTTCATGGTCTTAAGCCAAAATTTATAATAGAAATAGTCTCCTATGTATTATCATCATATGAAGAAATAATATCATGTGTTGGTAAGATAAGTAAAGAGTTTACTGAGTCCTATGGCTTTGATGGGAAGCAAGAGAAGAAAAGGATGGAAGAGGGAAAGATGGATAAAGGGAAGAGGGAAAAGAAGAATTTTCCCATATGTGATAACTATGGGAAGAAACACCCTGGAACTTGCCTGAAAGGAATGGGAGTTTGTTATAAGTGTGGAGGAAAAGGGCATAAAGTACGTGACTGCAAGGGTAAGAAAATGGTTTCAAATGTATAATGATTCATTTGCAAGGAGTTTGGACACTACGCGAACCTATGTCCCAATCATCAGACTATGCTGCAAATGGTGCTATTGGATAATAATCAAGTTATGATACTACCACAGATGAAGAGGAATTATTAGAGTTCTTATGTTGATTATGTCATTTGAGTGTTGTATCAACAATGTACTTGTTATAATAATTATGGAGTATATAAGGATTGTACTACAGTACTTTTTCATTAAGGACTTGAGATTGTGTGGAACAAAGAAAAGTGACTCAATAGCAGGTTAAATTTTTGGAAAATATATGGTTGAGAGAAAGATAAACCATAATATGGTTCTGATACCGAGGTAGTGATTTTTGAATAATACATGATTGATTTGGATAAATTATATTGCATATTCTTGACTACCTTGAAACTAATTAATGATTTGTATATTCTATCATTGTTTGGGTTTACAAAATTTTTGGATTGAAGGAGTATATCTATTATTATTTAAGGAATAAGGGATCATGAATGTAATCAATAAGGTTTTATGGTAATTCAGGATGTTGCAGTGTTTTAAAAGAATACATGATGAAGGTGTTCACATGTTATTACGCGGTAAAAAGGATCTTCCTTGTGTTTACCTTCCGTATAAATTTTGGACTAAAGTATTTTGGATAGTTCTAGTTTGGATTATTTTGGATTTCCATAAAAAAGACAACCCGGAGGTCGGGCGGCAACCCGTCGCGTCCGGCAAGGCCGCGAGACTTGAACCCACAACCAAAGGGCGACAAGGGTGTATCATCTACCACTGACCCACGTGATGTCCTGGATTGAATAATGTCATTTTTAATGGTTCATCTAGATGATTTATAAATTCATTTTCTTTAACCCTATACGAATAGGATAAATAGAATATTATTTTTAAGTTCTATTATCTTTTAGAGTGAAAGATGAGTTTGTAGTAGAACTTAGTTAAAAGATGAGACTCTACTTTTCAAGTATATATTTTTCTTCTTCTCTTATTCAATGAAGAAATCAATTCTTATACTTTAGTGAAGGGATCTTAAAACCCAAAAAAATGTGTTATCCGAATACCATATGTTTTTCTAAACCGATGGTATTTTAAATCATTATAGATTGATGAATTTAAGGCCCTCAATTTTACACTTGTTTGTGTTTGATGACCTCAATCACTACCTATAAATATTTACATTTTTCCTCCAATTATATGTCTCTAATAGACACCAATGTTCTCCGAATAGAGATCATAATTTGGTGGTGACCCTTTCATTTCTCTTTTCCTCTTATTAAGACTAAATTTTATTAAACCAATTTCTGATGTAGGTTTTCCCACAAAGATATTTTCTATATTCAACCTTTTATTTTCTAAGAACAATTCCAAATTGTGAGGATGAAATTTATTGAAGGAGGGGAGAATGTAACACCCCAATATTTCATAATGTGTTATTTCCTCAAAATAATTCAATAACTTGCACTACACGCAACACCGAGTTCAAGCACACCATGACTTAATAAACAAGCCGTTCAAAAGAGGTTATGAATAGTATTAACTAAATTTTAAACTTTATATAATCCTTATAATTTTAGAATCCGTATTATGAGTTTCTTAGATATAATGTAAGAACAAATACATTTTCAGCATTTCACTTTTACAAACTTTTAATAGTGAACCCTTTTTAAGTCCAATATGTTAAACTTTTATATATTTAATTTAACTAAATAAATTTAATTTTTAGAATGGGGACATCAAAAATTTACAATGAAACATCCCAAGCTTCTATGGTACGTTTCCTTTTAAAAAATGCAATGGCGTGTATTGTACGCAACTTTGAGATTCTAACACACCACAACCAATCAAACTAGCAGTTATGAATAATAATACCTAATTTTTGAAATTTTTTAAATTTTATATTTCAAAATGGAATTAATTTTTGGATTCATGATATCAAAATTATCTTAGGGTGAAATTTTGGTAATTTTCGGATAACTTTCATATTTTGATGAATAGTGAAAATTACTAAATTTTAATTAAAAAAAACTTTTTTGATCGAAATAATTAATAGTGATAAATTATTAATTTGAGTGGTTTTAAAGTATATTTAGAATATATTTTTACCATTTAATACAATGTTGGTCATTGGATGTAATTTCACATTTAAACCAGACATAAACAAGTGTCAATCTTTGGATAGTTATTATCTCTTAAAAACACGCTATTTGTTTTGACGACGGGAATTAATTTTTAAATTAATTAATGCAACTGATATGTTCTGAATTTGGTAAAATATACTTCATTTTTGAATTCATAATATCAAATATATCTTAGGCCTAATTTTTGGTATTTTTCTGGAAACTTTCATTTTTTGATGAATAGTGAAACCACTAAGTGGTAGTTAAAAAACTGATTTTTTCATAAAACTTATTTTTACCACTTCTGTGAGTGGAATTTCGAAAATCCGAGAGAAACAGTTAATATAAATGAGTAAAATTTGATTCAATGAGATGAAAATAATTTTTGGTGAATAATAACTTTTAACTTTTATTTACCACGGTTAAAAGTAAATAGGGTAATTAAGGGTAAAAATGATATTAATATTTCCCTAACACATGTAATAATTCTATTGTACAAGTTTATCTCGACCAAAAACAACCTTAGGAGTAAAATATTATCATTTAGGTCAACTTGTATTAGATTAGGACATTTATTAGTATTTAATTCAAAGAAGAGTTAAAAGAGTTAAAATAAAGGTTTATTTACTAAAACATTTTTAATATAGGGTTATACATAAGATAAATTTGATTGTAAATATTAATTAGAAATATAAAAATATTTCCTACATAATGGTTTTTTATTTATAATTTTTATACATTAAATAATTTAATTTATTTATGAAATAATGGTGATATAGTAATTACCTAATTAATGAAAAATTAGAATAATTGATATTATAAATACCCAAATAAATGTAATTTGAGACCTTTTATAAATAAAAATAATTTTCTAGGTTAATATGACATGTTAGTATTGATTTAACTATCTTTTTTTGAAGTAATAATTCTGTTATGATTTTTACAAAAATCAATTATTGAATAGTGTCAAAATTGACATAAAAGAGTTTTTAAAAAACATATTATATTATTAATTGATATTAAATTCCTAAAAATCTACGGTTCGACCAATAGACTTATATCATGATATGAGTATAATTAATGGACCACTTGGGGGTCTATTGGATTTATATATTATGTTTATTAACCATATAATATAAAAATAAAAAGAGACATTGTAAAAGTGAAACTAATTAACTAAGAGTTAATACTTAAAGATAAGGTTAATATAATAACCCAAACCTGTCTAAATTATATTTTTTGAGTGGTTTTCGACCCATACCCACCTTAAAATTTAAATAATCCACTTTTTATCCATTAGAAACCGAATATGAATTTATTATAAAATAATATTTCTAGCTTTTCCAAAGGTTCCCCTCACCCCTCTTATAAAAGGGCACCCCCCTTCTCATTAATTAACACCTTCAAAGCCTTTTGGTTTAGACAACCCCTGACCAAATACTCTCTCAACTTCACTCACTACAACCTAGAGGCCTTATTTTTATCAAAAAGCCAACCTAAGGATCCCTTTTGATCAAATCAAAAGGAAGAACCCGAAGAAGAGGTAATGTTTTCACCACCCTTTTTCAAATTCATTTCTTCTTCAACTTCTTCTTTATTTGTTATTATCATTCTAAAATAATTAATCTAGTATATCCTATATACTGTAATATTATTATAAATATGGTACAACCATATTCAGTATTCTATCCATCCTTTTAATGACATGTCACCATACGTGCGTACGTACGGCTCACCATCTCCACGCCGTGGTGTAATTGTTATTCAATATATTATTATTTGGATGGGTATAATAATGATGTGTAATTCATGTAAATAATAAATATAACATGATAATGATTTTTTATATAATATATACCATCCAATTAAATATTATTTTAATATCAAAATAATGATATTGTCGCTCGTGCGTACGTACGGACTACCGTCTCCACGAACGCGATGAGATTCATTCTCCATAATATCCATTCAAGTATAATTATCATTTGATGATTTAAAAATAATTTTTAAGGACTTAATATCATTCTGTATATGAATAAGATACAACCTATCCATGAAAAACATATCTTACGTAACAAAACATATAAAATAAAACGAGTAAGTTAATACCCAAAGCGACGATAATACTAAGATATTATTAACAAAGCAATGTTAAAAGATCATATATGATAACATAATAATGTATATGATTATTTTATAATTTAATAAAAATTATTTCACCATTATACAGGAGGTTAACCTACCTCCAACCAAGGAAAATTACAAGGTAAGGGTTATTTCACAATCTCTTCATTATCCGAGGTTGTTTATACGTAATTATCTACTGGGACCTCTTTATCATCCACATCCATGTTTCTTGAAAGTGTATTTCAAAACATTCTTACTATTTTACAGAATATGGATTAAATTCATTTATACCCTTGTTTGACTTTTTATAAGAGGTTTATAAAGGAATCTTTCCGTCGTTTTCCAAACAAGGTCTTTTTTAACCTTTTCAACAGAATTAAGGTAAGAATGTCTTATTTTTAACTTATACGGAGGGTGTGGATATTTTCCGCTATTATAAAGTTTTAGAAGCTTCCCTTACAATATTATAAGGATATTTTCAAAGTAAAAATTTTATTTTATAATTATGTGACTTTTAAATGATTTCAAAATGAATATTTTAAGATTTTCTAAAAGGTACTGTTTATCAAAATCAGAATTTTAAATGTTTTAAATATTTATCTTTCTAAATCATTTTAATTGATGTCCATGTTTTAAAAATGATTTTAAGGATTTATTTATATGGGCATGAATGATTTTAAAATATATTTCTTTTCAAAAGTTTCAAAGTGGTATGAGACACTTTGATTCAAAAATCTATTTTAAAGTACTTCCTTAATAAATGTGTGACTTTTAAATGATTTCAAAAAAAGAGATATTTATCTCAAATAGTTTTTATTTCATCTATGTCAACATCCTTTGATGGATTTTAAGTTTATTTGAAGTTGATTTATTATGATACAAAACTTACATATTGTTTTGAAGTTTTTGTGATGTGTTTGACTGTGGATGTGTTATTCTTATACCATTCGTGGTTTATAGATGAAGTATTTACATTTCGTATGCTAGTTTTAATATGAATGTTTATGTTATGTTTGAACCTTTTTATATGGGAATGCATTGGACTTAATATGTGACGGTTGGAGGCCGCTATAGCTCCTCGATGCATCGGTAGGTCTCATGAGACAAACTAGTGTATTGTCACAAGGCTTTGACAAAATCTTAATTGTAGTCTTGGCACAAGGCCTTGGCTATGTGGTTATGATAGTCTGGCATTATGCATTCTATCATTATGAAATGGGTTATTGATGTTGCATGTGATTATTCTATTAATAGAATATCCATGTGAATAAGTAAATGGCATTATTTCATTTTATTTTTTCCATATTATGTTGAAGTTCAAGTTTAAAAGGCTTCTGTTTTAGTTATACATTGACTTAAATGTTTATTCTTATTTATGAAAGTTTCCGCTATATTGTTATCCTTACTGGGCATTTGAGCTCACCCCTTTTTCTATGTTTTATTTTTCCCAGGATGTGAAGAAGTATTTTATGAATGACCTGCAGGGATTGTATGAGGGGATATGAAGACAATATATTGTTATAGTTTTTCACTTATTGATGTAATGTAAACTTGATGAATATATCTAGTGTTTCTAAGGATACTAAACTAATCGGTCTTTCGAGACTTGATCTTTTGTGATCATTCCAATGTTATGTAATAATGCACCGACTCTAGGTAACTGGGGTCGAGGTGTTACAATTGCTGTTGGTACTTCCTTTATCTTCCTAAAAATAAGAAAAGAATTAGAATTTCGGAATCCAAACTTGTTTGGATCCGAGATTTTCAGATAACAAAATTTTGGGTACCCACATCTTCTTAGAAAAGTATGCCTTATGAAAACCTAAAGATTAGGTTTTGTTTAAAGAACAATTATTTGCCCAGTGACCACCACATTGACACTTGTTACAAAATGGGGCACTTTGAGGAACAAAATAATTGTTACTAAAAGTTGGTTTTTCATGGGTATAACCAAATCCAGATTAGTTTCTTAAAGGTCATATTTGTGAATACATTTTTTCAAAATTTTCTTTACCTAAGATAAAGTTCGACAAACACTTATTTAAGGAAAATATTTCGGACTTGAGTTTTATAACCAAGTTTTTATCTTCAAAATCATTATATCTTGAACTAGAGATAGTCTTGAAAACACTTTTCTTAGAAATTACTTCTTCAAGATATTTTGAAAGTTTGTTCTTGTCAGAATTTACTTCCTCAAGATTTTTTGAAATAATTATAAAATCAGAATTTTTCTTATCAAGATCTTTAGAAAGATCTAATATTTCCTTAGTAAGAATAATATTCCTAGAGTTTTCCTTATCATGCTTTTTATTGAGTTTTGAATTCTCAATCTCAAGAAGTTCAGCAAACCTAGAAACTTATTCATAGGTAGGTAAAGTATTTTCTTCATCAGAAGAGGATTCTTCATCAGAAAAGTTATAATATTTACTATCATTAGCATTAAAAGAAACATTGGTCAACGATTCAGTATTGTGTACCTTATCCATAAAGCAATGATTATCAATAGGTAGCCTGGATATAAGACCAAGATTCTTCTATCCTGAAGATTCATAATCAGAAGATTCATCTGAAGAGTCACTACCACTGGCACTCCAAGTGTCATTAGCTTTCAGAACTTTCTTAGCTTTAGCTTTATAATACTTATTCCTATTCCTTTCAGAATTCCTCTCTTTTCTTTCTTTCTTCTTAAGCATAGGGTAATCAGGTCGTATGTGTCCACTTCTCTTGCATGCATAGCATGTGACCTCTGAATATTTCTTATCTTTCCTTTCCTTCTTCTTATACTTGGATTGGAAATTTCTTTGTCCATCTATCTTGTTCATCCTTCAAGAAAGATTTGCTATCTCATTCTCTGAGACTTCAATCTCACTAGATTTGGATTGAATAACAACCTTCTTAGACTTGGATCTAGTTACTCTCTTAGGAGTCTTATCTTTCATGTGATTTCATGTTGAAGTAAAAGCAACAGTACCATTCCCATTATTCTTTTTGATGTTGTCAGCATCTCTCTTCATCCTTGTTTCATGTTGGAGAAGAGTTCCAAACATCTCATCTAAGGAAATTTTGAGTGACCTTCCTGTTCTCATCAATTGTTGTTCTCTTTGACTCCCACTCATTGGGCATAATATCAATGATCTTGTCAATAAGAGCTTCATCATCCAGACCTTTCTATCCCATAGATTGTAAGCTATTCATGATAGTTATAAACCTTTGTTGCATCTTACAAATGGGCTCTTCATAAGGAAAGTTAAAACCATGATACTCATCTTTAAGCATAGCTCTTCTAGTCTCAATCACTTTGGATGTACCAAAATGTGTAACTTCGAGTTTCTTACATATACAGTTAGCTACTTTACAAGAAGAAATTTGGCTATATATGTTCCTAGTCATTGAATATAGTAAAGTATCGTGTTCATTATAGTTTAATTGATAATCATGCTTCTCTTGGTTTGTGAAAGTACTAACTTCATTATCAGGAATTTGATAACCTCCAGTAAGCATAATAAAATTTTCTACTCCAGTATTGATAACTAATTTATTTATTCGATCTCTCCAATACCCATAATCATAACCATCAAAAATTGGTGGTCTTGTAGGATTTAGATTATTTATGGAGCCAACATTCATTCATGTCATCTTAAAAATATTTCTATACAAAAACTTGTCAATAACAAAAGTTTAGATTCAAGGAATATATTCCCAAGAAAGGAAAATATAGAATAATGAAAAACTGAGCAAGAAAAACTTATATGTGAGTATAAGTATTTCAGAAACCTGCTCTGATACCAATTTTAGGATCGAAATAATGATTTAGATGCTCAATATACAAGAGGGGGGTGAATTGTACACTTTAAAAATTTCCTTAAACAAGGAAATATCTAAGTTTAACAAAGTTAAACTAAGAAAATTCACAACACTTATAACACCAATTGGATAATTAGAACAAGGTATGAAGTTATAAACTTTTAGTTCTACACACTTGCTTAAAACTAGAAAGTGATTCCGAAAAACCGGTTCTAGAAATATGGATCCAGAAAGTTGGTTCCAGAAATATGGATCCGAAAATTGAAACTTAACCAAAGTTTACAATATGGTATTATACCTTAAAGTGTATAGAATCAAAATGAAACAGAGTACAAGTGTAAGGAAATATAAGAAGGTTATACTTTCCTTACAATACAAAAATGCAATGGAAAAACTTTTAACAAAAACTAGTAACAAGATATAAATATTTTAACCCAAAGAGGAGGGTATCCAACAACCTTGGATAAAGGTCCCTTGATTTATACTTTCAAGAAATTCTGTCTTACCCACACCTGGGTAAGCCCTCGATTTGAAGATCAGAGTCTCTATCTTGCTATCCCCGCAAGCCCTCAACTTTAAGGTAGTTGGAACCTCTGTCTTTCTCAGCAAGGAAGCCCTCAAACTTCAAGGTAGTCGTCACCTCTGTCTTCCTATTCCCATAAGCCCTCGAATGTAATCAAAACATTCGGAGTCACACGAAGCATGTCTATACAAGGAAAAGTTTGAACAAGCAGTTCAAAATTTCTGTACGAAGCTTTGAGAGTTAATAAGAGCCTCTCTCTCTAGAAATAACTTCAACAGAACTTAGTCGAAGATCAGTGTCGAAGTTGTATATTCTTTTCAAATGAGCTCCTATTTATAGGCGAAGATCAAACGGTTGGCTCCCTCCTCCAATGGTCATATTTTTCATTTAATTTCGGAGGGACCTGTACACGTGTCACTCAAACAATGGTTAGTTAATAATTGAATACATGAAATCATTTTGTAATGAAACAAGTGTAAGAATAAGAAAAAATGAAGTTCAGAATGTAAGAAAATAAAAGTTTGGAGTCTAGTAAAAATGAAATTCAGAGTCTATAATAAATGGATATTCAGATTCTGTTTTGTAGGAATTCAGAACCTAAATTCTGTAGAAATCTGGAATCTGGTTTCATCAGAATTCTGAATCAGAACTTATAAAGTTCGGAGTCAGAGTTCATGGGAATTCAGAGTCCGAACTCATAAGAGTTTGGACTCTGAATTCAGAGAAATTGGAGTCAGAACTTAGATAAGTTCATAATTTGAATTCGGAGTTAAACTACATGAGAGTTCGTATCCATAATTCAGAATGGAACTTCATTAGAGTTCGTATCCATAATTCAGAGTGAAACTTCATTACAGTTCATATCCAGAATTCAGAGTGGAACTTCATTACAGTTCATATTCAGAATTCAGAGTGGAACTTCATTACAGTTCATATCCATAATTCGGAGTGGAACTTCATTACAATTCATATCTAGAATTTGGAGTGGAACTTCATTACAGTTCATATCCAGAATTCGGAGTGAAACTTCATTATAGTTAATATCCACAATTCGGAGTGTAACTTCATCACAGTTCATATCCAGAATTCAGAGCCTAAAACAGAATGCTTTATACCTAAGTATTATATGATTCTAAGGTTTTTTATATGAATCCGATTTTTATACTTAAGAAAAATATTGATATGAACAATGAAAACATAGTAGGGGTAAATTACTTTGAGAAGGAAATTTTCCATATATACGTAAAATGTAGATTTTCTTAATTATAGGGTGTTAACCTTATTGACTTAACACTTATCACATCCTAGAGTTCAAATATAACTTCTTCTAATTTTTGATTCCCCTAGAGAACTTTAACTAGGTGAGTAGTCTTACTCTGTAGAAAATTATCTATATGATCCATGATTTATAATAGTTTTTATTTATATTAAATCTCATTATCTAGTGGTATGACCTATTATTTCATTACATGTAATAAATCGGGTATGTTTTTCCTCAGGATAATTACATGGAACACATCGTTAACTTGAGAGAGGTTCGGTGGAAGTTCCAAGCGATTAGGTACTGTCCCTACTTGATTAGTAATATTGAAATAGAAAATATAACTTGGGATTATATTTACTTTATTCCAAAATATTACAACCATATTCAATGGATAAATTCATAGAAACACCTTCTTATAAACTTCAAACTTCAGATCTCATTGATAATTATCATCATAAAATTTCTTTCAGATCTGTACTACCTTGATATATTATTTAATGGATCTAAATTTATCTTCCATTTCTTTATATAGATCACATCATTATAGATTTATTTCTCCAAATTTATCCTCACACATTGGGTTTATATAGTTCTTTACAAATAGGGCTTCACAAGGATCCATATGAATTATCAAGTGAAAAATATTATTTTAAGAAAAATCAACCTAAGGAAGTTGTTAATCCAAACCAAATTTGTAATCCATAAATAAGATCTCATCATATCCTCTAGGGTTTTAATGGTTCTATCAGACTGACCATCTACCCAAGGATGATAAAAATTGATGAATCTCAAATCTTTAACCAGAGCCTATTGAATACTTCACCAGAACTTCAAGGTAAACCTCAGATCCCAATCAGAATCAATGGAACATATTACTATATGAAACTTTACCACTTCCTTAATGTATATAATGGAAAATTTATCATGATAAATATATTATTTTATGGAAATAAAGTATGATGAATTTTTAAGGTGACTAAAAATAATCCAAATATTCTTTTAACCCTTAGACATTTTGGTGAGTTTGATGAAAAAATCCATGGTGATATTTCCAATTTATATTCTGGTATTAAGAATGGTTATAATATCCCTTAAACTTATCTCTATGATAATTAACTTCTTAATATACCAAGAACTGAGATACATACTCTAAAATATCTCTCTTCATGTTTTCCCACCAGAAACACTCCTTTAGTTCTCAATACATATCCGTAATTTTGAGATGAGTAAAAAATGATGAACTATGAGATTCATCCAATAGATCCTCATTCAAGTATGGTATTCATGAGATTCAAACACATTTCCTAAAACATTTCATTCAATCATAATAAATGTGGAATATAGGAAGATTCCTCACCTTTTTCTGTATTTCTATTTCTTCCTTTTCACCTCTTTAATCCTCACATGGATAGATGGCTGAACACTCATTTGGGAAAGATAATATTTTCACCCTTTCTTCAGGATTTCTGGATCCATCCTTTGAGAGACTAGAAATATTGTATATTTTGTGATCCTCATCATATATAATCTAGAATGACCCTTTCAACTCAAAGTATTGGCCACCTTTTTTTCTTTCCTATGGTTGTAATGTATTGAGTATTCATAATTGTAATCAAATCCAACCATCTTCTATGGAACATATTCAACACTTTTTGAGCGAATTTATACTATAAACTTTTATAATCAGTATATATGTCACATATTTATCCATAAAGATAATTCCTTAATCTCTTTAATGAAAAAATTACCACATATACCTCCAAATCAGGAGTTGGGAATTTTTTCTCGTGAACCTTCATTTATCTTGAGGAATAGGCTATCACTATATCATTCTACAAGATAACATATCCCAGTCCTATCTTTGATGCATAACTAAAGATCACAAACCCTTCAATACTGTAGTCTAGAGTAATAATATGTGTACTAAATAAACTTCTCTACAATTCCCTAAAAATTTCTCCACATTCATCTATCCAAAGGAACTTGGATCCCTTTCGAGTTAACTTATTGATTAGATTAGAAAGTTGTGAGAAATTATTCACAAATAATCTATAATATCTAGAAAAACCAAGAAAACTATAGATATTAGTCACAATGGTTGTTATTGGACAAAATTCAATAACTTCCGTCTTTGATGGATCCATCGATATTCCCTCTTTTGAGATTACATGAACCAAAAAATGAAACATTTTATAGCCAAAATTCACACTTTATAAATTTTTCATAAAAAATATATTTCCTTAGGGACTTATGTACAATCCTCATGTGATCTTTAGTATCTTTATTACTCTATTAATATATAATAAAATCGTCTATAAATAATACAACAAACCAATCAAGGTAATATCTAAAGAATATATTCATTAAATCCATGAAGATACTAGAGGAATCAGTAAAACCAAATCTCATCACTATAAACTCATAGTATCCATACCTTGTACAATTTTTTTTATTGGGTATATAATCCTTCTCAACCCTCAATTAATGATATTTAGAATGAAGATCAATCTTTTAAAAGTATTGAAATCCACTCAGTTGATCAAACAAGTCATAAATATGAGGAAAATGATACTTATTATTGATTGGGTTCTTGTTAAGTTCCCAATAATAAATGCATATCCACATTGATCCATCTTTATTCTTAACAAAAGAATAAGTTGCAATGAACCACCTAGTCTACCATTCTACCCAGCCTATTATAAGGCCTAAAGGGTGTTCTTGATCCCCACGAGCTGGAAACAAGTTCCAGGGAATCATAAGAATCTCTTGGGAATGATTTATATCAATTTAGAGATAAATAAAAATAGAAAAAATAGATAAAAAAATCCAAAAAAGAAAGCATGAAAGTTGGTTATAACCAAATACAATGATCTAAACCATCTTTATATACATAAAAATAAATATTTAACCAAGAAGAATAGATACACCAGGACAGAAGATACAATGCTAAACAAAGAAATAAAATAACAATAAACCAACTTGAGATGAGTCTGAACCAACTCCATGAAACCTCTGGTTTCTCACCATCACCCAACTCACCCCAAGTTGGCCATGAAAAACAATAAGAGGTCGAAACAACAATCTGGAACCTAAAATGTATATATATGAGATAAAAATCATAGTTAGTCCCCACAACCAACCAAATCTATGAACTATTTTTCATAATTAAAATCATAAATTATTGTTTGGAAATAAACTTGAAAGTAAGATTTAAAAATATGTTGTAAGGAAATCAAAAACGGTTCTATAATCATCATTTAAAATATTTATCTTTGTTTCCCAAAACTGAGCAAATATTTTTCAAAAAACAACCACCATTCAAATCCCATTCAAAAATCACACACATAGTTATCATTTCTAAAAAACAACCCATTTTTTATCTATATAAAATTTTTTACTTCAAAAATTTTCACCGGCCAAAGCCACCTCAAAACCCAAACACCCATTTTGAAAAACAATATAATTCACCCATACGTGAGTATTTAATTTCAAAATAGGTTTCTAGAACATATTTGAAATCTCTCTTTTACAAATAAAATGACCCATCACACACACATGGGTCAATAAAAAACAAGTTGTCACCAGTCATCACAAGACATAATCCAATATAAGAAACATAAGGGTCCATAACAATTAAAGGTAGGGAAAATGATACAAATAATAAATAGATTAGACTTTAATTAATCAATAACCAAACAAGTAATTGAATTCATCATGGGATCTACCCTGGGATTCCTAATGTGTGACTATCCTAGAATTTACTCAATGGACCATCCTTCCAATGCATATTATGTCCCAATTACAACCCACCAGATTATCTTGCACCTAGCCTCTTCCAAATGGCACACCCCATATATCCCTATTTCATTTTAGAGGGGACATTGGTAGTGTGGGGATCCCTTTTGTATCATAATCATATACTCCCACTTAGTACCTAACATCCCATGATCAAAAAGGAAGTGAGGCATAGGAACAAATAGGCCAAGTCTAACTCACAATCCATAACCATAGATACCCTCACCCCTAACACCTAACAATTAATATCCCCACACATAATATGAACCCATGTCATAGACAAGAAAATTACCACATAAGGGGAGAACAAGCATCTCATGGAGATCACTAGCCCACACAATGGGTATAAAAACAAAGGGAAATCAAGGGGTGTCTTCCACGACCACCATTTTAAAAATAAAGCACAATCCATTCCTTTAAAACTAAAACATGGCTCAGGATTCCAATACCTTTCGCATTTCATAAATCAAAACTTTAGGTATTATTTAGAAAATGATAGAAATCATGCACAATTTAAAAACATTTGAAATCCATCCTCAACACGGGTATCCTTTCATTGAAACCCAAAATAAGGCCAAAGGCCAACCCTTTCCATTAAAATATTTTAAATAATCCAACAAGAAATTTTTACAATGGGTAAATCACACACACATTTTAAATAATATCCTAAAATATATTAAATAACCCATTTACAAACCATTTAGAGGTTAAAACCTCACATCAAAACCAAATTCCCTTTTAGAACATAGTTTTCACCATTTGATAACTAAAAATGAGTAAAAACCCATTGAACAACATGAAAACCATTTCAAAAAACCATACATTCATTTTAAAAAATCTTAGTACCTTTAAAAATTCCATTTAAAATATGAAAACATATAATCCACATGAGAGAACATTTATTCCAAGATCAAAAAACCAAGAAATGGTTTTACATCACTAAAGAGATATTATATATATTCATACTTACATAAAAAGTAAATTTAAAAAATAAAAATACATTTTGATTTCAAAAATGAAACAATTTCATAGAAACACCTACATTAAGAGATTTCAACCAAGCTGAAACACTTCAGAACATGTTGTCTTCAATGGTGACCATACCCATAGAAATAGAAACTGTGTCTAATAACCCTATAAACCAGAAAAACCAACATTAGATCCACCCAAAACCATAAAATCATCCAAAATAAATACTAGGTTAATGGGGGAAACCAAAACGAAGAGAAAAGAGAGGGATAATGGTAGATGAAGGAAAGAGAAGAAAAAGTACCTTGGATCCACTTAAGAAACACCAAAGAGAGGGAAAGTATCCAGAAAAGGAAAGAGGATGTGTCCCTACAAGGATCCCAAGGGTTATCCAAAGTGTGTGATGAGAAATGGGGTTGAAAACCCCTTAAATTAGAAAGGGGTATTTGGGGAAATACCCAAAAAATTAAACACATGGACAAGCTGCATGGTTTGACTGCATAGTTTTCCAAACCATATGCCAACCTCTGAAAATGCCTACCACCATTCGCACAGTTACTCCTGGGTGTTGTACGGTTTGGAAAAATCATGCAACTCACTCTAACTACACCCCATGACTTGTATGGAATCTGGGGAACTCCACACTATTTGATAAATCATGCGGAAGCCATGAAAAATAGATCTACCAAAATGATAGGTCCATATACATTTGCACCACATGGTTACTGATAACTATGAGAGATAACAATTATCCTACTAAAAATCCTAAGAAGAAATGAAGTTTTATCCCACAACCAACCAAAACTCAAAACCACTCAAGAAAATATAAAATAATACAAAATAAATAACATCATGACACGAGGGGTGTCAAAAAATCCCCACCAAGACACTTTCTGCCCCCAAATAGTTCATGGTAAAAAAGAATGGTAAGAGATAATGAAATTAATACCTAACTAAATAGAACAAATAAATACGATACAACCTTAACACTACAACTAATATCCTCAAAATGGTCAAATAGATCAACCACAAAGTTCCAAATGTCTCCAAATATAATTGAAACTGAACCTTGATCTCGAGGTCCTACAAAGAACAAGAGACCTAACATGTTATCCCTACTATTTAGAGTCCTTATAACAAGGTCTCTCTAACATTTATAGCTCCTCTAACATGGTGGAATAAAATAAAAAAACCATCAAGTGATGTATGCTTGAACAATTGAGTAACCACAGGGGAAGCTCACTCCCAACTAAAGCACTTACAACCCCAAGGGAAGGAAAAACCACAAATTTTATCGAATGAATGATATAATATATCACCTTAGTCCATGATACACATGGATAATCTTGGGTGAAAACCTGGATCACCCTCACTTGGTTTATCCAAAAAGGCCACATTCAAACACCATCTAGCATACCAGAATCAACTGGTAAATCACACACTCTAGTTACCAAATCATGAACACCAGGACTTTCTCATTTCTAAATATCTATAACCTCAATGGATCAATAAAAAAATTGGTTCAAACCAACTATCAAATAATGTTTACCCAAATAATGAGGCTAAAAAAATGGCACTAAAATCCAACCATGAAAAACACCCATAAAGGTGGGAGAGGGTATGGATTCCACAAAAGGAAAAGGGAGGATGCAAATGGCATCAAACACTATTCCACAAAAAGAATCCCACAAGGGAACTATCCACAAGATACCAACAAAAATAACTGAAGCTCCACAATCCTAACCCAAAATTACATCCATTAGAAGAAAGGTCCCAAAAAAACAACCCATCCTAAAAGTATTAAACCCCATACCCCCTTTGAAGACCTATCTACCAATAATTTATAAAAAAACCTAAAGGGACAAAACGAAGGAAACTCCATGAGGCTTCATACATGAGGTATTATAATTCCCTAGAGCCCCACATTAGAAGTTCATGAGAGATCTTATCTTCCATTGATATAGACTCTTTCATCTAGTCTTGGACCATCCTTCTTCTTCTTCTTACTCTTTAGGTTATCCTTTCACCCCCCATGCTTCCACTATGTGTCTCTGATAGAATTAAGGCATCACTCTCCATAGTCCACCTATACTATTCACCATGAATTTTAATGGACTCATTGAAGATCTCCTAAAAATATGTTAGACCATACTCAAGTATATCTAAACCAAAATCTAAACGAAGACTACCTCTGAAGAAATGATATTTCTCAGCATAACTGATTACTAGTTTTGTAGAAAAGATGACCAACTAAAAAAAGTGATTAACATACTCCCTCACTAATTAGTCACCCTAAAGAAGGCCCATGAGGTCAAGTTATCACTATGATTTCCCAAACTTATGAACAAACTTCTTGAAAAACAACAACCTAAAAATCTCCAAATAAATACCATCATGTGGAAAATGAGGTACTACATAATCCCAAAAAAATATTCTAAAACTGAAAAAATATCCCTCAATAGATATCATCTATGAATATTCAAGTGTCCAAATATAATCAAGGATCACCTCACTCTATTTTAACTACACATAAGCTTCTACTGACCCATGATCACTGCCAAACAAAGGAGGATGCTAATTTAAGAAGTCTAAGATGAGGTTTGATCTTAGAAAAGGTTCCACATCCACCATTCCACTTAGATTCATGGAAGACTCTAGAACTGAAGAAACCTTTATGACCATTATATGGGTAAACCACAAAAAGGACAAAAACAAAATCAATTCATTCCTAAAAATACAAAACAAATGATTCCATCTCAATTTAGGAATTTAGGCCAAAACAAAAATCCAATAAATGATACACCAAATAATTTACATGAAAAGAAAAGTAATTTTCTTTTAAAATCACAATTTTAAACAAGTAATTTTAAATCACCCTTTACTAAGTTATTTTTCAAAAACCAAGCCTATGCAAATATTAAAAACAAAACAACCCCAGTGGCACACACTCACCTTTCCCCAATAAGGAAATCCATAAAAAACTTTTTCAAAATTACATCTTATATTAAAAACCAAGAACCTGAAGAATATTAATCAATACTCATTTTCCTTTTCAAAACCCCTTTAAAATTTTATCAAAATCGAATTCCCTTTTCAATCCTAAAACTCTTTCAAAAGTCACTTTTGAAATAAATTGATTTCTAGAAAACCCAACTAAGAAAGTTTAAAACCAAATTTTTTCCAAAATGAGGTTTTAAAACTAATCACACTCAAATCACTACACATAAATATAAACACAATTCATAATAACCACATCCACAGTGGAATCAACACACTACCATTTCTACCTATAACATGTGAAAATGACATTTATAGAAATTGGGAATCCATAGGAGTCAAAATAAGATAATTTGGGAATAAAAAATATTGTGCAGACTTTGGATGAGTGGATTGGGAAAATGAGTACCAATTGTGCAAAAAACCCTATGAAGGAGGCAAACCCGACCACATGAGCACCATATAGTTTCCCAATCCATGTGTGTTGAATACATAAATTGAGTTATCCTCACTTTACACCCCAAAATCATAAATCAATCTCCATCATCATGTAAATTATCAAAGGGTATCAAAACATAAAATCACATAAAAATCCATCAAAAGAAACCCAAAAAAACTTGAATCCATAATTAGAAACCCAACTTACTCTGGAAGGATGAGTTTTGGGATGAGAAAGTTCTAGGTAGACTCTCCCAAACCTCACCTCTCAAGATCTGACAACATTAATATCCTTTATACCAAAAACTCCCCCCAAATAAAAAGGGATACACATAAGATATTAGGTTTCATAACAAATAAAACCAAAATCTTTGATACCATTTTGTAATGGACTTTCCTGGGCTGCCATCCATCCTGAACCATCATAAGGACAAAATTATGAAATATGTTTCATAAGGTAGTTCATAAATTCTAGGTTGGAAATAAATTAGAAAGTAATATTTACAAATATATCATATGGAAATTAAAAAAAATTCTATAATCATCATTCAAAACATTTCTCATTATTTCCTAAAATTAAACACAGATGTTTTAAAAAATAATCCATCGACCAAAGCCAATTCAAAAACCACACAAACTATTATAAAAAAAATAAGCATTCAAGTAGGCTATAACCAACTATAATGATACAACCCATCCACATATACATAAATAGAAAGATACAACCAAGAAGAATAGATACAATAGGGAAGATGATACAAAGATACCCAAAATAATAAAATAACCACAAACTAACTCGAGTTGAGCCTGAACCAATTCCATGTAACCTTTGGTTGCTCACCATTACCCAACTTACCCCACATCAACCACAAAAATAGGAATGAGTCCAAATGAGGACCTAAAACCTAAAATATATTGGCTTGATCTAAAAATCTCATTATGTCAACATAACCTATTAAATCTATACAATATGTTTTATAATGTAATTACTTAATTACTCATTTGGAAATAAACTATAAAGTAAGAATTACACAGATATCATATGGAAATACAAAGAAAATTATAATCAACATTAAAAACACTTCTCTTTGTTTCCCAAAACTGAACAAACATGTTTTGAAAAAAAATACACCAACCAAAGCCAATTTGAAAATCTCACACAACATTATCATTTCTAAAAACAACCCATTTTTTTATCTAAATGAAAACTGTTACTTCAAAACATTTAACCATCTAAAGACACATAAAAATATAAACACCCATTTTTAAAACCACTTTAAAGCACCCACACACTAGTCTTTAATTTAAAAATAGGTTTCCAAAAACTTTTAAAACTCATTTTTCTAAATAAAAAAACTCATCACATGCACATGGGTCTATAAAAAACAAGTAGGCACAAAGAGTCACAAGAAAATTACAATGAAAAAAATAGTGATATAAAAATGAAAGAAGGGGAAATGATAAAAACAATCACTAGATAAAACTCCCCTCAATTAATAATCATCCAAGTAATAGAATTCATCTAGTGGTCTACCTTAATATACCTAAAATGTGACCATACTAGTTTTTTCTCAATAGACCAACTTTCTAGTGTATGTTGTCTCCCAATTACTACCCACCTTACTAGCATGTACCCAACCTCCTCAGAATGATACACCCTATCTAGCCAAATTTCATGATAGAGGGGATACAATTAGTGTAAAGCTCCTAGTACAACATAATTCTATACTTCCACTTAGTAACTGACATCCCATAACCAAAAAGGAAGTGAGGCATAGGAAAAAAATATAAGTATAAATCATAAAGAATAACCATTGGTAACCTCGCCCCTAACACCCAATAATTAATACCCTAACACATAACATGAATCCATGATACAGATAAGGAAATTCCCAAACAATGGGAGAAAAAGAACCTCATAGATATCACTAACCCACACAAGGGGTATAGAAATAGGGGTTAAAAAAGGAGTGTCTTCCACAACCACTATTTTAAAACCAAAGTGATAACCAAGCATTTAACACTAAAATAAGGCTCAGGACACCAATCCCTTTCACATTTCATAAAAAATCTCTTAAAACATTCCTTAGAAAATGATGTAAATCACACACCAATCAAAAAAATTTCAATTCTACCCTCAACATGGGCCTCAATATTTTCAAATCCAAAATAAGGCCACAAGGACAATATTTTCCATCAAACCATTTTAAAGAACCCATAAAGGCATTTTCAAAAAGGTTAAATTACACACACATTTCAAATCATCACTTTAAATCCATTAAAAAACCCATTTAAAAAACATTTAGAGGTTAACACCTCACTTGAAAAGTAAATTCCATTTTAAAACATAGTTTTCACCCTTTGAAAACTAAAAATGGCTCAAAACCCAATGCATAAAATGGAAACCATTTCGAACATCTATTTGGGTATTTCAAAAATGCTTAAAACCTTTAAAAATTCCATTTGAAATATGAAAAAATAGAATCCACAAGAAAGAACTTTTATGCCAATCTCAAAAACAACAAGAAATAGTTTGGAATCACCAAGGAGATATTATATATATTCATAATTTCATAAAAAGGGAATTTAGAAAAACAAACACATTTTGAATTATAAAATGAAACAATTTCATAGAAATACCTACCTTAAGAGATGAGAACCAAGATAAAACACTTTGGAACATGTTTCCATAAATGGTGAAATCACCCTTGAAAATAAAAACAGTATATAATAACCCTAGGCCCCAAATATCCCAAAATTAGATCCACTCAGAACCCAAAAATCAGCCACAAGAGATATAGAGTTCATGGTAGAATCCATTATCATGAGAGAAGAGGGGGAGAACAGAAGAAGCACGAAAGAGAAGAAAAATAACCTTGATCCATTTGAAAAACACCAAAGATATGGACATGATCTATAGTAGGAAGGAAATGGAGATCCTCTAAGGCTTCCAAGGTTTGGTTTATGTGAGTAAGGATAAATGGGGGTGGAAACACCTTAAATTTTAAAGGAATATGTTGGGAAATACCCCAAAAATTAAACACCTGAACAGGTTGTTCTGTTTTCCAAACCATGCACCAACCATGAGACAACCTCTACATTAGACTGAAACCCTTTATACTAGTAATATTTAGTATTACACAATTTAGAAAAACCATGAAACTCACCCAAAGCACACCCCAAGCCCTACACAACTTATGAGGAGCTCTACATGGTTTTTCAAACCATGAGGAAGATATGTAAAATGGATATATCAAAATGATAGGTGGAAACACATGGGAACCTAATGGTTACTCCAAACCACAAGAGTTAACCATGATCCTACCAAAAAGAATATTTTTTTTTAATTTAATTATGTAACCAATTGAAAATTGAAATTTATCAAGACAAAATAAAATAATAAAAAATAAACAATATTACGACAAGAGGTGTGTCACACAGTTTCACCCCAAGGTGACACACTTGGCCAAATAAATCCCTAGTAAAGATTCACTAGAAGTTGGTTTTTCAATTACCACATACTAATTGGGGGAATTATATATAGAGTTTTTTAAATAGGTGTTACACACGATATGAGTTCTATTGAGAACAAAAATTTCATTATTCAGTGAAATACTTGGAAAATCTTCTGGAAAGACCTTATAAAACTCCCATACAATAGGTATATCTTTGATGAAGAGTTTCTCCCCAAACATCTGATATAAACACCACTTTTAAGATATGAATCAAGACCCATATAATGGATGGGATTTCCATTGGAATATCATAATTATCAGCACATAGATAGATGATCATATTTTGGTTCATAATATCAAACACGACTTCCCTTCCTCATCAATTGATGTGGAATTTATGAAAATAATGTCAATAGATTCCCAAAATAACATTTAATTCAATAAAAGGGATAATAAAAATATTTTTAGGAAGCACATTCTCATAAAATTTAACTAGAGAAGAATCATATACTTGAGATGTGATCATCCTTTCATTATGGAGTTTCACTTATAATTCAATATATAATTATTGAGGTGGTATTGTTATACCATTAGAAAATTCTTTAAATATAAAAGAGTGGGTGGATCCAAAATCAAATAATACATTAGTAGTTCTCGAGTAGATAATAAGTATACCTTTCAACACTTCATTATTCACATGGGTAGTAGTGATCATATGATATTTCCCTTTTTCTCTAGGCTTAATAGGTTATTGAATTTGATCATCACCCCTAACCTTTGTATTTGATTACTAGTTAACATAATTTACATACTCCTTACATTTTAAACATTAGAGTGTGGGTGGTTCATCTATAGATCTTTATATCCATTCAAAAAATTAACTAACTTCTTCTCATCATATCGGTATTGAACCACTCGATGACCATCCTTTCTACACTTAAAACATTTACTAGTCCCCTTAGTAAAACTTCCTCCATGTTTCCTTCCACACTTTGATCATTAAGGAAAGCTCATATTCTTCTCTCCATGGTTTTTATAATTTAATTTGAATTCCATATTTCTTTTCTTATCAAAACCATGGGATTTATGGGTAAATAAAATATCCATTTATACCTTAATAGTACATTAAACTATTTCTGTATATACAATGAGGTCTCTTGTGGTTAACAGCCTTTGAAGACCTTGTTTTAAGCCACTAAAGTATCGACCGAAATTACTTTTAGGTTGGATGATAATACTAGAAGCGTACCTCACAAGTCTCATAAAATTTGGATCATAGGTACATATGAATTCATTATCTTTATGATTTGAATCATGGAATTTCTTTTAAATTTTCATATGAATAATGTGATGAAAGTAATTATTAAAAAATAATCTCTTAAAATTATCCCACTCTAAGGAGTAAATTTTTTCTTCTTTCATTGTGTTCTTGATAAGATTCCACCATTGATCCACTTCACCTTTCAAACGATAGACAAACAAAATGACTTTTCCTGATATAAACTCTGGAGAATGGAAAATATATTTTAAATGGAACTTATCCACTTATAAGAAAATAATGGATTAATTGAACCAATAAAAGAAGGTGGATATTTCTTCATGAAGGACTAAAAAAATGTTGTTACCTTCTTTGTTAATTTGGAAGATCAACATGATTCATAGCTTTAAAAAGTTACATAAGAATAATAAGGATATTTTTTATTCAATATCCCATAACATTTGGTTTATTAGGAGGAAAATAATTTCATTTTCCATTGCATTTAGCGTTAAGATGATTCCTTATGGTTCGATCCATTGACTAAAACCAAAAAGAATAGTATGAGAAATAATAATTACAGTGGGAAACCACATATCATAAAAAATATTTTATTGGTTGACACCCTTCTTTTTAATCTATGACACCTTTGGTTTAACCTAGGTCATTTACGTTCTCATTTATTCAAATTAATCCTAATGTTTTATAAGTAAAATGTGAATTAACCTAATCATATAACCCAATAGTGTAAAAATAGGTATGTAGTAAGGGAACACTCACCATGCACTAGAATTATGGATAAGATATACTCGACCAACTATTTTTGGGGTTATTACCCCTAGATGCATATGTGAAAAAATCCCATCGACTTATAGTATCAAGATAAGGATTTTTTTCTACGGAAAACCATAATTTTTTATTTTACATAACTTAGGATATTTTCTTATACATAGGATTACACTAAGGGTTACCACTAAAGGTTTATAATCCTAGTTTATAATGGAAACTAAACCTGGATATGATACCAACCATAACAACCCATACTTTTCATACATAGATATCATATCTTAATATCTTAATATTAATTACCAAACAAAATAATCCATTCCAGAATCGTATAGGTCTAGTGGATTTGGAAACTTGGATATGTAAACAAGTGTTTCATAAGTGAATTAAAACATCTCCCACTATGTAATTAATAAATATCACCCTTATTATACATATCATGAATAATACCATTCTTCATAACATGGATAAAAGAAACATAAGAAAGGGTGAGATCGGATTTTTAGTAAGGGTGAACAAGGGAGACATAAAAAATCATTTTAACATAAATTGATAATAAGGTTATGATAATATATGTATAAAATTTAAAAAATATACTCTTAATATCATAGATTATAATCTTGAGTTATGGTATAAATCTTGGCAGTTCATATGACATGAGTTATAAAGGGATCAAAGAATATAATCCCTATGAGCATAACATAGGCATACAACATGATTTTTGGGCATACACATAATAATAGAATATAGTTTCCTTAATAGTCGAGGCCTACTACTGAGACTATCATAGTGTATTGAGTTTATACCCCAAACCATCGTAGTAGTCAAGGTTTACTCCTAACACCATCATAGAGGAGAGAGTTCCTTACAAAACTGGGGTCACTCATATTTATAATCTTATTTTTATCATTATATATCAATATTTACCCAATATTTTAGAGGTAAATATAATTACCAGACCACACATAACATAATTAAACCATTCATACACATGAAACAAGATTATAAAACATTCATCATATCAAATCCCATAAAAAAATGGGTTTCATAAACATTACATCATAGCATAACACATAGAAAAGAAATGAGTTTCATAATCCTATTGTTATAATAATAAAAAACCATATAGAGAAAGATTAATAATAGTATAATTGATCATATCCCTAGTAAATCATAAGTAAAATAAAAGTATGTAATCTTAGATGAAAATTATTTTAAACACTTTTATTTTTTCTTGAGTAAAATGTCCTTTTCACTTTGAAATCACTTCTATAAAACATAAAAATTTACCAAATAGTAATAAAAACTTTATTTGAAAATATCTCTATAAAACTATAATGGAATATTAAAAGTATTTAGGGGTCATAATGGCATGAAATTTTGTTCATTCCGCAAATTTAAAGGAAAACATTCCTTTCATATTTTTATAAAAAGAAAAAAAGTACCTCATTTGAAAAATGACAAGAATATTAATTTTTTTAAAAATTCAATCATGGGTACAAATGAATTTAAAATATCATAGGATAATATTAAAAAAAATATTTAATTTGTTTTTAGAAAACATGGATATGAAGAAAATGATTTTTGATCAAAGAGAGAAATAAAATTAGGTTTCCTTAAAAACATTATTGTCGTCTCTTAAGTAATTAAAGTGATGAAAACAAATGTAAAATATTTAATATATATAAATAACAAGAGTATAATAAAATTAATTAGTTTTATAAATAGGTATATCATTAAATTTCATCATCTCAAAATAATAATAAACAGTTCAGATAAACAATGAGATTTTAACATAAAACCCTTACCATTTTGGTAACATTCAAATAAAAAACTAAAGAAAGAGAGAAACTTATATCGATATGTATATCAACATAATTTTCCTGAAGATAATAATAAAATTTATTCATGATCATTATATAGTCCACATAAAATAAACAAGTGGTGAATATGTTACGTGACTCACAAAAGTGAAAGTGAGACAAAATTCCCTAATTTCAGGCCTATCTTTTTTCATACATGTTCAAAATTATTGTATAATAAATATAGGTTTATTATAAATATATTATATGACTATATTATAACATATCATGAAATATATGATATAATTATAACCTTTTATCACAAATTTATTAACAATTATTTAATAAAATAACTATTATGGGTGATAACTGCTTCGTTTTTCAAGTTTTTTTTGGTTTGGTAGTTTTGGTCCTTGTACATTGATCATGGTTCCATAATATACAAAATTTTAATAATGATATTATTAATATAATATAAATTAATTATATACATTTTTATATTCATCCATAAAATTTATAGATAGAAAAATGAATTACACCGTTCATGGAGATGGTAGGTCGTACGTACGCATGAACTATTTTTGAATTTGTCGACGGATGGAAAGAAAGAAAGGTAAATAATAATTAGACTTTAAAAAATAATTACTATATAATATCAATAATATAAATTAATAAAATAAATTCTTATTACCATCTTTTTAAAATAGAAATGAAAAATGAATCGAATCTCTGCATGGAGGTGGTAGTCCACACGTACTCACAAGTGATGTTATCATTTTATGATAAATTGGAAGGTAAGAAGGTTGATGTGATATTATAATTAAAAAAATTTAATTATGTCTTAAATATAATATATATGAATTAAATATATCATTTTATTATTCTGTTACAGACAACGATGGAAAACAAATTACATCAGTTTTTGAGGTGATAGCCTTCCGTACACACGGACAACAATTTAATTTACCATTTGATGGAAGAGTATATCGATATAGGTTATAAAAAAAACATAATAAAATAAAAGTATATTTTAGATACTGGTATTATTATATTTTAATTATTATTACATGATTTTTGGTGGTGAAACAAGAAGCAAAATGAAAGAGCTTGATGAATACAATTACCTTCACTTAGCAAAACCTCCTTTGAATCTTTTATTAAGGACCCCAAGACTAGTCTTTTGGGAATAAAATTAGCTATAAAACATGGATAATTATTTTTGGAATAAATTTTGGTAAGTTATGGTCATGATAAATTGATTAATTGGTGTGAAGAAATGAGGATAGGAGGATCCCTTTTATAATTGAGGTGAGTGACACACTTGTGATTTTTCAAAGTTTTAAAATAATGTCAAGTCACTTTATTGTAAAAATTGATAAAAAATAGCTCATTTTATAATGTGATAAGTTTAATATTTAAATATAAAAACAATTGGGTTTAATCAATTTATTAATTCATTTTAATCCTTATATTTATAGATTAACCCTCGGTAAACCTGTTTTAAATTTAACAGTGGTAACTGATTTTTTCCATTTTCACCATTCATTATAAAAATAATTACTTTTAAATAATTTAGTTACATGAATTATTATAATTCAAAATATGGAATCCATTTTTTCAAATTAAATTCCTAAAATTGTAAGAATTTATTTTTAAATCAAACCCATAAACATGAAGAAAAGTGATTTTCCAAAGAAAAAGTTTTCTTATGTATAATTTTTTTATATTTAAACTCAACATAAAATTTATTAATAATGATATAAATTGGATTAATAATAATATAATTTCTCTAATTTTACTTTTGAAACCATTTTAATAAAATTGTAACTTTCTAAGTGTTTTAAATGGAAATATAAATTTTAATAAAAATCATTATTTTTAACTATTCATCAGAAAATTAATCTTTTCAGGATATTATAAGAAATTAACTCTAAGATAATTTTAAAATTTTGATTTAAAAATTAATTTAATTTTTTTAAATACATTTTCTAATTTAATCAAATATTAATTTTAAAATAAGTGCTTGAAACATGATAAAACTGCCTTTTAGGAAAATACAGTTTTTAAGCATAAAACTGGATTTTTTTGTTATATGCCTAGAAACAAATATTATTTGAATGATAAATTTTTTATTCAATATATAATATATAAAATTTATTAAAATAATTCAACAATACTGATTAATTTAATTTATTCAGATAAAAACATATTTCACAAATAAAAATAGTTTTTCAGAAAACCATTTCTTTTACTTTCTAATGATTTTTATTGTCATTTACAATCAATTGATAACCAATGAATTTATTTTATAAAATTTTAAACCATATAATTTTTATTATTTATTTAGTACTATTTATACTCTCTAATTTAATGGCTTGGTGATAATGGTATACTATATTATGGTTCATTTAGATTCAAGGTTGTGTGTATCAAATGCTATCAAAGTGATTAAATTTATTTTGAAGGCAATATATACTAAAATATAAGGGTTTTACATTATAACCCATTATAATCTTTTTATAAATAAGTCAGGGTTATGGGGTATATTCTGATGCATCTAGATCTAGTCTCAGTTGTGTTCTCATGCAGGGAGATCAGGTTGTGGCCTATGGTTCAATGCTGTTATGAATAAATGAGATTAACCATCATATGCATAAACTATAATTAGTTACATTTTTATATGATTTAAAGAAATGAAATTACTACCTATTTAGATAAAGTTCAAAGTATTCATTGATCGTAGTATTTTGAAATATATCTTTTCTCAAAAAGACTGAAAATTGAGGGGATGATGATGGATTAAATATCTCTAGATATTTGATTTCAACTTGGGGTAAAAACCTATGAAATAGAATTCTATATTAGTTGGTTTGAGTAAGAAATCATATAGAAAATTAGTTAGATAATCTTGTTCCCAATGGTATCTAATGAGGTTTATTTCTGAGATGAATTTAGACTATACCAAACAGAATGAGAATACAATTTTATTCTTAGTTGATCTTATTCCCAACTTAATGGATTTTTTAAAATAGTTTCAAATATAAGATTTTTATTGTATCACCATTATGTAAAAACTAAATGAATTTGAGACTTTTAATAACTTTAAATATGATGAAAACCCATTTTTATGATTTTATAATCAAATTGTGGTCCCACAGTCTTTCCAGGAATAGATTCTTTTTGTGTATCACCATTCAAAATGGTCTATTCATCCAAGTATTCTAAAAATAGACAAGGTAATGAAATATCATTTGTAGTTTTCAAGTATGAAATGAAATATTTTAGATTATGTTTTCATATGTATAACTTTTCAGGATATGAAAGAAGATCCCCAATGAGTTGCTGGTATGTTGCAATCTATTCCTATACCTATGTTGAAGTGGGAAGAGATTATCATGGACTTTGTCACTGGTCTACTGAGGATGCTTCAGAAGCATGATGTTATTTGGGTGATTTTGGAAACATTAACCATGCAATCAAACTTCTTCCCAATAATAGAGTCCAATATGGTTAGGTTTTTTGAAAATCTATATATTCAAGATGTATTTAAGTTACATGGAGTTCTGGTTTCAATTATGTCTGACAGAGACCCATGATTCAATTCTTTATTACGATGATAATTGCAATAGGATCTCAAAAATAAATTAACCATAAGTATGATAAATCATCCTCTGATGGATGGTATGTTAGAATTCAAAATTCAGATATTATAATATATGTTTATAAATTATGTCATTGATTTCACTGGCTCATAAGAAGATCATATGAATTTTGGTTGAATTATCCTATAATAACAACCATAAAGAGATGATACATATGTACCCATTCATGGAATTATATGTGAGTCCTTTTAATTCTACAATTTTTTGGGTGGAAATTGGAGAAACATCACTAATTTTACCTAGTTTAGTTCATGAGGTTATAGAAAATATCTTGATTATCTGTAAGTGGATAGCCACATCTTAGAGCCAACATAAATATTATTCATATCATCACAATAAACCTTTATTTTTCAATGTTAGTGGATGAATTTTCTTGAAAGTGTCTCCAAGACATTCTTATTGGTGCTTAGGGAAATTAGGGAAATTGGACCCATGGTACGTTGGACTGTTTGAGATTGATGAATGGATAGGCAATGTTGTGTATCAATTAGCCTTACTTCCAAGATTTAGTGTTTTCCATAATGTATTCCACATATTTCACCTAAAGAAGTATCACCCAGATCCCAATAATGTGATTAGTTGGGAATATATTAATCTCAATTCAGATGTGAATTTTATCTATAAAGAAGTTAAGATCCTGGATATATAGAAGAAAAATTTATAGGGGAGATCAATTTATCTTCTAAGAGTACTGTTAAAGTATAGAAATATCCAAGAAGAAACTTGGGAAAGAGAGGAGTTTATTTTAGAGTAGTGGCCTTAGAGTAGTGGCCTTAGATTTTAAAATTCCCTAAATACCTCCAGATTTTTGAGGACGGATGTCCCAATGGTGGGGATAATGATGAAACCCTATTTTGAGGTACTTGATTATATTATACTTCTTATTTTATGTTTAGATTCATTGGGATTACTACTAGAGGTGTTCAATGGGATAATGAGATTGAAATCTGAACTCTAGCAATAGGAATAGTTCATTCCATGAATATTTATTCATTATGTGATTGGGTTCTAGGTGGATGCCATGAATTTTATTTAAGAATTGAATGGGTTTCTAGGAAGAATTGGTTTGTGATGTGAGATCCATTCAAAACATGCTATAGTTTTCAGGATTTTATACTAAGGTGACCAGTTTTTTGGTTTATGTAGAAACTAAAATATTTATGATGTGAATCCAAAATTCACATTGTGAATGTAGTCGAGTCTAGTGGGTTTATTTGATTCTTGTTCACTATGATTCTCATAACCCTCTCTCTATTTTCTATCAAACTCCAACCCTTCCATATGTGATTTTGGAGGATCTCTTTGATCTACATTTTGGATTCATTACATCTTCAAGTGTAGAACCATGAGAGTCAAAGGATTCTGAAAAGTATAAGGGAATCATGTTTTAACAATTAAATGTAGGTAGGTTTTTCATATTTTCTATTTTTTTGGAATGATAAGTCTCTTTGTTTTCTTAAATAAATACTTTATAATTTTAAATGTTTTTCTCCCCGATTAAACTCTTTTGGTTCTTCCCATTACTGGTTATATTTTAAAATTTGGTTGTGGGTGTTTCCAACTATGTGTTTGTTAAATGAACTAAAAGGGTTTTCTTAAAATAAAGATGGATATAACAAATGTTCTGGACATAAATAGGATGTAGTGTCAATTGGAAAGCAACATGGTTGGTGTGTGTTCATGATATTAATTATATGAGGCCTTTTTGAAATAGTCCTGGCGATTTGTTCCATCTGGAATGGCACAAGGATGATTTCCACCAAGTGATGACTTAGAGAAGGATGTATCACTGCTCATGAGCATAGTGACGTCACTCGACATGAAAGGGTGTGTGTGTGTGTGAAATAAAATGGATGGTATTTCAAATTATAAATTTATGGATTGGTTAAACATCTTGAAATAGAAAACTCATTTTTGGTTATATTTCTTTTAGAAAATCTATTCATATGCTTTATTGAATACTATGAAAATTCTTTATATGCCTTTTATATTCATACTATTTTTTTATAATCCTATGTGATAACCTAATTTTGGTCTTCGTGGCATGTGGGTAATGTATATTGGGTGTTTCTTACTTGGTTTTATTACTCAACCCCTGCATATGCTCTTTGGTGAGTATGAAGATGTTGTTTTCCAAGATACAGGAAAGGGGAGGGTTTCTTGATTCTCTTTTGAATCATCATGAAAATGTAGTTGTTAGTGGATGGAACTTTGAGTTCTTCAAGCATTAGAGTTTAATGAAGTGCCACATTGGTACTTAGGTCTTGTCATCTTTGGGATTTTTATACTTCTATATTGTATTATTTTACTATTTAAACTATGATTTTGGTTTTTGTTTTTATTTTGTCATTGGTTTTGGTTTTGGTTGGTTATGGTGTCATGCATCATATTCATTTGTTATGGTTGAGTTGTCTATTATAGGTTGTGTGGTTGTTGGGTAACTTATCCTTTAATGATTATATATACCATTGGAATTTATTTCTAGCTATTAGTAATCGGGTGATGTCACATAAAGTTAGTGGCATTTTGGTCCTTCCCAAGCCAATGTGTTAGAACGGGATATTATATATTTTGTGATGATTTTAAAAAATTGGTTATATGAACCCCTTTAGTAGTATTAGAGACACATTCAATGATAAAATGAAATGGTTGTAAAATTTGGGTTTTTTTAAATATATGATATGATTGAATCAAAGCCACATTCTACTAATAATATAAGCACATATTATCATTTTATTCAATTAAAACAAAACAAATTTACAAAAAACATGTTCTTTCTTATTTTTTAAAATTCTTCAAGATCAATACTATTAAACAATATATTTTTTTCAACATATTTAAAAAGAAAGAAAACATTTAGTGTCATAGAACATTGAAAAAAAAACACTTCTAATAAAAAAACATTACTGGACTACCACATAACATGATTGAATGAGCTCAAAATAACCCTCCCCAAGCACATAACTTAAAATCACTCCATTTAATTTAATAATGAAACTTGGAGTTTAATATTATGCAATGAAATAGATTTTCTGTATTTCCAAACTGAATATAAACATTGAAATTATTTAAAATCCAATTAAAAATATTGATTAAAAATAATAAAACATTTCACATAGATAGTAAAAACTAATAAAGAAACTGTAATACATTTAAAAAAATACATTGATTAAAAAAATAAATACAAAAAATATCATTAAAAAATAAAAAAACCAATAAAAAGTAGAGAACAAACCACTAAACAATGTGTTATAGTTTTTCTAAAGAAATGTTTTAATTCAATCAACAATCATGTTAAACCAAACAAGAACAACCAAATCACAAGATCTATCGAAAAAGGGCCACATGATATTAAGAAGGGGTAAAAATATCACATGGAATTTTTTTGACCATATTACAAAATGTTAACATCGAAATCTAAATAAAATTCACTCAAATAATAATTAAACATAAAAGTGGAATTTTAGTAAAATTAAAAAATTAAGATAAGTGTTGACTATCAGATAAATCCCTAAAAAACATAAAAGTAGATAGTCCCATTCCATATGATGAGAACTGTAATCCTATAATTTTTAACAGCAACGATGCATTGTGAATTTCAGATTGTGAGTGAGAAGAAGGTTGGCTATGCATTGAAGATCTGATAGTGCTGAGATTAGTAAAAACCCAAATTGAATACACCTAACAATTTTTTACAATATATATTAGCAACATGTTGAGAATGTTGTTTTTAAGCACTATCATGTGAATTTTTTACTTAGGCGAGGGCATTAGGGTGTCGAAACCCTAACCCATTTAACTAAAAATATTTGTTCTATTTTAAAAATTTAACTAAATATTTCAAATATTATTTTCAAATAATGATTGAAATGTTAAAATTATTCACTGTGTATTATATCTCAAAGATATCATGTGCATTGACTTTATATTAGTTTATTTTTTGTATTTTATCACCAATATCAACCAATTTTTTTCTATTTTTTATTCTTTAAATCATTACTTTATTTATAGATTTATAAGATTATAAATATTGTTAATAAAATATATGACATGTATTTTTGTTTGTAATAGGTTAAGTAAAAACTTTAATTATTAAACTAAATTGAAATATATTTGTGACATGGACTACTTAATTTAAAAGTGATTTTGAAATAAATTTGATTGGTGATGTTTGAAGTACATGATTCTCGACTCACTCTATTTTAATGTGTGTTCTCTATAGGTCTTTCTTAAATAGGTTAAATAAAATATTTTATTGTTAAATTTATTTAAATAAGTTAGTGATTCTAATTTCTTAAATTATGTGACTTTGGAAAAATGGTGGTTTAATCGATAATATAAATTTTATTTTCAATTTTTAATTAATTATTTCATGTATAGTTTTCAATTAATGATTTAAGTGTTATAATTATTCATTATGTATTATATTTCAAAGAGAATATTTATAAATACTTTCCATTAGTTTATTTTTAGCATTTTATTATTGCTTATAATTGTGTTATCTTATTTATCTTGACTAGGGGTGGGGAAATTTTAATTTTAGTTATAACCAAGTTAAAAATCGATAATAATATAGATAATTTTGATTTAAATTATAATTTTTTCTGTTCAAATGTTTTTTTATTTATGGATTTATAAGATTACAAATATTTTTAGTGATAATATTTTCTCTTTAGTTTCATTTAAAATGATAATATTTGTAATGATAATATTCTGGTTTCAGTTTCATTTTCAATAGGTTAAGTAAAATATTTTATTTTTAAACTAATTAAAATATATTTGGGAATTTTACCACTTAATTATAAAGTGATTTTTAAAAAAAATGATGCCTAATGTCATTGGTGGTTAATGATGCCCAATTCATTTCTCCCTTTGAATGTATGTTTTCCATAGTTTTATTTACTATAAGTTAAGTCAATCCTTTTGTTGTTAAATTGATTTAAATATATTTTTGATGTTAATTTTTTAATTTAAAAATGATATTAAAATATTTTAACTTTCCATTATGTTCACCGAATTAAATGAGTTCTGTTACATAAATTAAATTAGGTCCATAATTTAATGATGTCTATTACATAAATTAAATGAAGTATATTACATAAATTAAATGAGGTCTATTACATAAATTAAATCTCATCACTTAACTATATTGAAGCCCATATTTTCATTGAAACAATTTGGAATAAGGTCATCATGAATTATTTGTTTTAAAGTCTGTATGTTTACTTATTTTTATAATTTAACTTTCCATTATGTTCTCCCAATTAATAGGTACATCCCTATATTATCTTTTAAAATGTCCAAACCATATTAATCTAGTCCCATACATCTTCTCATAAATTAGAATTTATTTAATTTTCTCCCGAACACATTAATTTATAATCTTATCCTTATATGTATGTCTACACATCCATTTTAACATTTTCATTTTTTCATCGTTATTTTTTGTTATAGGTGTTCTATAAAAGGTAGAATCACAACCATATATAATAGCTCATCTAATAATAGTACTATAAAACATTCCATTCAATTTCAAAGTAATTTTATGACTACAAAGCACCTGAAAATCCTTTCTCTATTTTATCCATCTATATTGAATCCTATGAGATGTTACATGTGAACTAAAATATATTAATGGATTTTGGTTCATTAATCTTTTCATACATTTTATCAGTTATTATCCATTATGAATGGATTAAATGGAATTAATTATTAATGGATTAAATGGATTTCATTCATCTAAGGTATTAAATGAATAATTACAACATGAATAAATGTAGATTGATACGTTGAATATGGAATACATGTTTCATAAAATGTAACATGTCAATGAAAACTATATAAAGGGATGATATCCCTCCTATTGAGTATGAACAATTTTATAAAATAATCCCAATACACTCTTCCTCCAAAAACATAGTTTATCACTATGTGAATGTGCTAGTACCCTTATATATTTAGGGATCCTCAAGAAATGTTATAGGATCCTTGGCCATTGTAATCTCATCGGAGGTAGGAGACCTTTGTCTACTACTTCAGTGATCCACGTTAAGTGTACTCCATCAAAGATTAAACATGGATCTTGATTTTATCCAAGTATACACATTTACGTTCTTTGTTCATATTACATGTTGATATCATCAAGGATAGATGACACAAATATGAGTTTTCTTTTTCTACCAAGATCATTTGATGATCCCCTAAAATCCATCGGTGGTATTAGAGACTTATTTCTCATTGAATCAATGTGTTTCATCCACTATTAAATAAATAACATGTTTTATGAAATCATAACTAGTCTTCTCCCAACGAAAGTTATTTTATATGATAACGTAATGTAAATAACACCAGTCAACATTATTTTAGGATGTTAACATAATATGGAGTGAAAGGCATAGTTTACATTAAGCAATTAATGTAGCCCGCATCACTACCGTGGGAAAAAATTATTAGAGTTTTAAGTCATTAATTGTTTAAAAATAATGAATCATATAGTTTGAAATATTTATAGAATTTATTACAATGCACCTATCTGGAACCACAATCTAAACTAGAGTGTCACCTAACCTCAAGTGTGCCTCCCCATATTCCAGAGGATTCCAACTAGAGGCGAGGTCCTAATCCATACAATGGGGTGACTACTTTTTCAAATTAGAGTCATACAATACTATGTAAATAACCAAAATCAACCTCATCCATAAACATCAGAGTATGAAAATAATAATAAAAAAATTTGTGCTATATCAAAATGACACTGGGATAAAAATATACAACTAGACTCCCACCATGTTTACCCCATATATAAAATAAACCAAAAATAAAACAAAATACAAAAGGCTCTACTGCCAACCTGGAGTCTCATCCCAATCTATGTATTTAATACCTGTCGAGATACCTTAGCCCGATCCTATACATGTCTTATCACATGACTTGAAAACCATACATAAGGTCTACACACACATTGAGATGGATGTAAAATGTGTGGTCATATAAATCAATAGGGTCTCACCAAGCACCCCTTGTAACATTCCATCCTGGGAGCTGCTAAATTAGTACCCCAAGTTAGTTCTACACATAACATCAAGCGTGGATCCTTGTATGATAGTGGCTGCCAACTATCCGTGGGGGTCTAAGGTGAACTGTGAGGAGAATATACCCCCATATTAGAGTGCAAAACTAGAAGTAAATAACAAAACATCATATAGATATGAGTACAAAAAAAACTGAAGCTTAATCATGATATAATAAGATGAAATATAGTAAAGGCCCAAACAACCACGCCACAAATACAACATAGATATCCCACTAGGCCGATAATACATATACAAAATAAAAAGAAAAATGAATACATCAGGATCTATAACCAGCTATGATCCATGTCATATTCCTAGTATCCAACACTATAATAATTTCTGAGCTAACCCACCTATTCATGAAACACCCAACATGGTGCTCAACCCAAACCTATGCACACAATTAAAATTTGAGAGATTCTCAATAACCCATGTCCAGTGGAATACCAAGATGGGTGTGATTCCAACTCAGTAGGAAACCACTAAAATGTCTATGGAAAATGCTAGAAAGAGAATCAATGTATGTAGATAAATGATGAAAAAAATACATAGTACAGATAGAAAAATACATGCTGAGGGAAAACAACAACTCATATAGAACCCACCTACCCTTAGGTTCTATGGTGACACTCGGGACAAATAGACCTACATCGACTTAAGTTGGCTATCTAATCCATAAAACCTAGGGTGAAACATACTGTGAACAATAAACAGGGGTATTTTTATTTATCATTTATTACTAGGAAGCATAAACATCAATGTTAACCATGTCAGGAGCCTTAGTTACACACCAAACCCATACCCAAAACTATTAGTACTAATATAGAGCATTAGTTCTATCATTATAATCATACACCATAAAAATAGTGCTTGGATCCTTCGTCTAACACATACTCATACATTCAAAAATAGTTCCTGGAGCATCAGAATAGCATCTTTAAACCATGGATGTAGAGTTTCCGTCCACAATCCATTTCCGTATGGTATACTAGTGTGCCTGGAGCCTTAGTCTTGTACTTAAACCATATAGCATACTACCTATCCCTAGAACGTCATTCCAACACCTGATCTATATAGTATAATAACTATTTCTGGATCCTTAGTCCAACATTTTATCTTTATAGTATTATACCTCTTCCTGAAGCATCACTTAGACACCCAAACCATTTCGTCATTTCTCATAATACTAAGGGTCAACATATTGAACCTAAAAACATTAAAAAGTCACAAACAAACCCTTTTCAAACCATTATTATTTAATAGTGTCCCACTATTCCTTTAACATAAAAACAAGGTCAAAACCTCTCTTTTCATAAAACACTTAAAAATAGGTGTGAAGGCATCTACCCATTGGGGGGGAACTACACACCCATTTCCAATCAACATGGAAATCCTTTTTTAAAACCCTTTTTATGAAACCAATAATAGGTCAATGCCTCATTTTTAAAACAATAAACATTTCAAAAGTTATATTTCCCCCTTTGACACCCAAAATTGGGTCAAACACATCACATACAGTTAAAACCATTTCAAGGGCCTCATAGGCATTTCAAAAAAGACTAACATTGAAAACAAAACTTTTTATCATCTTACAGGTCACAAACATTTATTACTAAGTTATACCCATTATATCTTTAACAATTTAATTAATCCAACCAATGATATTAACTGGGTTAAGATTGTAACCCACCTACTTTACCCTTCAAATAAAAACTTACCATTTTCAGGGAATGACACACCCCATGGGGGGATATAGGTTTAGTATTATCAATACCAATGAATCTCACAAAATTTGTGGAAGGTTAAAGGTATAAATTTAAATCCCCAAACCATTTACTTTAACCAGTGAAAAAAACACACCACACAAGGCCTTTAAGTCATAAACAACATACACATGCAAATAAATTAACAAGACTATGTGTAAAGCTCTTAGACCACCTAACTCATTTTCAAAGCCTTCCAATACATTTCCAAAGCAAAAAGTCCTTGATAAGGCCCATCCAAGCATCATACAAACCCCTACACACCCAAATGAAATCAACATAACAAATCAGGATCTAGAATCACACCAAGAAACCATAATTAATTAATTATAACAAATATAATTAATTAATAAATTAAACCCCAATGAGGCATAATGATAAAAAACTCATCGAGTCAATTAAATCTTATGAAAACTCACAGAAACCACCATGGTATGTCTACACAAACTCCCTATAGAATTAATAAGAAAAATACCTAAGAGGAGATAACATTTAGACCCTTAATTAAATTAATTCATTAGGATAAATATAATAAAATTAACTCTAAACACATACCTTAACAAAAAACCACACAATGGCATGAAAAATCCATCTCGGTATGTCCTCTACCCAAACTAACCAAAATCCACATCATCATTGGATGATTACACCATGATCTGGTGGAATTAAAATCAAATCCCTAAACCCACACATTTGAAATTAGGAAGAACTATAGAAGTGGGGAAAGGGAAGGAGGAAGAAGAGAAATATCTCCTTAAACGCCAAGAAACACCATGAACACAACCTAAATAGAAGTACATAAGAAGGAATGGGGTTGCAAACCCCTTTTTATGTGTGTATTGCAATAGGGATGAAGAGGGTGGAGTGGCTAAAAAATAACAAGGGTTTATTTTGGTGATTTCCCCCTTTTTAATGAAATCTAGAAAGTTGCATGATTTGGTCGCACATTTTTACAAACCGTGCACCAACCATGAACCCTCTACTTTCCAACACCCATGCCCTACACATTTAGGTCCCATTTTTTGACAAAACATGTGTCAACAGATAATCAATCCACATCTAAAAACATTAATTTGAGGAATTCAAACTCTTGGAATGTTATTCTGAGTCTTGATAATTTTTTTACCTATCCAGTAAATAAAAAATTCAAAATATTTCTAATTTTTTTTACCCATCCATATTATGTATCTTAAAAAATCCCTAACATAATACTTCTCATCCTCGAGAAGCCTTGGAGGTCATCCATATGTAGGACATGACCTACTTTGGTCACCAAATTTTTTCCAACAATCTCATTCATCTTCTGATATCTTGAAATATTAACAAGGCACAAACTCCAACTCAAGGAACTTAATTGACCAAAACCCCAAGCTAATTCCTATTCCAAAACTAAAACACTATGATAATGCTTACCCAATCCCATCCAATGTAAAAAATTACTAAAACATCACCTGACCAGTCATCAAGCTATGGTTCTCTCTACCATAAGCTTTAGATTATCATTGCCAACTTATGATAATTAGCACCCTTGCCATAGAGAAATCCCAAGAGAACATCATCTCATGCTCCCAAAAATAACCTGAAATGTTTCTCAATTTACCATGCCCCAACACCCACTAGAATGTCAAACATCATTAAAACCCTTACAAATCATCAAAAACCAACCAAAGGGGATGTATACTGACCATCCATGCATGAAATAAGAATATACCCACTTTTACTAGAAATCTCAACTGAAACCCAAAATCAACCTATCTTTCCCAAAACGACACACCAAACATAGCATGCAACCTTCTATACCAACATTTCATGTTAACCCCAGTCAGAATATCTTTAGCTGAATCATCCCAAAAATACCCAGTTTCTACTTTCATTCTATCATCATATCACCTGACCATGATGCCCTCATACCCATATGCATTGCAAAACCATCCAAACATTCCCAATGGAGTCTATACCTGACCTAGATTGAGATTCCACCATTGGATCCTCTATTGACTCATAACCATAGTCATTCCCTATTGCACCGCCAATGAACCTCCAACATTAGAAGCTAAAACTACATTCTAGAACCACCTAAAACTCGAATCTAATGCTCAACTTGATCATCTATTACAATTGATTACCCATTCTCATTTCATATGGAATTTAATCATGCACCTCAATAGTTTTCTACTATTATTATAATGATACTATAAAAGATCCACAACCATTTTTATACACCTGTGACCCTTCCAGCATGAGGGTTACACCCCTATGAGCAACATATCACTCCCCACCATAAGAGTTTCATTGTTATTTACTCTCTTAAGAAACTATATCCACCATGACCCACAAACCATTCACTTCCTACCCAAGAATTAAATGTGGCCTTCTCACTCTCAGTAGGGAAACAAAAAAAACATCAACCATCACCCATACTCATCTCTCGAGAATGGTATCCACGGTATTCAACAATATCTAATACATCATAAATACCTACTCACAGACACCTATTAGTGAATTTACACCATAAGGATATACTTACAATGCTCCATGAGAGACACCTCCCTATAGTCCATTCATCATACAAAAAACACATTTACGTAACTATCCATAAATCCAAAGATGTCTCAGCATACCTAAAATGATGTCAACGTATTTGGAATGATATAAACTAACCATGGTTATAGTAATACTTCGTCGATGAATAACATCACAACTAATCCATTTCTGATGTCACTTATAACTACAAGGACATGTACACCACATTAAAAGGCACCGAGCCTCCTAATCTACAAGCATCTCATCACAACCACATTATTTCTCTACCTAATCATGGTTTCTTTTCTAACTCAAATAGCTCATGTGTACACTCCTATACATCTGATCCATAAGAAAAATAACATAACACAAATTCACATGATCATTCCCCCAAGATCCCATTAACGCTTATCTCTTACATGCAACAAATTTAAATGTAGAATAATATTATTAAAAAACATTACCAAACTTTCTTATATGGGAAAATAATTCCCAAAGTAGGGTAGTTTCATTTTCAGTTAGTGTTGAACATATGAAATTTTCCAAGAACAATGCTTCTGTTGATACTATTTTAGGAATGTGGTTTGTAGGAATGTTCCTTCTATATATATATTTCTAAATTGAAGTCACTTTTTTAGAACACTTTATTTGGAAGTGATTTATTTGGATAATATTTAAAGTAGGCGATTTCTATGAAAGCACCTTCCCCTACACCAATATTAAAGAGTTTCTCGACATATACCACTACCATCACAATCCTGCACACCCCTATCGTTGTGTGGGGTCCACTCCTAATAAAGGGAGGAATTAGTGGAGGACTAAGTTCTATGTCAGTAATAACTCCTCATCTTCTTCCTTTCGTGGGAAGCCAACAGAATTAACGCCCCCAACAACATTGAAGCACATAAAGTGGAAGTGAAGAATTATCTTGGGTAGATGAACTACCCACCAAAATTAAAGATATAATAGTTTTTATTTCTTCTTCTTTAAAATGGCAATCAATCCCAGGTTTTCATAACTTGTAACCAGTGGTGATCCTCTGAAGAATTTATCTGGTGATAAATTATATAACATACCCCTATTCTTTTATGGACATAGGAAACAATTGTAAAACCACGTAATTCTTCATGTTCTTACATTTTTCACTTATATTTTTCTTGTTTTTCATCTCCATAAACCTCTGCTACCCCAAAAACGTGGTATCAAAGGGTTCAGAGTCCAAATAGTGAAGCGACAAAAAGTTTTTCTGATGACCGGAAAATGGAAAGTGCTCAATTTTTTTGAACCCATATTTTTAAAGATCACAACAAGATGATTCTAATAGAACTAGAAGAATCAAAAATGGAGTTGAAATAAACCTGGTAGGCTTGGTCAAAATTCTAGTCAAACCATAGGGGCTACATTACCCCCTTCCCGGAGAAGATGACACAGTTCACACCGAAGATGTATTTCCAATGGATTTTCCAACCACTTTTCCAACGATCCACATCATAACCATGTCATCGGTCTATTTGGACCACTGAAATTGTTTTGGATATATCTTGGCCAATCAGAGTACGTTTTTAGTGATCCAGGGGTCAAATCTATCTTTTTCGACCATTCTGGACAAATCAGTATGGTTAGGTTTTTGAAAATTCACACTCCATCAATGGATGAAAATATGAGTAATATGATTAAGCTTACCATGTTTAATTATTCCATTTGGAAACCAAAAATGGAGGATCTTTTATATATTAAAGATTTGTGGAAACTAGTAGTGGAGTCCACTAAGCCCATTGCAGTGCAAGTGGAGGAAATTTCAACAAGTGGTAAACCTAATGAGAAGAAGTAAACTGGTACCCCACCAGTTGATGCAGAGTGGTTTATACTCAATAGGAAGTGCATTACCCAAATCAGATAGTGTATCAATAAGAGCATCTTCCAATTTTTTTCCAATGAGCATGATGCCTCCGTTCTTTGGAGGAAATTAGAAAATATGTATATGAGGAAAACCACATCGGGAAAAGAAAACCTGATATTCCATCTTATCAAATTGAAATAGAAAGAGGGGACCAATGTAACAGAGCACATGAGTGAGTTCCAAGGTACTGTTTATAGGATGAATTCTATGAAAATGATGATTGATGATGAGTTGCAGGAACTTTTGATGTTGAGTTCTTTACCAAAGATATGGGACACATTAGTTATGCGAGTCAATAATTCAACACCAGATGGAGCACTCACCGTGAAGATGGTGAAAGAAAAAATGATGAATGAAGAGTACTAAAGGAAGGATGAGGGACATACACCTAAAACAGAGGCTCTTGTCACTAAAAGAAAAGGGAACAGAAATATCTGGGAAGAAGAAGATATAGAGAAACCCATGACCACAGTCTGTTAAGAAGGAATCAATTAAAATCCTGATTGAGATATGACATGAAATTCCACCACTATGGAAATCCCAGACACTTTATCCGAGAGTGTATAAAGTTAAAGGCATAAAATAGAAATCAGGAAGGTAAAACCCAAAATAATGATGCCGTAGTTGTGAATAAAGAAATATCTATTTTTCAGGAAGAAAATAAGGTTAGTATTTCTAGCCAATATGTGACATGGGTGATCGATTTTAGTGCCTCATAGCATGTTACCTCCAGAAGGTATTTCTTCTCATCTTACAGTTGAGGGAGTTTCAGACATGTGAAAATAGGAAATGATGGTACATCCAAAATCACTAGTATTGGTAATATTTTTTCAAAACTAATATTAAATGTAGGTTATTATTGAAGGATGTGAGGCAAATTATTGATATTTGCCTCAATATGATATCCATTGGAATGCTTGATGATGAGGGTTATGTCAGTTCCTTCGGTGATGGAAAATGGAAGCTTAACAAAGGTAAGCTGGTAATTGATAAAGGAAAGAAATGCAAATCTATTTATATCAATGATGCCGGACCTTATGGAGGAGAAATCAATGCAGCCAAAAAAGATGTTCCTACAAAATTTTGGAACAGGAGGCTTGGTCACATGAGTGAGAGAGGAATTATAATTCTCTCTAGGGAAGATCTCTTGCTAGGAACAAAAGGTACACATCTGGATACTTATGTTGATTGCATCATGGTAAAACAACATAGAGTATCATTTCGTGGTTATATACCATCCATAAAAGAAAATGTTTTAGATTTGATTCACACTGATGTCTTAATGATGATCACCAAGTCAATGAGAGGTTCTATTTATTTAGTTACCTTCATAGATGATCATTATATAAAATTCTGGGCCTTTGGTTTGAAAACTAAAGATCAAGTGCAAGATGTTTTCAAGAAGTTTAATGTAAAGGTGGAAAGGGAAATAGGTAGGTGGTTAAAGTGTGTGAAGGAAGACAATGGAGGAGAGTAGCATGGCCCGTTTGAGGAGTACTATAGGAGTTTCAGCATCAGGATAGAAAAATCAGTACTAAACATTCCTCATCATAACAGTCTTACTGAGTGGATGAATATAACAATTTGCGAGAGAGTAAGATGTATGCTCTCAAATGAAAATCTGCCAAACACATTTTGGGGGGAGGTAATGATGACTGTAGTTAGTCTTATCAACCTTTCTCCATTAGTTACACTTAACTATGACATTCCAGAAAGTGTATAGACAGGTAAAGATGTTTCTTACAAACACTTGAGAGTTTGGATGTAGGGAATTTTTTCACATCTTGAAAGATGAGCGGGTGAAGTTGGATGGAAAAGGAAAATAGTGTATCTTTTTGGGATACACTCATCAGGTGTTTGGATACCAACTCTGGGATCCTGTTAGCAGGAGGATTTTCATAAGTTGAGATGTAGTTTTTCTTGAGGATTAGATGAATAAAGATTTTGAAAATCCAAAAAATGCAGAGAAGTCACAATATGAGTAAATTCCTTTGAGTCTGGAACCAGTCTCACCACCATCAGTTCCATATAGTGAGAGAGAGATATGTGATACTGATAATACATAACTATGAGGTAGTATGCCTACATTTGCTGATATGTCTCCATCATATGAAATTCCAGAAAATATTCCCTATGAAGCACAATTAAGGAGATACACATGATAAAGAAAACTGAGTTTTAGATACTCACCACATGAGTATGTGATGCTCACTGATGGGGTAGATCCAGAAAATTATGATGATGCAATTGGGAGTCAGCAAAAGATGGAATGGAAGAAGGCTATGCAAGAGGAGATGGGATCATTGCACAATAACTATACATTTTATTTGGTAGAGATACCACAAGGAAAGAAGGCACTCAAGAATAATTGGGTGTATAGAATCAAAGTAGATGATGACAGCTCACAACCGTGCTACAAAGCTAGGATGGTTGTGAATGGATTTGGTTAGAATAAAGGTGTTTACTTTGAGGAAAATTTTTATCCTGTGGTAAAAATGTTTTCTATCAGAGTTGTTCTTTTATTGGCGGCCAGTTTGAACTAGGAGGTTCAAAAACTTTATATAAAGACAACATTCTAACATGGTGATCTTGATGAGGAGACACACATGGATTAGCTAGAGGTATTTCAGGCTAAAGGAAAATAAAACATGGTATTAAATCTTATGAAAAGTTTATATGGTTTGAAACTGGCACTGAAGAAATTGTATAAGAAACTTGACTCATTCCTAGAGAAAAATTAGTATAGGAGGATGACTATTGCTCACCGTGTTTTCATAAAATAGTTTGATGATAGTGATTTTATTATCTTGTTTTTTAATATTGATTATATTCTAATTACTGGAAGAGATATCACCAATATTCACTAGTTGAAAAAGGAGTTTAATAAGTCTTTTGAAATGAAGGACTTGGGAAAACTACTCAGGTTCTTGGTATGATGATTAGTCATAATAGGAGAAATCACAAGATTTGGATATCTAAAGAGTGGTATATTGAGAAGGTTCTTGAAAGGCTCATCATGTGAATGACGAAACCAATTATTACTCCAGTTGTGATTAATTTCAGGATTACAACATGTGAGAGTCCTTCAAATGAGAAAGAGAAAGCATAGATGAAAAAAGTTCATTATCTGTCAGTAGTTGACAGTCATATGTATGTCATGGTGTGCACTAGACCAGATATTTATCATGTTGTTGGCATTGTGAGATGAACATATTAGATCCTGGAAAGAAGAATTAGAAAAGCATCAAATGGATATTGAGGTATCTCCGAGGTGCATCTACACATTATTTATGTTTTGGAAGTGAAAAACCTATTTTAGAAGGATACATAGATGAAGATATTTATTGAGATACAGACATGAGGGAATCAATATCTGGGAACCTGATATCATTTATAGGGGAGTAGTGTCATGTTAATCATGAATTTAAAAGTGTTTTGCCTTATCCACCACAGAAGTAGAGTATATCACAATCACTGAAGATTGTAAGAAGATTTTGTGGATGAAGAAGTTTTTACAGGATATGGGATAGAATGAGGAGAATTATATTCTCTATTGTGATAGTATAAGTTCTATTCATCTTAGTAATAACCCAACATTTCATTCCAGGTCCAAACTCATCGAACTGTGATATCACTAAATCTAAAATGTGTTGGAAGAAAGATTGTTGAAAGTTGAGAAAATCCACACCAATGATAATGTGGCTGATATGATGATGAAGATAATACCAAAAGAGAATATGGATGCCTAAAAGGAGATAACATGTCTAGATTCTACCCCAAATTGGTCGTATTGGGGAGATTTGTGGGGCCACTCCCAATCAAGGGAGGAATTAGTGGAGGATGAAGTTCTCTGTTGGTAATAACTCCTCATCTTCTTCCTTTGGTGGGAAGCTGAAAAGATTGACACCAGGAAACACCATTGATGCACATCAAGTGGAAGTGAAGAATTCTCCTGGGTAGATGAACTACCCACCAAACTGAAGGAGAAAATATTTTTTCTTTCTTCTTCTTGAAAACAGGAATCAATCCCATGTTTTTGTAACCTGTAACCAGTGGCGATCCTCTGACGAATTTATTTGGAGAGAAAATATAGAATGACCCCCTCTTCTCCTGTAGATGTAGGTAACAATTTTTGAACCATGTAATTATTTATGTTCTTACATTTTCCTTCTATTTTGTGTGTTTTTCATTGACATGAACCTCCGATGCTCGAAAAAATCGTAACCCTCCCTGTAGACCCCTATCATTGTAAACATCCCCATAGACCCATGTTGGACCCCTGCCGTCATAACCTTCCCTACATACCCCTATCTTCATCCTCCAATCATCCATCCTGGTAGCACACCGTACCCTTCGTTGATCCTATCAACCTCACATTGTCTCCCATCATCGATCAAGTCGATATGCAATCTTAGATTACCTCTCTCATCATCGATCTGGTTGATCCACAACCTAGAATCAGACTCACGCTTCAAATTCAGCAAACCAAGCTCCAACTTATGCGAATCAAATTTCCGTATTGGACAAATCTTAAATCATGTTTTAAAAAATGAGTATTTTAAGTTTAATTTATTATTTTATTTATTTTTTAGAGTAAATATTTATTATAATTTGTATATTGTTTATATAAATTTATTTGCCTTGTTGAATTGTGTTTGTTATTTTGTGTTTTATTCTCTGTGAAATTTGGTTTTTTATAATTTTGTAAGTAATATATTACTTGGTTGTATAATAAATATATATATATAAATATATTATTTCATTCTAATTTAAAGATAATTTTTTTAAAGTAATAATAAAATAATATATTATTAATATATCATTGTATTATAATCAATATATATATATATATTATTGCATTGCATAAAAAAAATTATTTGTTAATTAATTTGTAATTTTTTAATTAATATGTTATTACATTGTAAATATATATATATATATATATATATTAGTAAATTAATGTTTTAAGTTATATAAGTTCAATGTTTTGTAATTAATTTCAATCGATAAAGACATTAAATTAAATAATTCAATTTGGTGTTTGATAATAAATTAAGTGCTAAAAAAATTTAACTTTAATTTTATTTTAAATATTTTGGTTTTTGATTTTGTTGTGCTATATATATATTATTTAATTGTATTAAATATATTACTAAATTACTTAGTGAATTTTTCAATAATATTTTATTATAGTGTAATATATATATATATATATTAATCTAATAATATATATTTCATTGTAATTTAATGAGAAAAATAATTGAAAAAAATAATTTTATAAATATTATTAATATATCATTGTGTTATATTTAATATATATCTTCTTGCATTGTATAAAATAAATCATTTTTTAATTAATTAGTAATTTTGTAATTAATATATTATATCATTATAAAAAAATATTTCAATTCATAAGTTAATATTTTAAGTTACTTGAATTAAATATTTTTTAATTTATTTCAAATCATAAAAACATTAGATCAAATAATTCAATTTGGTAGATATAATAAATTAAATAATTTTAAAAATTGAATTAAAATTGAATTTTAATTTAAATATTTTGGTTTGTAATTTTTATGTGTTATATATATATATATTAATTAATTGTATAAAATATATGACTAAATTATTTATTTATTTTGTCATTAATATTTTATTACAATAATATATATATATATATATTATTAATCTAATTAGATATTTTTCATTGTAATTTAATGATCAAAATATTTGAAAAAAATAATCGAATAATATATTATTAATATACCATTATATTTTAATTAATATATATTATTGTATTGTATAAAATATATTATTTGTTAATTAATTAGTAATTTTTCAATTAATATATTATTACATTGTAAAATATATATATTAAATAGTAAGTTAATATTTCAAGTTGCCTAAATTAAATGTTTTGAAATTAATTTCAAATGATAAAAAAATTAGATCAAATAATTCAATATGGTAGTTGATCATAAATTAAAGTTTGATGGTTTTAGATTTATTTGAAGAAATTTAGATGTATATATTTAACCTGAAATTTAATTTCATTTACGAGTTTCAGAAATATGGTAAAAAAAATTGCATGTGTTTTTATACCATGGAGGTGAAGTAGTAGACGATGAGAATGAGATATCGTATATTGGTGGTCTTGGAAGATTATTAAATCATACTGGATATGATATGATTAATGTAGTAAATAGTAAAATTCATGATCAATTGAATCTTGCTAGGATTCAGTGTATATAAGTTGTTATTTATAGCTTTACTGAAACTCAAGATAATATATATTACATGAATCATCATTTAGGCAATGACGAAGATTTGAGGTTTTCTTATGATACATATCAATAGCACGAAAGTCTTAGTGTGATTGAAATTTATGTTGATGTTAGTACAATTGAGGATACCATGCAAATTTAAAAAAACATATCAGATGATGGTGGATTTTTTGAGGGGTATATGTTTACATATGAGATGGTTTTTCATGGTGGATCAGATGAAGAAAATACATATAGAAAAGATAAAAAAATTTAAATGATAGTACATGTAGATGTTCCTACAACATATGATGTTGTAGCTAATCTACACATGGATGCGATCAATGATGCCTATGATGATCATTTGGAGAATGATAAAGTATCTGACAGAAAATATGAGATGATTCCAGGGAATGATCTAGAAATTAAACAAGCATGATTTGTTAAAAAATCTCATGATATAACATCGATGGTGAATTAGTTTGATTGGGATGCAATGACACCAATAACCAATTTCCTAGATATTTTACAAAAAAGAAATGTTGGAAGGATTGATGATGAATTGTCTGTTGGAAGAAAATTTGAGAGAAAAGAGGTATTAAAAATAGTTATAAATAATTACCATGTGAAGATACATTATAGTTATCTTGTACACGAGTCTAAGAGATCAATGTTTTCTATAAAATGTCAGCAATTTTGGTGAGACATGCAAGATGTTATTGCGAGCCACCATTGACAAAAATTCAACTTGTTGGAATATTACAAACTTTTCATGACCAAAAACTTGTTTGAATACAAGGATGACTCAAGATCAAAGACACCTCAACTTGAATTTTATATGCTCTATTATTATTGGTATTATGAGAGGTATTCATGATGTTCATGTTAAGTTAGTATATGAACACATGGAGAGTGAGTATGGATATAAAATCTCATACAAGAAGGTGTGGATTACAAAGAAGAAATCTATTGAGATGGTTTATTGTGATTCAAAAATATCATTTCAGGTGTTTCTTAATTGGATCTAGTGTTTTTTTCTTACTGGTCAGTATGTTTTTCAATTTAAAATAGTGGATCATGTGGTGAACAATAACTTCTCTGCAAAAAATGTCTAATTTCAATGGGAATTCTGGGAATTACTTCCAAGAATCATAGCATTCCCTCACTGTAAAAAATTCATACAAGTGGAAGAAACTTTTCTATATGAAAAGTATAATATATTTATCTTTATTTCTACCACTCAATATGGAAATAGATATCCATTCCACTAGCATTTTCAATAGTAGAGAATGAGAATTGACTTGTGGAGTTAGTTTTTATATTTTCTGTGTGTTCATATCACTGATAGGCTTGGGATATTCATTATTTCATATCATCATCATGATATCAAATAAGAATTGGATATTTAGGATTAAATTTGGTTTCCCCCCATGCCTACCATAATTACTACGTGATACATATTTCCAACAATATAAAGACAAAATTCCACAATGACAATGTAAAAAAAGAAATCATAAAATTAGGTATTAGATCACATATTTTGAACAGTTGATACTTATGATTATTTTATATCAATTGAAACATTTTTAAAATTTTCTTATATGCATTTACCACATATAAACTAAGACAATGATCTTTCATTCAAATATGGGAAGTAATAATAGGAATAAATGAAGTTGTCCGAATGTACATTATGCACATCCCAAATAAAAAATGGTCATTGGAATTTGATTAAGGTAAGAGATTTGGGAACATGACTAATTTTTTTTGAATGCATGAAAAATATATTCAAAGGGTTTATAAAATTACCAATCATAGTTATTATTTCTAAGAAATTTTATAGATTTATCAAATACTTTGTTGACATATCAGAAGATGTGTAGAAAGAACTATGGTAGGGCCATCAATACTCAAAAAGTTTTATAAAGGATCTAAAGGTTAATAAATCTCGTGAAACATCATACTGGTTGTTCCATTTTCATAGTATGAAAAGTTTGATTGAATTTTACGAGTTTCAGGATCCACTAACCAGTGTTTCTAGTTAGGTGATTACCATTATACATGAGAACCACACTTGTAAATGTGGTTACTTCTAAGAGTATAAGATGCCTTACTCACATGTACTTGCAATATGTACTCATCTTCACATCTCATGGGATATTTATGTCGATCTTGTGTATAGTCTTGACCCATTTTAGAATTTATAAAATGTATAATGGATCTCTATTAGAGGTGTATCAATATTAAATTACCCTATATATCTTCCGATTTTTGTTTTGAATCCATTAAGGATGTGTGAAAAATATAGTCTAAAATATATAAACACGATAAATGAAATAGATTTCCCGCAGGATAAAGGGATGAAATAATAATGTGATGGGTGTAGGGAAGAGGGGCATAATTGTAGACAATGACCTCCGAATGATAACACAGACAATTTATCATCACACCCTAATTGAATTTTTTATACTATGAGTTGATTATTTTAATTGTATTATTTTCCATGTATAAAGGTTTATTGGATGAATAATTTCATTATCTTATTTTTTTTCCACTCAACATATATATTATTTAAAATATTTATATGCTTACCATTTATTTATTCATTTAAATAGATGGAATACACACAACTACATCCAAGACCTAAGGATCCATGTCTTCTTAATGCACATAGTGAGAACATATCACATCATTTATAGGATTGCAGTGAATATATGATACTAAAAGTATGAAAATATCGTAACTTTCACCACGAGAGACCAACAGAGACTATCATTCATTATTTGAGTTTTTCTGTGTTCTATGCATTGAGAATGTGTGGATATATACCCATTGATGATTTACTCATTTCTACTTTGGTTGAGTGATAGAGACCATAGACACATACATTTCATAAGCCACAAGGGGAGATCATGATTACATTATAGGATGTCTCTATATTATTAGTTCTTATTTTCAATGGTTATGATGTTAGAGGTATGATGATAAACCTTTAGGATTACTTTTTACATATATATTTAGTCTTACTATAACCAAATGCACCATATACACTTAGAGGTGGTAGGTTATGGATACCCTGGATGGATATCCATTTTGGCCCAATTGATCTAGATGCAGATGAGGTGACATTACACAGATATGCATAAGCATGCATTTTTCAATTAATTGGAGGTACTTTATTTATTTATCACTCTAGATCATATGTTAATCTGATTCTCCTACATCTTCTTATAGGTTTTTAGCGTGCTCGGTGGTATAGTTGAGGTTCGACATGACTAGCACATCTCTATAGAGATTAATGTTTGGAATCAAACACAAAGGTGAATGAGTTAAGTGGGTTTTGTTTGTTATTACATGCATGGTCATGGATACGATTTCCTATACTTTCACCTCAGTTTTCATTTGATTTACCATTTAACGCATTGTGTATGGTTCCTTTTACTCGAAGGTACTTAAAAAGTTTAATACACACTTTTATTTCAATCTCATATACTAATTATATAATTTCTAACATTTTCTTACTTTTAATCCATAGGTGGATCCACTCAAAGAAATATTTATGCATCCCTACACATTACATTTCATATTACAGTATCTTTTTTTCATCATCTTGCCATTGATGAGGTATGCATGAATCACTGTTGATATGATTTTGTTTTATTTTTTTAATGAATGATAAATTTTATTTCTCTCTGTATAGATTTTTGGATTCCATATATAGATGATATTATGGGACATTTTTAGGATTATTTTATGATAGGGTTTCATCATTCTACCACTATAGTTCCACTAATCCATTTTTATATTGTTGAGTGGAACCAACCTAATAGGGTCATGAGGAAGTTCAAATATCGAAATCCCATTTTGGGTCTATTGATATAGGTTGCAGAGGTGGACTATATTTGACTTACAAGAAAACATAATCGAGATTGGAATATTATACATGATCCATAAATTTTCATGTGGAATTCATTTGAGCAGTTTCATGTCCCTTAATAAGTTGAAGTATGAATTCATCATGGTCCGACACTGAGTACATGCTTTGGCATATGCCAGTGATAAGATGAATTTTTACTCGACTTTAAGGGTTATATTATACCTTGGTAATTTTATTTTATTGCACTTCCAGATTATTTACTATTAAAATTTTAATCTATTATTTAATGTTTTTTACAAGGGTGATGGGATCGATAGGGTTTGTGATATTCTCACTCTTGAGACATGAGGGTCATTCAGTTTTGATGATTTGGGTTTTGTTCTTCAATCGATGACATGTTCGTTACACAGTGCTGAGATAATCCCATTTGTAGTTAGAGTGTGCTCCTCACCATCATCCCATTCCACCCTAGGATATGATCCATGCATCAAATATCGACGAGGCCCAACCTTCATATCGATGTCATTCAAATCCTTTCACTACCCAAATGACTCCTAACACCCATGTACAACCACCAATCACCTTCCTCATGATACATGGAACCGTTAAATACATTACCCACACACCCTTCTTCAGAGTGGGGCACCACTACACACCCACCGATTGGACATTTCTCATCATACATGGCACCATATGATAAATTCCCCACACAACCATATTTAGAGGGGGGAACCATTTATGACACTCAGTTTGATATTATGACCCCTATGCCATCTTTAGATCCTGTAGTTCCACATTCCTCGGATTGGGGTATCGGTTGGAAGATTCCACTCATTAAGCTTCCTTTCTATGATCCAGATAGCTTTTGGTTTCTTATACAACAGTCGCGGGGATGGGATAACAGTTCTAGTTATACAGATAGACCCATTGTTGAAGACACCACACCTGGACTAGTAGCTAAGGACATCACACCTAGACCAATATTTGAGCAAACTACAGAACCAACCAAATATACTAGTCGATATGGGAATACTATCAGAGAGCAGAGGTGTGGGACTGGAGGACACTTACGTACACATAGACATTGATGATGTATTAATTTTACATTTTATTAACATTAAAGTTTTTTTTATGTATAATAATATATATTATTCAATAATCATTGGTTCTAGTTATTCTTTAAATAAGTAATCTACTCACTATCATTCATAAAAAATCATTATTTAGTTAATTCATGCACATCACTTATCGTATTGATGTTACATCTACTAGTACATGTCCAAAAAAATTGAGACTAATTTCATAATATTTCATGTCAATTAGAGATTGTTTTCTATAGTTTTAACCATCATACACATGTTTTAGTGTTTTAAATTATAGAAACTATATTTTTGGTCTTGTTTAGAAAAAAAATACTTCGATTGGAATCACCATAAACTCCTATATTTCAAATATCAATCTATGGATTTTTTTTGTGATTTCACAGTAATCCAAGTTCATTTAGCTAGTTTTAACTCTGTGGAGCATGTTTTTAAAGACAATTATTTTATAAGAACTCTTTATTTAGTTAGTTCAAGAACATAGAATTCCAAATTGATGTGTTGTCTACTTGAACACTTCAAAAATAATTCTAAGATCGCTTTCATAAAATTTCACTTTAATTGGAGATTGTTTTCTATGGTTTTAACAATAAAACACATGTTATAGTGTTTTAAATTTCTGAAACTGTATTTTCGATCGCCTTAGGAAAATGACACTTCAGTTTTATTCTCTTACAGTTCCTATAATTAAAAAACAATTCTATGGGTTGTTTATTATCATTTCATAGTAATTAGAGTTAATTTATTCAGTTTTGACTCTATGAAACATGTTTTTAAAGACCATTATTTTCTATAAACTCTTTATTTATTCATTTTCAAGTCAATCACATGTATAATTGACACACCATTTACTCAAACACATAAAAAATAATTCTAGGATAGATATCATAATATTTTACATCATTTGGAGATAGTTTTCTATGGTTTTAACCATCAAACACATGCTTTAGATTTTTTAATTACTAAAATTATGTTTTCGGTCATCTCGGGAAAACGACACCTCTATTTAACACACCATAGGTTCCTATATTTTAAAAATAAATATATGGTCGTTGTACTATTATTTCATAGTAATCCAAAATCATTTGGATAGTTTTGACTATGTGACACATGTTTTAAATACCATAATTTTCTAATAAGTCCTTATTTAGTCAGTTCAAGCACATCACATGACAGATTGATGTGTTTTCTGCTCGTGCACATAAAAAATAATTCTAAGATAGCTTTTATATAATTTCATGTAAATTAGAGATATATTTATACGGTTTTAACCATCAAATGTATGTTTTTGTGTTTTAAAATACTAAAACTATATTTCAGTTATCTCAGAAAAATGAAACCTTAGTTTGACGTGTCGTTAGTTCTTATATTTCAAAAAACTATCTTTGTTTGTTGTCTTGTGATTTCATAATAATCCGAGATCATTTTTCTAGTTTTGATTCCGTGGTGCATGTTTTTAATGACCATAACTTTATAAGAAGTAATTATTTAGTTATTTTGATCACATATCATGTTAAATTGACATGTTGTCTTCTCACACAAATCAGAAATAATTCTAATATAGCTATTATAAGATTTTATTTCAATTAGAGATTGTTTTTATGGTTTTAACTTTCAAACACATGTTTTGTGTTTTAAATTAATGAAACTATGTTTTTGGTCATATTGGGAAAATTATACCTTGGTTTGAAATTCCTTTAGTTCCTATATTTCATAAATAAATCAATGGTTTTTTTCCTAGCATTTCATAGAAATTTGAGCTCATTTGTAGATTTTTGACTATGTGGCACACATTTTTAAAGACCATCAATTTCTAAGAACTCCTTATTTAGTCAGTTAGAGCTCATCGCATGTCATATTGATGATCCATCTACTTTCACACATAAAAAATAATTCTAAGGCATCGTTAATAATATTTCACATTAATTGGAGATCGTTTTCTATGGTTTAACCGTAAAATTCATGTTTTTGTCTTTTAAATTTATGAAACTGTGTTTTTAGTCATGTTGGTAAAACAACACCTCGTTTTGACATGATTTTAGTTACTATATTAAAAAAATAAATCTATGGTTATTTTCCTGTGAATTCATAGCTATCCGAGATCATTCGACTAGTCTTGAATCTAGGACACAAGTTTTTAAAGAAAATCATTTTCTAAGAACTTATTATTTATTCAGTTCAAGAACATTGCTTGTCAGATTAATGTGTCATCTGTTTGAACTTGTGAAAAATTATTCTAATATTACTCTCATGATATTTCACATCAATTGGAGATTGCTTTATATGTTTTTAACTATCAAATTCACATTTTAGTGTTTTAAATTACCAAAACATCATTTTTGGTAGTCATGGGAAGACAAAATCTCAGTTTGATACACTGTCTGTTCCTATAGTTCAAAATTAAATATGTGGTTTTTTACTATGATTTGAAAGAAATACAAGATAATTTGGATAGTTTTTACTATGTGGAACCCGTTTTTAAAGACTATCATTTTCTAATAACTACTTATGTAGTCAGTTCGAGCACATCAATTGTTGGATTGGAATACTGTTTTCTCACACACAAAAAAAATAATTCTATGATATATTTCATAATATTTCACAAATATTATAGATATTTTTATATTGTTTTAACCATAAAACATGCGTTTTATTGTTTTAAATTACTAAAAATGTATTTTCAGTCATCCTAGGTAAATACCACCTCTATTTGATGCACCATCATTTTCTATATTTAAAAAACAAATATATAGTTGTTATAATATGATTTAACAATAATTATATATCATTTGACCAGTTTTGACTTTGTGGCACACATTTTTAAAGATATTCATTTTCTAATAACTCCTTATTTAGTCTGTTCCAGCATATTGTATGTCATATTGACACTTCGTCTGCTCACACACATCACACACACACACACAAACATATATGTGTGTGTGTGTGTGGCTGGGTGTCTGTGTATATATATTATCATTTGTTAATAATATATATATATATATAATAATATTAACATAATATATTAACATATTTATATTAATATGTATTATATATATTATAATGAAATATATCATAATATATATAGTATAAAACTAATACTGACATATTATAAAATTTCATTAAAAAATTTCAATTTTAAGTCACAAATTTCTTATTAAAACATTTAATTTTTTGTTATTATTTATTAATATATTATTAATAATTATGACTTTAATATTAATAATAAAATTAATAAGAATTATAATTACTGCTAATAATATATTGAAAATATTATTTTTTTCAAATAATTATATTAATATTATTAAGTAATATATTATTTTTAATACATAATATTTTCTATTTATTATTTTTATTAAATTATTTTAATTTTTATTTATTTTATACGTTTTAAGTGTATGTTAATAATTTCATTTAAAACCCAATTATAATTTATATTTTATAGGCTTTTAAAGTTACCTAATTCTTTTAAAGTCCAAATGTTATATTTTTTAACAACATTATTTTATATCATATATATTATTTCATATTTTATTATTTTGATGAAAATATTCTAAATTTTAATTATTTTTTATTTTTTAGTCTAGGTTTTAAAATTCATTTTAACTATACTTACATTTTATTTTTTACAATCTTTCAAAGTCGATCACTTGAAACACAAAAAACATATTTTGTTTCAAGTAGTTAACATTGGATGTATATAATATATAAACTATAATTATAATCTAAATGAAACATAAAACATAGAATAAAAATATAATAAATAGTTTAAAATAAAATTTATTTCATAAATATAATAAGCCAAAATTAATTCACATGACACAAAAATTATTGATTAAAAACATAACATTTCCACTTCAAAAAATTTATGTGCATAAATTAAGGAATAAATAATATATAAATGTTATTTAAAACATTTATTACACTAAAATAAAAGGAATGTAAAAATAATAATAATAAAGAAAATTTAATCTATACAGAAAATGTTATTTGAAAAAAAATTATATATACAAATGTTATATTTTGAAACAACAAAATTTTTGGTCAATGAAATTATTATTCATTAATTTTTTATGAAATTATTTTTATTTTCAATTATTTTATATATGTTTAGTCAGTTTTAAAATATCATATATATTTTATTTATACATTTTAATTCATAATATCTCAATGTCATCTGCTTGAAGAATTATTATATTTAAAATAGGTGGATTTTAGAGTGTATACATTATAAATTATAAATAATATCTAAATGAAATTTGAAATAGTTAATATAAATATGAAAAATAATTGAAAAAATTCAATAAATATAATAAAGAGAAACAAATTTACATGAAATAAACATTTTTTTAAAATAACATTTTTTACTTTAAAAAATTTATGGGCATAACATTTACACTTTAATAATAATGTTATTATTATAAATTTATTATAAAAGTAATTATGAGTATATATATATTTATATATATATATAATAAGAAAAAATATGGTTTTTTAAAAACCTATATGAAAGGGAACTCTATGGTAGATAACCTTACAAAAAAAATTCTAAAGAAGGTTCTTGTTAGGAGAGAATCTTATTAGAAAAAATGATTTGTAATGTGCTTTAGGAGAAAGCACCTTCCAAAGAAATTTTTCTGGGGAGTTATCCTATAAAGGGCCTTCTTCAATTATTTTAAAGAAGGGACTATCTCATAGATCCCCCATCCTTCTACATAAACACCCCTAGATTCCATTACTACTTTGAGAATTAGTTTCCCAAAAACTCAATTTCCATAAAATGTTTTTAAATTACCTTTATATGGGCACTTGTTACATGCTCTCGTGTAACCTAACCAAAAAACTCGTCTCTGACTCTAGTGAGTACCATTTAAAAAAACCTCGGCTCCCAAGACCTATCTATTAGTCATGCCTCTTTCTCATCCCCATCTAACCCAATGTATTGAACCCTTAGTTCTTCACAAACCAAAGGAATCCCACTGGGCCAAAACCACTTGCACCACCACTCAAGTCCCAAGCATCGTCTTAGAGTTCCACTATATTCACATTTACACTCACCTTATTCCTAGAGACGCATCAAGATCTAACTAGGCCAAGCAATTAATCAGTACTGCTCTGAAAGACCACATGTGATACAAAAAATATCAATATTCTAAGCTTGTTCCAACTACAGAAATATTGGCATATCCATGTGCCTCATACAAAAAAACTTGTACACACAGTTGCCACACAAAGTGAACTTGTGGACATGAAACCAAATTTCCTTAGGCACCTATTGTAACCCTTTTTTTATTCCTAACCATCAGGAATAATCCACCTGCACACCCATTACCTAGACTTAGAACTTGAATGAACCTTCCCCTCTAGAAACCAAGCACAAGTATGAAACATTAACACTCAAGTGATCTTTTTTAAAATCAAAGGCATCATATGTGATGTGATAGTCGATTCTAGGTCTTCATTAATTATTCTTTCATTCCATGAGAATATCAAGGTATGTGATGATCTAACTTCTCCACCAACCCTTTTACTAATAAAAACATTAATTATATAATGTGATAGTCAATTATATGTCTTCATTCATTATTCTTTCATTCCACTCCTTTCAGTGAGTGTGGAACCCATCGGGGTGAGTGTGTGACCTGAGGTTGAGGTATGTGGTTCTACTTCAAGCCTATTTCCTATAAACCATTAATGCATTTTATTTTATAAATGGTTTTCTGAATGAATTTTCATGATCCTTGAATTTTATTTACGTGTGAATAAAATGGGTTTTTTGAGAAAAGTTTATTTTTTACATGTTTTGGTAAAAAAGTTGTTTTTCAAATTATTGTGAAAAGGATAGTGAAATGGGTTTTTGAACCATGTTTTTGATGAAAAAGTCATTGTTTTGAATTTTTTTAAAGATTTATAATCCATTTGAAATAGATTTTATATATTATGCATAAGGGATCCTTGGGTACCTTGGTGGGGGGGGGGGGGGGTTAATATTGGGACTTATTTATTGAATTTGTAAGGTAGTTAACTTTATGGACTATTGTTCTATTCCTAAATAATAGATGTATTGGCTCTAGGAACTTGATTGAAATTGTAGGAAATTCACTTTATAGGGTGTTTCTTTATACCTAGTTTATGGATGCATTGACCATTGGTAATTGAGTTCACACTAGTCATTGATTGTTTATTAATGTATGAGTGACCTAGACATCCTGAAAGTTTTTATCTTAAGGGTATTCCCCATTGTGATTTAGATATATGCTATTTGAATTTGATATGATATTATGAAAAATTTGATAAATGTGAAAGGTTTTTTGTTAATTATTATTTGAAATTATATCATCAAGTTTTGTGAAGGATTTGAAAAATGGGGAACCAGTTATCTTGTTTTGATATAAAACTATATAATTTATTATCATTTCCTATGTTCTTTTAAAATTGAGAATATTGGGAATATTTTATTGAGACTTGATATGGAACACTTTGGCGAGATCCTAGTAATCCTATTGAGATCACACCTTGAACACTCCCTTGGGGGTGTATAGATATTTTTTTATATGATACAGGAAATGGGAAGGAACCATAGTCAGACAATAAGGTCTATGTAAATTGGGTATGAGTAGTTGGTGGTTTAATGGCATGATATTCCCCATATATTACATGGAGTAGTTTCTTGTAAGTTATCTTGGTTGTCGGTTTTTGGTTGTTTTGGAAATGTACCTTGGGATTTTATCATGTTTCATTTGGTTTGCATACATACCGTTAACACTTTTTTATGTCATATTTATTTGTTATAGTATTATCTTTGTATATATATACCATGTGTCTTCTTTAAGGTTAGGTAAATCATTCCTTCGACTTGTTGTTGATTACCCATGTGAAAATAGTTAGCCCATGGGGATCATGAATGCCATTTTGGTATCACAGTGGACCAGTTTAGAGCCTATTTGGATGGGTGTCCTAGTCTGATTAGTGATAACTACTTACTTTATTTCAAAGTGAAATTATTTTTTACACTTAAATAAGTTACTTTCCTAAACAATATTTTTCATGAATTTTTTATATGTATATTTAAAGTAATTTATTAAACTTAAATATTTTGAATATGATAAAATAGATACAAAATTTAAAATTATCATGTCCAAATTTGGTTAGAGGACTCCATTTATTCATAGCGTATAATTATGTTATAATGGTAAGAATTTAAGTTAACGTGATTAAGTTTAAATTGTATTTTAAGGGGGTTTAACTAATATATAAAGATTGAAATGTATCCAAAACTTTTCTAAATTTTATTGGTTGATTGTGTTTAAACCTTATCATATATTATCTACAAATTTGGGGTTCCTTGGTTCCAATTGAACATGAATATGTCCTTTTAATATTTAAACCTTTGAATAATTACAAGTGTGTCACTCGCCTCACTTATAAACATGAACCTCCTCTCCTTTATTAGAAACTTTTGAGCACTCTAGATCAGTGAAGAATTACCCAAAAAACATTTTAGATTCCTTAACTTCATTCTTGAGATCATTTTCTTACCCCAAGACCATATTAATAAGGCTTATGATTTAAGTGAACAGAGGTCTCTCAAAAAAGGGGTAGTTGTCTTAGCCGACTCTTTTAAAGATTATTTCTTATTCTATATCATATAAATATTTTGTATTCATACTAACAAAATAAATTTAGTATCAATAATATATTGATATTTTATTATGATTATAGGAAATCCATTTCCCCCCACTACTGGAAAAAAGGCCTATACCCACGGTTCAAAACCGTGGGTAAAGCCCCCAAAACCGTGGGTATAGGCTATACCCACGGTTTTGGGAACCGTGGGCTGGAATGCCGTCGGTATAGGTCCCCAGCCTATACCCACGGTTTTCCAAAACCGTGGGTATAGGTGTTCTGCCACCGTGTCAACAAAACATTCCCAATTGCCACGGTGTCAATGGCTTTTACCCACGGTTTCAAAACCGTGGGTATAGATCCTAAAATAAAGCCGCAGGCGGGTTTCGATCCCACAACCTCCTCGCCGCAAAGTACCGCGTCTACCACTACCCTACTATCAATTATGTGTATATATATATATATTTAGTTAAATATAGTTATATAAACCGTGGGTATAGAGGGAAGAACCGTAGGTATAGGACTCCCGCCAAAAAAAAAATCTTTCCCGCGGAAAATTTTTTTTTCCCGCGCACACATGGGAAACCTATACCCACGGTTTTTCAAAACCGTGGGTATAGGTTTTTTATCCTATACCTATCCCCACGGTTCTCCTCAAAACCGTGGGGATAGGTACCCCTATACCCACGGTTCTTGAAAACCGTGGGTATAGGTCAATTTTCAAGACCTATCCCCACGGTTTTGGAAAACCGTGGGGATAGACCCCCCTATGCCCACGGTTTTTGAAAACCGTGGGTACAGGTCTTGAAAATTGACCTCTACCCACGGTTTTCCAAAACCGTGGGTATAGGGGGTACCTATCCCCACGGTTTTGAGGAAAACCGTGGGGATAGGTCCATTTTCCAGTAGTGCCCCTCCTTTCCATCCTATGGAAAATGAAAACATCGTTCGTGCGTATGTATGACCTACTGTCTCCACATAACGATGAATTTTGTTTTTCATCACTAATTTTCTTGGATGGTTATAATGGTGTAATTAATGAATATATATGATATTTAAGATATAATTATGATTCTATAAATATAATATATCATATACCATTTTACCTTTCCATCTATTGGAAAATTATAATATCGCTCATGCGTACGTGTGGACTACCACCTCCACAAAGTGATGTGATTCATTTTTTCTATTACCACCATGAAAGGATGATTCTAAAATTTTATATAATGTATAAAAAGTATATTCATGTAAATATTAACATTTTGTATATGTTGAAACCATTTCATAAAATTTTAAACACTGTCAATATATCCAATTAATTTTAGAGAAATTGAATGAAAAACCTTAAGTGGATGATATAAGAAAAAAATATTTAATGAATGGATTTAAAATTATTAAAAAAGGGAATTAAAAAATGGAACATAGATAAAAAATTTTATTAATAAAGTATTTGATATAATTAACCAACCTGGGTTACCCTCTAATAGTAGTACCCTACCCGATCTGCTATAATTCTGAAGGGCATTCTTGATCCCCACGAGCTGGCGACTAGCACCCTGGCATAAAAAAAAACTAGAGTTAATGATTTCACCCAACCTAAAACAAGATAAAATTAATATATAAATATTATAAAGTACAATATAAATATAGATTCCATAATAAAGGAAACCAATGGTAGAAAAATAACTTGAAAATAGTATATAAAACCCAAAGGTACATGTGCAACAAAAACAAAAAATATAATTAAAACAAAAAAATGTTACTCCACGTGATAAGTGGGAAAAATCCCAAAATATCCCCAATATCTACTCATACCTAGATAATAAGAACCTCCCTACCTCACTATAGCACCTTTCCTTTTTCTGCATCAAAAAACAGTACAAGGTCAACACACCTCCAAAGGGTTTTGATGGTTATGAGATAAAAATGCTTAGTAAGATCCCACCTAGGTGATCCATATCAAGACTCTATACAAAAATTCCAATATTCTCAATTTACAAATTATGGCATGATAAATAGTAAAATAGTTTATATCAAGATAATGGTAAAACATTTCCCAAATTTCTAAAATTTAAAAATAAACCAGGTTAAAAAATTTCAATTAATAATTTCTATAAACATTTATCAACTAGGGATATCAAATCTAAAATAGTAGAAATCCAAAGAATAGGTAAACATCCACAAATGACCACTCACGATCAGTCTAGCTATGTCAATCATACATCAATATGACAAGTGTGAACTTCACGTCCCTAGAACCTGGCCGTGATGTTGTGACATGTCAAATTGATAATGATTTTAAGGTTGATTTGTAGTTTAGGGAAGACCCTATGTCGTCTCTCCAGGAGCATTGGTGGGTTTAGAGTTTGTGTTTTTAATAAGAAGTACTAAAATAGGAGGGTGGTTTTAAAACAGTTTAAATAAAATGACATGATTTAAAGAGTTTAATAATTGATAAATAAAAGTGGTGTTTTAGAAATATGAGATAAGGAGATCATTTCAAGTTCACTACACATCTTGGTGAGTTCATCATTCTAAAAAATACACATGGTTTAATGGAATCCTTTGGTTGAGGGTTGCCAAGATCTCAACTTCTTTATCACCTCTTAAAAGATGCTCAAAGTACCACTCCTTGACACAACAATCATGTTCTCAAGGTTTGTATATCAAGCATAGAAAAGAAAGGCTACCAAAGCATACCTAAATCTTATGTATGTGTGAGATTAATAGGACTCTTGTCTTTTCCAGTCGGAACAACCAAAGATTCCCACTTGAAATCTCAACCCAAACGATGTTGAAATAAAAAGAGTTTTACTTAATTAAAAAAATTAAAATGAAATCAAAGGGGAATCATGTTAAGATAATAAATAAGTGAAATATTTATCACAAAAATTACACAAAACCAGTAGAAGAATAAGTGATGGAACTCCCACCCAAGTGTGTGTAGCTCCTTCAACATGACTGTTCACCTTTTAGATCGATATATGGAGGAGGAGAAAGCTCGGGTGGAACTCCTTCATTATTGAACCCACTATTAGGATAGGGGCCTCCAGAACTTCAAATATAAGGATATCACTCCTCTGAAACTTCAAATTTTCAGCACTTCACTCTTTAGCTGAAATTACAAATGGGGATCCCAAGATTCCATTTTATAGGCAAAGTGGAAGGTAGTTTTGGGCAAACAGATTGTGTAAAACCACTTAGACCATGGTTTTCAACCACTTGAAATTCGAATATTTCTTTGTAAAATACTAGAAACATGTTTCCCCACCCCTTGAATATCTTCAATGAATGTTTGAAACCATTTGTACAACTACAGCTTGAGATATTTATAAAATATAGAACAACACAGTTGACTTTGTACAGATTTGATGCGCTAGATAGATCTGGTCAGTTGGGCCAGTAGATGGAAAAATCAGTCTTGGGTTTATTCAGGTGACATGTATCCCAATGGAATTTGGACTAGTCCAAAATATATCATCCCATTTGAATACACGGTTTATTAGTGCAGATGATTCCACTGGTGTGCATAGATCCTGCACAGTTTGACCCATTTTTCTTAGATATCATCATGGGCCCTCCAATTTACCTCTCCCTGTAATAGAATCATTAAAAACAAGTAAGATTGCCCTTTTTAAAAGTGATAAACATAAAATAAATGATTCAGACATGGAATGAATTTTTTTATTATTTTTATAATTTTCAATATAAAACAAGTTTAGCACAATGGTGTAAGGGTGAAAATGAAATAGTGAATCATGATGTGATCACACTCCCATACCTAAGAATTTGCACTTCAGGGAAAATTCATAATTCAAAAAATTATGCATGTAGATATTTCCAAATTCATAAAGATTTAAAATTCAATGAAAATTTAAATCCTGATAGAAATGTGATGAAAGTAAAATCACACTGAGGAGTTATTCTCAGTGATCCTGGAAAAATACATCTCAAAAATTGCATCCAAATGAAATTTTAAGAGATGCATGATACAAATCAAAGAAAATAATTCAAAAGTTAATAATGTCACTAATTCTCCATATTTGTGTGTTAAAACCACTTCATGCTATTCTTTCCACTTTTTATCGTGTAAATATAAGTTATTTTAATAATTGTATACTTACAAGATCCTTTCCACTGAACGTGCCCCACATATTTTACAATCAAATTTTAAGAACCAGTCACTTAAGCATTCCCAGAAGTCAAACCATAATCTCCTGACCTAGATATCCCCATAAATTTTACATTTAATCCTTCCCCACATTTATTAATTTTTCAAAAGTTGCACTTAGAACAAATCTCACACACTTCTCCCAACCAATGTTTTATCTCCTCATGACACTAATTATAATAGTTATAACATGATCAAAGGTAGAGGAAGGGTGGTTTTTGACCTACTCAATATACAACCCATTTATTTGTTTTTTAGGGCGTAGAATAGTCAGAAAACAGGTACACACACATAGGTCAATCTGGTACAGTAATGATATAGATTAGATAAGGAACAAATGTATGGAAAAATTATTTTGGAAAGTAGATAAAAAATCAACCCAAATTATATTTACCTTCCATTAAGTAATAAATTTTCACACATCATGGTTGGGTGCAAAAATGTGTGGAGAGATTATGTGACACAATTTACCCTTAAACTATTCTCAAAAAAGGTCACCATTCTTCTCAAAGGTTTCAAAATGATACAACCATTTATATCATCGAAAAAAACCAAATTTCAAAAGAAATTCACACCACAGTATTGAATTCTTTCTAAAATTCACATTGCATCAGATTTTTTTGAATGCCAAAACAACATGAAATACAGAAATTCCACATGCATTTTCAATAACTTCTATGATTAAATGGGCACTCGATGACCGACCCCATACCGCCACAAAAGTGACTGCATTGTTTGGTGGCATAAATGAGAACCCTGGTCACTGATGATGAACCTAGGTAAGCCAAACCTACAGAAGATTTGGGTTCTCAAAAATCCTACAACTACCTTAGAATCATCAGTCCTTGTAGCTCGAGCCTCTACCCATTTTGACACGTAATCAACTTCTAGAAGAATGTACAAGTTTCCAAAGGAATTGGGAAATGGATCCATAAGATCAATACCCCAAAAATCAAAAATTTCATGAAAGAGAAATGGTTTTTGTGTCATTCCATTTCTTTTAGAGACATTACATATTATTTGACAATGAGGACACGATTTACAAAAATCATGGGAATCCCAAAAAAAGTGTTGGCCAAAATAGACCAGAATCAAGGATTTTTCAAGTAGTCTGTTGGGGTCCAAAGTGGACCCCACAAGCAAGAGTGTGGCAGAATCTAAGGATGGGCTGAAACTCGCTATCGGGGATACAATGCCTAAGGACTTGATCACTGTATACGTGCCAGAGGTAGGGGTCATCCCAAATGTACCAACGAGACTCATGTTTTAGATGACTGTTTTGGTTTTTGTTAAAATCAGTTGGAATGCAAGACACCACCAAATAATTTACAATTTCGACATACCAAGTAATAGAATCTTGCACTCGGTAAAATTTCTCATCAGGAAACATGTCATTTATGGGAATAGAGGGGGATGAATCAATGTATGAGGATGGGTGGCTCCTACTGATATGGTCATCCACCACATTCTCTAATGATTTTTTATCTTTAATTTCTAAATTGAATTCTGGAAAGAGTATCATCCAACTAATGAGACATGGTTTGGGTTCTGGTTTTTTAAGGAGATACCAGAGGGCTGCATGGTTTGAGAACACAATGACTTTGGACCCTAAAAGGTATGACCTGAATTTTTCCAAGGCAAACACAATGGAAAGGAATTATTTTTCAGTTATGGTGTACTTTTCTTGGGTAGGGTCCAAATTACGTGGGTCATAAGCAATGACATGTGAAGATAGATCGACCCTTTGTGATAGGACTGCCCCAACTACATAGTTAGAGGCGTCACACATGAGCCGAAATGGTAAATCCCACTGATGTGGTTTGATTACTGAGGGTGATTTGAGACTCCATTTTAACTTATTAAACGATTCCTCTCATTCTATATCAAAAACAAATTCTTTTTATTTTTGGAGTAATCGAGAGATGGGGAGTGCAATTTTACTAAATTCATGAATGAAACAATGATAAAATCCAGCATAACCTAGAAAAGACCACACATCCTGTACATTTTTGGGGAATGTTAAGGAAGAAATGACATCCACTTTTGATTTATCTACTTGGATACCATCCCAAGAAATGACATGTCCCAAAAATATACCTTGTCACACCATGAAATGGAATTTCTCATAATTTAATACGAGATTATTTTCAATACAAAATCATAAGAATAAAGTAAGACTACACAAACATTCATTAAAATAAGAGCCATAAATAGTGAAATCATCCATGAATACTTCCATGCTATTATCTAGGTAATTCAAAAAAATACTAACCATACATCTCTAAAAAGTACCTAGAGCATTGTGCAGACCAAATGGAATCCTTCTATAGGAAAATATGCCAAAGGAGAAAGTGAAGGTCATATTTTTCTGGTCCTTAGGGGAAATATGGATTTGAAAGTATCTATAATATCCATCAAGGAAACAATAGTGGGACTCACCTGCTAGCCTTTTTAGAATTTGGTAAATGAATGGAAAAGGGAAATGGTCCTTCCTGGTGTGTTGGTTTAGTCAATGATAGTCTATGTAGACATTCCAACTATTCTTCACATGAATTGGAAGCAATTCATTGTTTTCATTTCTGATTATTGTAAGGCCAGTTTTTTTAAGAAATACTTGAACAGGACTGACCCATTGGCTGTCAGAGATGGGGTAAATGATTCCAGTATCCAATAATTTTGTTACCTCCTTTTTCACAACTTCAAGGAGGTTTGGGTTCAATCGATGTTGTGCCTTCCTCACTGGTTTAGCCTCATCATTTAATAAAATATGATGTGTGAAAATTGATGGGATAATAACAGTAATGTCAGCAAGTGACCATTCAAAATATTTTTTATACCCCCTCAAAAGTTCAAGCAGTTTCAATTCATGCTCAGGAGGGAGTGAACTAGCAATGGTGATGAGAAACTTGTTTCCATTCTCAAGATATGAATATTTTAAATATTGAGGCAGTTTTTTCAGTACCAATTTAGGTAGATTTTGGATTTATGGAAGTTTGTGTGAAAGTGATAGGTCACTAATCTCTTGTAACTACTCCGTGGTATCATCCTCAAATGAGGAATGAGATTTTACAAGCTTATCAGTATCCTCGATGGTCAGTTGATCCTCAGTATTCAAGAAATTATGAATAAATAAACATGCATGAAACTTTTCTAGACCACTACAATAATCAATGAATGATTAATTACCTAACATTTCAATCAATGATGAAATATCAGAAAGGGGATCGAGGGAAAGGAAATATTTTTTTCAAGGGAAGGGAGTACATCAATTGAATTAATAGAGAGGGAGAAATGTTCTTATGAGGGGTGATTCATGGCATCATGGATGTTGAAATGGACTATGTCACCAAAAATATCCATATATAATGTACCATTATAGACATTAATTACGGTTTTAGAGGTTTTAAATAAAGGTATCCCCAATATAATTGGAGCATGTCCATTCATCCCATCATCCTCCATTTTTAGCACATAAAAATAATCTGGAAAAATTAAGTTTTTCACCCTCACAAGAACATCCTCTAACACACCAGAAGGGTTTTTTGTACTTTGGTTAGCTAGTTGAACAACAATTCCAGTGGGATTCAATTCCCCGACCTCCAATGTAGAGTAAATGGAGTGATCCATTACATTAATAGAGGCACCCAAATCAAGCATAGCATTAGAAAAATAATACTCCCCTATGATGCATTTAATCGAGAAGCTTCTAGGATCATTTCATTTGTTAGGAAGTGATGGTTCTATCAATGCTGAGACATTCCTCCCCAAGCTCACCTTTTTCATCTCCACGAAGTCATATTTGGTGTGTACATATCTCATTCATAAACATGGATTATATTTGAATTTGATTCATGGAATCAATCAAAGGAATATTAACCTACACTTTTTTAAAAGTTTCAAATATTTCCTTATTAAGTTAAGTTTCCTTTTGTTTTCTTGTTTGGGTGGCCCTTTTTTGGAAATGTAAGAGTAATGGTTAGGATAAGAGACTCATTGAAATACACACTATTTCCTTTGGAATTGCTTCTCTCAAGGCATGGTTTTTCAATTTTTGGAACATTTCTAGCAGTTGGGATGGTGGTTTCCTTAGGAGTGGATGAATCTAATGGAGGGTTCCTTTGGGTTTTAAGTTGTCTCACACTCTTAAGGGTGATGGAACTAACATTTCCCTTATCCCTAGGGTTAACTAACAGTTGAGAGGGTAGTTTACTCGACCCGTGACTTTGAATTTCCCCCACCGAGTTAGATAGTTGGTCTAATTTGGTTTTGAGGTCTTGTATGGCTTCTTGGGTGGTTTGTTGGAATTTCATATTTTTGTAAGCCATTTTTTTCATCATATCTTCTAGGCTAGGCTCAGGTTTTGGAGGGGGTGGTTGGAAAGGCCTTTGGGTGGTTAAGGATTTCTAGGTGGTGGTGGTGGATGGCTACTCTGGCCTTGTTGGTTCCATGGTTTATGAGGTTAGTTTGAATACCCCCTTACCTATAAGTTTGGTATTATTTCCACCTAGAGTTGGATGGAGAGTATGGTTCTTGTCTAAATGGTTTGTTATAGGGGAGACCTATAAATATTTCCTCACAACTCTAAGAAGTTTCTATCAATGGGGGGCATTGGTCAGAGTAGTGGGTGTCAGAAGAACATATACCACAATGGATGAGAGGAGGAGATTGAGATTTCCCTTGGGAAAGAGAAAGTTGTCGAATAAGGGTACTTACCTCTTCGAACATTGTGTTCAGCTTCTTCTCGAATTCAGAACTTTGCACGTCATGGACACCACTAATGGGTACATTGGACCTTGAACCAAATTGTTGAGTGTTTTGTGCCATGTTCTCAATTAAGGTCCTTGTATCAATTGGGGTCTTATCTACTAGTGTACCACCTGTAGCAGCATCAATCATGTTTCTACCCATAGGGATTAAACCTTCATAAAAATATTGTATTAAAAGTTGGTCACTTATTTGGTGGTGTGGATAACTTGAACATTATCTTATAAATATTTACCAATATTCATGAAGTTTTTCCCCTTGATATTGTCTTATGCCACATATTTCCTTCCTTATAGTTGAAGTTCCAGAGGCTGGGAAATATTTTTCAAGAAAAAGGCGTTTCATGTCTGCCCAACATCTAATTAGTGAATTAACATAATATAACCAATATTTTGTTGTATCTTCTAAAGAAAATGGGAATGATATAATCTTACTTTTTCTTTATCCACTTTATCAGGATTTAATGTTGAAAAAATAGTATGAAATTATTTTAAGTGTTCATGTGGATCTTCTCTAGGAAGTCCATGGAATCTCAGTAATAAGTGAATTTGACCAGATTTCAGTTCAAAACAGGGTGCCTCACCTTGCATTTGAATATATGTGGGTTGGATATCAAAATAAGTAGAGGTTAGTTCTTTTAGTGGTTTACTATTTTCATCCATTTTATACTCGTTAATTTTAGGTTTTAATTTGGTTCGAGAAGAAGAGGGGTTTAGAAAAGTCTCAAGTTGTGGTGTGTCCTCCTTCAAAGAGTTGTCTTGTGCATCTCAGGGCTATTGACGTAAGATCCTCTCCGATTTGGGTTTGAAAGGTGATAAATATCTCAGATTAGAATTCTTCATGCACAAAACCTACACAAGAAATAAATAAGAACACAAAGATATAGGTAAAGGTATAAGATAAAACAAATAAATATTCACAAAATTTACAAAAATCTTATAAAAAACCCACACTAAAAACCAAAGTGCTCCCCAGAAACGACGCCAAAATTTGACCGCGCTGTCATGACACATCAAATTGAATATGATTTTAAGGTTGATTTTTATTCTAGGGAAGACCCTAGATCTTATCTCAAGGAGAATTGGTGGGTTTAGAGTGTACTTTTTTAATAAGAAGTACTAAAAGAGGTGGTGGTTTTGAAACAGTTTAAATAAAATGACTTGATTTAAGGAGTTTGATAGTTGATAAATAAAAGTGGTGTTTTAGAATTATAAAATAAGAAGATTGTTTCAAGTTCAATACACATCTTGGTGAGTTCATAATTCTGAAAAATAGACATGGTATAATGGAATCCTTTGGTTGAGGGTTTCCAAGATCTCAACTTCCCTCTTGCCTCTTAAACAATGCTCAAAGTACCACTCCTTGACACAACAATCATGTTGTGAAGGTTTGGATATCAAGCATAGAAAATAAAGTCTACCAAATCGTACTATAATCTTATGTATGTGTGAGATAAATAGGACTCTTGTCTTTTCCAATCGAAACAATCCAATATTCCCAATTGAAATCTCAACCCAATCAGAGTTGAAATAAAAAGCATTTCACATAATTATAACAATGGAAATGAAATAAGAGGAGAATTATGTCATGATAAGAAATAATTTAAATATTTATCACACAAATTACACAAAAACAGTAGAAGAACAAGTGTTGTAACTCCCTCTTAAGTGTGTGCAGCTCCCTCGAAATGATTGTTCACCGTTTAGCTCGACATCAGGAGGAAGAAGAAGATTGTATAAAACTTATTCTTCATTATTGATTCCCCAATGAGGATATGGGCCTCTATAACTTCAAAGATGAGGAGAGGACTCCTCTTGAACTTAAAATTGTCAGAACTTTACTCCTTGGTAGAACTTACATATGGGGAGCCCAAGCTTCCATTTTATAGGCAATGTGGAAGGTGGTTTTGGGCACAAAAATTGTGTAAAACCATTTGGGCCATGGTTTCCGACCACCTGAAAGTCGAATATCGCTTTGGGAAAAACTAGAAACATGTTTTCCAACTTCTTTAATGTATCCACTGAAAGTTTGGAACCATTTGAACAACTACATATCGAGATATTGATAAAATACAGAACACCACATTTAACTTTGTGCAGATTTGATGTACTGGATAGATCAGGTCGGTTGGGAAAATAGATGGACGAATGAGTCTTTGGTTTATTCTGATTAAATGTATCCTAATGAAATTTGGACCATCCCAAAAAATTTCATCCCATTTGGATTCATGGTTCAGGTGCAGTGTGCGGATGAGTCCACTGGTGTGCATGGATCCTGTGCAGTTTGACCCATTTTTCTTGGATATCATCATGGGCCCTCCAAATCACCTCCTCCTGCAATGGAATCATCAAAACAAGTAAAATTTCCATTTTTAACAGTGATAAACATAAAATAAATTATTCAAACATGAAATTCAATTTGTTATCATTTTTATAATTTTCAATATAAAACAAGTTTAGCACAGTGGTGTATGGGTGAAAATGAAACAGTGAATCACGGTGCGATCACACCCCCACACCAAAGCATTTTCACTCCTGGGAAAAGTCATAATTACAAAAATTATTCATGTAGATATTTCCAACATTATAAATATTTAACATTCAATGAAAATTTAATTCCTGATAGAAATGTGATCAATGCAAAAATCACACCGAGGATTTATTCCCATTGATCATTGAAAAATACATCTCAAAAATTGTATCCAAATGAAATTCCAAGAGATGCATGATACCAATCAAAGAAAATAATTCAAAAGTTAATCATGTCACTAATTCTCCATGTGTGGGTGTGACAACCATTTCATGCTATTCTTTCCACGTTCTATCGAGTAAATACATATTATTTTAATAATTGTCTACTTACAAGATTCTTTCCACGGAACGTTCCCCACATCATTTGCAATATAATTACAAGACCCACTCACTTAAGCATTCCCAGAAGTCAAACCATAATCTCCTGACCTAGATATCCCCATACATTGTATATTTCATCACTCCCCTCATTTATTAATTTTTCAAAAGTTTTACTTGGAACAAATCTCACACTCTTCTCTGAAAACATGTTTGATCTCCCCACGACACTAATTGTAATAGTTATAACAAGATCAAAGGTCGAGGAAGAGTGGTTTTGACCCTCCCGATATATAACCCATTTTTTGTATTTTTGAGGGCGTAAAACAGTCAGATAATAGGTGCACACACATAGTTCAATCTGGTATAGTAATGAAATAGATCGAAGAAGGAACAAATGTATGGAAAAATGATTTTGGAAAGTAGAGAAAAAATAAACATAACTTATATTTACCTTCCCTTAAGTAAGAAATTTTTATACATCATGGTTGGTTTCAAAAGTGTGTAGAGATATTAAGTGACACAATTTTCCCTTAAACTCTTCACAAAAGGGAACCATTCTTCTCAAAGGTTTCAAAATGATACAACCATTTATATCATCGAAAAAACCAAATTTTAAAATAAATTCACACCACAGTATTGAATTCTTGCTGAAATGCACATTGCATCAGAATTTTTTTTGAATGTTAAAACAACATGAAGTATGGAAATACCACATTAATTTTCAATAACTTCCATGATTAAACAAGAATCATTTTCCATGATAAAGTATGCATAAAAAAAGTGATATTCCAGCACAAAGGTGATTGGAAGAGAAGGGGGGAAAGGTGACAATACAATTTAGTAAGCTAAAAAGAGAAAAAAATAGAGATGATGAAAATTCCTAACTAACCCAGGAATATACCCATCCCCCCACACTTAAAGTGTGCAGTGTACTCACAGTAATGAAAGATAATGTGGGAAGGAAGGGTAAAACCTGGTAATTTTCATTCATAAAATTTTCTTGAACTTTGAGTTCCTCCATTGAGGACTCCGGAATGGATTCATTGAAGTGCTTCAGCAACTACCCATTCACAGTAAAGGTTTGCTTGGTTTCTTTATTTTATACCTTGACAACACCAAATAGAGATAAATTAGTAATAGTGTGTAGGACAAAACAGTGGGAATGAAGCTTACCTAGATGAAACTTCAGCCTTGCATTGTAAATTAGGACCTTCTTCCCAATGTGGAATTGGTGATGAAGGATAATATGGTCATGGGAAGCCATGGTTCGCTCCTTATAAATCATGGAGTTCTCATATTCATCTCTTCTATTTTCCACCATCTCCTGAATCTGCAACTTCCCTTGAGAACCTGCACTAGAAAGATTATAATTACATTGTTTGATGGCCCAGTAGGCCCACTGCTCAATCTCAACAGAGAGGTAACAACTCTTTCCAAACACTAGACGATATGGTGACATGCCAATGGGATTTTTAAAAGTAGTAAGGTAATCCCAAAATGAATCATCAAGTGTAAGACTCCAATATTTTCAATTGGGTTGAACTGTTTTTTTTTTCAAGAATATGTTTTACCTCTCTATTTGACACCTCATCTTGACCATTGGTCTCTGGGTGATAAGTATTAGACACCCGATGACCAACCCCATACCGACGCAAAAGTGACTGCATTGTTCAGTTGTAGAAATGAGAACCCTAGTCACTGAGGATGAACCTAGGTAAGCCAAAACTACAAAAGATTTGGGTTCTCAAAAATTCTACAAATACCTTAGAATCATAAGTCATTGTAGCTCGTGCCTCTACCCATTTTGACACGTAATAAACTGCTAGAAGAATTTACAAGTTTCCAAAGGAATTTGGAAATGGCCCCATAAATTCAATACCCCAAATATAAAAATTATCATGAAAAAGAAATGGTTGTTGTGCCATTTCATTTCTTTTAGAGGCATTACCTATTATTTGACAATGAGGACAATATTTACAAAAATCATGGGCATCCTGAAAATGTGTTGGCCAAATGAGACCAGAATCAAAGATTTTGCGAGCAGTTTGTTGGGGTCGAAAGTGGCCCCCATAATTAAGAGTGTGGATGAATATAAGGATGGAATGAAACTCGCTATCGGGGACACAACACCTAAGGACTTGATCACTAAATGTGCTCTAGAGTTAGGAGTCATCCCAAATGTACCAATGAGACTCATGTTTTAGACGATTGTCTTAGTTCTTTTTGAAATCAGTAGGAATGAAAGATGCTACCAAATAATTTACAATTTCTGCATAAAAAGGAATATAATCTTGCACTCTGTACAATTACTCATTAGAAAACATGTCATTTATGGGAATACAGGGGGATGAGTCAATGTCCGGGGATGGGTGGATCCTACTGATATGGCCAGCCACCACATTCTCTTCTCCTTTTTTATCTCTAATTTCTAAATTGAATTCCTGAAGGAGGAGCATCTGGTGAATGAGATTTAGTTTGTCTTCCGTTTTTAAGGAGATATCGGAGGGCTGGATGGTTTGAGAACATAATGAATTTGAACCCTAAAAGGTATGACCTGAATTTTTCCTAGGAAAACACAATGTAAAGAAATTATTTTTTAGTTATGGTGTAGTTTTCTTGGGAAGGGTCCAAAGTACATAAGGCATAGGAAATAACATGTGGAGCTCGATCGATCCTTTGTGACAAGACTTCCCCAACTACACATTTAGAGGCGTCACACATGAGTTCAAATGGTAAATCCCATAGAGATGGTTGGATTACCAGGGGTGACTTGAGACTCCATTTTAACTTATTAAAATATTCCTCACATTCTTTATCAAAAACAAATTCTTTTTATTTTTAGAGTAATCGGGAGAGGGGGAGTGCAATTTTACTAAAGTCATGAATGAAACGACGGTAAAATCCTGCATGACCTAGGAAAGACCGCACATCCCATACATTTTTGGGGAATGGTAGGGAAGAAACAACATCCACTTTTGATTTATCTACTTGGATACCATCCCCAAAAATGACATGTCCCAAAACCATACCTTGTCGCACTATGAAATGGCACTTCTCATAATTAAATATGAGATTATTTTCAATATAGTGACATAGGACTAAAACAAGTATACTCAAACATTCATCAATAGAAGAGCCATAAATAGTGAAATCATCCATGAATACTTCCATGAAATTCCTGGTCTTCAGGGGCAATATGGATTTGAAAGTATCCAGAATACCCACCTAGGAAATAGTATTGGGACTTACCCGCTAGCCTCTCTAGAATTTGGTCAATGAATGGAAAAGGGAAATGGTCCTTCCTAGTGTGTTGGTTTAGTCGGTGATAGTCTATACAGACATGCCAACTATTCTTCCAATGAGTTGGAACCAATTCATTGTTTTCATTTTTGATTACTATAAGGACAATTTTTTTAGGAACTACTTGAATAGGACTGACCCATTGGATGTAAGAGATGGGGTAAATGATTTCAGTTGCCAATAATTTTGTTATATTCTTTCTCAAAACTTCTAGGAGGTTTAGGTTCAATCAACATTATGCCTGCCTAACTGGTTTAGCCTCATCATTTAATAAAATATGATGTGTGAAAATTGATGGGATAATACCAGGAATGCCAGCAAGTGTCCATCCCAAAGCTTGTTTATACTCCCTCAAAAGTTCAACCAGTCACAATTCATGCTCATGAGGGAGTGAACTAGCAATTATGACATGAAAATTATTTCTATTATCAAGATATAAATATTTTAAATCTTTATATAGTTGTTTCAATTCCAATTTAGGTGGATTTTCGATTTATGGAAGTGTGTGTGAAAGTGAGAGGTCACTAATCTCATTTAACTGCTCAATGGTATTATCCTCAGATGAGGAATGAGCTTTTACAAGCATAGAAGTATCATCGATGGTCAATGGATCCTCAGTGTTCCAGAAATTATCAATCTATAAACTTGCATGAAACTTTTCGAGAACACAGTAATAATCAATTCATGATTCATTACCTATCATTTCAATCAATGATGAAAACTCAGAAAGGGGATCAAGGGAAAGAAAAGATTTTTTTTCAGGGGAAGGGAGTAAATCAATTGAAGTTATAGAGAAGGAGGAATATTCTTATGAGGGGTGATTCATGGCATCAAAGATGTTTAAATGGACTATCTCACCACTAAATTCCATATATAATGTACCATTTTGGACATTAATTATGGTTTTGGAGGTTTTAAAGAAAGTTCTCCCCAATATAATTGGAGCATGCCTATTCATCCTATCATCCTCCATTTTTAGCACATAAAAATCAGCAGGAAAAATTAAGTTTTTCACCCTCACAAGAACATCCTATAACACACAAGAAGGGTTTTTTGTACTTCGATTATCCAGTTTAACAACAATTCCCATGGGCTTCAGTTCCCCGACCTGCAATTTAGAGTAAATGGAGTGAGGCATTGCATTAATAGAGGTGCCCAAATGAAGCATAGAATTAGAAAAATAATACTCCCCTATAAGGCATGAAAACAAGAAGGTTCTAGGATCATTGAATTTGGTAGGCAGTGATGGTTCTATAAATTCTAATACATTCCTCCCTAATCTCACATTTCCATCTCAATGTAGTTGTTTTCTGTGTGTACACATCTCCTTTAGAAACTTGGTGTATCATGGAATTTGCTTCACGGAATCAATCAAAGGAATTTTGACCTGTACTTTTTTAAAAGTTTCTATTATTTCCTTATCAAGTTCATTTTCCCTTTGTTTTCTTGGTTGGGTGGCCTTTTACGTAAATAAAATAAGAATGGTTGGGATAAGAGACTCATCAGAATACACACTCTTTCCTTTGGAAGGGATTCTCTTAAGACATTGTTTTTAAATATTTGGAACATTTCCAGCAGTTGGGATGGTGGTTTTTAAAGGATTAGATGAATATAATTTAGGGTTACTTTGGTTTTTAAGTTGTTTCCCACTCCTAAGGGTTATGGCACTAACATTTACCTTATCCATAGGGTTAACTAATGGTTGAGAGGGTAGTTTACCCGACCCGTGACTTTGAATTTCACCCACTGAGTTAGCTAGTTGGACTAATTGGGTTTTGAGGTCTTATATGGATACTTGGGTGGTTTTTTGGAATTGGATATTGTTGGCAGCCATTTGTTTCATCATATCTTCTAGGCTAGGCCCAGGTTTGGGAGGGGGTAGTTGGAAAGGCATTTGGAGTGGTTGGGGATTTATGGGTGGGGGTGGTGGATGGCTACTCCACCCTTGTTGGTTCCTTGGTTGATGAGGCTGGTTTGCATACCCCCATTTCCTATAAGATTGGTTTTCTTTCCAACCAGAGTTGGATGGATAGTATGGTTCTTTCCAAAAGGGTTGGTTATAGGGACATCCTGGAAATATTTCCTCACAAATCTCAGAATCTTCTATCAATTGGGGGCATTGGTCAGAGTAGTGGGTGTCAATAGAACATATACCAAAATATATGCGAGGTGGAGATTGAGATTTCCCTTGGGAAAGTGCAAGTTGTCGAAGAAGGGTACTTACCTCTTCGAACATCGTGTCCACTTTCTTCTCTAATTCAGTACTTTGCACCTCATGGACACCTTGAATGTGTACATTGGACCTTAAACCAAATTGTTGAGTGTTTTGTGCCATGTTCTAAATTATGATCCTTGCAACAATTGGGGTCTTATCTACTAGCGCACCACCTGTAGCAATATAAATCATGTTTCTATCAATAGGGATTAAACCTTCATAAAAATATTGAATTAAAAGGTGGTCACTTATTTGGTGGTGTGGACAACTTGAACATAATATTTTAAATATTTTACAATATTCATGAAGTGTTTCCCCTTGAGATTGTCTTATACCTCATATTTCCTTCCTTATAGTTGCAGTTCGAGTGGCTGGGAAATATTTTTCAAGAAAAAGACGTTTCATGTCTGCCCAGCCTCTAATTGGTGAATTAACATAATATAACCAATCTTTTGTTGTCTCTTCTAAAGAAATGGGGAATGATCTAATATTTACTTGTTCTTCATCAAAATTAGTAGGTTATAATTTTGAACAAATAGTATGAAATTATTTTACGTGTTTATGTGGATCTTCTCCAGGAAGTCTATGGAATATTGGCAATAAGTGAATTAGACCAGATTTCAGTTCAAAGCTGGGTGCCTCACCTTGTATTTGAATATATGTGGGTTGGATATCAACATCAATATAGGTTAGTTATTTCAGTGTTCTATTGGTTTCAGCCATTTATACTTGTTAATTTTAGGTTCTAATTTGGTTCTAGAAGAAGAGGGGTTTAGAAAAGTCTCAAGTTGTGGTGTGTCCTCCTTCAAAGAGTTTTCTTGTGCGTGTCGAGGCCGTTGACGTAAGATCCTCTCTGGTTCGAGTTCGAAAGGTGGTAAATATCCTGGATTAGAACAAGTCATGCACAAAACATACACAAGAAATAAATCCGAACACAAATATATAGGTAAAGGTATAAGAAAAAACAAATAAATATTCACAAAATTTACAAAAATCTTATAAAAAACATGAACTAAAAACCAAAGCGATCCCCGACAAGGATGCCAAAATTTGACCGTGCTGTCATGACACATCAAATTTATTATGATTTTAAGGCTGATTTGTATTGTAGGAAAGGCCCTAGGCCGTATCTCAAGTAGAGTATGTGGGTTTAGAGTGTGATTTTTTAATAAGAAGTACTAAAAGAGGGGGTGGTTTTAAAACAGTTTAAAGAAAATGACTTGATTTAAAGAGTTTAATAATTGATAAATAAAAGTGGTGTTTTAGAATTATGATATAATAAGATCAATTCAAGTTCATTACACATCTTGGTGAGTTCATCGTTATGAAAAATACACATGGTTTAATAGAATCCTTTGGTTGAGGGTTGTCAAGATCTCAACTTCCCTCTTACCTCTTAAACGATGCTCAAAGTACCACTAATTGACACAACAATCATGTTGTCAAGGATTGGATATCAATCATATAAAATAAAGGCTACAAAATCTTACTGAAATAATATGTATGTATGAGATAAATAGGACTCTCGTCTTTTCCAATCGGAATAACCCAGGATTCCCACTGGAAATCTCAACCCACTCTGTGTTGAAATAAAAAGCCTTTCACTTAATTATAACAATAGAAATGAAATAAGATGAGAATTATGTTAAGATAAGAAATAAGATAAATATTTAGCACAAAAAATAGAAAATACCAGTATTAGAACAAGTGATGTAACTCCCTCCCAAGTGTGTGTTTCTCCCTCAAAATGATCGTCCACCATTTAGCTCGACATTAGGAGGAGGATGGAGCTCGGGTGGAAATACTTCTTTATTATTGATCCCCATATGAGGATAGGGGTCTCTAGAACTTCAAAGATGAGTAGAGGACTCCTTTGGAACTTCAAATTGGAAGAACTTCACTCCTTGGCATAACTTACCAATGGGGATCCCAAGCTTCCATTTTATAAACAAAGTGGAAGGTGGTTTTGGGCATACATATTGTGTAAAACAACTTGGATTATGGTTTTAGACCACTTGAAATTCGAATATAGATTTGAAAAAATATATAAACATGTTTCCCCCCCTCTTTAATTTCTACAAAGAATGTTTGGCACCATTTGGACAACTACTTCTCGAGATATTAGTAAAATACAGAACAATGCAATTCACTTTGTGTAGATTTGATGTTTTGTACAGATAAGATCATTTGGGACACTATATTGAAGAATGAGTCTTGGGTTTCTTCAGATGAAATGTATCCCAATGAAGTTTTGAACCTCCCAAGAACTTTCATCCCATTTGGATGCACGATTGAGTATAAATGTGCAGATGAGTCCACTGGTGTGCATGGATCCTGTGCAGTTTGACCCATTTTTCTTGGATATCTTCATGGGCCCTCGAAAGCCCCTCCTCCTACAATGGAATCATCAAAACAAGTAACATTTACCTTTTGACAATGATAAATATAAAATAAATGATTCAAACATTTAATTCAATTTGTTATTATTTTTATAATTTTCAATATAAAATAAGTTTAGCACATTGATATAAGGGTGAAAATGAAACAGTGAATCACAGTGTGATCAGAACCCATGCATAAAGGTATAGGGAATAGAGAAACATCATAGAACATAAACCCACCTACCATATTAATTATGTCCAAGAGCCAAATACTTCCTGATCTAGGAATATAAGAACACCCTAGATAGTGAACTCCTTAGTAGTTTTAGAAGATGATATATAATACCATCACTACCACCTAAGTTCTCATGGGCCCCATGTGTTACATTTCTAATCATTTAAAAATTACTTACACATTTCATAATATAATTTATGAAACCCTTTTCCAATCAAATTGTGCTATGAAAACCAATTTCAAATTTATTTGAAAACACCTTTATTTTACCAAAATAAGAGAAAAAACCATATTTTCTCTAAAATTTATTGACACACACAAAGCAGTAAATCATCCTATTCCATTTAGAAAACAATTCAATAAAACACTAGAAATCAATGGATCACATAACATAGGCTAGATATGGAACCACTTACCTCAAATTAAGGTCATAATATACTTATGAATAGATCCACGCACACCAGGAAGAACTCATAATGAATGAAGGAGGACCTATAATTGATTACCACAACTTAGAATAAACTAAAATAAGATAAATGATTAATAGAGAGGATATGTTAGAACATGCCTCAAAGAACTCACTCGCTGAACGACAACCAATATATGGGATTTCCCTGAAAATAAGATCACACACCATATATAGAAGGAATAAAAGAAACATAATAGTCACATAATCAACCAATTACATAAATACATAAAAATGCTACAATCTAAATAATATGAACAACGAAGAAGAAAGGAAACTTACCCAAAGAGAAGCAATGAAACCATGCCAGAGATTGAGCATTGAACGAAGCAATCCAAAAGGGAATGAGACACACAAAAACACTTGAAATGATACCAAGGGTTCAAATCAAGGATAAAAATTATGAATAAATTAATATTTAGGCTTTTAGATCATAAAAACATTAGGTAATGAGGGGTTTACATTGTAAATCATGGTTTTATGGCGTAAATCCCCCCATGTTTCATGTCTACCAAAAATCACATCACCATGGGTTAAAATACTCTAAATGACATAATTATAATGTATAATATTTTTTATTCCATAAAATATTTTTACACCCTAAACTAGTTTTTTTATTGTTTATAGTGAAATTTTTTTGTCATAAATTAGGGATTTATAACATAAATCCCCTCTACAATAAGAACCAACACTAGGACCTCTATAGAAATAGTCAAAACCACTCCTATAACCTTTGAACTAGAACTAAAATATTTTAAACATGAATAAGAGAATAAATTTTTATCCAATATGTTACTTTTAATACACAAAAATTCATTATACAATATGATTAAACATGTACTACTAATAGGAGACCTATGGTAAGGGTAATTGTATCTCATTTATACTTCAACGAGACGTGTTTATATTATGCACAAAATTTATTTTATATAATGTATATAAAAAACATTTTATATATTATATTATTAATCAATATTTATTTGTGTATTTATAGATTCAAATCAATGTTACTGTTTTAAGGAGTTCTGATTCAGAAGTTACTAAACTTGTAAGGGATTTTCATTACAATATCATTTTATTTTAGGATTTTTTATGTTCAACTTTCCTTTGGGAAAGTTATATGATCCTTACCTATTTAACCCAAAATACTTTCTTCAACTTTGGTTATTTTTTTGGGTTTTCTTGTTTATTTTTCATTTCCTCTCTCGTTGGATCAATAATCATCATGTGAGTTACAAGTAAGAGACTATATTTTAAAGAAATTCATATTTTAAAGTTTTCCTAGAAAAATATTTCTCTTCCATGTTGAGGATAATTTAAATGTTTTAAAAAATATTATTATTTAAACTAAAATTATTTTTTAAAGTCATTTTAAACCATATTTTACTTTCTTTACAAAGTTTTTAAAAAATATTCTCATTATTTTCTAAAGGATATATTTTTGGAATTTTATCAAAATGAGGAAGTAATCCTTGTATTATTGTTTACAGTATGAATGGAATTTCCCTTGGTCATGAACATTCATTAATTTTAAACATACTTTAAAAATTTACATGGTTATTTTCAATGAAAATATTTCTCCGAATATTTTATAATTTTTTTATTTAAAATGATATAAAAAATGGTATTATTTTCCTAAAGGAATGAAAAGAATTTTGAAAAGTTATTTACAACTCCATTCTTTCAAAAACTTAAAAGGTAGTTAATTTTTTTCCTCTATTTTATTTTCTAAAGTCTTACTTTTACTATAAAAACTTAATTTATGATGAATTTATGGTCTTCTATCATCCTTTACTGATAATGTATTATAACTTATTTTCATATCATTCACTTTATTGGGATTATGTTCTCTATTACTCTTTTTTATTCATTGGACATTACTTTTCTACTATATGTCCATATTTTTATTATTTGGGAAGAATTCAATATCATTTTTTACTTTAATGATGATTAAATCATATACCATTTCTATATATGGTATCATATGAAGGAAGAAGGTTAATTCTTTAACTGGGGAAATATTTTACATTCTTGATTCAATAATGATAATTGTTGAATGATAAGGCACATTGAGAATAAATTATATTTATAATAAATATATATGAGGAATGAATTTTACATGAAATTTATGGAAGGGGTATGATTATATATTACCTCTCGATGCATTGATAGGTCTCATGATACAAAAGAGGTGTCCACATTATATAGTTATTTAGTTTAAACCTACACATTGATTTATAATGATTAATTGGTTGAGGGGACTTGATAGTAATATTAATGATAACTTGGTTTTGACCTTAATGGAAAGTTACTTTTGCGTGGATTTATTCATTTCCTTTATTAATAATTTAATTTTCAACATCCATGTGATTTCTATATTGATAATAACTGGAGATGTACTTCGAACTCAAGTTATTGATTGAAATCGAATGTGTTTTTATTATCAAATTTTCCAAATTAGTTATAACTTATTTACTCCTAAAAGATTCTTCTATATATAACCTTTAATCAGAATTTGCACTCAATATTTATTTGTATTTATTTCCATAGGATATGAAGAATGATTCTTTGAATAATTTCTAGAATGAAAGAAATATTTTCATGGTATGCTTTAAATTTCTAATGTAATAGGGATGTTATGTATGTATATATTTTTTTAAACTGCTAAACTGATCAATATTAGGTTGTGTGAACCCTTTTATCTTGTACCAGTGTAATAAGTAAGCACTAAATTTGGGTTTATGGGGTCTGTTTACTATAGTTGGAATAAAATAAAGTGTAGTAGGACTCTTGGTAGATAGATTTTATAAAAACATAACTAACACAATCATTATGATGATCACATAGATTATTTGAGAAAATTTTAGGGAATTTTATTCCATGGATCAATATTCATAATGATTTGGATATAACTAAGTGTGTTCCATTTTTTATTTGACACGTAAAGGAAGGAAAAATTAAGGAATAAGATAACAAGACATGGTTTATGGTTTACCAAGGAAGATTTAAGTATTTATATAAAGGGTTTCAAGAGTTATGATATAGTGGTATTTTATTTAAGGATTGATAAGATTTAAGGACGACCATAAATTTAAAGGAATTGAAACTCTTTTGAATATTTATAGGAGTACCTTGGACATATTTATTGAGTTTTAATATATGTTTGATGTATAAGAGGTATATGTAACCCTTATGTTTAAAGGCCATTTGATAAATAATGTTTTTTATATTTTTTAGGCATAAGTTGAAAGGTATTGGTAACATATAGGGTTAATATGATATTTGAAAATTATGGCTAACTGAGATAAAGGGTTTCTAAATTTTGAGAACATATGTTTTTTCATATAGATAACCATGGTATAGAAAAGTTATTTGGGGAATAAGTGATTAAATATATTTTTGAAGAAGTTCACTATATGTTTGGAAACATTATATGATTAAGGTAAAGGGAATATTTTTGGCTAATATAGTATTTTATGTCAAAAATGGTTGATATTATTTGAAGAATAATGATTGAGTAGAATTTTGGAAGAATATATAATTTTTTTCAAGGTTTTATGATGATTTATGTCATATTGGTAAATTATTAGTATATTTTTCAGAATATATGATTAGGGAATGTACATTTTCGGTGTATGAATTTATGAGTGATTAATGTTGTTTTAAGATAAATATTAAATTGATTGTGGAAGAATAAGTGATCGAAAATTTTTGTTTTTTATGTTCAAATTTAGTCAAGCATATTAAAGAAGTTTAAAATTGATTTTTGGTTACTATTAATATTTTAGGGATTAATTTTTATTCATATTGGTTTTTATTTTATCTTATTCTAACCATTTTAGTTTTTGACAAGAGGAGTAACATTCCATTGTTTTGTTGACCTTATGGTCGATAAAAAGTTTATTTTAGTGATTCAAGAATGAAAAATTCATCCTGATAATTATGATTCACATTTAAGGATGAAATAATAATTATAGAATAAGAATAAATAATATTAGTAAATTTTATCATATTTTCTATCTCAATGGTAATGGAATTTATCAAACACAAGAAAACACAAGACAAATCTATCATGTATTATGTTGAAAGTGACACTACTCTACTACGATAAATTGTTTAGAAACTCGTTTTAATGTATGAGTCTTATAAAGGTACATTCATAACAATTTTCCTGTTTATAACCTAGAAATTAAAGTTCATGATACAATTTATATTCGATTTTATTACTATGTTATGATATTTTTAGTTAAAAAAGATGAATTAAAATAGTAAGGAAGCAATTTTTATGAGGAGGGGATAATGTAATTAATAAATATTTCAGTCCATATTTTCTTTTAAAAAATAAATCTATGTTTGATAACATATACCACATGTAACATCGAGCTTAAAGGAACCATGAAGTGCTATATAAATATTATTATTTAAATTTGGTTGTTATTACCCAGTCGTTGGGTTAACAGATATGAGTAGGAATAAAACAATTATGAAAACATATGTGTAATTTTTTCATATAATGTAAATTTATTGATTAAAGTATAATAAATAAGTAAATAATTCTCAGTAAAGTCATTTTGTGCTTCAAAAATGTGTTTTATTCAAAATAGTTTTTATTGCCTTTTATACATAGGCATTATAATTAATTTCTACCAGTTTTTAGAAAGTTTATTTTAAAGAATAAATATTTATTTTAAATCAGTATATTATAATACTATTTTGATGAATTTTTGTTATTTTTATGAAATGATTTATTTTTAAGTGAATAGTGAAAATACAGATTTTTATAAAATTGTATTTTATTTTCACTAAATAAAGTAATTTAAAAGTGAAATTGTGTTTTTATTTTAATATTAAAATAATATAAGTATTATTTTATTATAAAAAATATAACTAATTACACAAGAATCAATATTATATTTTATTTTGGTATAAGTTCATATTTAGGCTTAAAAACACATTTTTCAAGACAACTGTATTTCATTGAGTTTTATGTATTTATATTAAAATTGATTTCTACCACTTATAGAAACTTAATATTGAAAAATGGAATTCATATTTATAATTATTAGGTTAAAATTTGTTAAATATGTTTCTTTTATTTTTAGTCCTTATAAATAGTAATCATGGTAAATATTTATCACCTTAGTACGGGGAAAACATGTAAAATAGGGTTAAAATATGAGGTAAGGCTTTAAAAGTTATCTAAACCACTATTTTATACTATTATATGAGTGGTGTTTGAAAAAATATATTTTTATAGAGTTAAATAACGTATTTTATAACTTTTTTTTAAATTTGGTCATTGATGTTTGACATTTAAGAACATAAATCATATTCCAACCAAATTAAAAACTATTTTGGGGTATTCACATTTAATGGTATATTTGGAAGGTTACATTCAGTTTTATCTTGAAAAAAATTCTAAAAACATTAATTTTTTATTATCTAACAAAAAAAATCACACAAATAAACTTCTTACTTGATTTCAAGATGGAATGATTTTATAATTAAATCATTTATTTTCCTATGAATTATTTTTTAGGCATTTTTATTACTTATATTAAAATTAATTTTCACCACCAATAGATATTGAATATGATAAAATAGGTCCTAAATTTGGAATCATCATTTCCAAATTTGGTTATAATTCCATTTTTATTCTTGAGCATATAATTGTGTTATCATGGTTAATGTTAAATTGGGTTTAAATGGGGTTTTGTTGTCTCTCGTAGTTATTTTATTGATAAAAACACTCTTTTTATTTCTAAACGTATTTCAAATGTGTTTTAAGTTTGTTTATTGTGTTTTTGTGGAGTGATAGTGATCTTAAGGTAACCATCCCAAATAGTTTTTGAAAGTTGTTTTAAAGGACCATTTTCTAGTCCAATATAGTAGTGAAGCACTGAACAACCACTAAGAGTGAACTGACCAACCTGTGCATCAAATAGAACCACATGTATCCTATATAACGCCAATGTATACATGGTGTAAGTGCATTGTGTAACTGGTGGAGATTTTAAAACACCTTCTCGTCTACCTTACATACTTATTCACCGATGGTATCAGGTGGCTAGCTGATGGAACTAATACAAAATCATATGAGGAGTATTAAATGATATTAAGAATTTTATTGGATAATTAAAGTATTGGAACAACATTTAACCACCCCAAAACCCTATAAGTCTATAAATAGAGGTCTTGGGAGACATATATCTTTATCCTATTGAAGAAAAATTCTAATAAAACACTTTCTAACCACCAACGATCAAGGATTCCTCTCATTTTTTTAATAAGATTCAAATTCTAAATTTTTCTTATCCTTTTACAATGAAGAAATAGTGTAAATCATTGGTGTAATTTTGAACATCAACTAACATATTTTTCAGGTTTTAAATACATTGACTCTCACCAAGTTCCCACAAGATTCATCTATATATATTTCTTTGTGATCTCTTCATTATTATTCTCTTGAGAGTTTGTACCTACTCTTTGTAACCTATTGGCTCTCTCACCATTGTATTTTCTCTCAATCACACCTTATTTCAACTTTTTATCTTTTAGTGAGAGTAGATATAATATTTTAATGGGTTTTAACATAAGTAAACCATCCACCTTCCTTATTTGTCCTTTCTTTTGGTGCTCACAACCTTAAAGTGATGGATATTAGTTTCTTGCTTCTCTAATAAATAGAAAGAAATTTCTTTGGTTCTTGGTTTCTGTTTAAACCAAGAAAATATATTTTTTTGGTTCTTGGTTTTCATTAAAACCAAGGGAATATTTATTGATGGTTCTTGAATAATCTTTAAAATAAAAGGATTAAATATAACCCTCTTAATCCTTTTTTAGGGGAGGAGACATAGGGGCACTTCGTGTCATATTTCAGAAATCCATTATCCAAGTGTCCCTTGTTCATTTGAATTTCTATATTTACTTTTCCTTTTTGAATAAACTTATTTGTTTTATATTTTTATAAGTTTTATTTTGATAATATCTAACTATTTAATTATATCTCTATAGATTTTATTGCATCATTAGAATTTATATTTTTGTTTTTAAAATACATTCACCCCCTCTTACTATTCTACTTCGACCAAGAGGTTTAATTGAGATATAAGGCTCAAAATGTATAAAAAACTTATCTAAATGTAAATTTTGGGATATTTTTTATCCTATGAAATATTTTTTTATGATTTTTGGGTTCCGTGGTTCCATTATACCATTAATAATACCTTTTAATATTTTAAAAATTTGAATAATTACCAGAGTACCCCTCCCCTCACTTAAAAAAATGAACCTCCTATTCTCCTTTATTCACAAAGTTTGAGTACTCTAGATCATCCAATACCTTCCAAAAAACCATCCTATATTCCTTCCATTTTCTATTTATCTCCTTTTCATACCCTAATACCATCTTATGATGGCCTAAGGTGTAATACAAAGGAGTTCTATCAGAAAAAGTAATTGTAAAACTGAACTCTTTCAAAGTTTATTACTTCTTATAATTCAACTAAATCTGTTTTATCTGTCCTAAAATAATTAATATAGTATCAAAAATATAATGTGATATTTTCATGATTAGGGAATATCCATTTTCCACCTTTTTTACTTCCTTTCTAAAATTAAAACATTAGTCGCGCATATGTAGGACCTACTGTCTCTACACAGCGGTGTAATTTTTTCTCATCACTACTTTAATTAGATGGTTATAATGATTTAATATATATAAATATATATTATATTTATAAAATAATTGTGATTATATAAATATAATATATCACCTACCTTCTTACCCTTTCATTAATTTCAAAATGATAACGTTTCTCTTGTGTTTGTGTGGACCACCACCACCATGAAGCGATGTGATTCATTTTTCTATTAACACCATGAATAGATGATGCAATATTTTTATATAATGAATAAAAATCATATTAATTACATTGTTAACATTATATAAATGATAAGACCATTTAATAACTCCTTTAACCATGGTCAATATACTAAAGTAATTTTGGAGAAATTGTCTGAACAACCTTACATGGCCTATGTAGGCAAGAACTATTCAATGAATGGTTTTTAAATTATTATGAATAAACCCCCAAGGAAAGGGTAATTTTTTTTTCAAATTTCCACTTTAATTATACATGCTTATATTATACACTAAATTTCTTTTATTGGGTGTATATACTTCCCTGTTGACATATTATATCATGAATTCCTATTTATTCATGGTATTTTAATATTTAATTTAATTTTACCCTTTTAAGGGGTTTAATTTTGAAGTTATTAAATCTGTAAAGGATTTTTGTTGAAATATCATTTTATTTAGAGATTGACTTTGTTTATATTTCCTTTGGGAAAATTATATGATCCTAACCTCTTAAACCCTATATATTTTATTCTCCTTTGGTTAGGTTTGTGTTTTCATGCTTATTTTTTATTTATTCTCTTTTTGGATCAAGAACCATCCAGTGAGTTACAACTAAGGGAATTTATTTTCAATAAATTAATATCTTAAAGTTTTCCTTCCCAACTCTTTCTTCCATGTCAAAGTTATTTTAAATATTTTCAAAAACATCATTCTTCAACTATAATGATTATTTGAAGTAAATTTCACACAGATTTTAAATTTTTTACATAGTTTTAAAAGGAATCTTCTTTTCTTCTTCCAAATGAGTTTTTTTGGTATTTTTACCAAAATGTGAAGGAATATTTGTTTTAACATTTACTGGATGAATGAAATTTCACACCATCATGACCATTATTTAATTTGAAACATACTTAAAAAATTTACATGTTTACCTGAAAGGAATTTTTTTTACAATATTTTGAGAATTTTTATTTAAAACAATATCAAAAGAAAAGTATATTATTTTCTCAAAGGAATGAAAATAATTTTGATGAGTTATTTTTAACTATATTCTTACACAAAGCTATAAAGAAGTTATTTTTAATTTTTTTTCTTTTTTCTTTTCCAGATTATTGGGTTTTCTATAAAATGTTCATTTCTGATGAATCAATGGTCTTCTATCATCTTTTATCATTAATAGATTATAACATATTTTTAGATCATTCACTTTCTTGTGATAATGTTCTCTATAAATCTCCATTATTCATTAATCATTATTTTTATCCTTTATATACATATTTTTAATGTCATGGATTAATTTGATATCATTTTTATTAATTTCATCATGTTTCAACCATATTACATTTCTATATATGGTATTAGTGTAAGGAAGAAATTTTTTTCACTAACTGGGGAAATATTCTATATTCTTGATTAAATATAGATAATTGTTGATTTATAAGGTATTTTGAGAATGAATTGTCTTGATCATATGATATTTAGGAGGAATTAATTGTGTGTGTTAATGATGGGTGGGGCCCAGTTTTAGATTTCACCTCAATGCATTGACATGTATCATGAGACAAAATGAGTGTCCATATTAGATGGTTAGTTGGTTTACACATACACATTTATTAATAATTTCGTCCTTTTTGAGTGGAATTGATGGTAATATTCATGATAACTTAGTCGAGGAATTGGTGAAACGTTTATGAATGTTTGGATTTATGAATTTAATTTATTAATAATTCATTTTTCCTGATCTATGTGATTTCTATGCTGATATTAGCAATGGATGTACTTTTAACTGTAGTTGATGATAGGAATAGAATGTGTTTTTATTATCCACTCTGCAATATTGATTACTCGTTATTTACACATGATAGATTATTTTGTATGTAATATTTACTGAGCATTTGAGACCCCCCTTTATTTGTTTTTCTTTCCCCTAGATATGAAAATGGATTTTTTGAATTATTTCAAGAATACAATAATGTTTTCTATGATATGTTTTTTTTATTTCCAATATAATATGGATGTCATGTATGTATCTAGTTTTCAAAGACTATTAAGGTGATCAATCATAGGTAGTGTTATCCATTGTATCGTATACCAATGTAATAATTAATAATTGGATATGGGTTTTTAGAGTTTGGGTTCTATAATAACTCACAACCAGCACCCAAAAGTGACAATACGTCCCTAAGAGACCACAAAACTAGGAAACATGGGGTTGATTCACATCCTTTCCAAATATATCATTACTCTTGTTCTTGATATCTAGGGACCATCCCAAGTAATCACAATCTACATGAATATGGTATTAATAGGTAGGGTTAAAAACCCAATAAATCCCCCATATAAACCAAATTACAATTCCCAAACAAGTCCTAGAGGGAACCAAATCACATATCCTAAGGGAGTCCTTTAGTCCATCACATAGAGGGAACCTCTATCTATCACAAAGTTCAAGTCCTAGAGGAATTATCCTACTCATATCACACACAAAAACTCTCCTCATGCCCCAAGATAGATCTTCTGGTCACTCATGAGGTGTACCAACCTCTCACCCATCGTCACTTGGTCCCAATCCCCTCATGCCCTCCCACATTCCCTAGGAGATCAACCTAGGATACCATGAATCTCATCTCACATCCTAAGACCTCTTGTAGGTATCTCGTTAGTTCAAACAAATCCCTATACTCTTTAGGATATAGTATTTGGGTGATCCCAATTACTAAAGGTGCTAAATAGAACTTGGTCTCATCCTTAGAGGGTCAATTCCACCCCTTCACCTCACCTAAGGACTCTAACAGTACTTATACCTCATTCCCAAACCCATGAATTTATGTAGGCATGTATGATTGTGAACTCTTTTCTAATCTCCATTAAGCCTCATTCAAGACCACGAAGCCTCTTCCACACTTCTAAACACCTATCTCACACCAAGAAACAATAATAACTAATTTTAACAAGATAAAATCAATTATTTCTGATTAATTAAATAGGAATAATTGCCTGAAAACTCAATAGGCGACTCTAATTCTGAAATGATGACCAACCACCCTTGAAGGATCCGTGGTATATCCACGAATCTATCCTGACTAGAATCCCTATCACATGTTGACTGATTAATCTAAAAATCCATTCAATTTTATAAAAAAGTCTAAATAAAATATGCTAGCAGTATACCATAATTAAAAGTATGATAGGTGGAATATAGACACCATATTGAGCCCTCTTCTAGATACTACACATGAAATCCCCATCATCCTTTGTTAATTCTACCATAATTCTATGTAATCAATACCAAAACCTCTATAGGTTCATACTAAATCAGTGAGTAATAATGGGAAATATAAAAGGAAATTATGAAGAGGAGAGAATCACCTAGAATCAGTACTATAACACACCATTATCCACCAATATTGAACAAGGATTGAACAGGAGGAAGTATAGGGGGAGATCTAGCTGAAATTGCCTCCCATAACCCCTAAACTCTAATAAATCATGAAAATCCTAACTCCCAAAATATAAAAGTGCCCATACTTAAGAAAACATTTACCTAGAAACTGCTAATGACATAAACTTAGGGTTCACGCCATGAATCCCCTTAGCAGAAGGACCCTTTATCTACCCATGGTAATTTCATAGCTTGAAGCATCTTTTCATAACATGGAGGATACACAAGGGTGAATAATCACCCATAAAAGGGTATCCATCATGGAGTGAATCCTTTCTTCATGGTGTAAAGAACCATTTAAGGGTCCTCAGACCCATATAAGGGTCATTCACAGAGTGATCACAGATGGTTCCAGGCATAATGGAAGCTTGAATTTGTGGATGATGTATTAGAATTAATTTTAATATTTTTATACCTGATACCCTAAGAGAGGATCTTTCATATAAAAATTATAATTAATTTATTTAAAACATAAGAAATAAATAATATCATGTTATGTTTATTTCTTTATAGTCGATGTTGATCATCTGAAAGGACCCTTCATGATTACCTTTGTTTATTTTGTGAGGATCCAAGGGTATAATCCCTTTAGTGGTGATCCACACATGCTCCAATGATCTTCAAGTAATGCCACTCAATCTTTGGGTGTTAGAAGAATGAACCTAATTCCCTTCATGGTTCTTAATTTATCCCATGTTCTTCAACATTGAATAAATATATAAAGAGTTTCTCATTGTTGAGAGATAGAAGGAGGAGTTTACAGAGAATTCTTTGTGTGCAACAATTGTCTATTTTCTATTACTTAAACAATAGCCATAACCGGATATTTATAGAGGTTGAGTTTGGGTTATAATATTTGTTTATTGTAATATATACCTTAAAAAATATTATAATGTTTATTAAAACCCAATTACACCTAATAATAATAATAGTAATATTGTTTGGTAGGCACCAAATTTCATAATAACAAATATTATTTAACTAACCTGTTAATTAATATTTGTCACCATACATAGTCTTGGTATATTTGAACTCCTCTTATATTTATTTAACACCTGAATAAATATTTAGTTTGAATATTTCATTAATAAATAAATATTTTCAATTGATAAAATATGAATAAAATTATTCCTTGATATTGAGAATAATATTTATTAAATTAATTGAATTCAAATAAAATTTAATCAAGATCATTAGAAACACTTAGGGTGTGACCTCTAGGATTATTTCTAATTGTAATTAGGAGGGATTTCCTAAAGTCCAATATTACTATCTAGAAGTGAGTTAGGGAACCCAAGAGAAATAACTTAATGTAATAATGATGAAGTCCATATATGAACACTCATTGTGTAATATAATCTCTTTATCATAATATCTCATCAGTAAGGTTGCAAATATATGTCAACAAACTATATGTTCAATACATCTTTCTTTTAATATCTTAAATAAACAAGTATTTATACCATATCCCTGAAATTTATGGTGACAGTTCTATTCCAATCAAAGGGATGAGATATCGACTTCTATAAATATGGAAGAGATAGATTCTTTCTCAAATTATCCATTAATGACATGTCACTCATGATGCACCCATCATATACAAATTCTCCATGAACTATGATCATCATGGTTAATGAAATACATATAAGTGTGTGAGTCATAACTTGAATTAGTATTAATATTAAAGTCTACGGACCATTTCAAATGCTCGTAGATAGGAATATCCGATGACACAAAAACTTGTATAATTCCAACTGACATTTCTGTTCTCATAATTTCCCATATTAAAGATTAACAAGTGTAAAATTAACAATAAGAAACCGAAACCACTTATGATAAATCACACCTAATAGTCTGTATACTATGTTTCCCATCATAGTATGTTATACAACTACATAAAATTATTTAAGAATATCATCACAACACTTTAAGGTTCTCATCATAGTGGGGAACTACTATGACTTTATCAATGTCACACATACTCTAGGAAATTACAATATTAGTGTCATGTAGAACAATAAACAATATATAATAATATGTTTTTTAAATAATAAATACATGGAATATAAATGTAATAAAAACACAAATAGTTATTCATAAAACTCCAACTCCAAAAAACTTCCACATAAACTATATATAACTACCTATTACTTTTGGTTCACTAGATCTCACATGATAATCATGAATCTACTGAGTCAAGGATTTAGTCAAGGGGTCACTAGTGTAGGAAAATAATTTTCACGTCAGTTTTTTCCCTTTTAACATCAGTTAGTACATGAATTTGTTATAGGAAATGTTGTAAATAAGTTTTTAATTTCTTTTAATAAAAACATACATTGTAAATAAATTAACATGGGAGTTTTTCACATTGGTAGTTTGATAATTGACATGAAAACCCCATTAGTATTGGGTTTTCATGTCATTTATGAAATAAATGATGTGAAGAACTCCAAAATCATGGTTTTTAACATCGGTTATGAAACAACTGACCTAAAAAAACAAATTTTTATTGATTTTATTTTGATTTCTACTCTCTAAATAAGAAAAGAAATGACAATAGAAAAAAACCAGTAAAAAACTAGAAAAACGACCAGCCAAACACGCATAGAATTTAAACTTTCAAGTTTATAATATATAGAAAAAAATAAACTAAAATCCAATAAATCTCATGAAATTATTGGCCCATTCAATTTTAAGTGTCTCATATCCTGTTCACTATAAGGCCGAGGTTAATCAAAAAGAGAAAAATTAAAAAAAAATGCATTTAACATGTATTCTATATAAAACAAATGAAATATTAAAGAAATGTTTTATAAAGAAATATAAACTTATGGAACCTTGTAATTATCTCAATTAAAATTATTTCATACATATATATTAACACATAGTATCAACATTCTTTTATGACTTATTGTTTATGAAAATTTTATTTAAAATAATTTTTAAATTCAAAATAACATTTTGAGTAATATATTCAAAACGTAGTAATTGTAAATGAAAATTCACATTTTGTTTTACATATTTGATCTTGAAAATATTCTTTATTGTGGTATATCTAATAAACTTTTATGACCTATTTGAAATTAATAGGAATAAAATAAATTCAAAAATCTTTATAATATAAACAAGTAGTATAAAATTCCAACTTACGCATCAAGTACATTTATAAAATTGTATCACACTTCACCATAGATAGAGCATAATAGGTAAAGTGCTTTATCCAATGAATGAAAACAACCAACATCCAATGTCCAATGATATAAAAGAAAATTTAATATTAGTGGTTATTATGTTAAGATATATATAACATTTTTTGAGATATATGTTTCATACTCTTGAAGATAAGGAAATAGACAACACTGAATAATTTCATTATTTTGAAATATTTTTTCAATATAAACTATTATTTCTAGATCATTCATTATCCTCACTATAGGTGAAATAAAAAATGGGTCCATAAATTCATATACTTCTACATTTTCATGCTGGTTAGAAATTGTATAAAGGTAACTAATACAAAACAAAAATAAGTATAAATTTTAAATAAATTAAACCAATGGAAATTTTTTGTTAATCGAATTACATGGAAGAAATTAAATCTTGTTGATTCCCAAATGATCTCTAGTTATAAGCTCCCTAAAATTATTTTTCAAAATCACAATAGTCATTGCACACCCACAAATTCCAGCTTCAATTGGAATCTCATAAACATGAAACAAAATTTTTTATTATGTTGAAAATCTATCAAGAATAGTATAATGTGTTTCTAAAGTCATAAAAATTTATATTAATTTTTGTCTATAAAATATTTCTTTTCCTTTAAATTATTCTTTTAAAAAATAGATAAATATATAAACTTTAAAATTTTAATACAAATTTAATAGAATAATGAAGTAAAATATAAAATATACACATACCTCTATGGTGATATATCAAACAAGTCTATATAGAAAAAATAAAATGTGGACTATACTTTATCCAATAACACTCACCTCATTTGTAGGTAATGGTATTCTTAATAGTCTATTTATAATATCCTGTATAGTTACCCTATGATGCTCTATCTCTATCTGTTGATGATGAATGTCATCGACAATATTAAATATTATCCTATATAAAATAATATAATGTTGGGGATCATTAACATATAAATAAAAATAACAAGGAAGATGTAGAGGTGGGGGTTTTGGAGAAAGATAAAGAGTGAGGTCTGTAGGAGGAGGTGTATGAGTAGGATAAGTAGGAATGTGATTTTCTAGTAGAGGTGGAGGAGTGTGATCAATAATATGAAACTATATTTTCATTCCTAAAAACATTGACTCTACCAAATCTATGATCCTATAATCAATCATCACACTAATATCCTAAATGTTAGCTTCCTCAGATTCTATTTTTTTAAAATATTCTATTTAAGAATCATCAGAATGTGGAAATTCTTTTTTACTGATACAACTACCAGGTATCCTCATACACGACCCAGGTATTGAGGCTTTCCCAATGTTTTTGCTAAAATATCCTTCCCATCCTCATCTATAAATACCCCCTATGTTCTCTTATCCTCAATATAATCTTATATAGAATACACAAAAAAATCCATAATGAATCAAAACATATAAAAAATTGATTTAAATTAAATAAATAAATTAATTAAACATCTTACAATCCTATCTGTTATAACCCTTAGCTCTTCTGTAAGATATTTTCCATTTTTCCTCATTTTAGTGATCTTCCATTCTTCTTTTCTAGTGGAGGGTGGGGGGGGGGGGGGGTTAACCTCTATAGATACTGAAAACTCAACTCTCAGTTTTTTAAAATTTTAAGCTATCGTTTTTTCTTCAAATGACATATACCCTCTCTAAGATAATGTATGAGTGTATAGGTTTCTAGATTAGATCTCCTAATTATATCTCCATGATTTTTATAAAATAAGAGTAAAGGAATCATTAACAATATCATTAATATAAAAAGATTATAAAAGGTTACATTTCGCTTAACAAAAATGATTCTTGTAATCTACTTTTAAAAAATTTATTCTATGTTCCTTAATCTATAGATGGATATATATCACATGGATTATGATGTTTTCAATTCCAATAAATGAAATCATGTGTGAGGGTTTATTTAAAATACACCCATACCTTATTAGTCTATGACGAACATTTCCTCGTGACTCCTTTAGTATCATGTTTATCATATTCCATATGGTACAAAGTGGGAAAACATATATTACTATAAAAATTTCAAGATAAGTAAAATAATAACAAAAAATATTACCAAAACGGACTCCCACAAGTGATATATTGTCAATTTTTCTACACTACTCTAATCATCAATTAAAATACTAACTTTTCTTTTAGCTTGCACTATTATACAAGCCTTGAATTATTTTGGATTTGGTCCTATTAGAATATAATTATCAATAAAGTCTACTAGTATTATTTGGTCTGGGATATAGGTAACTGATAATTTTGGTAAATGTGTGCTACCACATTTACCAACCCTAAAACTCTTTTTTGGCCCTGTGGAAGTAGATGTCTCTTATAATGAAGAATAAGGCTCATCAATAGGGGAAATCATATATTTCTCTCTAGAGGTATTAGTACGATCATCTCTAGAATTATATACCAGACCAGATGATTGATCTGTCATTATCCTACAAATAAAATCAAAAAATAATTAGTACAAAAATATACAAATCCAACTATTAGATACAAATGTAAATAAAAAATAAAAAATTATGCAACAAAAAATTAAACTAAACTAAAATTAACACATATATATATATATTTATAGTTAAATAAGATTCTAACAACATTAATGAGAGATTAAATGACATATAAATGAATGAAAAAACCAAAAATGGTGTGTGAATTGTTAAAATTATCCAACCTAATAAATAATTTTTACATCAAATTGAATATTTTTTTGAATATAATCTTATACAATATTTTCCACTTTATTTAACATATTATATTTAAAATAATTTTTTTAAACAAAATCAATTAATAAATAAGTTATATAAGGTTAAAAATGGTAAAATAAACAAAAATAAACTAATATAAATAAAAAAAATGAAATTTTTAGTTTTAATATATGTTTTAATAAATAAATTAAAATTAAAATATCTATAATTTTATGAAATTTTAAAAAAAAAAGGGAAATAAACATATGTTTCCTATAATATTAAGAATGTACTAAAGTATTTTTTACTAAATTCCTTTACTATGATCATTTTGTATGGCACATACCATATCTAGGGTGTGCTCATAAATATTATCTGTTAGTCCTTACATGGAAGTAGGGATGTCACATAAATCAATATCCTATTCAATTTTATCATCACCAACATACAGATTTTCCCTTGTAAAATAATAGGCCACTACATATCTTATAGATCCAAATTATAGAAAATATTTTTTTCATGTGTTTCCATTATAAAAGGATTATATGTGTAATCCAATTTATTCACATTAACTAGTGTCATTCCAAATTCATCATTTCTAAGATTGTTGTTTCTGATAAACTATTTGCAGTTAAACACTGGAACTTGAAATTTTATGTAATTAATGTCCTATATTTATTAAATTACTCCATAATATGCACTTAAAGTGGAGATTGTTTTTTATTTTTGTCACTAAAAAAATTATTTATTCTACAAGCACTAATATACTACTATTTAGAATTTCACTTCTTTTGTTCTGATATTTTGTTTGAAATGTATATCCATTAATGTCATACCAGGAATATGTTATCAAATTTAAACTTGGACCACCCACTAACCATCTCAATGTTTCTGATGCATCTGATCTACAAAGCATGGTCTCTTTAAACCATGGAAAAAAGTTTTTTTGCTCATTAACAATCCACATAACTTTCTTCTTTGGATAACATTGTTTCAACACATTTAATATGAAATGTTATATATGGATGAGGATCATCTATATTATTTAATATATATAAATATACCTTATTTATCTATCCACATATCAATGATTTAATTTTCAATCCACACATCACCTTTCCCATATAATTAACTCACTCATAGTGAGATGTAGGCTAATCAATGTGCTCTACTGCATACAAGTAGCCTGTAAAAAACTCCACAACCTCATCAAAGACATACTTCTCAATAATTGAGGCTTTAGTTCAATATATATTCTTAACATACCCCTTAAATATCTTTATATACCTTAAAAAATGATACATCCAACATATATATACAGTTCTACAAAGAATTATTTCTCATACATAATGAACAATTAAATGGACCACGATTTTAAAAAATAGATGGAGAAAATGTATTTATAATTGAAAAAGTATAGAAACCACTTAGTTCTTCAAACTGATAAAAGAATTCAAATCAATCACCTTATTAAAAATTGAATTGAAAAAATATCACACTTTCATGATAGTCATTCTAACATGGATGGGTAATTTTTTGCACAGTACAACTGGTAGGATTTTTTGCATCTTGACTTAAAAATCATGATATTTCATACCCATCAACTTCAAATACCTTAAAGACACGATTTTTTTCATTTTAATAATAACCATGTGACACATTGATATCATGAAGACACTAAAAAACAATTTTCTCCTCTTGGATAATGTGTGACTAGCTGGTGGTAGTAATTTTATCCTTCCACTAGGAGTGGGAGCTAACTCTAATTGTATTCCCATTTAGAGTAAGTCCAATATTTCATTATACCCATATTTATTCTTTCCTTTAATGTAAAAAAATATTCCAATCTAGTTGTTATAGATATTATTATCCACATTCATGACTTCAATGTTATGTTTGACCTCATGATATCTTCAGTATGGTAGCTCAAAATATATTGACTTTTTCTTCCAAATATTTCTATCATTACCATATTTTTGTGTCTTTCCAAATGTCACATCATTATTTTTCCCCTATAAAAATAATGATCAGTGGATAATGTTTTTGGATCAATATCAAATTCTTGTGAGACGTTTAATGACTTTTTTAATCTTTTATAAGAGTGATCCACATAAAAAAACTATTGATAACCCATGTATAATATTTTTCTCCCATGATGTAATTGATAATATAAAGTCTATTGTTCACAAATTAGACATGCTTTATGCCCCTTAACTTTGTTCCTAGAAAAAATTCAATATGCTGGAAAGTAAATTATAGTGAACATAATCATTTCATGTAGATTAATATATATCATTTTATAAGAATCATACACCGTAATACCTTTATCCTATAAAATTTTAAAATCATCAAATAATGATGATAAGATAAAATCAATATCATTTCTATGCTATTTTGGTCTAGATATCATTAAAATCAATATGAAATATTTCTACATCATAAAAAATTCATTATATAAGTTGTTAATTTACAATAAAATAGGACCTGAACTATTTTTGCTACCAAGGATTTGATATGGATTCATTCCATCCATGCACAATCAATGTTTGAGATTTATAACTTCATTTATGAATGTAGGAAACTAGTGATCAATTTTCTTCCACTATGGAAAATCAACTGGATACCGTAATTTTCTGTCACATATCTTCTCATTTTAATGCCATCTTAACATTTCTCATTTTGTGAATTATAAAATAAACATTTCAAATGAGTAATTATAGTAAGATACCAAAATACCTTAGTAGGGTTCTCTGTACTGCTAAATAAGCCTGTGATTTTTCTTTCAACTTATATCATGAATACCCCCATTTAGAACACATTGAAAGAAATTCATTTTAGTTCCTATATAGAACACATTCATTTAGGATGTCATGTATTTCTTTGTACCCTAATCTCATCAGGCATAATATTTTCTTCGCTTTATAATGTGAATATGAAATATCATTGTATTTTGGAATAATATCTTACAACAATTGTAGTAACTTAATAAAACTCTTATTACCCTAACCCTATTTTACCTTCAAGTTAATCCATATTAAAACTATCAATAAAACCATAAATTCCATACAACCTGGATATAATGGTTTTTAATCATACCATATAGATGCTAAATTTTCATTTCTTTCTCAATTTCCTCTACTTCAATATCACAAATTGTTTCTTCAATTTGGCCAGAGTTATCATCTTTCAAACAATAATCATCAATAGATAGAGAATTATGCCCAGTTTCACCATTCCAAAATCCAAGGGATACAAATTTGATTGAAACTTTGAAAAATTAAATGATATTTGATCTCTAATATTTTTAACTTCTTCATATTTAAACATTTGAAGCATGGATATAAAAACTTGTTGTTTTTTGGGAACATTGCTTTTAAAAAATTCTAAAAAATCACCCACACCTTCCTTCTATTATGAACTTAGTCAAAGTTCTATAATCCAAAATTAACTCATTTTTATCTATAAAAAATATCAAAAATAAATATCTTTTCAAAATAATACAGTGGTGATAAAATTGAGTAATAGTGGGAAATAGTAAATTATTTTAATGATAATAAGAGGCACAATTGTGGTATAATTCATCAATAAAATGTTTCTATAATTTTTAATAATAGTAAATATAATTTTTAAAAAGTTAATAACACCTTAGATGAAATTTAATTTTAATTGGAATGATTATATGGAAATAAAATAGAAAATAAAGTAAAATTATATCAATGATGTCATTATTTGGAAGTATAAAAATTTGAAATTTTTAAAAAATATATGCTTATTTGAAATTTATAATTATAAGTTCTAGAAAATAATGTAATATAATTTTAGATATCATTTTTAAATCATAAAAATTAATGATTGGAAGTAAATTTAAAAATAAAATATTATTATACAATTTTCTCATTATTCATTTTCTTCTGAAAGAAGATTGACGAAACTTGAAATTGAATATTATTGACAAAAATCCAAATCAAGTGAAAATTTTCCATTTTGATTTGAATCTTTGTAATCCAAGTTTTTAATTGATTTTTTTTCATGAAAAAACGAATAATTTTTATAAGAAACATTAATTCATACTATAATATAATCATATATTAGAGTTAAAACAATATAATGATGAATTTTTAGTGCAACACACACACACAAATATACAGAATTAATATGATATATTATTTATGCATATTATATTTCGAAAATTGTACAAATAATATTATGTATTGTATATTATATGAAAACATGTTTTATTTGAATGTAAAAAACTAATAACCCACATTTTAAATATTACTGTATACTTTATTTGATATAATAAAAATCCAAATTTATGTGTAGAAAAATACTTTTAGTGTGCATATCATGTGGTGCATGTGTAATTCCATGAAAACATGGCGTATAAAAAATCATCCTATGTAGTGGGATAATCCTCTAAATTTGAAAACTAATGCACCCTAAAGTATGAATAAGGATAGACAAAGTATCAATCTCTATTATCATTTATACCAAATGGGTTAGTTAGTATAAATAGAGTCAAAACCTAACATATATCTATCAGAATACATGGTAGTGTATGAACAAACACTGACTGATTCACAAAAACCATCCAAATAAGAAAAATTTAGAGATTCATTGCATAAATTTTAGTTGTGGTTCAATATAATAATCTATGAAATAATTTAGTGAAAACACATTTCTATATATTAGAAACACCAGAACATTAATATATATTGTGTAAATTTATGATCTAATATAGAACATCATGATATAATGAAATCCTCACACCATTTCACTTAAATCAACAGATAATAATGGTATATGAAGATGTTCATTTGAGATTTTAGATAAGAAGAACTATATTCAGACACATAATAATGAGGCTTAAAAAACCTAAGGGTTTATTAAGATGGTAATACAAGATTCAGTTCCACATAATAAAAAAACTAAAGTTAGGGGATCTGTACCAATGAATGACTAAAAGAGATGATTGATGTGTAAGGGTTACTTGAGAGATGAGAAGATCGAATGAAAAACAATGAGGCTGCCAAAACATGAGGATGTATGAAGATGTAAATCCTAGATTAGAGTCTACAAGATCAGAGAAATGAGGGTTAGGGCTTCCGTGTGAGAGAAATGAGTTTTATTTCATGAGATTGAATAACACTGAAATGATTCAAACTTGTTGCGACCATTTTTGTGTATGACTTTTATTTGTTGTCAAATATTGTAAAATGTTTTCAATGTGGATCAATATGAATAATTATCTCCAAAGTTAATAGAGGTTGGTTGAAGTGATGATGCCTGAAGAATTTTTATGGAATCTGAGCATTGGATGTCATGCTTGAGAAATTCTCTATGTTGCTAAATCTAACGATTATTGAAATTGTTTTATGTTCAAAATACATGTATCAAATATGATACATTGTTTAAAATAGTGAAAATGGTTGAAGTATCATCTATTTAGGGGTGAAGAAGTTATTTTAAATTCATATTCCAAAAAGAATAGAATAAAAGATATGATTATTGAAGATAAAGAGGCTTGGAGTTATAAGTGTCGATGTGGACATGAAATTCATATTTAATTACATTGTATAATTTGTTTTTATCTAAGTATTTTTATGGTGTTTATTTAAAAAGAAAGTCTAGACCACAAAGCTGACTGGCCAACCTCAACTAAGGGAATATGCTGAACACTAGGTCAACCACACCTAAGGGAATGTAGCCAAGCTAGCCTGAATGTGGTATGTAGGCCATGTGTATGGTCGTAAAAGCACATGGGTGAGCCCATGCATAGTATGGGCCAATGGACCGTAGAGAGGTGGGTGTAGAGCACGCATGAAAAACTGGTACAGGGAGGTACCAAAAGGGGGAGAGGAGAATTATGAACCTCCCCCCATAGCACTTGATTGATATAGCATGGAGAAATAGGGAAAGGTTTTAATGTGGGATGGAAGAAGTAGTGCACTGTTCATTCGATTTAAAAACATATTCATATAAAGGGATTCATCTGATGGAGTTGATCCAAGCCGTCTAATCTCGCATGTCATTTGTAAATGGACTATATATTATTCCTCCTCCAAGTGCTCGAGGACACCATTGCGGGTCACCAAAGATGATGGAAAAATCATCATAGAAAATATATGGCCTTCGAAAGAGCATATTGGGATTGAATTGAGATCATGCAAGCAACTAATGTCTTGCATGTATATGTGGAATGTGACAAACTCAGATTGGATGAAGGAAAATTAAGTTTTTGAGGCCACACCATTCATTCAATTTTTATGGATGATTTGATCTTATATTTCATGCGATTTTTAATGCATGCATGTGAAGATTCTACTACAAAGAAAAAGATGATATCTTTAGATATTCAATGAAAAAGAGATACTTGTGTGTAAAGAATTCAAAGATGGTATCTACAGCCGTTTTAAATATGAGATATTCTGAGATCCCCAAGGCATTAATTGGGTCCTCAATGTGGCAAAAAAATGACACCTAAGAGGAATGAGGCACTATCCTCATACTTCTATAAAAGGAGAGTAGCCAAGGTGGAGAGAAAAAGAGACCACATTCTTATTTCATCAAGTGTTCATGTTTTCCAAAAATAGAGAAACTCTGAGATGCTGTTTCATATGTTAAGTAAAGGAGAACTATGAGGATTCAAGGATTCCTGAAGTAGAGGGAGAACCGTGGGCCATATGGTTTCACGAAGAATATTTTAACCCTCTATTCTAAGGAGAACCGTAAACCCATTTCATAAGAAAGAATCGTGATCCACTTGGAATTGCAATGAAAGAACTGTAAACCATCCTGTATCACAATGATAAGAAGACCCCATGCATCCCTTGTATGAAGTAGAAGAACATGAACATGTGACTGGTTTAACTAAACCATCGGTGTGATGTGTGAATAAGATATAATGGAAACATAGGTAAATAAATTCTTCCTTTTTGGAGTTGTGGGATTTGGTTGAGACACCAAAGTAGTGTATACCTACACTGTAACTCAAGAATGGAAAGATAAACTATGCAAAGGATTATACCCATTTCAGTTGAAGAACAAGGACGAGGAAGTACACAATGTCTTCAGTTCTATTGAAGATACAACAAATTACATGCATGAACTCTTTCAAGAACATATATATATATATAAGCATATAAATAAAGAACCAAGGTGGGGGTTCACATGTGTTAATAAAAAAATAATTGAAAGAAGAAAGAGGATTTCTTACAAACACCACATGCATGATTTCATGAATACATGTAAGTAATAAAGGAGAAGAAGTTGATTTTGATGATTACTAGGTGATTTGATCCTCATTGTTTGAATAATCATATAGATTCTTTTGATTCTATCCAAAAAGAAGAAGTAGTTTTACCACATTTAGTTTTTCACTTAGGAAGAAGAGAGAATAAGAAGTCAGGTTCTTGCCTACTACTTTGTAAGAAACCAAGAGAAGAAAACTGAAGAAGATCAAAGTAGAACCAACCTTATTCAATAAGGGGAATACTGTCTTCAGAGGTAGTATAAAGAACCAGCAAGGATCTTCAAGTTCAACTTGGTCATCAACAGTTTAGGGAAGTATAATTGTTTCATTCCCCCCCTTTGAAGTGTAGGGAATTACACTGGATAAATTATTGTTTTCTAGAAAAACCACTATAAACTGTTACTACATTATAGTGGATAATATGTGTCTTGGTCATACCCATACAAGGAAAGGACTAGCTACTCTTATTGAGTAGTACACCTTGTAAAAATATCATGTTCATGTTCTTTACAACTTTCAAATTATTTCATGCGACAAAGAAAAAAGAATAAGATAATTAGGGTCATAATAGTTCTAATAAGTACAAGAATAAAAAGTTGGAATTCGTTTAAAATGGTCCCCAAAACTTATTCAACCCCCTATAAGTGAAAATCATATCCCAAACTGGTCCTTTCAATTGGTATTACAGGGAAGGGTCACCTATGTTGGATTATCTATGGTGAAGTTATTCACTTTTTATGACTTGAGTTTCTTTCTTAATTCAACAATGAAGTTAATTTTTTGTGAATATCCATTTACCTCAAATAATAATTCTATATCGACCAGGACTATGATGAAAAGGGGAAAAAGGGAAGAGAAAGTTGAATAAAAAATCACTTTTATCTAAATAAGAGGAAGTATTTTTTTCTCCATACCTTTCTAACAATAAAGACATATTAGGATTATAAAATAATGAGCAGGTGGCTCAAGTATTCACCAAGAATGTGGATAAAATTCTTACCTCTAGTAATTTGGAGGGATGTGTTGGTACATTTGAAATTTATCCCCAAGATAAAAAATGCTAGCACAAGTGGTGATGATTAATCTACAAATTATTAAGAATTATCAGTTGATAAACTAAGAGTTATTCTGTATAGTATTCCAGAATTAATTTTATCCCTTGTTTGTGGAGTATTTCAATATATGTAGGAATATGTCACCCAACTATAAGAAGAAACATATGTTTTGGAGAAGGGATTGAAAGAAAAAATTGTTGAATTTTTTAATATCTCTAGAGAAGTTGGAAACTTTGAAGAAAAATAGAGGGAACATGGAATGAGTTCCTCAAAATGGATCAAATAAGTTGAAGAAAAATAGGGAGTCAATAAGACTCTAGAATAGAATATCCATTCACTTGAAGATAAGCTTAAGAAGAGAACTGAAGTCAAGCATTTACATTTGGAATAAAATTCCAAGAAGATCAATGACCTTGAATCTTTTTTACAAAACAAAGTTAATCTTAATGAAGTTAAATTTGAAATATTGAATAAGGATTGTGAAGAGGAGATGATTATGATCTAAGATCATAAAATCATCCTCAATATTAAGTGTATATATTTGGAAGATTATTTGGACAATCTTGAGAAGACAAATATTGAGACTTCACAAAAGAAAGAGGCAGTTTCTACTAGTACTCAATCTTCATCGGAGTATTATATGGTTGAAATACCTCCAACATGTGATAATAAGATCATGACATATTGCGATGGTCTATCTCAAGAATCTGAGAAGAAACATGTACCCTCCATAACATCTTTCACTAATGTCTATAAATCTGTTATTATGAAATTTTCAAGTTATAAAAAACAATACAATCAAGTATGTATGAATTAAGGTGATAGGATACCTACCACTATATCTAGAGTGGATATGAATAAGAATGTAAAATGTAGTTTCCCATATATAGCACAAAAAATCATGAATAATACCCAATAATCTTATATATAAGTTATCAGGAAATCAGGATTTGTGGTTCAATGTTGGTACTGCAATATATTTGGAAACTGTTCACTGAATTGTTGGCACAATCCTAAAAATGTAAAAGCACAAAGGAAGACTATCTCAATGGGGAGAAATCTAGAGAATAAGAAGAAACATCCAAAGGTCCAGAAGCATTGTTGTACTAAAAATAGATTTAGAATGTTTGATAATTTATGTGATGTATGAAATGGAAGTGGTCACAAGGTTGGTACATGTTCATCTCAACATGTATCCAAAGATGATAAGAAAATAAGATCATTCAATTTGACTATGAAGGAAAAAGAAACCTTGGGAAGAAATCAGAAGAATATTGTAAAAACATATCCCAAGAAGATTCCAGGAAGGAATGGTGAGAAGGAAATAGAATATAAATCCAAGAATATGATTGGTAGTGCATAAAAAATAACTACTAAGAGGGATGAAACTCAGAATAACCCATTTGTAAAATCCAAACTTGCTGCTATAGTCCCTAATGAAATGCCAGTTATCTTCCCTACAGACATGGAAGGATTGAGGAAACATGAAGATGCAAAAGATAAGGCTAGTGAAATAGAAAATGAAAAGATTCTATGTGATGAAGAAAAGGTTAATGAGTGGTTGAAAACAAGAGGAAACTCTTACATTAAATAAGTTATGTGTGAGAGATGCAAGAAATCCAATAACATTGAAAATATTTTTTGACCTTTCTACCTGAGCAAGAAGCAGTCCTCAATAGGAGTATTGATGTATCATACATGAAGGATGTTAAGAAGAAAAATTCTCAACACATGGAATAAGATAATGTGAAGAGATCCATATTTCCTGAACATAAATCAAAACATATATTTAGATGTAAAATCATGAAGAAAAGATCATGTAGAGAAACTTGTTTGAGAAAAACATCTCTACCCTACTGTTCATATTAATGAAACAAGGAGGATCCAACTTATTCCCTTAAATCATTGTGTATTGTATTTTTGTTTATAATATAGGTAATTAAAGGTGAATAATGTTATTAGGGAGAGAACCTAAGAAGTATTGAGTGTTGTCATGTTTAGATAGAAAATATGAATAAGTTGCCACCCTTGAATGATTCCTCATTTAATATTCAAATACTAATAAGTAGGAGGATTATCATTTATGAAGTTTAATAAATTGGTGTTCTATTCTGGATAGTCAGGATAAAGAAGATTTCATCTTGGTTGATCTTATTTCATGGTATTTTGAAGAACAAATGTCCTAGAATATCATCTTTGGTGAAGTAGTTAAAGTTGTTCAATATAGACTATTTGAAGTTGAAGTCATATTATAGTGTATTATCCACACTACAATTTCTTGATATCCATTTCTAATGAGATACACCTTTATGATGATAATAAAGAGTGTTTCTCTTTAAGGGGAAACAAATGAAGGGGCTACTAGAAATATTATATCAATCATTATCAAATCTGATTATTCTGAAAATTTCTTGATGATCATGTCATTGGAAAAGTTACGTATCTCTTAATATTTCATCCATGGTTAATAAAAATAAAAAAATTTCTACAAAGGGGAAAAATTTAATTATTCAATGACATAAGAATAATGGAAGTTCTCCAAGGTCACTTATCCTTCCAATTTCACTTTAATGTTTTTGATCTATTTTTTTCAAGTGAGTGCAAGAGTTTCAGGTTGATTATTTATAAAATTATTTCATATCACATTCAATATCCTCAACCTAGAATGAAATTTAAAAACCCTTTAAGACAAGTACTTGAGTTCTCATCTCATGAGGTATCATGATCAATGTTAAGTTATAGTTTTTTTATCTAAACAAAATCCTCTTGTTTTCTACACAGAGCATAGCTCAAGTAGACTTAGAGTGAAATGATGGATGGAACGTTTCTTAAGTATATATTGATACCCTTTTCCCATGAAATTTTTATTTATTATCAATAAGTGGGAGATAAAGTGAAATGGAAGTGGAATAGTAAAGGGGAGAGAGAATATTTACATATTGACATTTACACATTCATTATTGAGAGAACTTTGAGTATTGAAAAAAATACCAAGGGGGAGATTATTGGGACCATTATTGTGTATGAGTTGTATTTATTGTCAAATATTGTTAAAAGTTATCAATGTTGATCAATATGAACAAGTATCTCCAAATTTAATGGAGTTTTGCTGAAGTGATGATGCCTGGGTAATTGTTATGGGATCCTAGCATTGGATGTCATGCTTGAGAAATTCTCCATGTTGTTAAATCAGATGATTGTTGAAGCCGTCTTAATTTCAAAATGCACGTATCAAATGTGATACATTTTTTACAATAGTGAAAATGGTTGTAGTATCATTTATTTGGGGATGAAGAAGTTCTTTATAATTCATATTACAAAAATAATAGAATAAGAGAGACGATGGTTAAATAATAAGAGGCTTGGGGTTATAAGTGTGGATGAGGCCATACATTTTATATTGGAATCCATTATATACTTGGTATTTATATAGGTATTTTTATGGGGTTTATTTATAATGAAAGGAGAGCCCACTAAGATGACCAGCCAACCTCAACTGAGGGAATATGTGGGACACTAGGTTGACCACACCCAAGGTAATCCATCTAAAACAACCTGCAGGCAGCATGCATGCCATGTGTAAGCCCGTAAGATTGCATGGGAAATCTTGTTCATAGGTTGGGACAAGGGCTCACAGAGAGGTGGGAATAGAGCACGCCCACATAACTATTACATGGAGGTACCGAGAGGGTATATAATAATTTTGAGCCTCCCCCCATAGATCTTGATTGATATAGAATAGAAAAATAGGGAAATGTTTTAATGTGGGATGATGGAAGTATTGGATTGTTCATCTACTTTAAAAACATACGCATATAACGGGAGTTGTTCGATGGAGTTGATCAGAGTCGTCCAATCTCACATGCCATTTTGAAAAGGCCTCCATCCTATTTCTCTTTGCAGTGCTCGATGACACCACAACCTCTTTTCAGAGATGATGGATGAATCGTCATGGACAATCTATGGCCATTGAAAGAGCATATTGAGATCAAACTAAGATCATGAATGTAACTAATGTATTTTATGCATGTGAGGATTAAAAATAATTTGGATTTACCATTGGAAAAAGAAGTTGACAAGACCATGCCATTAATCTGGTTTTCATGGATGATTGGAGCTTGGATTTATATGAAGGTTTCAAGAAATCTTGAGCACATGAACACGAATATTGTACTTAAAATAAAAATATGAGATCTTCATCTATTCAAATAAAAATAGATACCCATGTTTAAAGAATTAAAACACAATATCTATGTCCATTTGAAATATGAGATATGATGATATCCTCGAGGAATTAATTAGGTCATCACCGCAGAATTAAAATTGTACCTAGGAGGAATGGGGCACTTTCCTCATCCATCTATAAAAGGAGACTAGCAGAGACAGAGGGAAAAAGATACCACTTGGTTATTTCATAGGGTCTTTGTTCTTTCTAAAAATAGAGCAACTCTGAGGTGCTGTTCCATGAGAGAAGGCAAGGAGAACTGAGGGGCCTCATGGATTTTTGAAGTATTGGGTGAAGCAGGAGCCATCTATTTGTGTGAAGAAATACACACCCTCTGTGTGAAGGAGAACTGTGCATCCTATATGCAAGGGAGAAATTTGAGCCAATAGTTTTTTTTAAAAAGAACCATGAACTATTTGGTCCCACAAAGACAAGGAGATACCATTCATCCCTTGCACGAAGTAGAATAACATGAACACATGACTGGTTTAACCAAACCCATGGTGTGCTGCGTAAAGAAGATCCGGTGGACACATAGGTAAATTCATTCTACCTTGTAGGACTCATGTGATTTGGTTGAGACATAGAAGTAGTGTATACCAACACTGTAACTCAATAAAGGAAGGGGAAACTATACAAAGGCATATACCCATTTAGGTTTAAGCATAAGGCGGAGAAAGTTCATAGTGTGTTCAGTTTTCTTGAAGATACAACACATTACATGCATTTACTATTTCATGAACATACATAAGTGGAATTATATAAAGAAATAACCAATGTGGTGGGTGCATGCGTGTGAAGAAGAAGAATAAGGGAAAGAAAAATATGAGTTCATCCAAAAACTACATGCTTGATTTCTTGCATATATGTAAATAATAAAGGAGAATTTGATTCTGATGAATCCTAGGTGAGATAATCCATATCATTTGAATAATCACATTGGTTCTTATGATTTTAGATGAAAAGAAGAAGTTATAGTGAAGTCAGTTTTTCACTAAAGAAGAATATAGGAGAAGAAGTAAGGTTCCTGCCTAATTCTCTACAAGTAAAAAAGTGAAGAGGAATGAAAAAGACCAAATAAGATCCAACCTTACTCAATAAGGAGAAGACTGTATTTAGAGGTAATATAAAGAACCAGAAAGGAGATGCAAGTTGGACTTGGTCTTCACCAGTTCAGGGAAGTAGAATTGTGTCATTCCCCCCTCTAAAGTGTAGGGACTCACAATGGAGAATTTTTTTTTCTAGCCAACCCACTGTGATCTTTTACTTCATTATAGTGGAGAATATTTTTAATGTTCATACCCATACAAGGAAAGTGATAGCTACTATCATTGAGTAGTGAACCTTGTATAAATATCATGTGCATGTTCTTTATATATTTCATATTATTGAATTCAATAAAGAAAAGAGAATAACAGAATAAAAATCCTAATAGGTCTAAGAGATATAGGGATAAAAAGCTGGAATTGGTTTCAAAAGGTCCCCAAAACTAATTCACCCTATCTTAGTGTTAGGTATATTCTAAACTGGTCCTTACAAAACTAATGATTCATAAAATTTTAAATGGTATATAACACCATTTATTATAAAACTCATGTGAAAAATCCACTTTATCATGTCTGTTATATAATTACTGGCATGATAAATTGGGAAACTTAACTTTTCACATCAGTTATTATATAACTGACATGAAAAAGAATTTTTCATGGTTTTTTATGTTGGTGATAAATAACCGATGTGAAAAAGTTGTTGTGATAAATAATTTTTTACTAGTTAATCTACCACATTGTCTTTTATAGAAATACTACTCACTAAAACCTCTTCTCTTTGAGAGAAATCCCTCAATAGATGATACTTATGAAGTACATGCTTCATCCACTGATGTAACCTTGGATATTTTCTGAGATCCTCCACTGTAGTATTATCACATTAGATTGTGATAATATATTAAATACTAGGTACCATGTCAATACCTTGAATTATGTTACACATCCATACTTCTTAGTTAGCTTCCTTAGAATCTAGAATATACTCAGACTCTAATATATCATCTTTGACCACGACCTAATTTGAGACCTTCCAGCTCACAAAACCTCTATTCAAAGTGAAGATGTATCCCGTTCGTGACTTCATGTCATCTTGATTAGTTTGAAAAATAGAATATGTGTATCCTCTAATGACAAGTTCTTCATCTCCTCTGTGAACTAGGAACATATCCTTAGTATACCTCAAATACTTAATGATAGTCTTGAATTCCATCCAATGGTGATCACCTATGGCATCTTGATATATTCAGACCACACTTAATGCATAGGGGAGATCTAGACTAGTATATAACATAACATACATTACTGACCCAATCATAGATTTGTATGGAATCCTTACCGTCCTATTTGTTTCCTCATGTGTCTGAGGACACATTTTATTGGAAACATGAAAGCCATGTGATGTGGGAAAAAAATACCCTCTAGGGTTGTTCCAAATTTAATATCTTTATTATATTGTCAATGTATTTACTTTAACATAGGCCAAGCAACCCCTTGGATCTATAATGATGGATATTAATCCCAAGAATATATGTTACCTCTCCCAATTCATTCATAGAGTAGCATTTATTTGACCATTCCTTAACATACTATAAGACTGTTATTTCACTTATAATGAGTAATATTTCATCAACATGTACTAGTAATAAAATAAAATCACTCCCACTAAACCATTTTTAGACATTAGTATCACAATCATTCTCTATGAAACCAAATATTGTTATGGATTCAACAAAATGAATGTTCCATGACCTAGATAGGTCACTTAATCTATAAATGGATTTTTATAATTTTCATATATTGTTGGAATCTTTTTGAGTCACAAACCCTTTGGGTTGTTTCATATAGAAAAATTTAAAGAGGTTCCCATTGATGAAGGATGTTTGTAATTCAATTTTTTAAATCTCATAGTAAAGGTAAGACATAATGGAAAGTATAATTTTGATAGATTTCATCCTTTAAACTAGTGAAAATCTCTCATCATAGTCAATTCCTTGTCACTATTTTAAACCATTTGCAACTAGTTTTTCCTTAAAAATACTAACTAATCCTTCTATTTTCATATTCTTCTTGAATACTGATTTTTAACCAATAATATTTACATCCACTAGAGGATCTACCAAAATAAATACTTGGTTTCTACACATGGAATCCATTTCATAATTCATGGATTTTCCACTTGGAAACATTTGTTCCACTTATAGCATACTTGTAGGTTAGATGATCAATATTATATACTAATAAGGAGTAACTATCCTCAGTGACTAGAAAACCATACTATTCTAGTTATATAACCTCTATAATACTTCAACATAATACTTGTGTCTCTACCCGAATGGCCCAAAGGCCTTATTTTTTATTTTTATTATGGATAATCCCCCTTTTAAGGGTTTAAGGGGAACCCGTACATGACCCATAGGCCCAAGTAACAAGGCCCTACAAACCTTCAATACATGACCCAAAGGCCCAGAGGCATACCATTCCCAAAAATGACCCATAGGCCCAACCCACTTGAACTGCCCCTCCCCAGCTTTCTGCGTCATTGATCACCTAGCTCCCCACCCTGCATTTCTGATCAGCTAGTATTGCCCCATACAAAGCTGCACGGTGCCTAGTCCTGATGGCGGCTTCCATACCCTCTCATTCTTCTAATCCGGTTAGCTCTGCATCTGATAGATGCTACTCCTGTTGCTCTGATCTTCTTCTGGGGCCCGTTCTGTGTGAACTGGGATACTCCATGGTCAACGTGACCCAAAGGCCCTGTGGCCTAAAGGCCTTTGATAACCCGAAGGCCTTGGAGACCCATAGGCCCAAACCGGTGGCTCGAAGGCCCATAATACTTGTGTCTCTGGAATAACTTTTTCTTCCATGAATATTTTTTGTAATTTTTTACTGTTCCGAATCTTATGTATCTTGGGCCTAGACTTCATCAAAGTTTTCTTTCTCCTATAATATATTTAGATATAATATCCTTCTCAAGAAACTTGGGAAATCTGTTGATAGTCACATTTTTATCTGTAGGATTGTATAGGTAGTATCATTTTGTATTTGTCATATCCTTTAAAGATTCACATTGTGCCTTGAGGTGAAATCTTGTTACATAAAGAGAACGTAACAAATTCTTCGCAACCCCACACATGTAATTATGACAACACAAGTTTCTTCCCATTCCAAAACTAGTTTTTTATACCATCATTCACTTTAGTTGGAACTCAATTTAGTATATATGATGATATTTTTAATGCATATCCCCAAAGGGATAATTGAATACTCAAATGAATCATCTTTGATCTCACCATGTATAACAATGTGAAGTTACTCCTTTCACTTACACCATTCCCCTGAGGTGTATAAGAAAGTCTGAGTTGAGATAATATCCAAAATTCCCATAGGTAATCAATGAATTCCTAATTAAGATATTCTCCACCACAGTCTGAGCAAAGTTTCATAATCTTATTACCAAGTTGTTTCCCAGCTTCATTCTTATATTCATTAAATCTATCAAATTAATATAGATTATATCTCATTAATTATAAATATCCGTATATAATAAAATCATCTGCAAAAGTTAGGAAGTATGATTACCCACCCATTTCCTCAATAAGAAATGGTCCACACACATCTTTATGAACAAATTATAAAAAATCTTTTTCCCTTCCCCCCTTTCCACTAAATGAGGTTTATTCATTATTCATTGTAAACATTCATGAGATACACCAAGTGTTTTTAACTCAAAATAATATAAAGATATATCTTTGTGTAATTTATTCAAACATTTTCCATCTACATGACCTAGCCGGTGATTCCAAAGTTGGGTGTGGTATTATTTTTGTGAAGATGTTTTCTTATCAATTTCTAATACTTCGTTTGTGTATTCCAACATATAAATACCATAATTTAATTGTTCCATACCATAAAAATTATATCTTTATAAAATTAGGAACATTTATTTCCAAAAATTTAAAATAAAACCATCTAAATCTAGACCAGATATAGAAATAATGTTTTTGGTTTTTGAAGGAACATAATAACAAACCTTTAAAACAAAGATAATTCTAGTTGGAAACATGAGGTGGTATTCCTCAATAGTTACAATAGTAACTTTAGATCTATTGGATGCTTGTAGATCTACCTCCCCTCAAAAAATTCTTTTGAATCTACTTTATTACTATATTTTAATACATATATATGCACCAAAATATATATACAATACCCAATTTGTTGAAATAGATAAGTTTAATGTGATAAAAAATGTACTTGAAGCATAACCTTACTCCCACTGAGTATATTTTTTGTTTCTGTGGCCCTTATCTCCGTATGAGAAACAAGCAACATGTCATTCCATTGCTTTCCCCTTGATCTTCCTCATCTTATAAGGGTGCTGCGAAGAATCCTTGGCCTTGGGTATTTTTTATTGGCCTTTCCACTTATTCACCATAAGTACTGAAGGCTTTTCAGACTTTTTCTCCTTATCCACTTAGAAATGAAGTGTGAGAAGATCTAGAAGAGACATATCAATGTTTTTTATATTAAAATTCACAAAAAAACTTGAGAAGCTATGAGGGAGTGATGCCAGAATGAGATTAGTTCCCAGTTTTTTTGGAATTTGAAACCCCATAACCTATAAGCGCTTAATCTTTCTAATGATATTTACTATGTGAGGCACAATTGGGTAACCATCTCTAAGATATACCTAAAATATAAACTTGTAAATCACAAACCATTCCTATCTATCTTTATCCTGTTATAGGTCACAAAGATACTCGATCATTCTATATGCACATATGTTTTCATGAGACTTTATAAGATCATTGGAAATAAATGAAAACATCAATCATTGAAAATCAACAACATCATTCATATATTTTGCACAGACTCTGAACTCTTCATCAGTTGACATCTTATCAGGTAGATCATGAAGGGAGGATTCTAGCATGTATGATTTCCATTCATGGAAAAAACCCGATGGTGTATCTACCATTATTCAAAGTTACTTCCAATTAAGAGGTTTTATTTATCTAATATTGATAGTAGGGATAGTGTGGATGATGATATTTCCAATTTATTCTACAATTAGAAGATAAAATTATTATTACTTTTCTTGATTTCAATTTATATGAGAAATAATAAATTTATTTTTTTATTAATTATCCCACTGTTTTATCATGTTCTAATATCTCTCACCACTGAACTTGGAATGTCTATTTTCTATGAAATCATAGTGTAAAGGATCCCCATTACTTTTCTTAATGATCTGAAATTTTTCCATGAAAACCAAAATAAAGTAATTAGGCAGGTGGCCTTTCTAACCACGAGTTTACATCTCCTGGATCTCTCAAGTAGATTTCCCTATCATGAATTCCTAACTTGGATTTACTCAACATCTGCCTCCAAAAATGTTTTGAAAACACTTTGTGCATTTAAATCAATACAAGTTTGATTAAGTTAACCCAATACCCTCATGTGAACTCCCCGATAATGGTAAGTGTCCAGACTATGTCCATGTACTACACTTAGTTCTACGGTTTCATTTCCAATCATGTAATGGTAGGCATAGTCTAACTTAAAATTTAATTGAGTTATTTTAATCTATTATTGATAAATTTTGTTTTGTTTTATCTTTTACAAGTAATGTTAATATTTATGTGGATTTTAGTTAATTAATTTACCATTTTGGATAAAACACTTATGCATAATCCATTTATTTAAATTTCATCTTTTCACATTAATTAATTAATTTATGTGATTGTGATACTATATACATAAAATAAATAATGCATAAAAAAATAAAGTAAATGAACTGATCATGATAATATCTAACATTTTACTTAATGAGAGGATATCAAATCAACCTTTGACCTTGGAAAATAACTCTATTTTATAGTCTTGGAAAGAGCCACAACATTCCTCCTGCATTCTTATGTATTACCTGTGTTGGCATCATAATAGTTCTATATTGAACCACCTCCATGCACCTTGGGATACTCCATTAATCACATGTATTTATAACTCACACTTTAGTGAGGGGAACCAAAGAATTTTTTTAGATGGGATTACATAAATAACCATTGACATAAATGTCATATTTAATAATGGAGGGAGGGATGACTCTCTATCCAATATTTTAATTTAAAATAATTACAAAACCATGAAATAAATTAACATAAATAAATTACAACACATACATAGTTCTTGGTCGAGCTCTTGATCGGTAATGCATGCAATTAATACACAAAAGTAACTGGATATCAATCATTCTAGAATTTATTCATTATTATTAAGATGAACTTTCTTGTATTAGTTAATTAATTAATTAATTAATTTCCTTTCATATTAATGATCATCCAAACTTAATTGGATATAACCATTTTTTTATAGAATGCATAGAAAATAAACCACAAAATCGATAATGACATATTTATTACAAAAATTAATTGATCATTTAATTTTTTTTAAAACAATTATTAATATGTCAAACACGCATTGGTGTTTCAATCAATAAAATAAGTTTTTAATGCTGAAATTTTCAATTTAATGTATTTTTTAATCCTATCGTTTAATGGGATACTACATGGTGTGTAAAAACTAGTTACACACTGTGTATCCTGATTTCCATGTATCCAAGGTACATGATTGGGTCTGCGGTGTGTACCTCAGATGGACTACATGGCATGTACATGCTAGTTACATGCCATGTATTTGATTATTGTGTTCTTTAGATACTTTCTTGGGTCTTTGGCATGTACCATGGAAGATTAAATGACATGTACATGCTATCTAAACACCATGTGGCCCAAATAATAATTTCCCATGAAACATTCTAAAAATATCATTGTTTTCTGAGGCAAGTGACTACACGATGTGTGGGATCGAGTGCCATACAATGTATCTCTAATTTCATTTTTTTATATAACTCAGTGTGTATCAGAGATGTTGGAATTGATGAAATACATGTTTTGTACACCTCATACACATCGTGTATATTATAAATGCTCCAATTTTTCAGTCTCACATGGTATGACCATGTATTATAACGACATGTATTTCACTATTTACACCACAGACCCTTGTAGACTAATCAACATGTCAATTGACACAAGTCGTGTAATCCAAAAACCATTTTCATATTTGGTCAATCAACACATGGTGTTAAACACATGTCATTACTATGTGGCATTGTGTGTATCCCTCAGTGCATCACAATGTAGTTCACTAGGTAACACGATGTGTACTTTTTAGTAGACCCCATGTATCCCTATATTACTAGATTTTTTTTCATTTCCTTATTGCATCTCTGATTTTTCTTTATAAGTTCTGAGACCTTTAAGGAAATGAAACATTGAACAAAAATGATTAATATGTCAAATAATGTTAATTAAAATCAGAATAATGAACAAACAACATGAAATGAAAATATAACCAAAATTGTGTATAGATAAACAATAAAATAAATAATTATAAATTTAAACATGTTTTCTTTTATAACACTTGATAGTTTCAGAGGTAGTGGAATCATGAGTTGGTGGGTGATATGTTAAAATTTATTTTAATATTTATATTCTCAAAACCATGAGTGAGGATCTTCCATGTCCAATTTATAATAAAATTATTTATAACAGAAGAAAAAAATTATCTCATCTTAGGTTTTTTCTTCATAGTCAATTTCAATCATCCTAAAGGACCCTTTCAGATTTCCTTCATTATGATTTTGAGGATCCAAGGGTATAATCCCTTTAGTGCTGATCCACACATGCTCTAATGATCTTTGAGAAACACCACTCAATCATTGGGTGCTAGCATAGAGAATCTAATCTATTTAATTGTTTTTTCTTGATCAATAGTTCTTTGGTCTTGAAAAAATCTCTTTATAATTTCTTGTTCTTGAGAGAGAGATAAGGATGTTTTGAAAGAGAATTCATTGTGTGAAACAATTATTTATTTTTGATTACCTACACAATACCCATAAGGGACTACTTATAGAGGTAGGGTTTAGGTTAAAATATTTTTTCATTGCATGTTGTCTCTTAAATAATATTAAAACCGTTAGTAAAACACCATGCCACATAATAATAATAACAATAATTTTATTATAATTTTGGGATGCATGCAAGATTTCTCAATAAAAAATATTATTTAAACAGATTGTTAATTAATATTTTTCACCAGAGACGATCTTGTTCCATTCAAATTCCTCTTTAATTTATTGAAAAAATAAATAAATATTCAATTTAAATATTTCATTCATCAATAAATATTTACAATTGATAGAACATGAATAAAATTATTCCTCGGTCTTGAGAATAATATTTATTCAATTAAATAAATTCAAATAGAATTTAATCAAGATAATAATAAACACTTAGTGTATTACCTTATTGGATTCTTTCTCAATGGAATTAGGTGGGATTGCCTAAATTTTAAGATTATTTTTTAACAATGGGTCAAGGATCCCAAGATAAAGAATTTAGTGTCGTAATGATGATAACAACATATGAATGATCACTATGTAATATAATCCATTTTTCACAATATATCATCAATAAGGTCACAGATCCCAATCAACAAACCTATATACTAAATATGTATTTCTTTTACTATCTAAAATAAACATGTCATTAAACCATGGATATGAAATTTAGGGTGAAGGTTATTTTCCAATCAGAGGGTTGACACATCATCTTCCATAAAGACGAAAGGTATAAATAATTCCTCGACCTATCCATTAATGAGATGTCACTTGAAACACACCCAAAATATCTTACCTTTCAATGAACTATTATCATCATGGTTTATAAAATACATATAATACATGATCCATAACATAAATTAATAATATTCTTAAATTTTAAAGTCCATTTCACATGATTGCAGTTAGGAATATCTGATGACACCAAAACATTACGACTTCCAAAAATCAGTTCTATTCCCATAAGATGCCATATTAAAGATTAAAAATTGAGAAATTCATTATAAAAAAACTCATTCAGTTTTGAGCATTAAAACCTATAATTATTTGCATTATGCATCCCATTGTTTCATGTTATCCAATTGTAGATCATTATTTAAGAATATCATTATAGCACTTCAAGGTTATCATCATAGCGGTGAACTACTATGACATTATAAATGAAATATATACTCTGGGAAATTACTAAATTAGAGTCATATAGAATAATGAACAATATGTAATAACCAATTTTTATTAAAATTATATAAATCAAATATACATGTACTCAAAATACAAATAGTTGGTCTTAGGACACCAACTCCAACAACTGCCACTCGGCATGCTATGAATATCCTACTGATACAATCTTTAGTAGCTCGACCGAACCAAACTTATCTAACTTATAGCTGAACACATAGGGAACCAGAAAAACCTTGAACGATTTTTAAAACCGTCATTTAAGGACATATAACCAATCATATTCTTGATCAAAATCCTTATTCTCAAAACGAACTTCTCACCAAACCAAAATTCAAAGTTTCTCTAAATCGCAATAACTTGGAAATTAATATGGAATTAAAAAATGGCCATTATAAAAATTATTATTCTATATAATACATGGTAGTCATTGAACCAAATTTATTGACCTTCTTTGGTCACCAATTCACTAAGAACTCACTGTGTTCTACTCTGAAATTTTAAACATTCTTCTATTGCAGAACTCCAAAATACAAGGGTCCTATTAACTAGACGTTGAACCAATATCTCACCACTAAAACAAAACAAACATAATTCCCACCACACCATTCTATATCGAAACATATTAGTGTCTTAACCAGATTCATCCTAAGGATTATGGTGCTTCCCACCATAATACCTGTGCTAAAAAAGGTTGATTCTGAACCATGGTTCTCCCCACCATATAGGGGTGTCAAAACCTGAACAACCAGGCCTGACTTGACTCATTGAGGTAAAATAGGGTAATATTTAAAAATATAAAATTTCATTTTATGTTTATTTGGGTTGACCCATGGTTGGGTTGGGTCATAGTTTGGGAAAAATGATCTAACCAGACCCAACCAACCCAGTGAACTACCCATGTGCATTCTTCCTTCGACATTACCACGAACACCACCTCGGCACCCATTGTCATGTGTTGTTACTTAATATATTACCTATTGAACCAAAAAACCAACCTGTGTGATGTTGTTTCCACCCCTCACCTACCACCTCTCATAGTTGATGCCCCTTCATGGTGTGGCCCCCGCCACCCATCTTCACTACTCTAACTTCTTTTCTATCATGTGATTCCCACACCGCTACTTGCCAACACCATCCACACCATCGCTTGTCTATTCCATTACTCCTTCACCTCACCCACCCATTCCATCCCTTCCATGTGTCTCTAATCCCTACTATTGATTCCACATCACTCACCAAAGATATTTTTTCCATGCATCACCCACCCCAACTATTGTTGATTCCAAACTTCCCACCCAAAATGTCACTAGTTGTCCCCCACTTGCCCATTGGCTATGATTCTATCACCACTACACCACTCATAGAAGATGAAAGGATACTAATTTAATGGATATATGTACTCTGTGTGAAACTTCTAGTGTTAATGAAGAAAAAGTTTTTCGGGGGAAAGATACATCTTCCCATTGGGGAAATCAAGCTAGTTCAGTTTATTAGGCATAAACAATATATATTTTTACCAATAACCTGATCAACCTAACCCATCCCAACCCAACTTGAGATGGGTTGGTTTGGGTTAGGTTCAAAAACAAATCCTCCCAATCCCCCTGACCAGACCTAACCCCTTTTGATTAGGTTAGATATGAAAGAATCTCCAAACCGAACCCAACCCAACCCATGGATACCCCAACCACTACAGGAATCACCCAGGGAAAATACACTTCCAATAGTCCAGTGACTCAATAATATTATTCCAAATGAATTTCATGAGGTTGATTCTATCTCACAACTTCCAAAATCACCAAAAACCACAATTCACACCTCCTATGATTGACTTTTTCCAAAAAAAGACATTTTTCACCGATCAATGCATAAAAAACTACCCAATCATGATACCATAATTCTTAGAGGTGTCATTGAATCCACTAAGAACCCACACAAGATTCAAGACCCTGAATTATAGTAAATGTTTTTTTTAAGAACACAAAATACTACACTAATCATCATGCTCTCACACCGTATACTGGTGCACGTCCAATCCGACTCGTACTTGGATCATTCAATGAACACTTTGCGAAAAATGATAATGCACCAACTCCAACCTGGAAATACTTCTAAATTTCAAATATGGTGTTATCTAAGAAAATAGATATCATTAAATCTTTACACACACTGTTATCAAGATTCCACATCAATTATACACTAAACAGTCCCACCAACGTCCCAACCATTCAGATATCAAGGTCACTTACACATAACCGATATGATGCTTCCCACCATAGGATAATCCTCATTATTTCCTTCAAATCCAAACACCAGATCTCAATGGCCCCCACTTTATCCATTATCCAAAAAATAATAGATGTGGTTATTCCACTCATACTCGATCACTAGAAACAAACACTAACAAACTCCCATTCCAAAACCACAAAGAATGAAATTCTTAACATTCTATAATACACTCACAATTTGGATCACATCCTCCAATGACTAATGGTGTGATAACCAACACCAGGATTCCATTATACTAAACCTCTAGAACCGTCCCCAAAAGGTCCCAGCACCATGAACATGTATGATTATCCTCTTGATACACACTCTTCCATTGCATCATCCTTGAAACTTCTATAAAGTTTATGCCTAGATTGACTATGCCATAGTAGCCCGATCCATAGCCAATGTCACCTCCCTTCGCTGAGAGAAATATCCCATCACATCAAACTCAGTGCCACCATTACCATGAGTGTCTCACCAACAAAATACTTCCACAAAATTGATGAGATTATTTAGATACCTAAAAAAATTCAAACAAACCTGCAAAAAACCCATTTGGTGATCTAAAACATAACTCTACAGCATGTGTATCCAATGCACACCTTCCCATGAATACTGATTCCTTAAAATATTCTCCAATGATCACTCTTTTTCTTAGGAAGAGTGTCCCATTGGAGACCCTTTCATAGTTTATCACCCATTATCTACCTAGATCTCACCCAAATTGAGTGGTTGAATGCTCTCATGAAACTTGATCACACCATTAGACTCATACTCCAATGATTTTTATCCTATATAAACTTGGAGCAGACACTTAATCCATTAACAATTCTCCACTATAAATCAGCCTCCTCCAACTACTCAACTAATCTAACGCACTATGTCTAACTACATAACCACCCACCACTTAATTATTTTCATAAAAACATTATATTCTATGCACACTCCCACTATGCCGCCAAAAGTGCATATATAAAACACTATTCTAGACACCTAGTTGGTCATGAAATCAAAACCCAACCTCAATACCAGAAAATATCTATGTTCTTCAAAGCGAAAAAGCACAAAGAAATTCTCAAGCCTTTCATTAATTGATTAGATTGGTTAAGTAGAGTTCCACCTAGAATATATATAGAAAAAATATTTATATATTTATGTTGACAATTTACGTAACCCAACCCTATATCCTTGAAGTAGAATGTTCCCATCCTTATATCTCATCTCCAGAATACTATGTTCTCATCAAGTCATTACCAGGGTATCAATTCCCACACTGACCCAAGATAGGTCTATATACATTCCTTAATGAAGATAGTATATTATCATCATTGATAAATATCTCTCTACAAGATCTACATGAACTTCCATTAGAAAATTTTACCCATGGTTCAGTAGAGTATAATAATAGAAAAATGTTATATGGGAAAATTTTGTATAAGTTGTTATTGACACTTTAAACAACTAAACCTTTCTTTTGAAAAAAACTACCGGAAATCAAACATATTCCCAGTGAAAACTAATTGTCAAATTTTATGCATGCACTCAGGAATCTTACCAATTGGCCAAGATAAAAAACTCATAAATCATAAATCCAAAATTCAACTGCATCATCCATGGTGAAATCATATAACCATCCCATCAAAAACCAAGAGTAAAAATCACATTAAATTGTAACATAGACTTCCTATAAAAAATTGATTTCTTGACGCACAAATATGATATCAATTATATTCTCCAAAATATTTCATGAGCACTTATCTATTATCTCATAAAAAAATTAGATAATGAAATAGATAAGGATCTAATACCACCTTTTGATTCCCCAATACAAAATCACCATCCTAATCAGGGTTCCATATGACCTCAAGCATGCCTCCGTATATGTCAGAGGTTTTCAAATAGTGGGGATGGAATAATTCATATAATTGGGAGGCTATGAACTTGAATCAAATTCATAAAATATAATAAAAATAACCAAAATTATCCACAATCCTAAATATCAAAGTACAAAACATAAAAACAAAACAATAGTGTTATATCAAAATGATATTTTCATACAAACATACATTTGGTCATCCACTGGGCCGATCCCATATAAAAAACAAACCAAAAACAAAACAAAATACAAGGGGTTCTACTGCCAAACACATCCCTCTTCCCAATCCAAATATCTAATACCTGTCGAGATACCCTAGCCCGATCCTCTACACAAACCGTTTCCTTACATGAAAAGAAGACATAAGGTTTTCATGTGCATCGTGATGATCATGTAGGGTGTGAGAATATAACTCAATAGGGTATCACCAAGAACCATTAGTATATGTAATCATATGAATTTATATATAAAATGAAAACAAATATAATAAATAAACATTATTTTTGGGTTATTGGGGGATAACCTGGACACCCTGACAACCGATGAGGTACACACTCCTATCAAACCATAATGTGCTAACCAAGCCACCACAGTTCCTAATGATACGTACTTCTATTCCATGTCATAATACTATCGTCTCATCACATCATTCCATTATAAACTCTTCCTATCCCATACCTGAAGACACAAGGTAGTGAAATGTCAAAAACTTGACTAAATACCTAAATAGAAAGGGCATGGTCTTATAACCATATGTTGACTTATTTCTTGATCACTCAAGGTAGGGTCTATCAGATGTATGCCATTAAATTATGACCAAAACCATTATGAGTTTTCCTTTACCTGATCCCACTCAAGGTAAGACAAGTAATCCAAGTCTTTTATTGTACCATGACTTAGCCCTTAGGGTGGTCCTCAACCCAAGACTACTAAGGAAATGTCTATATATCTCAAGACCCAAGTCTACTCCAAGAAAGTTACTTGACCCCGTCCCACTCTAAGAAAGTTGTATCACCATGTACAAGCCTTCTCTCTCAAGGTAAGGTTAGGTTATAGAATCTTACCCCCCCCCCCTCAGAGTTTTCCAACTAACATAACACATGCATTAAAAAATTACCCATGATCCATAAAAAACTCACCGATATAGGGTGTTAGTTTCTTGATACCAAGGAAATCATCTCTAAAATGTATCATATCTCATGTCACAGTGTCCACTAGGTATACTAGACCCACCATGACCTCTAATCACCGACACTGAATCATGTCTATCACCTATTGGTGACACCATAGCCCAAAATATGTCTCTGATATAGACCCCATGGGGTCTGACCACATCCTCATCAATTCACTCATCACTTTGGGTTCTTCTAATAAGGGGCCATCTCAACTCATCACATTCTACCCAACCCTGGCCTTAATAGGATGTTTACAAAACCTAAAAAACACCCTTTGAATCCAAATGGAAATTCCCAAACAACTCCCACAACCCTCACCTAGGTCCCACATCACATCTATTAAGGTGAATCCCTCAACCTTTCACCTACATGAAACCCATATTTTTCACATATTTCATGTTCTAAAGTACTTATCCCACTAATCTCACACACCAGTACTATATTCTAGACTCAAAGGGATTTCCCAGTCTCTTGTGAGATGTATGAACATCTAACTCATCATAACTCAACCCCAATAATTTTATGCCTACCCACTATAATTGGGAGATCAACCAAGGCTACCATGGATCTAATTTGACATACCAAGACCTCCTAGAGTTATCTTTTCAATTAAACCAATGATATCTCTCCTTAGCAACATAGTCACAGGGCAATCCCAACTTCCCAAGGTGTTAAGGAGAACCTATTCTCTTCCATGGAGGCTTAATACCACCCCATAAATTCACTTAAGGACTCTATAATTACTTATACCTCATTACTACACCTATAAAATTATTCTTTCATGCACAATCAAAAATAAAAATTCATATAAGTTTGAATCATATGGTCCAACTACCTCAAATATGGATTTAACCACTCACTAAGATCTACTGAGCCTCGTACAAGCCCACCAAGCCTTATTCAAGATCTCAAAAACTAGTCTCATTTCAACAAATAATAATAACTAATTGTAAAAATTTATATTTAATTGTTAAAAATTAATTAAATACTCATAATCACCTAAAAACTCATCAGACAATTCTTGAATACTAAAACAGTGACAGACCACCCATGGAAGGTCCGTGGCACACCCGTGGAATTATCCTAGAAAAAATCCTTATCACAAGACACCCAATTAATAATCAAATTCATCTAATTTTATCAAAATACTCAAATAAAATAGATAAATGGAATAAATCAACCGAAATGATGACATACGATGTGCATACACCTTCTCATGTCCCCCTTTATGACCTCACTCAAAATCCCCATAGTCCTCGATTGATTTAACCTTGTTCTAATGGAATCCACACCAAAAAATTTTCTAGTTTTCAAAAAATAAGTGATAACCAAAGGTAAATAAAAATAAAATAGAGTAACGGGAGATACTAATCTAGAATATCAACTAGGATTCACCTAAATCCACCCCTCTTAAAGAGATATTGAATGAGAGGTAGAGGAGGGAGAGAGTTTTCCAAAATGGACTCCCCTCAACCCCAAACCCCCTAAATCACAAAGTTCTTAGACCCCCAAAATAAAGAAGTCCCCCTTATCAGGATAATTCACCTAAGAACCATTTATGTAGTAAACTAGGGGTTCATTCTCTGGATCCCCATATAGAGGGACCCTCCATCTACCCCTAATACTTTCATGGAATGAAGAAGTACTTAGTTATATGATGGATATGTAAGGGTCCCTCCTTACCCATGGAAGGGTAACCTTTACAACATTAATCCATAGTCTAGGGCATGAATATACATTTAAGGGTTCTCAACCCCACGTAAGATTCATTCATGACATGAACACCACCCTTCTCTTCGTGATTGGACTGTTGTTGTAATTTTTAGTAGCCTCAATAGTGAGTGACTCTTTGAATTCCTCTCAAGCACCTGAGGCATCAACTGGGACTCAAACCATGACCAAAAACATTATTTAAGAATTTTCAAAAATTTATATTCTAGATATTTATCCTTGTTCTAAAAATGAACCCCTTACCCAACCCAAATTCAAACATTATACAAAACATAATTACCTATAAATTCATGGGGAGATACATTTATAAAATTGTTTTATAAATTAATTTACTATAAAAAGTTTATGGATAACTGTTTTAATGTTTCTGAAACAATTATTAAAAATATTCCATTAATATTAAAGAGTTATGATTAGGATCATATTTTTTAAATTTATATGTTTTATTTATTTTATAAATCATAATGAAAGGTATTTTAATTTTCACCAAATTATATGGAATGCTTTGTCGTTTATAAATAAAGTATTTATTAATAAATTATAAGGGTAATTTATAAATAAATCATAAATTACAAAAATAAGGATAAATTATAAGTAATATTATATTTTTTTGACTTGTTCATAATTAATTAATTTTAATTATTTTAATTAAAAGTAATCTCATTTTAATATATTATTTAGACCACATCGAAAGTGTTTTGATGATAGATTTGTTTAGGGTATAAATAATGTTCAAATATGTGATATTTTGATTTTATAAATAGTATAAATAATATAAATTTGATTGTAAAAGGTTTATAATCCATAATAATATCATATATTTAAAGTGAAATTATATATAAGGAATAATAGTAAAGAGTTTATATTAAAAGTGGATATTAAGTATTTATATCCAATATAGTAGAATATCCATAATGTTTAGCTTAGATATCAAATGTTTATATTAATATTTTTTATGAATAGTTAGTAACAATTTATCTAATGTTATTTATGAAATGTTTATTTATTTATAAGTTATTCCTTGTTTTATTCACATATATAAATTCTTTATAGAATGCTAAAAAAAATTCTGCTTTATTTATGTGATAAATTTATTATAGGATATTGAGCCTTACATTACATGAAATGGGAGAATCTATATATTTTATTTTTTCATCTATATCTATAACAACCAAAACTCATGTAACCTAGAGATGGTGTCACATTATTACATTGACATAAATTACAAGGGGCCTCATCCAGATGGACCAATCAGTTTAGTAGTCTTGAAGAAGTAGTTAAAAATGTTATTCTCATATTTCATTGAAAATAAGATATAAAATTCCGTGAAAGTAAATATTTTTCATACTAATACTCGTTAAATGATACCTTATTTGTATCCTAGGGAAAGGGAAAAAAGGGTGAGATAAAATGCTCAGCAAGGGTTATATACAATGGAATCTATCATGAGTAAATAAGGAATAATCAATATAGAAAGATAGACAATTGAAAACACATTCCATTTAATCAATAACTTGTGAAGGAAATGCATCATTGGATAATATTAATGCAATAATATCATAATAATTAATAACTAAATTCTAAATGATGGATATCTATAATTTGGGACATCATGACCTCATATATCATGATATATTTACCATCAAGATCATACACCAAGATAATTTAATCCCTTGGTAGGTATAAACCAATAACCCAATTAATAACGTTATCCAACTAGTTTGTCTCATGAGACTTTTTGATTAGTCGAGGGGATATATAATTCTAGGCCCCACTTATCACAAAAATTATAATTCATTTATCATATATTTAAAAATATATTTAATTTATAGGAAATATTACTTATAAAAAAATATCTGTATTAAGTATTGAATATGGAATATCATGATTTACCCAATCAATCAAATAATTTTCATACTAAGACACTATATTTAGAAATGGTTTAAAATTTAAGAAATAAATATATCCATGATTAAAATAATATAGATATATAAGATAAATGTAATTTACAAGTAAATATGATCACAATAAAGTGAGTGTTTCAAGATAACGGTAATGACCACATTTTTTTGAGAGATAAAAGATGAACATAAATTCATCATAAAAGAAAAATTTCAAAGTAAAATAAATACTTTTAAGAATAGAATAAAATGGAATAAAAACATTGAAAATAAATTTTCATTAAACATTTTTTAAAAACCCAAAAAAACTTATTGAAGAAGATAAATGATGAAAAATAGTTATGGTGGTGTGAAAATAATTTAATGCTATATTTTTTAAAAACAAATATTCATTTTTAATTTTTATAGTGAATGTTAAAAAATGAACCTTTAAAAAAATATTTGAAAGATTCACTTCAATGATTTTAAAAATTCAAGGATAACAATAAATATAATTAATAAATAATTTGGGTAAATAAAAATGGCTTTTTTTAAAAAACTTTGAAAAATATGGAATGAAAGAAAAATATACCAGATCAAAAAGAGAAATAAGATTGGATTTTATTTTAAAAATTTATTTTATTAGTTTAAGTTCTAAATAGAGGAAAATTTGGAAGAAAAATGTAAATGAATTAAATATCCATATTATAATGGAATAAATTAGGTTTATGAAGGATATATTAAAATATTCCTTTAAGTAAAAATATAAGTAATCCCAAGTAATGAGATTGTAAAATCAACTATTCCCACTTTGGTAACTTTTAAATTGTATTCCCTTGAAAGAGTAAAATTGAATTGAAACTTTAAACACTATGAATAAATATATATTTATTTTAAATAAATAAAATGGAAGTATATACACCATATAAAATAAAATAGGTTCATAATAACAAATGTCTCTATTGAGTGAAAATTAAGACAAAATCTCTTACCTCACACTTCCACTTAGTTGAACATGATTTAACATCATCTATAAGAAATTTATATTAATTATAGTTATATACCATATAAATATATATATATCTATAATATCATATTTGATCTACTTAAAACATATTACCACCCATTCATTAATAATATTTCATTATTATCATCATTTTGGGTGTTAAATGCTTACTTTTATCATGTATGTTTCATCAGGGATGTTCCATTTCTTGTATATAGGTTATAAATTAATCATATTGTTTTTTTAAGGTTATAAATTTAATATTTATTCATTATATACTTTTTTATAATCATTCTTTAATGGTTTACATGAAAAATGAATCACATTACTTTATAGATATAATAAGTCATATGTATGCACGAGCGATGTTCTTATTTTTTAATGGGTAAATGGGAAAGGAATTTTATGATATATTAATTTTAAATAATCATAATTATTTCCTAACTATCATATATATTCATTATTTATATCATTATTATTATTCATGTGTGGCGGTGATGGAAAACATATTACATCAGTTCAAGAGATGGTAGTTTGTCGTACACACGATCGATGATTTTATTTTCCATTTGAAGGAGAAGTGTAGGATAAATATTATTAAATAAAAAATAATAAAATATTATTATATGGTATGTAATGTTTTTATTATAATGTAATTTTTAGGACATAATTGATGGTGGAAAATGAAGAATAAAAAAAAGAAAGATCTTGTTTAAGACGATTACATTCCCTTAGAGAAACCACCTTTGGATCTCTTCTTAAGGACCACATGGTTGTTTTTTTGGGAATAAAACACATCCATGAAATGTATAAAGACAATGGAGAGATATTTTTATGGGTTTATTTGAGATTAATATATTAAAATGTGTGGATAAGTGAAGGGAGGAGGTGCCCTTTTATAATTGAGTTGATTGGTACACTTTTAAGTTTTAAAATATTGTTAAGTCACTTTCTTGGTAAAGTGTAAAAAAATAACTCATATTATAATTTTATAAAGGTATGGTGTAAATAAAATAAAAATTTTGTTTAATAAAGTTTTTAGGTCATTTTAACCCTTATCTTTTTAGATTAGACCCCAGTAAACCCATTTTAACCTTAACCATGGTAACTGATTTTTACTATTTTTACTATTCATTAGGAACAAAAATTAAGTTTAACTTATTAATTAGTATTAATTATTATGATTCAAAATATTAGATCCATTCTTTCAAATTTTATTCATATAAGTGGTATAAATTAATTTTAAAATAATCCCACAAAACTTGATGAAAAATAGTTTTTCATAAAATGTATTTTTCAAGCATAAGATAGTCTTAGATTAACTCTATGACTAGTAATAATAATTATATGGATGAAAATTCATATATTTAGATATATAACCTATAAAATTAATTTAAATAATTCATTAATATATATTATTTTAACTAATCAAAATGGAAAACAACATTCACTGAAAAAAATTCTGAAGAAAAAAAATTACTTTTTACCTAAATGATCTTGTATTTATTTATATAAAATTGATAATAAATACATGGTTGTTTATAAGTATTATTAAAAATTATTATAAATAAAATTATGAATATTTAAATACTATATTTTTCAATTATTTATAAAATATTATTTAAAGGGAAAATTTCAAAAGTTCATTCTAGGATTATTTGATCTCGTAAGTTCAAAATAGATATCCATCCCATCAAATTATAATTTTTTTCCATGAATAATTAAAAAATATATTTTTTCTATAATTTCATGAAAATAAAATATACACTTAAAATATTTGAATATTAAGTGTTATATTCTTCCCTCTGTAGAAAATTTCATCCTTTAAATTTTTTTGGATATTACTTTTTAAAAAAATTAAGGAGATTCTTATTTATAACTTCCCCAAGTTCTAACATTGCTTCCTATATTTTATGATTTATCTAAATTATGTTTACCATTTGAGTCATATGAGTCCACAAAACATGTTCTCCAATGTCAAGAATCTGTTTAGGCACTTCATCATAAGATAGATAATTTTACAATTCTATATCTTCAGAGGTGAGCACATGTGTTGGGTTTGGAATATACTTCTCTAAAAAATATATGTGGAAAAATCAGGTGATTTAGAGAGGGTAAATGTAATTTCCAAATGGTAATCTATAACTCAATTATTTCTAAAATTTTAAAAGGTCTGATATAACTTGGACTCAGTTTTCTTTCTTACCAAACCTTATAAAACCTTTCCTTGGAGTTAATTTCAAGAAAATATGATTCTACACTTGAAATTAAAAATAATTTCTTCAGTTATCAGCATTTAAAAATTTTATAATTTGAGATACTTTAATATGACTTTGAATAGTATTTACCATTACTATTTTATCCTTAGAAAATTCTAGTCCCACAAACATCCTTTCACCAGCTTCATCTCAATAATTTGTAGTGTGATATATCTTTCCATATAATACTTCATATGGCAGAATGTGAATACTTGAATGGAAGATATTATTATAATAATACTCCCCCAAAAGTAAATACTGATCTTATATACCTTTAAATTCAATTGATCAAGTCCATAACATGTCTTCTATTTTTTGAATAGTCCTTCTAGACTATCAAATGGGTTGAGGGTGATAGACGGTGTTCAAATAAAGCTTAGTATAAAAATCCTTACGAATAATTCTGTAGGATTTTTATACAAATCTTGGATCATAATAAAAAATTTTAAATAGGTATACTGAGAAGTCTTAAAACATATTTAATGTAGAGTCTTGTGAGGTTCTTAAGAGGTAAATCTTATCTTATTAAGAGAAAATGCATATATTTGGTATGACGATCTGCAATAACTCATATAGAATAATTCTTTCTTGGAGTATTTGCAAATATAGTGATAAATTCCATAGTGATATCATCCCATTTACACATAATAATAGGTATAGTTTTCATTAATATATTAGGATGTTGTCTATTAGCCTTTACCTATTAAAAAACCAAGTATCTTGATACCTAATCATAAATATTTCCCACTTCATATTATGCTACCAAAAAGGTTCTTTCATATCCCTATACATATTTGTGCTAGCAGGGTGTATATAGAAATTCATGTTATGAGAATCATCTACTAATTCCATTTTTATAATATATATATATGAAACATACAGACTCTTTCTAAATTTCAGAACACCATCTTCATAAATAAAGTCTTACATTTTCCGACCAGTCATAGATATAAATTTATTTTGAAATTTTTGATCATTATGTTGATATATTTTTATATTTTATAATAAATATGGTCTGGAAATAATTTAAAAAAGGTGTGTTTTTCCCATTCCTTAATAATTACCACACCCATCTTCACAAAATCGATGAACACATGATATCTTTCAATCCTATTTTTTGTCATAAATCTATGATCTTTACTTTTTAATGCATGCACTACCTTATTTCCTTCCCTAGGTGGTAATGCATTAAGATATCATAATCTTTGAGTATATTAAGACATCTCCTTTTCCTCACGTTGAGCGCTTTATATGAAATAATGTATTTCAAGATATTATGATATGTATATATCTCACATAATTCCCTATAGAGATAATGTGTCTATATATTTAGATAAAGGCCTATGCCTTCCAACTCAAGATCATGGGTTGGATAGTTTTTTTCATGAATTTTTAACAACATTAGTGAATAGTTAATAAATTTATCATTATTTATAAGGAAACAACTAATTTGTTTCTTTTATACATCACTATATATAAAAAATCCATCATTTCTTGATGGTATAGTCAATATAGAAGCATTGAAGAATATCATCTTAAAATTCTTCAAAATATTATTCACATTCGTTTATCCATATAAACTAAACCCCGTTACATGTAAGCTTGGTTAAAGGGTTAGATAATCAATCCAAATTTTGAACAAATCATTGATATTAATCTACCAAACCATGGAATCTATATAATTCACGTATGTTCATCTGTATGGGCCATTATTTTACTATTTTTTTATTTATAGGATAAACTAAAATTACATCCTTTGAGAAAATATGGCTAAGAAATGATACTTTTGAAATCTATAATTCACATTTTGTAAATTTACCATATAACTGTTTCTCTCTATGAGTCTAAAATATGATTTTTAATTGATTCTCACGGTCCTAATAGCTTTAATATTACACCAGGATATCGTCAATAAATACCACAAAAAATTACTAAGATATTCCTTGAATTCTATATTCATCAGATTTATAATTATAGAGGATTCATTCTTTGATCTAAATATCATTACTATAAACTCGTAATGTCCATGACTCATATGAAAAACTATCGTTGAAACATCATCATTATTTAATTAAAATTGATGATATCGAAAATAAAGGTAAATATTTGAAAAATATTGATATCCTTGATTTTATTAATTAAATAATCAATAAATGGAAGTGGATATTTGTTCTTTATAGTAATAGCATTTGTTTTCTTATAATCAATTCATAGTCTCATTAATATATATTTCTTCCTAGTGAAAATAATAGGGTCTCTCCATGGTGAGACACTAGGGTATATAAATACATTATCACACATCTCCTTTAGTTGTTTCTTTAATTAATCTAATTCTATAGTTTAAATTCTATAGAGATTCTTTGATATAGGTCTCACATCATGTATTAAATTAATGGAAACTAAACTTCACATTCTGGTGGATGTATATATAATTTATCAAGAAATAAATTAATGTATTCCAATATAATAGGTACATATTAAGTTTTAATATTACCTTTTTCCACTTATAGGTCGTTTCTCCCCTTTTCCCCCAAGAATATAATTCATAAGATCTACTGGAGGTGTATCTAGACATGAAATAGATGATACAATATCCCCTATAAAGATAAATAATTCAACATATTTATAAAAAATCATAATTTATTTTTCTTGAAATAAATATATTCATTATATTTTGAAATATAATCCCTTCCAAGGATTTTATAAAAATAAAACATAGGTATAATAACTATGTTTTTAAATAGGGATTTTTTTGTGTCATAATGGTAACTAATTGAATCATACTTACTGCGGTGAGATTTACACAAGTAGTCTTAACTGAAAACTCACTTCCTAATGTTCTAGGGAAATGTATAATTTTCATAAAAATCATGGAAGTTATAAAATAGTGTGAAAATCCAAAATCAAATAAAGCATTATATAAATTTTAGGCTATGATTAAAGTATCTTCCACTATATCTTTAAGGAATTCGAATTTAGCTATAGTAATTTCATAAGCTTAGCCTTATCCAATTATCTTCTTCTATGGTAAGTTCCCTAGATGCTTGGGGAATTGGTTTGCACAATTCCCTATTTATTCATAGTTGAATAACTGGATAGTAGTGGTCTCTTTATTTCCCTTATATTCATTAGCCAGATGACCCTTATCTTTAAACTTGTAACAAACTTCCATTCCCTATAATAATTTTCCATGATGTTTCCTTATAAAATTTCCACATTAGGGAAATTTCTATAATCCCTTCTTCTTCTTTGATGTGTTAAAATTATCTTGGTTCCCATCCAACCTCTTATTCTTCTGATTTTATTTGAATATATAGGATATATAAAATTAATTCTCTATTTTTATGACACATAATACCATTTCACCATATGATTTAAAATTTTGAGAAACTAGTGTCCTTTAGAGGATTTCCTTAATACCTTTAAACAAATGGTCAATCTTCATTTCCAGATTTCATATGTTATCTGTAGCGTACAAAGATGGTCTTATAAAGATATCCTCACACTCTACAACACTTTCCTCCTCCTTTTTATTTTTTCTAAGTAATGTTCTCTTCATTCTAGTTGATTTATCATAAGGATAATTTTTATCAAAGAATGTTAATTTAAAATCACTTCATTCTATATTTTCTATTTATTCTTATTCTAGAGTATTTTGGATCAAAAACCACTGTTCATTAGTATCTCATTTAATAAAATACGCTTCCAGCAAAACCATTTCCATTTCATTTCATTATAATGCCATAAATATCTTTCCAAGAGACTTAATATAATGTTTGGCTACAACTGGATTAATAGTTCTACTAATATTTAGTGGATTTCGTCAAATGGAATGATCTAATATAGGTGTATCATTCCATGGAACATAATTTTTCTATATATATGAAAGATTATTAGTGATAGCCTCATTTATCTTCCCTAATATGGACATGATCTGCTCAGCTCCAACACCATTTGTATTGGCTTTCTTAGTAGGGAAATCTCTACATTGTCCATGAGTATTGATACCATTCTTTCTTCTGGGTTCTATTTCTAAAAAATGGAATATAATGAATTAGATAATGAAATTATGAATTTTAAATCGTATTATATAATTCTAAATTTGGTGTAACTCTAAACATAAATTGAAAATTTATTCATTGATAATTTCATAATCATAAACCTGGTTTCTTTGGTAATATCCTTAAATCCTAAAAATATTTCCAAAATTTTCATAATGGTTTGTAAAAAAAATGTGAATTTTCCCATTTATATCTCTCAGGAGTTTCAAACCAGGTTCGTAGTAAGCTCTTATCCACTGTTCACCATAATTATGGAGGATATATAGTTGACTAACTCTTTTCAGGGTTATTACCACAAGATGAATCTAGGCCAAAACATGTCCATTTTTAGTATCCACACATGAATTTTTTAAAAGGAAAACCACATAATATCCACCTTAACAAAAATTATATGATATTATCATATAATTAGAAATATATTCAAATCCTTTCAGAGGGTTATGTTACCTCATCTATGTTTTCCAAAATTGTGTTCCAAGGGTTTTTTACTAAACTTAATTTGGTACTAACTATAACAACACCAACTCCAGTAACACAAAGATGGAGTGTAATTTATTACATTAAAATAAGATAAAATGGATATTATTCAGAAGTATGAATAATTATAATAGTCTTAACTAACCAAATACAACATAGTGAAAGTTAATATACTGCATCCTTAAAATTATTCAAATATATTTTCTTCATATACAAGGAAAAGGAAAACAAAACAAGGGTGAGACAAAATTCTCATTATGTTTTACATGAAATGGAATCTATCAGGATTAAATAAAGCATAATAAATAGAGAAATGTAGATAATTAAAAACACATTCCATTTAATCAATAACTTGAGCATGAAATGAATCCATGTATAATATTAATTGAATAATATCATGGATAATGATAACTAAATTATCATTAAAGGAAATGTATTATGTTGGAATTCTTGTTCATATACATCATGATATATTTACAATCAACACCTTACACCAAGTGAGTATAACTTATTGGTAGGTATACACCAAAAACCCATTTAGTAAGGCTTTTTAACTAGTTTTCTCATGAGGTCTGTCGATCCATCAACGTGCTACGTAATTCCATGAACCACTAGTTACTTCATGTCCAATTCATTACTTATATATTTAATGATCAATTTAATTCATAAACAATATTTCTTACCAACAAATATTCATATTTAGTGAAGATTATAGAATATTAATATTTCTCTAGTCAATCAAATAACTATCATAGTAAAACACCATATTCAGAAATGTTATATTATTTAGGAAATAAGAATATCCTTGATATAAATAATATGGATATAGAAGAGAAATTAAATGTTCAATAGAATATTATCCAAATAAATTTACTATTTCAAGAGAAATTTAATTACCAAAAAATTAATAAGAGAGAAATGATGACCATCAATTCATTAGAAAAGTTAAATTTTTAGTAAAATAAATAATTTTAGAGAATAGAATAAAATGGAAGAAAAAAATTTAAATAATTTTTCATTAAATAATTTTCGTTATAAAACCATAGAAAACTTGAATAATAATATAAATAGCATAAAATGGTTTAGGCATGAGGAAAATTTATTAAAGCTGTATATGTTAAAATGAAAAATTATTTTTGACTTCTTGTAGAGAAATTCCCAACCAACTCATTTATAGAAAATTACAAAGATTTATTTAAAACCTTGTAAATATTCAAGGATAATATACAATTTCCTGAATAAATCTTAAGGGTAAATAAAAAATACTTTTTTAAAACATTTTTAAAAAATATGGACATTGAATAAAATTATATTGGATCAAAGAGATAAATAAGATCAACTTTTATTTTAAACATTACTTTTCTTAATTAAATTTCCAAAGAGAGGAAATGTTAGAAAAAACTTGTTAAATAATTAAATTTACATAGGATAATAATATATAGATGTATTTTTAAGGATATATTATATTATTCCTTTAGTAAATAATATAAGCATTCCCAAATAATGAGATTTTAAAATAAATTCTTTCCTATTTGGTAACTCTTAAATTGTTGCTCCTGAAAGAATAAACATGAATGGATACTTTATTCATAATGAATAAGTAGTTGTTAATTTTATATACATTAAAGGTTCAATATATATACCACATAAAATAAAATAGGTGCATAATACCAAATATATCTAAATGGAGTGGAAATTGAGATAAAACCTCTTACCTCAAACTTCTACTTAGTTGAACATAATTTATCCTCATGTATAATAAATTTATATTTATCATAATTACACAACATATCCATTTATAAATATACAATGTCATATATGATCCACTAATAATATCTTATAACCCATTCATTAATAAAATTTTATAATTATCATTATTTCGAGTGTTAACTTCTTAGTTTTCTAATGTATGTTTCATCATATATGTTCCAGATCATGCTCTATTTTTATATTTTAATAATATATTTAATGATATTAGTGTTATGAATTCCATATTTATTCATTATATACATTTTTATAATCATTCTTAAAAGGTTTACATGGAAAATTAGTCATACAACTTCATGGATACGGTAGGGTGCACACATGCAGGAGCGATGTTGTCATTTTTTAATTGTTGAAATGTTAAGGAAGTAAATTATATACTAAATTTACATAATCATAATTATGTAATAATTATCCTATATATTCATTTGTTCCATTGTTATGACTATCCATATGAGGTAGTGAAGGAAAAAAATTATATCGGTTTATAAGGTGGTAGTGTGTCATACACATGAACGATGGTTTTGTTTCCTATTTCATGGATAAGTAGGTGGATAAATATTATTACATAAACAAAAAAACATCTTAGTATATATTATTTATTTTTGTTTTTATATTGTAATTTTTATGATATAATTGATGGTTGTAAGAAAAGAAGTAAAAAGGAAAGATCTTGGTTAAGACAATTGCCATCTCTTAGAGAAATCTCATTTGGATCTCTTCTTAATGACCTAGAAAAATACCTATTGAACATGGTTAAGGATATTGGATATAGATTTTTACTATTTATAGTCAAGCTAAATGGATCAAAAAATTTGAAAGGTGAGGGAAGGAGGTTCCCTTTTGTAATTGAGGTGAGTGACACACTTGTAATTTTTAAAATATTATTTAGCAACTTTTGTCACGTACGTAACCTATTTTAGGGTTATTTTAAATTTATTTTCCACTCATGATTTGTTTTGGTTGTTTCCAAAGGTTTTATTGAGAATAGGTGAGTTTTCATGAATTGGGCCAAACTGCGAGCCCAATTCAAGATTTAAAAATAAATTTTGTTTCATTTATAACTTTTTCAATTTTTAATATTTTTGACTCATTCCAACTCCTAATTGTAATCCCCTGATATATTAACCCCAAATTTAAAATTGGGGCCTTTATAAATCCATAATCTTGGTGAATATGGGTTTTTAATTAGGGAATTGGGCCTGCCCGAAAGCCCATTTTCTGCATTAAAAATAAATTTTAATTCTTTAATATCTCTTTCAATATTTGCGTGTTTTCGGTGAATCCAAGCCTCATATGCGGACATTACACCCATCCTCGCCCCCAGTCTCTTTACCCCCCTCTTTGGAGCTCTTAAGATCGCGATTTAGGGACGCACATCTTAGAGTTTCTAAAATCGGGCAGATTTGATGAGGTATGTTCATTCAATCATAACTCTCTCAATTCATACTCTTTTCCCTCCATTCCAATTCCTAAATGACCTAATAATTCTTTTGAGAACATCCCCTGAGTTTTGGCTGTTTTCAATTTCTTATACTGGTGTTTTGGGGAGATTCATTCTAGATTTCTCAAGTAAGTTTGTCCATTTCTTTTCTCCTTTCAAATTGATTAGGGTTTCATTCTATTTGTTTTAGGGTCTACTCCCTTTTTATTGAAGTGAACAATGACCAGTGGGTAGGGGTTCGAACCTAAGGTTTAACCTTGGGTTTTCTTGCACCAATTTTCTATTTCAGGTTTGATCTACCCTTCTTGAGGTGCGGCGGTGGTGCGTTTGTGTTTTCGCACAAAGGATTCAATGGTTTCATTTGATTTGGTAGGTGATTCAAATTTTGATGAAATATTTGTGTATTAGCATGCTGTATTTATCATATTTTCAAATTTATATAATTTTATTATTGCTGAAAAAATTGGTTCTAATGATGTTTCCATTGCAATTGAATTTAAAATGCCAATTTGGTGTGAAATTGGGGGTTTTCCAAAGAAGTGTTTTGTTTGTTTATTTGGGGATGCCCTATAAATACTTATTTATTTTTATGGATCTGTAATAAGGCATAAAATACTGTTTATAATGTTTATCCCCTTTGGTAATTGCTGCAAAAAATGGGTTTTAATTGTGTTTGTAAAGAAAGTGATGTTTTGGTTCCACTTTTGTGTGAAAATGAAGGTTTTACAAAGATAACACTTCTTGTTTAACATAAGAATGCCCAAAAATTGATTTGTTGTTTTAATTGATATTTATTGGGCTGCCTTTACTGTTTTGGTAACTTACAATTGTGAACATCATGTACAAGTGGGTTTCTTAAGGGGTTTTGTGTGCAAAACTACACGAGATTTTGTGAAATTGATTTATTCAAATTCAAAGAGTTTGTTGTGTGTTTTAAGTGGTATAAAATGAGATAGCTACTGTATTTGGTGTATGTGATCATTAGTGGTGTTTTAAATTAAAATGGATGTGTGTTAAATCCTGAAATTGTTTGAGCACAAAGGGGGAAGCCCGGGTACCTTGGTGGGGGCGGATTTGTACTAGTACGGCTAGTGGACCGGATGGGTTTTGTCCCTGTTTCACTTAGCATTTGGATAAAGACAACTCTAACTAAACTTTGTGGATGATGATTGGGGAACACTAGGTTATGGGTATGTTCCCTACTAGTGGCTCGTGCAAGAGAAAGGATTTTACTATGGTTACATTACACTGAGGTACGTGGTACATGGGGCTTGAGACTATCTAGTGCCTAGGGGTGTTCCCGGTTTTGTTTCTCAGTGGATTTGTGGTATTCGCCCTTGTTTTTGGGTGTCTTTGGAATTATAATGAAGTATCTAATATTCCCATTTAAATGTGTTAACATTCTGAAAGTTTTATCTTGAAAAATGTTTTCAATTTAAAGTTTCATTTTGTGGAATTTTTCACCGGTTTTAACTGCATATTAAAACTGCTTTCTTTTTCACCTTGTATTGCATGCACCTTGGAATCATAGGGTGGTATCCTATTGGGCTTAGGCTCACACCCTACTTACACCCCTTGGGTGTAAGTAGACCTTTTTTTGACCCAGGTAAAGGAAAGGCTAAGGGTGATGGCGGTTCAGGGTGTTAGTCCTCATCCTTGGGGCGGAGTAGTGGAGACGACTTGGGGGTGATGACCCCTTGTCATGTGGAGTCCATGGGGCTATTTTGTTTCTGTTCCATTGTGTCTTTGGAACTTTTGTATTGAATATAAACCTATGTATTCCATTCTGGTTTTTGTTTAAACATCATTTGGTATAAATTTTCAGATTCAGTTTATTGATTGTTTTTAATGGTTTATGACTTCATATTCGGGTAAATCGTTCCCAAACCTAAATAAATGATACCCAAGCACTTGTTCCAGCCCGTGGGGATTGGGAATGCCCTTCAGGTCATGTCACGGGCTGGGTTTGGTGCCGGTTTGGGCGGAGACCAGATTTGGTTCGTGACAAAATGGTATCAGAGGCTGGTTCGCTCCATTTGAGTCAGGTTATTTGGGAAATAGTCAGGATAGTCTAGAGTTATGATTGTTGGGACATGGAATTCTGGTTATGGGTAGTGTTCTTGATCACCACACCTCATTTCAGGATTCAAGTCGCCAGGGGAAGTTGGGATTTGTCTATGTCTTTGGGTTTTCTTGGTTTGATGATGATTAGGGGAAATGAAAAGAGAGTTGGGTTAATGGTCTCAATGAGCTCGCAGGGTCTGGAAAGCCATGTGAAGCCGGGGATATTCCCTAGAACACTCTCTGTGACAGTGAAGTGATTGGAATATGGCCGCCAACCATATGTCCAAGTCACCCAATGAAACTAGTTTCCTTTCGCATTGTCTAGTGTTCTTTAGTTTTGAAATATTGGCATTTTGGGTTTAAGGTGACTTGGTTTTAAGAAGCGTAAAGTTTTTATGAAATGATTTTCAAATAAAGAGGGAATGGTTGGGTTTATGAAATGGCAGAACTGAATTTTCAGAATTGTTTTGAAATATAAAATGGTGTGCTTACACCTCTTTGAAAGCAGGAACTATATTGAAGTTGGTTTTGAAAAGTGTTTCCAATAGAGTTTTCTAAACAATCAGAGTGTGTTTTAATGGGATGAGATGTTTTGAAATTGATGTGAATATCTTGAAAGTGAGTTATTTTCTAAATGGTTGTGACTTTATGAAATTTTTTTAAGATGTGAGTTGGAATTTTGATCTCATGGTTAGCGATTTTGAGAAAAAAGGATGTGTTGGTTGACCGTTTTGGTTTTGAAAAGTGGAACAAATTTTTGTTTTACCCTTTGGTATTTCCATGAGTGACCACATGCATGGGGTTATATGGGATGATGGATGGTTGATGGCATGACTGGCTGAGTGCTGGGATGGTTATGAGGAGGGTGCCCGGTGTGACACAAAAACATGCATGTGTGAGGCCCATGGGGTACCATTGGTGGATACGCTTACTGCAAAACCATTTGTTTTCAAAGAAATAGTTTTAAAGAAAAACATGATGTATTGATGAATAGTTTGGTATAGTTTTTATTATGGGTTTTTGATAATGTTGATGTTGTGGGATGTTTTGAGTCCAAGAACCCCTCCTGTTTGAACTGTGTTTTGGGTTTGTGTTTGGTCAGTGAGCTGTGTTGTAGGGACGATTAGTGGTCTCTTCTGAAAAATGTTTTGGGATGCCTTTACGGTGGTTCCCTTCATGTGTTTCGATCTGGTTTGAGGCATGTTTTGACTAATGGACCAGCTTGGTTGGGTCCTTGGGTTCTCTCATTGGATAAGGTATGCCCCCATTAAGGGTTAATGCACAGTTGAAGTGCAATCCATATTGTTTCGCCATTTGAAAATCCTCCAGTTGATCAATATAAGGAATATTTTATCGATCATTATTGATTGAGTCTACACCCATTCATTTCGTTTATTTTTTTGATCCTCTTGTAGTGGTAAAGTTATTGTGGAAGGTTGAAAGAAACCTTAGTTTCTAAAGTTTCATGATTCGTCGAAGGTGGAAGTGTTCTTTGGTTGTAAGTGTGGATGAGTGTCTCGATGGTGTCTAAGAGGACCTTTGGGTTCTTCAAAGTTTCTTTGAAGCATGAGTTCATGTTAAACCACCAGTGTGAGAAATATGGTCACGATAGGATATTGTGGCCACTTTATAGAATTGTGTGTTGTTTGGGGATGTTGTATAAGGTCCCTCTCCATGCATTGTTTATATCAGTCACAATGGCCATGTTCGGTGATGCCTTATGATGTCATGTGCTCGATTGACCATATAGGTGAAAGTCGTGAAATCCTCTGAGAGTCCCTATTATGTTGTGAGAATGTCTCCCTTGGAAAAACTTCAAAATCTTCCATTTTAGACGAAGGTAAGTGTTGGTGTTCTTTACTTATATTGTTTCTCACCTAAAGAAACAAGGTGTGATGTGTGTGTATCTTATTAGCCCTTGTTTCAGTGAAATATCGGGATAGGTTAAAGTGAGTTTGGAATGTGTTATGTCTGGAAACCTTATCTGGGATTGCATTGTAGTTGTTGGTTTCATTGAAAGAAGAATTATCATTCATGGGGTTTCCAAAGCCTAACTACGAGGCCGAAGATGCTTCAATCATTTGAGCTCCAGCCATAGGTCTCGGAGAGAAGCTGGCGCATAGTCAGGGGAAAATCCAGTGTCATTTAAACCCTTGTACAAAGTCCAATCCGCAGTATGAAAGTTAGGAAGATTTTAAACCTATAGTGTCATAATCATTCTTCTGTTGTCCATGTTCGGTGGAAATAGGTGGAGGGCTGTGTGCCCATGTCATCACCCAATGTTATTCCCTCCCCCTTTTGGTTGTCTACACTGTTTGTGAATACAGTTTTCACTTGGATAATAGTGACCATTCCCCAGAAAACCATGCGGAAAGAAGGATCCCAACTATTAGTGTATGGCTTCCCAAACCATGCAAACTAACTATGTGGTCGCCCCAACTCTTTAAATTTTGGGGTCTTTCTTTACCGGCCACTGCTGGTTGGTTAAGATGATTGGTTCTTATGGTGGGGAGACCCACTATGAGTCTTATATAATTTCTTTTGTAAATTTCTGATGGAAGTATATCCTTTGTACCGGTGAGTCCATTTAGTCCTCCCCTGTTAGTCTCTTGATTATGTCTCAAAAAAATATTGGTTGTCTCTTATAGTGGGGAGCGTATTTGTGTCCCCCCCGTACGAGTAACTTAGATTTTTCCATGGTCTTGGATTGGTGTAGATAGTCTCGTTCAGATATATCTAGCTACCAACATCATTCTTGAGTAAACATTGGGACTGGAGAGCACCCAATGGTTTAGTTAAAGTAAGGTAAGTGTAACCTTGTTCAAAGTTGTTGTTCGTTTGGGTGAATTGCTTGAGTATTGTTCGGATTGTGTTTGAGGAGTTTTTATTTTGGATAAAGCCTGAATGTTCTTGATGGTTTTAGGAAAGTGGTGTAAGTTTGATTTGTGAGAGTATTCATTCCTTTATTGATCACTGGAGGTGTTTTGACCTTTGGGGGTGAAACCTGGCAAGGGTGTACCTATTGGTTTCTCAGCTGGGTTTGGTTATTGCTTTGACCTTGCTGTGACTTTCCAGGGCGGAAAGTCTTCAAGGTGGGGAGAATTGTCACGTATGTAACCTATTTTAGGGTTATTTTAAATTTATTTTCCACTCATGATTTGTTTTGGTGGTTTCCAAAGGTTTTATTGAGAATAGGTGAGTTTTCATGAATTGGGCCAAACTGCGAGCCCAATTCAAGATTTAAAAATAAATTTTGTTTCATTTATAACTTTTTCAATTTTTAATATTTTTGACTCATTCCACCTCCTAATTGTTCTCCCCTGATATATTAACCCCACATTTAAATTTGTGGCCTTTATAAATCCATAATCTTGGTGGATATGGGTTTTTAGTTAGGGAATTGGGCCTGCCCGAAAGCCCATTTTCTGCATTAAAAATAAATTTTAATTCTTTAATATCTCTTTCAATATTTGCGTGTTTTCGGTGATTCCAAGCCTCATATGCGGCCATTACACCCAGACGCTCCCCCAGTCTCTTTAACCCCCTCTTTGGAGCTCTTAAGATCGCGATTTAGGGACGCACATCTCAGGGTTTCTAAAATCGGGAAGATTTGATGAGGTATGTTCATTCAATCATAACTCTCTAAATTCATACTCTTTTCCCTCCATTCCAATTCCTAAATGACCTAATAATTCTTGTGAGAACATCCCCTGAGTTTTGGCCGTTTTCAATTTCAGATACGGGTGTTTTGGGGAGATTCATTCTAGATTTCTCAAGTAAGTTTGTCCATTTCTTTTCTCCTTTCAAATTGATTAGGGTTTCATTCTATTTTTTTTAGGGTCTACTACATTTTTATTGAAGTGAACAATGACCAGTGGGTAGGGGTTCGAACCTAAGGTTTAAACTTGGGTTTTCTTGCACCAATTTTCTATTTTAGGTTTGATCTACCCTTCTTGAGGTGCGGCGGTGGTGCGTTTGTGTTTTCGCACAAAGGATTCAATGGTTTCATTTGATTTGGTAGGTGATTCCAATGTTGATTCAATCTTTGTGTATTATCATGCTGTATTTATCATATTTTCAAATTTATATAAGATTATTATTGCTGAAAAAATTGGTTCTAATGATGTTTCCATTGCAATTGAATTTAAAATGCCAATTTGGTGTGAAATTGGGGGTTTTCCAAAGAAGTGTTTTGTTTGTTTATTTTGGGATGCCCTATAAATACTTAGTTATTTTTATGGATCTGTAATAAGGCATAAAATACTGTTTATAATGTTTATCCTCTTTGGTAATTGCTGCAAAAAATGGTTTTTAATTGTTTTTGTAAAGAAAGTGATGTTTTGGTTCCACTTTTGTGTGAAAATGAAGGTTTTACAAAGATAACACTTCTTGTTTAACATAAGGATGCCCAAAAATTGATTTGTTGTTTTAATTGATATTTATTGGGATGCCTTTACTGTTTTGGTAACTTACAATTGTGAACATCATGTACATGTGGGTTTCTTAAGGGGTTTTGTGTGCAAAACTACACGAGATTTTGTGAAATTGATTTATTCAAATTCAAAGAGTTTGTTGTGTGTTTTAAGTGGTATAAAATGAGATAGCTACTGTATTTGGTGTATGTGATAAGTAGTGGTGTTTTACAATAAAATGTATGTGTGTTAAATCCTGAAATTGTTTGAGCACAAAGGGGGAAGCCCGGGTACCTAGGTGGGGCGGATTTGTACTAGTACGGCTAGTGGACCGGATGGGTTTTGTCCCTGTTTCACTTAGCATTTGGATAACGAAAACTCTAACTAAACTTTGTGGATGATGATTGGGGACCACTAGGTTATGGGTATGTTCCCTACTAGTGGATCGTGCACAAGAAAGGATTTTACTATGGTTACATTACACTGAGGTACGAGGTACATGGGGCCTAAGACTATCTAGTGCCTAGGGGTGTTCCCGGTTTTGTTGCTCAGTGGATTTGTGGTATTCGCCCTTGTTTTTGGGTGTATTTGGAATTATAATGCAGTATCTAATATTCCCATTTAAATTTGTTAACATTCTGAAAGTTTTATCTTGAAAAATGTTTTCAATTTAAAGTTTCATTTTGTGGAATTTTTCACCGCTTTTAACTGCATATTAAAACTGCTTGCTTTTTCACCTTGTATTACATGCACCTTGGAATCATAGGGTGGTATCCTATTGGGCTTAGGCTCACACCCTACTTACACCCCTTGGGTGTAAGTAGACCTTTTTTTGACCCAGGTAAAGGAAAGGCTAAGGGTGATGGCGGTTCAGGGTGTTAGTCCTCATCCTTGGGGCGGCGTAGTGGAGACGACTTGGGGGTGATGACCCCTTGTCATGTGGAGTCCATGGGGATGTTTTGTTTCTGTTCCATTGTGTATTTGGAACTTTTGTATTGAATATAAACCTATGTATTCCATTCTGGTTTTTGTTTAGACATCATTTGGTATAAATTTTCAGATTCAGTTTATTGATTGTTTTTAATGGTTTATGACTTCATATTCGGGTAAATCGTTCCCAAACCTAAATAAATGATACCCGGGAACTTGTGCCAGCCCATGGGGATCGGGAACGCCCTTCGGGTCATGTCATGGGCTGGGTTTGGTGCCAGTTTGGGCGGAGACCAGATTTGGTTCGTGACAACTTTCATGGATAATTAGATAAAAATTAACTCATATTTTGAGTGTATAAGGGTATGGTTTAAATAAAACCAACAAATGAGGTTTAAGAAAGAGTTTAGTTCATTTTAAACCTTATCTTTTTATATTAACCCCTATAAACCCATTTTAACCTTAATCGTGATAACAAATTATTACTACTTTTACTATTCATTGTGAACAAAATTTAAGATGGAATTATCACCTAATATTGATTAGGATGATTTAAAATATGGAATCCAATTTATCAAATTCAATTCATATAAGTGTAAGAATCTGATTTAAAAATAAACTCGCATAACATGGTGAATTTTTTCCATGAAATGTAATTTTCAAGAATAATATGATCTTACATTAACTCTATGACTACTAATAATCATTAGAAGTTAGAGTAGATTCTGATTAGTTAACAAAACTCATAATACTACATGAAATCCAAGATCAAATCCAGGTGGAGGGATATTTTCAGGTGATTCTAGCTGGAACTGTATGGTACTATAGCAGATTGAACTATTCATTTGATTTGGGCCTTCGAGCCACAAGTTTGGGACCACATGCCATAAGGCCTTCATACCATATTGACTCTAAGGTACATTAGTCCTTTGGGCCATGGTATTTTGGTCCATAGGATTATGAAGTTGTTTGACCAGAACCAATATGAGAAAGTCCCAGAAAAGGATTTATATAAAGCAACATCCACCAGAGTAGTGCTAACAGGATTGGAAGAATAAAAGGGTATGATAATCATCATCAGTAGAAGGAACCATTAAGATATTCATGGGGAAATTCTGCACGATTAGCCCTATGAGATGGGGAGCTATGCTCCTTCAATGATGCAGAAGCTGGGGAGTGACAATTTTAGTGTAGTCAAGTCTTTGGGCCTCCTGGGTCATGTATATATTGTTCCTTAGGCCTTTGGGACTTCGGTTCATGTACTGGGCCTTACGTCTGAAGGCCTACGGGTCAAGTAAGGGTTCCTTATCAACCTAGAAACACAATTTGGGACTATAAAAAAATAAATAAAAAAACTTCAAGTTCTTTAGTTTGGGCTGGCCACCAATAGTTATCATCATTATATGGATTTAAATTTATATATTTAGATATATATTCTATAAATTGCATTTAAAAAACTCATTTTTATAGGTTATTTTAACTAATCAAAATGGAAAAATATTATTAACTCAAAAACAGTTTTTCAAAAAAAAATCCCTTTTTAACTCCAAATGGTATTAACATTATTTCAATAAAATTGTTGATCAATAAAAGGTTAATTATAAATATTATAAAACTTTATTATAAATAAAATGAGGAATATTTAAATACTAAATTTTTTAATACTCGTAAAAGATAATTTCTAAGGGAAATTTTGAAAAATTATTTCTAGGATTATTTGACATAGTAAGTTCAAAATTGATATTTTTCTTATCAAATTATAATATTTGTTCCATGAACTATTAAAATGTGAATTGTGTAATAGTTTAAAGAAAATTAAATGTCCACTTACTATAATTGAAGCTCAAGTGTTACAATATGAACCTCAGTTTTATTTTTTGCTTTATGATGTTAAAAATAGTTTTGGAATATAGTTTGTGAATATTTGGTATTAGAGATATTCTGAATTGAATTATCTCTTGAGTAAGGTCTCCTAGATAATAGTGACATAGGATCAGACTGCCCCCCGTAAATATGCTTATTCCTTGTTCTAAAAAGGCAAGGTGTTTTCTATTTGTTGCTCTAAGAATACTCACATAGAGATTACCTATCTCATATATCTCTAAAAATTTAAATTAAAAGTTCATGTAAATTATGAAAAGGATTCATTTGGATATGTATGAGTATACCTGGATTCTATTTTTGGGCGATTAATAAAAACTTGTCAGTTTTGTACAAGTTACACATTAATTTGGTGTGAACACATTGATTTGGTGGATGAAATAAGGATTCCAAAACTAAATTGTTAGAAGTATTCATACACAAAAGAATGAAAATGAGAAGAAAAATATTGAAAAAGATGAAATAGTATTGAGTTTAATATGAAAATGATGTATATTAAATTGATGAAACTTGTAAGAAAACCCCTTAAATATCAAGTGCGATATTCTTTCCAAAATGTCACTTGTCGAGACCTCAATCATCCAATTGGGTAGTTTCATGCGAAATCATGGTGTCCTTGGATTATATTATGTAATGAAAGAAATATAATACTATAGGTATGGTTAATCATAATTTGATTAAACTTTACTATTTGTGTATAATTCTAAAACCAGGAATAAATCGTTGCTAAACTTGCTTCTTAAGCTATATCAAAAACCACAACGTACTTGGTTTAATGTAGATACAAAGACCATTATATATAATAGGATTTACCATTATATATTACCTTATATTTATCATGATTCTAAATTAAACTAATCTAAATAATGCTTTTTTAATATTCATTAAAAACTAGTATTCCCATTTATATAATTATAAAGAACTTATATAGTTTTGCATTCCCAATAATTTTTGGATAAGTTAGACTAACAAACTATACAATTATCCTGGTATTGTTTGATATTTTCATTATATTCTTTATTTATAAGAAATATTAAACTTGTGAATATATCATGGAATATTAGATATATTTCCAAAGTACTCCTAGTCATATATAGTCTATATATCCCAACAATACGATGTGGCACTAAAAATAACTCTAGTGTATTGTTCTATCTTGTATTTTTTTAATTCCATGTCAATTTTGAGTTATTACCTGGATTAAGAAATCCCTTGATATATAATAGTATATATTATTCCCTTTAAATTGGAATGATACTTAAGTCATCTTAATATGGATTGTTTTTTCTTATATATCCATTTGAATAATCACTTATTTTTTATATGTTGTCAAATATACATGTCTTAGAAAACTACAGTGCTACCACCATCCTTTTGTAGACTCCTAGAAACATTTAATTTTAAAAGAATATTATATTATCATTATAATTATTTTTAACAACAAATATATCCTAGAAACATGTATTTCATATTCAATTTCTTTGATATTTCCAACATGTTGGGTTATGCTGTATAGACATGTTTCAAAAAGTTACCTCCAAGGGAGGTGGTCTTGACATCCATATCCTAATATGATTATTATGTTATCTATAAAAAGTAGAGTTCAAATGAATTTAATCATGATGGTTTGGTATAACTAATCAAGCCTTATCAGTACCTCATATGCACTATTCATGTATAGTTTTTATTGAATACCCACTAATGAATTTACATGTACCACCAAAGTATAGAATAAATTTGGTACATGGAATCCATATTTGAAATCATAAGAACTTTTTAACCATATATTGTTAAAACTTACAACTATTTATAGGATTTTTTATTCTTTTTTAATAATATATCACCTACGGTAGTGAATATAAAACCACCACTATGGTTTTAACCATCCTTTACAGTATATATATTTAGAATAATTCCTCCCACTAATGCCTCTAGAGTTTAATGTTCTTATGAAAACTTGTTCATAGAGAACCAAGATTCAACTAAAGTTTTACACAACAAAAAATCAAACTATTTGCGATGGGATCCCTTCACAAATAGTCATTTATGATGGGGTCCCGTCGCAAATAACCCGTCACCAAAAACGATGCCGCAAATAATCTAACCTAGTTTATTAAAACCTTATTTGTGACAGGAGGGCCGAACCATCATAAATAAGTTAAAAAAATAAAAAATTTAAAAAATTTAAATAAAATTTAACAAAAATTAATAAAAAAATAAAAAAATAATTAAAATGTTAAAAAAATATTGAAAAATATAAAATAAAACATTTAATAAAATAATAATTATATAATAAAAAACTAATAAAAAAACATTAAAAACATTAAATAAATAATACAAAAAATATTTTTAATAATATAAAATACACTCAATATATAACTATAAATATATGAATTAATTAAAATATTAAATAAAAATGTAAATTAAAATGATTATAAAAAAATACAAAAAACACTAAGGTGTAGGGGGTCATTTGGAGTAGGTGGTGAAGGGAACTCCATCCCTAAACCATGATTGAGACATCACATGTACTTTATCGTCTGTCGGTACTACTGCTCTAGAAATCAATGCATCTTCTCCTCCGGCTACTACTACTGCTACCATCGACACATCACAGTCTTCCTGCTCTGATTTTGGCAACCTAATAACAAAATTGGAGATGGATGGCACAAATTGGTTATTTATAATCACTTTAAGATTGAAAATTCTATAATTTACTAAAAATGTATAAATCATAGATTTTACAATCATTAGAAGATGAAACCAAGATATGTCAACTATGTCCAAATTTTTCATTGCCCCAATTTATGCCAACCATGTCTAGTCATCAACAAATCTTCTCCTCCTCCTCCTGCTACTACTGTCATCAACAAGTTACATTCTAGCTACCTCGGTTCTGGAAACCTAATGACAAAATTAGACATGGTTGGTGCAAATTTTTTATTTCTATTCACCTTAATATTGAAAATTATATTATTATCCAATATTTTATAAATAATTGATTTTACAGTCAATAGATTATGAAACAAATTTATGTCAACCATGTATAAATTTTTAATTGCACCAATTTATTCCAGCCATGTCCAGTCATCAACACATCTTCTCCTCCTCCTACTATTCTTGTTGTCTTTGAAACTACACATTCTACCAACGTAACCACATTTCTATTATCTTACTCTGTCGAACTGCCAACTATGCATATTGACTAGATGTTCTTAGAAATTTTTTTTCTCATTGTTGAAAGTCAGAAGAGCATAAGAAGTTCATGTTCCCATTATATCACGAGAATTCACCACATTAAGCACATGATCTTCCTTTTCCCTCTTAGCTTTCAACAATGAGAAAGGTTTTTTGGCTAAGAACAGTGAGTCAATATGCAATGTTGATTGTTTGAAAAATAAATGCAATGAATATGGAAAACATGGTTACATTGACAGAAATAATAATTTTATCCTCTTTTCATTTTATTGTAGATAGTTGAAAGCAAAATACGACTTCCCAAAATATCTGTGAATAAAATAAATAAGTATTAGATGAAAATGATAAGAAAATTAACTAACAAATAATAGATAAAATGATGAAAACATTAATTAAATAAGTAATAGGAATTCACTGTTTCCTAAGGGTTGTATTCATTCTTGTAAAATTTCTTAATTATTACTAATTACTACTAGTTACCACTAATTATGGATAATTACCATTAATTACTACTAATTTTTACTAATTACCACTAACTACAACTAATTATCGCTTATTAAACTAATTACAACAAATTATTATTAATTACCAATAATTATTACTAATTACTGCTAATTATTACTAATTATTACTTTAATTATGACTCATTACTACTAATTATTACTAATTATTAATATTTATTACTAATTATTACTATTTATTACTATTTATTACTATTTATTACTATTTATTACTAATTATTTCTATTTATTCCTAATTATTACTAATTATTCCTAATTATTTGAAATTATTTCTAATTATTACCAATTATTACTAATTATTTCTAATTATTACTAATTATCACTAATTATCACAATTTATTCCAAATTATTCCTAATTATTATTAATTATTACTATTTAGTATTATTTATTACTAATTATTAATAGTTATTACTATTTATTACTATTTATTACTAATTATTTCAAATTATTATCAATTACCGCTAAATATTACGAATTATTTCTAATTAGTACTAATTATTTCAAATTATTACAATTTAGTACTATTTATTTATATTTATTATTAGTTATTACTTATTATTACTAATTATTACTGAATACTAATAATTATTATTAATTATGACTGATCATTACTAATTATGAATAATTATTACTATTTATTACAAATTATTACTAATTATTATCAATTACCGCTAATTACGACTAATTATCACTAATTATTACTAAGTATTACTAATTATTAATAATTTTTATTAATTATGACTAATTATTATTAATTATTACTAATTACCATTAATTATTACTCATTACTTTTAATTTTTTCTAATTACCACTAATTATTACTAATTTTTATTAATTACTATTTATTACTAATTTTTACTGATTATTAAAAATTATTACAAATTATTACTAATTATTTCTAATTATTACTAATTATTACAAATTATTACCATTTATTACTATTTATTACTAATTATTACAATTTATTGCTAATTATTATCAATTATCGCTAATTACTGCTAATTACCGCTAATTATTACTAATTAATACTGATTATTACTATTTTTTATTATTTCTTACTATTTTTTATTAATTATTACCAATTACCATTAATTATTTCTAATTACCTTTAATTTGTTTATTACTAATAATTATTACAAATTTTTAATAATTACTATTTATTACTAATTATTACTAATCAATACTAATTATTGTTAATTATTACTAATTATTACTAATTACTACTATTTAATAATATTTATTACTAATTATTACTATTTATAACTAATTATTACTAATTATTACAATTTATTACTAATTATTATCAATTACCATTAATTACCGCTAATTACCACTAATTATTACTTATTATTACTAATTATTACTAATTTTTACTAATTATTACTTATTACCATTATTTATTACTAATTATCTTTACTTTATTCTAATTACCACTAATTAATACTAATTATTACTAATTACTAATTAAAACTAATTATTACTAATTATTACTAATTATTACTAATTATTATTAAATATTACCAATTAGTACTAATTATTACTAATTATTATTAATTTTTATTCAATACAAATAATTTTTATTAATTATTACTAATTACCATTAATTATTACTAATTACCATTAATTATTACTAATTACCATTAATGTTTTCTAATTACCACACCACTGACTGAAAATTATTTTTTTATTGAGAATAATCCGCTTTTAAGGGCCGAGGAGGAACCCATCATGACATCATTGACTTAAACAAGAAAAATAGCCTCAACAGACCAAGGACTCAAGGCCACAAACACACCGCATTACAAGAAATAATCACCACCCAGCTAGAAAAAACATTAAGTCCAAATTTCACTTTCTCAGAGCTAAACAACTAGCTGTCCCATGCAAAAAAACATGGGCCTAGTACCGATGGCTGAACCCATACCCTCTCAAATGTCCTATTCCGAATAGCCAAGAAACAGTGAGAATTCATTTCCCTGAACCGCATCTCGAACAATTTCTTGTAGATAATGAGTTGCAAACAATCTTGAGCTACAAACCACCGGGGCCAAGACCAAATTCAATTCACCAATAAAACGAACACCAAGAACAACCATTATCATCCTAATCAAGTCCTCAAGAGCATGAACCTTCCACTACTTGAGCCAGCAAATGACCCGGATGCTCCTCCAAATTGCGGTCTTCGCAGAAGTCGATTTCCCAAAAACCAGAATCAAACCGATCAAAAACACCAAATCCCAATCACTAAAACAACAAACCAACATCTTCGCACAACACAACCGACTCTAATCGTCGGAGGAGCTTGCCAAGAACCATCCACGCCACAAAGATTGAACCAAATCCGATGCAAAAAGCGAAACCAAAACATCACTAGACGCCCGAAGGAAGACCCGTCGCAGCCAGATCTCGTCACTACCAGCCCGGTCTTGCAGAGGAACAACGAACCACCCTGCGCACCCATTGGAGTCGGGGAGACATCGACAGGCCGCAGAAGCTGGAGCTCGACCGTGGAACAACAACGTACCGCCACAGAAGCCCTATCTAGTGAAAAGGATTCAGGCGAGGAGTAGGCCGATAGTGATGCAAGGAAGCCAGACACCGATCTCAGAAAACCCCCGCATTAGGGGATCCACCGCCACAATCCACCGAGCATGAGAGAGAACGCCACACCGACCCAAGTCAAGGAGGCGGCGACGACGAAAAGATAACCCTAGCGAGCGGTGCCCCTTATGGGCTCATCTCCTCTTTGATGTCAATTACCACACTAATTATTACTAATCTTTACTAATTTTTACTAATTTTTACTAATTAGTACTAATTATCACTGACTAAACTTAATATTTATTACTGTATAACAATTTATTACTAATTTATATAATATATTACTAATTATTACTAATTACCACCGATTATGACTAATTACCACCAATTATTACTAATTATCACTAATTATTATTAATTTTTTACTAATTACAACTAATTATTAATAATTACAACTAATTATTATTAATTATAGAAAATTAAAATAAATTGTTGCAAATTAAAACTATTTAATTTTAATTAAAAACATTAATGCAAATTAAAACTCTATAATTCTAAGAGAAATTAATGCAAAAAATGAATTAATTTTAATTAAATATAATTACTATTAATAAATAATAATTATTACTAATATTAAATAAAATAAATAAAAAAACTTGAAATTGATTCTTTAAGTGGATTAATACTTGAAAGTTGATCCCCTGTAACATTTGAAACTCTAAAAAATTTTAACTAAAAAATTTCAGAGGAGAGAGGATCATAGAAGTTGAGAGATGTTTTGAATAAAAAAAATTCAAAGGGGGTATATATAGGTTAGATATTTTGCGACGAGGTTATTTGTGACGGGACTCCCATCACAAATACACACTTTCAAACACATTATTTGTGATGGGGGCACTTACCTGTTGAAAATAATAGAAAACTGGGAAGGGCATTTGCAACAGGACCGTTCGCAAATACCCACCCACGGACACATTATTTGGGATGAGGAACCGACCTCTTACAAATAATAGAAATCCGGGAAGGGTATTTGCGATAGGGGGTTAGGCCCATTGCAAATACCCTTCCTCCATTAGAGCACAGTGCAATCCAAAGGTATTTGCGATGATCCATAAAAAATACGCATTTTTATGGATTTTTTGCGACAAGAAAAAATTCTTGTCGAAAATAGTATAATTCAACGAACGTTTTGTGATGGGACCTATTCCCGTGACAAAAACCCCATCACAAAAAGCTAAAATTTCTGCAATGTTACTTCATCCCAATATCTCAAATAGATATTTTACCCACATAGAAATAAATTTTCTATAATTAATACCATTCTATCTTGGGGATGAAAATATCCTCAGTAGCTAGAGGATAATTATCTTAAATGCATTTTGAGTTTTACATAATGTACATTTTAAACTTTTACCAACTTTACAAATGGATCCCCTCAAAACACATGAGGCTATAACATAAAGTAATTTATTCATATTATAACTTATATGGTATCCATTAGTCATTTTATTTATCATATGGTTAGTTTTTATGCTTCTCTATTGTGAAATATCTATATAAAGGAATTGTGAAAGACTATAATAAATATATAAGACACCTTATCACTCTTCCTTGTCTCTATGATGTTAATAAGGCTATGTGAGTTTAGGGAAAACCTTCACTCTTCATTTAATGATTGATGAATACCAACTCAGATAATCCTACATGCTTTACTAAATGCATTCATTTCTTCACTAAGAATTCCTAAAATTTCTTAATAGAATCTCATGGTGAACATGAATTTACCTCTACCTTCTTCTATGAATAGTTCATGCTATGTAGCAGAATAAATTTTGAATTATTTTTCACATACCTTTATTTCGAAAGGCTTCTTTGTTTAAAACTCAAAAAGTAAGTATGTTGGTAACAACTAAATGGTTTTAGATGAAAATATACTAAATAACCTTTGCGTATTTATTGACAATAACCTTTAGTTTTACTTGTCAAAAAATTATCTTACCACAAATGGGTATAAATATTATAATTTATATTTGTCATATGTTCACAAAATTTGATATCAATGATTCTAGCATTACTAAACTATTAATTAAGTATATAATACCATAAAAACATTAATTTGAAAAGAAATGATTTCTCATTGTGTCCAATGGAACACTATAAATGTATTGGTAACACTTAGTACAAAAAATGTATAACTATAATCTATCCACTTGGATATTAAAAGTGGTTAAATTCTCACTAATAACCTAGGAATCACCCTTTTCATCATATAGGAAAATTAAAATTTAATTCTTGAACTCATGTGCTTCTCACAACTAACATAGGAATCAGCCATCCTCATTTCTTATGATAATACACCATACTTCTAGTAAAGTTTCGTTCTTGATTTTACTAGTTTGGACAGAAGACGATATTTAATTCCCAATAATTAATATATAAACATTTAAATCCATAATGAATATACATATATGTACCTTCTTGAATCTTCTTCAATTTATTTCAATTCTCTTTTAAATGATCCTTTATATCCATACGAGAATCAAATAACCCCATGTTCGCTGCACTACCTCTATGTCATTTTTTTCATTGAAATATATTGTAGAGGCGTCATTTTATATAGTCATGGGATTTTCAACCCCTATTATTCATGTTTTTCACTATAGGGGTTGTGGAAGGGAGTTTCCTACAACTCTTATTTACCAGGTAAACCTACGTTAAATGATTTCAATGTTATTCATCCCATACATTTAGATGGATAAAGAAAACCTAAGAGAAAAGTATGATGGTATGAAATTAATGGAAAATTTCATATCTATATGGATGCACAATTTCACTAAGTGATCAATTTACTTTAGTATATTGATTTTGAGATCAACAGATAAGTTCCCTCTTATAGTTTACACTTGTATAGTTTGATAAAAATTTCATTTATCTAATACCTCTGTTTCTCATTATCAAAGGATAAGAGATTAGATATTAAGGTACATGTATTCATGTCCTTATGTTGTATTATGATTTCTCTAGATATAACTGAAATTATAAAATAATGGAAAATATACACATCCCCATGTGCCTCATGCAGGCATCCTTCTCTCCCTGGGTTACTTTGTGAGGTGGCTGAAAAAGTGTAGGGAATTCGAACACATTATAGAAATTTTCTTATAGTGAATAAAAGAATCTATACCAAACTTGTAGATTTGTTCTGGTGAGGACACGATCTTTATCCAAATGATTATAGTATTACTACAATTCTTCTTACCATATTTAATTAAAATCATATTTTAGTTTTATTTTTATTACCAAAAGATATAATGTAATAAATATTTATGTATTAGTCTCCAAATATTTTATCAAATCCCAATAGTCATCACCGTTAGTGTTTGAATATATCATCACATGGATATTCTGGTGGAAATGATCCATATTACCCTTCTTATAACCTAGAAAGAGGCCTATAAATATATTTAAAGGTATTTAAATACACATAACTTTCCAACTTCATTAAATGACATATCCTTGATCCTTTGAGTAGTATCCCCAATCCTAAAATCATAGGCATTTATTTCATCAACACTTACCAACTATTTTCACTAATTATCATCAAGGTGATCATCCATTAATGAAAAATAGTTTAAGTCGAGCTAAAAATCAAGATAAAAATTCCTCAATAATTTAAAGTACCCCAAAAAAGGTTGGTCAAGAACATTGAACTATGGTTTGATTTCAAACCAAGTAGAGGAAGGTTATAATGAAGTAATATATTGAAATCAAACCACAGTTCAAATTTATTGACCAACCTTTGTTGGGGTGATTTCAATTACTAAGGAATTTAATATTAATTTGAGGGATTTTATATTTTATGTATAAATTTACCATTTTATATTATTAAATGATTGTTAATATTAGGTTGATTTTACTTTAGTGATTAACTATGTTATGATAAAATTTATGTATAATCCAATTTATGTTAATTTCATCACATGTTATTTTTTTAATTCATTTTTATGTGATTGTGATAAAGAATAACTAAATAAATTAACCATGAAACTATACAAAAATAACATAATAAAAGTGGCATGATTGTTTGATTTTATCTTCTGATGGTTATTTTAATCTTTAGAATCATAAACTAACCCAATAACCAAGGGGAAAAAATCTTGAAACGTAACTTGGTTTGTGATAAAACATTGCACATTCTCACCTATGTATCTCCTAAATTAGTTTCACCTCGACTCAAAACTTGAACCACATCCAATCATATTGAAGATAAATTCATTAAGCTTTACTCACACATATGTTAGGGGAATAAAAATATTTTTTAGGTGGTTTACATAAAAGAAACTATATGCATGATCACCCTTAGATAATGATAAAAACAGGATGAACTAAAAACATCAATTTAATTTAATAAATTATTACAAAAACCTGCAGTAATAATAAATTAACAAAAACCAATCACATACATTGTTCGGTCTGGGATCATGAACATCCACATACAGATAATGAATTTACTTCAGTACATTCACTAGAATTCTCTTAAATTTATTCTTTAATTAAGATAAAATCACCTAAAAATATTCCAAATAATAATATCATTTATTAATTTATCCATTCATTTTATTTTATTTAAAAAGTCTTAGAAATTATACCATCCATAATTCAAAAAAAAATTAAATTAAGTAATTTTATTTAAATTAAATACGTACACAATGTGTACTCATAAGAAACACAGGGAGTAGTTATGAATTTAATGCTGGATTAATTGGGAATCTAATATTCATTATACTATTTCTACATTATGTGTAGCTTGGTTTAATACGACAACAAATTTTATTTATGTGTAAATTGATTTACATTTTTATATCCTAGAATGACGTATACATTATGTAAATTAATAACACTGTAAGTATTGAACACACCAAAAATATATTAATAATACACCACATGTGAGTTAATTACATCATGTGTGAATTAATTATATTTTATAGAAAACATTAATCACTATACATTTAAATTAAATACACCACATTTGAATTAATTAATTGCATCACTTGTTAATTAATTACACATTATTCTTTAATTAACTACACACCACATGTGAATTAATTATACATTATATGTGAATTAATTACACCATACAAGCACCACACCAGATGTGAACTATTTAACACACCACCATGTTATTTGTATAAAATACACTACATGTGTATTAATTACATGACCACAACATCATGTGAATCAAATAAAACAAGTATGTATTAATTAAATGACCACCACATGATGTGTAATAACTACCATGTTGCTCAGTTTTCCATCACACCCATCATGTAATAAATACATGTTTCATATATGACCATGTGTTTTCCACTGTGAAGATGTATGGAACACACAATGTTTACAAAGGTCAAATGTCATGTTGTTTAACATGTCGTGTTTTAGCATGATTAGTCAATAAGTGATGTGAATGTAACATCCCAAACCTCTCTTTTAGGTATGATCTTTGATTCCCGGTGTTTCTCTTTCTTTTCATTTTAGTTTTTGAGATGACCCATCTTCATGTAAGGGACAATGGGTTTCAAAATCCTTGTGAATGATTATATGTGGGATAAAATAGGGGGTACTATGTCATAATTCTTAAGACCATGATGTAGGGGAGGTGGCTATGCTGTGGAGATACTGGCTACACTGTAGTGGTACTGTGGTAGTTGAGGCCATGCCATAACACAAATGGATACACCATAGTGATCCCTACCTCTTGAGATTGGACTATAGCCTTTTTCATGGAGTTTAATCTACGAGGGGTTGTTTCATGGTATTCTAGACCACACCGTAGTTCCATGTTCTATATAACTATTCGAATGTTCAGTTCTTGGGCTTTATGGAATTTGTTAAAGACACATATTTTTTTTATTTGAGGATCTGTTTCTGGTTTTAAATGGGAGCGTTAGAGAGGGGGTAATGGTGGTTTTTCATTGGTAATAAAACTATTTTAAGTACCAAATGTTCTCATTAGCTTTGGTTTCATCCCAGGATCTGAAGGATTTCTGTAGAGCTAACTCCACAACATAGTGTATGTGTTATGTTGTTGAATTCCAGGTTCTATTACGGTTTAATGTTACAGTCTACCCTTTTTCACCATTGAAATTATGTTATGGTGTTTTACATATCAAAATCTCTTTATTTTAAACCGTGATGGTGTTTCCTATTCTGTATTAGTCCTTTTCCAAACTATAGTTATACCTTCCATACTATGGAGGTACCATCCATGCTACAACTAAGAATCCATTATCGTGGAAGTCTCTTTTGGTACACCGCTACTACATGGTGTACCACCCTACACCATGCTGGTTTTATCTACACTACAACATATGGGTTGTGCCATGGAACCTCCCAGTTTTCTATAGGAATATCTTTCTCCTCATTTAAAACCCCTTTTCAGTGTCATGTGACATTATACCAAGGTATGTCGTTTCTGAAGCTATTCTTATTATTTAAAACCCTTAATGCTTATATATTTTAAATTGAGTTTTGAAACATATTATAAATATTTATTTTAATTTTTATAAAAGGACATTGAAATGGAATGGGTGTGATGAAATTTTCTTTATGAATTTTTGGTTTTTAGGAAATGTTTCTTGAATTCAAATTATAAATATGGAAAATATTTTGTTGAAAATAGAAGGCATGTGATATTTGTGTTTTGAAATGTGATGATTTTATAAATTATGATAAAAACCATTTGATATTAGTTTTTGAACCAAAATCCATGAATTTTGATAAAAACATTTTTTTATTGGTTTTTGAAAGAATGACATGTTTTTTTGAAAAAACCATTTCATGTTGGATTTTTGAAATGAAAGGATTGTTTTGAAACTTTAATTGGATCCAAATGAAATGATTTTAGAAATGGGTTTTGAATCAATAATAACCCCTTGTAATTTGTTTGATTTACCCTAGAGAACATGGGAGACTAGATATTTTCTCAGGAAGAACACATTCTATGAAGGTGTTATCTCTACCTAGAAATGGATTTATGATGACTAAAAAAACTAAAACTACTATTGGCAGGGAGATTATTTGTCTGGTATATTCTCATTTTGATCCATATATATGTTCCTTGTGTATATAAAAAGTTTTAATTCCCAAAATATTTATGAGAATCCTTGGATATCATACCCCTTGGGTCTCTTAAACCATGATGTTATGATCTAAAATGATTTTACATGCCTTGAGATAAAAATGATTAACTCATTTTTGTTTTTATAGAAGTTATTATATACTCCCTATTTTGATAAATGTTTTCTTTATTAGTATTTCACAAATATTCTTTATTATTCTTGTTTTGATGGAAAATATGTAGTATCAATTTTCAAATAGTCATTGAAAATGTAATTTTTAGCATGTTTCGATATGAACTATGAAATTATTTCCATTACATGTTTTATTTAAATCAGTATTAAATTGTTTATCTAATATATAATTATTATGAAATGATTGGTGAAATCCTATTGGGCATGTATCTCACACCATACCTTTGCCTTTGAGAAATTGTAGATTTACTTATGCGAGGTCTAGGTAAAGGGAAGTCACCACTTGGAGATAGAGCATGTACCTGACTACGGGGCCTTAGGGAGTTGGAAACACATCATGGATTTTGTGATCCACCAGTTGTGCCAGGTTATTTTACCATATTGAGACTTGTATTAGGGAGTTGTAGACCCTTTTTATCCTATGGATTGTTTTTCCAAACAATATTTTGTTATCTACTTCTTTTATTTATCTCGTATCTTTTAGGGGAAAATAATTCCCACTATACTCTTTTAGATGACATGGTTCTTGTCTCTATCCTGTGGGGATTGGGAAAACCCTTCAGTTCATTTCAGTATTGACTTAGGTATCAATGTTTAAGGGTAACTGGGTTGTTTCATGAAAAAGTGGTATCAATGGTGTATAACCTTCCTCTTTGATGTTAGTATGATTATTTTGGACATGTTTTTCAATACTTAAGTGGTATGTAATGAGTGAGTCCCGTAATGTATCTTTTCACACTGAGCCTTACATTACCCTGGGTTATTGGGTAGAGTTTCTTTGAGAAAAAATTGAAGATTTTATTCTGGAATTTTACGAAGACTTGATTTGAGTTTTGTATAACCCTATTTAATTCCTCTTGATAAAGTTAATGGTATAATGTATCCTAACTAATGTTTCTATGCGGTGTATTACCATGCCCTAATGAATGTTGGAAACACTTTGGTGTATTGATTTATATTTTTTTGTCAAAGACGTCAATGGTGATAAATATGAAGAATGAGATCTCCTCAGTCCAAAGTTAATGGAGAATAGAAAAATCAGACAATTTTTATACAGATCTTATTGTTCAAAGAACATGTATCAACAAGTGATACATTGTTTACAACATTTAATTAGAATAATTTAAGTATGATTGAAGGGATTTGGAATTGATAATCCAAAAAGAAAAGGAGGAAGAAGAAGGTTGAAGAAGAGGCTTTGAATACTCATTATCCATGCATCTTATTTGATGTTAACATTTATGTTAACACCTTTTTTATGAATTACATTAAAAACTAGGGGTCCAACCCATGAACTAGCTACCCAGCCTCAACTCGAGGCACATGCAAAACCATAGGGGTCGACGATGCCCATGGGGAAGCTAGGGAGAGCCATCCATAGAGCGGCATAGTGGGCGTAGAGCACACCCGTAGAACACAGTATATGGAAATACTGTGGAGAGAGGAGGATAATTCAAAGCTGAGGATGGAGTGAGTTGATAGTTAAAATGCAGTGTTTTTGTGTCTACTTTTCTACATGGGAAAAAGATTTTAATGAACAAAATAATCTCAGCCATCCATCTGATCTCTTGCGCGATCTTGGCTGCATGCCTCATCCCATGACTTGTGATCTAATATTCACTATTTTCTTCTGATCTGAGTCGATCCCACATACGTAGATCGACCACATTGTCATGTTCAACCTCTGAACCCACAAAGGGCTCTCGATGCCACAGTTCTCCAGAGATATGATCGAAACCCCTTGTTTGAGCTTCATACCATCATTAGTAATCTAATTCACTTCATTACAATCGTATGGGTGTCAAATAATCATGCATGCAATTTCAATTTCATGCATGCAAAAAAATAGAGAAGTTCAAATATGGATGAAGCAAACGAAGTTGTGAGGCCACATCATGGAGCTCGGGTATTAGTGATTAATAGTTTGCATGGGATCTTGAATGCATGGATGTGATGTTTTAATGAGAATGGATAACGTATCATGCATAAAAAGGAAACAACCGGTAATCTTGGCATATCTCATACCCATGGTTTGAAGATTTTAGAACTGCGATCTTCATATAATCTCTCTAGGATTTTGAATGAAGAAACGATTTGATCTTTACTTATAAAAAAAAGAGAACCACCGATCTGAAAAAAGGTTTCTCCTCCACAGCTTTTGAGAGATTCTATTCTAAAAGACACAGTCTCCCTGATCTTTCAATTTGTAAGGGGAAAGAAAGTTCTGTGAACCATTCTAGGTTTATGAAGAGGGAACAATGAACAAATCTGGTTGTGTGATGTGGAAGACTTATGCATACTTATCTGGTTTTCAAAGAAGGAGAGTCGTGAACCACTCTTGGTTTTTAAAGCAAGACACCACATAACACTCTCTAGTTTCGCAAAGAAAGGTATAACATACCGTTCTGGTTCAGTTAAGAGGAGAACCACCTATCACTTGGTACGTGAAGGAGTTCCACACTCTCGGTGCACAGAAGTTCCATGCATTCCTTGTGTGAGGAGAAGCTGTGAAGTATCCTTGTTTTTGAAGGAGACTTGCACACTCTATGATTCAAGAATAGTGGAGATCACATGCATTATGTACATGCAAATCATGTGCATGATTTGATACCCCCAAGTGTGCAAGAACAAGGAAAACAAGTGTAACCATTTGAGTTTAAAGAAGATCACATAATAATAAATATAAATAAGTAAAGTGGATAGTGTGTGAGTTGAGAAAGGGAGAAGAAGGTTATTTCATGAAGAAGGACTTCACATTCACGGATTCACTCATATGTTTTATTTGAAGAAACCTAAGGCTTCGTGTGTGTGTGTGTAAGAGAAAGTGGAGGTTGCATGCAAGATGCACATGCCTACATGTGCATGAGTTGTGAAGAATTGAAAGTGAGATAATTACATATGATCACATGCATATATAAAAGGGTGAAATTCAGTTGAAAAAATATTAACTGCACCATGATAAAGAGAAGGAGAAGAAGTGGATATTGTATTCACACTTGCATGATTGCATGAATACCTATGGAGAAGAAAGAAGAAGATGTTGATTCTGATGATGCTCAGTATGTTGATCTTCATTGATTGAATAATCAAAAAGGTACTTGTGATTCTGGATGAAAAGAAGAGTAAGTGTTAGTACATTCAGTAATTTCACTAAAGGAGAAAACTAAATATAAAGATCATCAATTCAGGACATCAATGAAAGTAGTGTCTCATGCGGAATAGAGACAAAGACTTCCATGCTAATTTGTTGAAGAGACCTTCTAGTCGTTAATCTGAGTGAGACCTCTCCCAAGGCAGTGAGCCAGGGGGAGTCAGTTGAAGTGATCCGGGGGAAGTAGTGATCTATCCCCGAACCTTTTTAGAGGTAGTGTTCCTGGGATAGAGTGACTGTGATCAAAGCTTTTTAATCCATATCCAGTTAAGATTAGTGGAATTTGGTATGATCGGAAAACTGTCGGCGTATGCTTTATGGACGTATCCCTTAGTGGTGAAACAAGTAATAAAGTGATGTGATATCCTTATGAAAGTGAATGTTTTAATTACTGCACATATCCATCATATAGAGTTAAATATGTTCCTACCAACATGGGAATAAGATCTATCATTTTAAGAGAAAAATGTGACACCTTTATTCACTCCCCCCTCTCAGGGTGGTTTGTGGTCCTTCAATTGGTATTAGAGGAAATGTTTTACATATGATTGTATAATCTATAGTAATTATATTAATAATAGTATTTGAGTTTTCTGTCCTAATTAAACTATGAAGTACAATATTGATGAAGATTCAGTCATCCCTGAGTGGAATTCTACCTCCAACAAGACCATGAAAAATAGGAAAAAATAATGAGAAGAGATAGTTGAAGAAGTCCCTAATATCCAAATAAGATACAGTGTCTGGTTCTCCATGACCGTACAATAATGAAGAATTATCTACTTGGAATGTAAAGAGAATGTGGCTTAGGTTTCTACCAGAGTAAAGGGAGACACTTATATTTCATTTTCAAGTGATCAGCAGAAATTAAGAATCTATCTGAATGATATTCCTAAAGAAATAATTACTGTTGTTTGTAGAAAATTTCCATGTATGCAGGCTGGGATCACTCAATTGGAAAGATAAAATGATAATGTGGAAAATGGTATTGGAAGGAAAAATTCATGAATGTTTAAAGCTCTCCAGATGGATTGAACATTTTGAAGATAAATAAGGAGTCAATAAGACTCTAGAAGAATATTCATTTAAATATGAGCTCAAAAGATTACTGAAGTCAAGGTTTTAAATTTGGAAGAAAACTTTAAGAAGAACAAAGAGTTTGAATCTTTGTTAAAAAGAAAAATTAAGATTTTTGAAGATAGGGTTGAAATATTGAAAAATAATTGTGGAGAGAAGATGATCATGGTTGAAGATCATAAGATCATACTCTATATGAAATTTCTTAAATTGGAAGCTCATTTTACCCATCTTGAGAAGACACATATTAAGCCTTCACAAAAGAAAACAGTTGCTGCCGGTATTCAATGTTCAATAGAGGAGTATATTATCAAAATAACTTCAACATGTGATAATAATATCATGAATTCACTTAGTGATCTATCACAAGAAGTTGAGAAATAAAAGGTACCATCCATACCATCTTGTACTAATGTTTCTAAATATGTTCGTATAAAAAGTTCCAGTTGGAAGAAAAATTCTAAACAAGTATAGACGAGGAAAAGTGATTGGATACCTACCACCATGAATAAAGTGTATATAAAGAATAAGTTGGAAGATGATTTCCCACAGAGAGTACAACACATCAAGAAGAAGGCCTAGACATCTAATGAATAAGATATCAAGAAATCAAGATTTGTGGGAAAACGCTGGTGCTGTAATAGATTTGGGCATTGTGCACTGTATTGTTGGTAAAATCCCTTAAATGAAAAAGCATAAAGAAATACTAAATAAAAGGGGAGAAACACATAGAAAAAGAAGAAACATTAGAAGATCTAGAAGCATATGTATACTACAAATAGATTTGGAATTCTAGAAAACATATGTGATGTATGCAATGGGAGTGGTCACAAGAATGGAGAATGCTTATCTCAACATATATCCATAGCTAATAAGAATAAAATACCATAAAATCCATATAAAAAAGAATAAGATACCTTGGGAAGAAATCAAAAGAACGTTTCAATAGAAAATCCTCCCAAGAAGACTTTAATAAGGAAAGGTGATAAGTCCTTGGATTGAAAATCCAAGAATTCAAAGAATGGTAAATCCAAAAGAACTCCAAAAAAGGATGACACTCTGAATAATCCATGTTGAAAATCCAATATTTCTGCCATAGTTACTAAAAACATATCGGTTATCTATCCTGAAGATTTGGAAAGAATGATAATGAAAGAATTTTCACATGCTAAGGCTAGTGGAATAAGAAATAAGAAGATTATGCATGAAGATAGAGAAGTCTTGTGTGTGAGGTGCAATAAGGATGGTCACACTATTAGGAATTGCATTGAATTAATTTCAGCTCAAGAAGAATTCCTCTAGAAGATGAATGTTTCACCCGAATATTCTAGTGATTTTAAAGCTCTTGAAGAAAAAACATTCACACATAAAGAGATGGAAAAAATATTGAGATCCACACAACCACAGTCAGAATCGAAGATCAAATGTACAAGTGTGATGAGTGGAGAAAACAGAGCATCATGGTTGAGAAAAAATTCTCAGCCTTCCTGCTCACATTGAAGAATCAAGGATGATCCACCTTATTCCCTTAAATATTTGTATATTATATTTTTTCTTATCATAGAGAGAATTGAAGGTGAAGAAAGCTCTCAGGATGAGAACCTGAGAAACGGTGGTGAGAAGTGTTCCCTTGAGGGGGAGACACATGAAGAAGCTTTCAGAGCGATTAGTTCAACTAGTATTAACATCAGTTGATATAAAATTCAATTACTCTGAAGATTTTTTGATGGTCAGGTCATTGTAAAAGGAGTTTCTGGTTGATAATTTCATATCATACTTTTTATCCTTATCATGTAATGAAAGTGGAGGACCCTTGAAGACAATTACATGAGTTATCATCTCATGAGGTATCATGATCTGTGGATAATGGAAAACTTTGTTTTTCTAAATCAAATCCTATTGTTGTCTAAATTGAGAATTTTTTAAGTATAATTAGAGTGAAATGATTGATGGCACACTTCTTAAGTATGGAATGATACCCTCTCTACCATGAACATTGTATTTCTAATCAATAAGGTGGAGAGAAAGTGAAATGAATGATAGAGAGAAAGAAAAGTATGGGGAGAGAGAAGAATCTCATTTTGACATTGACACATTCATTTAAAATAAAATTTATAGGTAATGATAACAAAATACAAAAGGGAAAATTGATGGGACTAATTTGGTGTATTGAGTTGAATTTGTTTTCAAAGATGTCAATGCTGATCAATTTGAATAAGGAACTCTCCTTAGTCCAATGTTAATGGATAATTTACAAATCAGACAATTGATTCATAGATCTTAAAGTTCAAAGAACTTGTATCAAAAGGTGAAACATTGTTTACAACATTGAAGTAGCATCCTTTAAAGAATGATTGTAGGGATTTGAAATTGATAATCCAAAAAGAAAAGGAGGAAAAAGAAGGTTGAAGAAGAGGCTTGACATACTAGGTGGCCATGAATCTTATTTAATGTTAACATTTATGTTAACACCTTTTTTATAGCTTACATTAAAAAATAGGGGGCCCACCCATGGACTAGCTACTCACCCTCAACCTAAGGAACATGTGGGACTATAGGGGTCGACTGCGCTGATGAGAAAGCTAGGGAGAGTTAGCCTGAGAGTGGCATAGTAGGTGCAAAGTGTGCCCATAGAACATGGTACGAGGCGGTACTGCAGATAGGGGAGGAGAATTCAGAGCCAAGGATAGAGCATGTTTATAGTTAAATTGGGGTGTTTTTGAATATTTGTTTCAATGTGGGATGAAGATTTTAATGAAAAAACTAATCTCCACCATCCATCTGATCTCGCCGGTGATATTTTCCTCATGCCTCATCCCATGACCTACAATCTAATTTTCATCATCCATGTCCTATCTGAGTCGATCTCATGACCTTAGATCGACCACATCATCATCCTGAACCTCCAAACCCTCCAAGGTCTCCTGATTCCACAGTTCTCTAGAGATACGATCGATCCCCCTTGTTTGAGCTTCAGACCATCACTAAAAATCTAATTCACTTCATTACACTGGTATGGGTATTTAAAAATCATGTATGAAATTGAATTTTCCTTCATGTAACAAAATAGAGAAGTTAAAATGTGGCCGAAGAAAACTAATTTGTGAGGCCACATCATGGAGCTCTACTATTAGTGATCAAGAGTTTCATGCGATCTTGAATGCATGCACGTGATCTTTTCATGAGAAAGGAGAAGGTCACGCACCTAAAAAAGAAACAATTGAGAATCTCGGCATATCTCATACCCATGGTTTGATGATTTTAAAATGATGATCTTCATCGAATATTTTGAGGAATTTGAATACAGAAACGATTTGATATCTAATTATAAAAAAGAGAACCAATGATCCGAAAAAGGTAGCTGCTCCCAAGCTTTCGAGCGCTCCTGTTCTTAGAGACAGAGTCTCCTCGATCTTTCAGTTCGCGAGGGGAAAAAAAGTTCTATGAACCATTTTGGGTTTGTGAATAGTAAACCATGAACCGTTCTGGTTCTGAAAAGTGAAGGAATTCTACATACTGCTCGGGTTCGTGGAGAATGAGAGCTGCAAACCACTCTTGGTTCGTGAAGCAAGAAACCACGAACCACTCTCTGGTTTCTCAAAGAAAGGTATCCCATACTATTATAGTCCGGCTAAGAGGATAACCACGTACCACTTGGTATGCGAAGGAGGTCTGCACTCTCTATGAACAGATGTTACACGAATCCCTTGCGTGAGGAGGAGCTGCGAACCATCCTTGTTTACGAAGGAGAATTTCACACTTTGTGTTTGAAGAACATTATAGATCACATGCATGATGTAACGAACCAATGTTTTTTAATGAAAATTCCCTTCTCATAAGTATGTAATAAAATCACTTGAAAACAAAACACAATGAACTACTAAGTTCTAAGTGACCTTTAAACATAAGTTTGTCACTTATATGTTTGGAATTTAGAAAATACGGCATAGACGGTTGCAATCAGTAAGTTATTTGGAGTCCGATAAGAAAAAATTAATTTTTGATGAATAGTAACCTACCCTAATGAATAGTAAAATACCATTATGAATAGTGATATACCCTAATGAATAGTAACCTCACCTATGATATTATAAAAATAATATTGAAGTTGAAAGTACGACATACCTATATTTTAGAATAAGTTAATGAATGTATTAAAACTGGTTTTTGATAATAAATAATGATTTTAACTAAATATTAAAATAATCATATTTAGAAAATTATTTTTGAAAAATGGACTTCATTTTTGGATTCTACATGTTGAAAAATGGTTAGAGTGAGTTTTTGGGATTTTTCTGAAATACTTGAAAATTTGATGAATAGTGAAGTTCGATAATTCACAAAATAAGAAAAATACATTAATTATGAAGTCATGATGATGTTCCACTGATGTAAGCACAATTGTTTCGGATTCACATGCTAAACTTACTATTTTTGGTCAAGGAATCATCACTATTCCTTGTCTTGAAGGAAATTAATAAACTATTGAATAAACAATTGGGAAAACCCTCTCCTCCCTCACTATAAATACCCCCTCCCCTTACCTCTTTCCCTCACACCTCTCACGCCTTTTTCCTAGCCAAAATTCTGCCCAAATACCCTCCCAATCTCCTTCCCCACGTCCAAGGCTTTATGGTCTTTCCAAAAGACTAAAATCAAATCCCCTAAGAGGAGTCTCAAAGAGAGGAGATCAAAGGGTAAGAACCCTCTTTCGTTTTCAAGTGTTTTGTTTTCATTTTCTTTATTTTCTTATACCCTCTTCCCCTTCCCTTTTCCAAAAGGCATGAAAGCTACATAATCTCATATATTATGTATTCTAACCATGTTTATGGAAAATTTAAAGCATCATGCTTCTCCTCCTCTCCCTCACGTTCTAGAATTAAAACATCGTCTGTGATGTGTCAAATTACAGACATCAAGGATAATGTGTTTTCAAATTATTTTATCATTTTGTTTATGGTCATGAAACCATTTATGTTATGGTTTAACCAGATTATTATATATGTTATATATCCTATTTAAGGTTCTATAATCCTCATACACTCATGATATAAAACAATAATACAAAACAAGTCAATTATGGGAAAATTCATTAAAATTAATTCAAGTGTTTATCATTAATGTTTAATGTAAAAGTTTTCTTTCACTCTAATTAAAAAAATGAATTTTGAAACCACGTAACCAAATGTGTGTCTAATAATGTTATATAAATTCAATTCTAGACAACCACTTTCATCTTACAATTTATTTAAACCTAAATACAATTGAACCGATCATTAAAACAAATGAAACAAACGGACCCGAACAATGAAATTGAACCTTGTAATCAATAAAAATGGGTGTAAATGAACTTAAAAAGGTTATACTGAATATTTAACATTTATATAAGGTTATGTAACTATTGATTAATAAACCTAATTTGACTATTCAGGTCATTAATATCAAGTGGAGAACCCCAACAGACTTAAGGTAAGGGATCCTCTCAAATTCACCATTATTCAAGATTGTTCACTATGATAGGACATGTTGTGTGTGATTATTAATTATGGGGTATAATTTAAAACCTCCCCCATACTACCCTATTTATGTATAAGTGATGATAATTCCCTTTCCTCTCTCACTAATCCCCCTTAAGTACTCCTGATACCATGCCGATAATCCGTAAGGAATTCTTCCCAAACCTTTTTTTCCTTCGGGTTGTCTTATCTACCTTTCTACCAAAATGATGTTATCTTATCTTTTCATGTGAATACTTTAAATTTTGTGTACATGTTCCATGTTTATTTATCAAGACTCTTTCATCACTCTCTTTCGGGGATATGCATTCTTTTAAGTAATTCTCTCCTCATTACTTCCCGATAAGTGAACCCATTTTAAGGGAACTTCCCAAATTATTTCCTATTATAAAGTGTACTATATCCTCTATTTTAAGTCAAATTTGTATTTATAAAATCATTATTTTAATTATTAAAACCCTCCTGGTTTACTACTGGTTTTATAAAAATATATTACGCCTCTTTTCTTTTTAAGAGATATTCGATGTTTTCTTAAACCACACCAAAATATTTTGACTCAAAGATTCCTATAAACTATTTTTACATGTTATCACTTAAGTTTGTTATCTATTGTCATTATTTATTCATTTATACATTATTAATGTCTATTTATGATTTAATTCCTTTCTTTCATGGAATCTTGTATGTTACATCCCTTTTTATTATGCTTCATGACGTGACTGTGTGCCCATTTCTTACCTTGGGTAGTCTTATGTTTATGTATGATTGATTATGTGATATTCTTTATGTGGAAAGAATATACATGAATAAGCTTAGATGGGGGAACCCAGATAGCTCTCCAATTCATTGGGTAAAGTTAATTTCTCATGAGAATATTATGGGCAAACGGTCCGGGCGGTTAGCCTTGGCTTGTACTACTATGGGAAAAGAGATTGATAGTCAGCCTTGAATCATACTAAAGTCATGTTCAAAGTTTCTTCCAACTCTCTATGAAACTAGGCTTATATAATCTCAAGATTATATAATCCCATGATTATTTTATTCTATATTTTCCATGCTTCCAATATCATTATGTCAAGACTCCTAACTCATGTGCTTAAAATTTATTCTTATGTTCTTTCCATTACTGGGCTTTTTATCTCATCCCTTTGTTCATGTGTTCCCCAGGGTACCCTATGTAGATGTAAGAGCTCAAGGGAAGTTAGGAGCTCTTTATGGAGATTAAATAAAGAAGTTTTTTAGCCCCATGTTATCGGTGTTGTGTACCTAGTTTCCAAAGAAACTAGACTTAACGATCCTTGGCTTGTACTCTGATGATTAACTATGCTTAAAATAATGAAATTTTTTATGTAAAAGGCTTGGGTTTCTATACACGATTCACATGAAAATCATGTCCATGATTTGAGACACCCAAGTGTGAAAGAAAAATCCAAACAAGTGTGGCCATTTGAGTTTAAATAAGATCAAATATTAATAAATAAAAATAAGTAAAGTGGACAGTGTGTGTGTAGAGAAAGGGAGAAGAAAGTGATTTCATGAAGGACTATACATTCATGGATTCATTCGTATGCTTTATTTTAAGAAACCCAAGGATTTGTGTGTGCGTGTAATAGAAAGTGGAGGTTTCATGCTTGGTGCACATGCATACATGTACATGAGTTTTGAAGAAGTGAAAGTGTGAAGATTGCGTATTATCACATTCATATGTAAAAGGGTGAAATTCAGTTGAACAAATATTAACTGCACCAAGAGAAAGAGAAGGAGAAGAAGTCGACAGTGCATGCACACTTGCATGCATACCTTTGGAGAATAAAGAAGAAGAAGCTGATTATGATTATGATCAGTAAGTTGATCTTCATTGATTGAAAAATCACAAAGGTACTTGTGATTTTGGATAAAAAGAAGAAGAAGTTTAAGTGCATTCAGTAATTGCACTAAAGGAGAAACAAAATATAAAAGAGCATAAATTCAGAACATCGATACAAGTAGTGTCTCATACTGAACAGAGACAAGGGCTTCCATGAAAATCTGTTGAAGAGACCTTCAAGTTGATAAACTTAGTGAGACCTCTCGCAAGTTAGTGAGCTAGGGGGCGTCAATGGAAGTGATCTAAGGGAAGTAGTGATATATACCTGGAAATTTGTAAAACCACTATTCCTAGGACAAAGTGACTGTACCCAAACCTTTGTAATCCACATTCAGTGAAGATTAGTGTAATTTTGTACGATTGGAAACATGTCAGCATATGCTCCTTGAACTTATCCCTTAGTGGTGAACCATGTAAAAAGTGTTGTGTTTCTTTTCTGCATGTAAATATTTAAATTACTGCACATATCCATCATACAGAGTTAAATAAGTTCTTACCAATATGGGAACAATATCCATCAATTTAAGAGAAAAAAGTGACACCCAGATTCAACACCACCTCTTAGGGTGGTCTTGGGTCCTTCAATGAAGATGTTTGGGTAGACCTCGAGATGGATGTCTTTATGAATCATGACAAGAAAAAAACTCCACTTGATTAGAACTCTATAGATGTTGTTATCTTTGAGGTACAAGATCTGGGAAATATAGTGTTACCTATTTTTTATCAGGCTACATAGGTTTTACCAATACTCTTAACTGTGATTTATCCTACTCATAGTGGTGGTTTTAGTTTCCCCTCTAAAGGCATGATAAAGAGAGAATGGTATTATGGTAGAAACCATGGTAGTGTATCTAAGTAGTATACCTCCACTGAATCATCTACAATCCCTATTAAAGGTCCTCTTACATACTTAAGTGTGGTAAATTTGTTCATAAGAAGCATGTTTTCTTAGAGGGACTAAAGAATTTATACACTTATGGATTATCAAGACTTTTGTATAGGGGTTTTAATGTTTTTCCACTCTGTATAATGGTATGGAATTATTAGTACCAAGATGAATTGTGGCTCAATTAAATTATTGAAGAATAATGGGCCTCTAAAAATAGGTGTTAGGGATGAAGCTTCTCCATGTAGTGAATTTATCATTAGTGGATGATGATGTGGGTCCTATGACAATGATAGGTACCATTACCATTACTTCATCTTTAGTATAACGAAGCATACATTACATACATTGTTAATACTTCAAAATTGAAGCATAATTATTACAACATATAACAAAACCACGAAAGGACCGTATAGGTATATTGTCTTTATAAACTAGGAAACATAAACAACTAGTTCATAAAGTGTCTACACTGTCTCCCATTTATTTCATCATATCTAGAGTCCCTTTTGGCATATCCTACTTAATAACCTTATTCCTGACCTGGGGAAAAGAAAACATACAAAAGGGTGAGATCAAATTCTCAGTAAGGGTAAACAAAAGAAATATAAATCACATCATATTCATAAGAACATAACATTTTGGAAATATTACCCTGCAAAAGAGATCATAATTTCATAACATGGGATAAATCATGGTAGTGAAATATAATCACAATAACCATAACATAAAACATGAAGCTTTGTGGAATACACACATAATCATAGAGAATCATTTCTTGTTAGTCAAGACTCATTTCCAAGACTATCTTAGTGGACAAAGTCCATTTCTGAACCGAGTTCACTCCTCGTTTCAGTCCTGTTTTACTGAACCGGTTTAACCTGCCGTTCCAGCCATGTCTATCTCATGAGATATAAAATCTTTACCCAATGCATTGGAGGGAGATATAGGTCCCACCCATCTCATAATGATACCATTCTTATGTGTGCCACAAAATCATAAACCATACATCATAGCATAACCCATGTAATAAAAATGGGAATCTTAAACATTGTGACATCATAAAACAATTCATATAAGATAAAGGAATTCATAAAAATAATTCCATCACAACATAATCAAATAAATGTAATAATAGGGATAGAAACAGAACCCTTTATTATATTTGATGGAAAATAATTTTAATAAAACACTTGAACTCCATTCTTGAGGAAAAATTCCTTTCTACCTCAATTTTTTTTCCTTTCTTAACATGTCATACAATTTTAAACTAAAAGAAGTTGATTAAAAATAAACTTGAAAACTTATAAAGGAAGCTTCTTGGAAATAATGTTTTAAAAATACATTCATGTCGTATAAGTTAAAAAAACATTCTTCGTACTTTTGTCGGAAAAGTCAAAAAGTACCTCGTACGAAAAACGACAAAAGATTCCTTTCATATATTTTACTAAAACCCACCGAAAGGTAAAATTGGATTTAAAAAATTGTAGATGGATGGAAATAATATTACATATTGAGGAAACATGGATGTGGATGATAAAATACATCCCAGTAAATTCCAAAGTAAAAACAATCTCGGATAAAAATGAGATTGTGATATTTCCCTTACCTTAGGTCCGATTTGCTTTGTAAGTGCCCGAACCTCCTGTATAATGATTTAAATAATGTTATTTACTTATGATATCATATATGGTCATATTCTTAGCTTCTTATTAGTAATATTTCATTACTACTTGTTATTCAGGTGTTTATTACTTTTTGTTCTTATGCATGTTTTGTCGAATAAATTCTTATTCTTCTCTTTAGGTTATAGATACCTCATTTACAGAATCGTATTAGTGTAATATATATCAAATTCATTCATTCAATTCATTTATATAATCTTTATGTAATGAAGATCATGTAGAACGAATCACATCACAACGTGGAGACGGTATTCCGTACGTACGCACGAGCGATGATATCGTTTCCATGATCGTGGAATTGTATTGGAGTGTATGTATACTATTTCAGAATAAATATCACTTTACAATAATCATATATAGTTATTATTTACACCATTATACCCATCCAAGTATGGTGGTGGTGGAAAATAGATTACACCACGACGTGGAGACAGTATTCCGTACGTACGCACGCGCAGTGATTTCATTTTCCGTAGGATGGATAGATAGTGAAATAGGGTTGTTTCATACTTATAATAACATATCTGTATATGAGTGATACTGATGTTATTACTTCATAATGAAACAACTACAGAAGAAGAAGTGGAACAAGAAATAAAGATGAAAGAATCGGTAATGGACATTACCTCTTCTTTGAAGCGCTTCTTTGAGAGTTCCATTTAGGGCACTAAAATTGGTCTTTGAAGAAGACCAGGACCTCTAGGATGTCTCTAGGGAAGTGGAGAGAATAAATTGGCTGGGGTTGGGGGAGCTTGAAGGCTCAAAGTGGTGCGAGGAAGAGAGGGAGGAGGTACCCTTTTATAAGGGAGGAGAGTGGCACCTTTGGAATAACTAAAAATATTATTTTATTATAAAGCCAAATTCGGTTTTAAATAGCTCCAAATTGATTTATTTCGAAGCTAAGGTAGGGATGGGTCTAAATCCTCTCATACAATATATTTTATATAAGTTTAGGTTCCTATTTTAACCTTATCATTTAGATTTAACATTAAGTTAAATAATTTTACTTTTACCGTGTCTTTTTGTGTTCTTACACTATAAGGTTAATTAACTTACTATAACAAGACAAACGAACCCCATGTTGTTTATTATTAATATATATAACCTTATCTAAGTCATTTTTCCGACCCTTATATTTTTAGGAATAAACTAAAAATTAATAATATAATATTTTTATTTAAAAACGATTTTATGTCAATTTTGACACTATTTAGTAATTGATTTTTGTGAAAATCATAACAGAATGATTAGTTTGAAAAAAGTTAAATAAATAAATACTAACATGTCATACTAACCTAAAAATTAGTGGAATTCATAAAAAGTCTCAAATTACATTTATTTGGGTATTTATAATATCAATTATGTCAATATTTCATTAATAAGATAATTACTGCATCATCATTGTATCATAAATAAATTAAATTATTTTAAGTCTAAAAATTAAAAATAAAATACCATTATGTAGGAAATCATTTTATATTTCTAATTAATATTTATAGTCTAATTTATCTTATATATAACCCTATATTAAAAATACTTTAGTTATTAAACTTTGATTTTAACTATTTTAACCCTTCTTTAAATAAATTAATAATAAATGTCCTAATCTAATCCAAGTGGGACTAAATGGTCATATTTTATTCCGAAGGTTGTTTTTGGTCGAATTAAACTTATCCAATAGAATTTGGACATGTGTTAGGGTAATAATAATATCATTTTTACCCTTAATTACCCTATTTACTTTTAACCGTGGTAAATAAAAGTAAAAAGTTACTATTCACCAAAAATTATTTTCATCTCATTGAACCACATTTTACTTATTGAAATCAACCGTGTTTCTTAGATTTTTGAAATTCCACTCACATAAGCGGTAAAATTAAGTTTTATGAAAAATTCAGTTTTTTTAAGTACCACTTAGTGGTTTCACTATTCATCAAAAAATGAAAGTTTCCAGAAAAATACCAAAAATTAGGCCTAAGATATATTTCATATTATGGATTCAAAAATTATATCTATTTTACCAAATTCAAAACATATCAGTTACATTAACTAATTTAAAAATTAATTCCCGTCGTCAAAACTAATAGTGTTTTTGAAAGATAATAACTATCAAAAGATTGACACTTGTTTATGTCTGGTTTAAATGTGAAATTACATTCAATGACCAAAATTGAATTAAATGGTAAAAATATATTCTAAATATACTTTAAAACCACTCAAATTAATAATTTATCACTATTAATTATTTCGATTAAAAAAGTTGTTTTTAATTAAAATTTAGTAATTTTCACTATTCATCAAAATATGAAAGTTATCCGAAAAGTACCAAAATTTCATCCTAAGCTAATTTCGATATTCTGAATCCAAAAATGATGTCCATTTTGAAAAATAAAATGTACAAAATTTCAAAAACTGGTTATTACTATTCATAACGGCTAGTTTTAATAATATTTTAATAGCATATCGTTGTTTAGTGAAACTCGGTATTGCGTACGACGCAAGCTATCGAGGAAGGTCGCGATTATGTGTAAAGCAAGCCAAGCAAGTGTTGTGTGTAGTAAAATATTCCTTTGACGATTTATATAACAAAAAAACAAAATATTTCTCATAAAAGTCTCGGGTGTTACATTCTACCCCCCTTAAAATGAATTTCGCCCTTGAAATTTGTCACTTTTTAACAAACAGATGAGGATACCTCTCCCTCATCATATCCTCAAGCTCCCATGTAGCTTATTCTAATTGGTGGTTTCTCCATAAAACTTTCACCAAGCGAGTGGTCTTGTTCCGTAAGACTTTTCACTACGATCGAGAATCTCTATCGGCTGTTCTTCATAAGAAAGATCTTGCTCCAGCGGTAAAACTTCTGAGCTGAGTACATGTGAAGGATCAGGTATGTACTTTCTCAGGAGAGATACATGGAACACATCGTGAACTTGAGAGAGATTCGGTGGAAGTGCCAATCGGTAAGCTACCTTCCCAACACGATCTAGTATTTTGAAAGGACCGATATACCTAGGGCTCAACTTTCACTTCTTTCCAAATCTCATGACCCTCTTCTAGGGAGATATTCATAAGAACACTTTATCACCCACTTCAAACTCTATGTCTTTTCTTAGGTTGTCAGCATAACTTTTTTGTCGACTCTGAGCTGCTCTTATGTGTTGTTGAATAGATCTGACCTTTTCTGCCATCTCATCAACAAGATCAGGTCCTAATAGCTTTTTTTCCCCAACTTCATTCCAGCAAGTTGGAGTCCTGCATTTCTTTCCATAGAGAGCTTCATAAGGAGCCATCTGAATACTGGAGTGAAAGATATTATTATAAGAAAATTCCACCAAAGGTCGGTGTTGATCCCAACCACCTTTTAAATCCATAGAGAAATCTCTCAACATATCTTCTAGAGTTTGAATTTTTCTCTCAGACTGACCGTCTGTCTGAGGATGATAAGTAGTGCTGAAACTCAACTCTGTATCTAGAGTATGCTGAAGACTTCTCCAGAACTTTGAGGTAAACCTCGGATCCCGATAAGATATAATAGAAAGTGGTACTCAATGCAATCTTACCACTTCCTTTACATATATCCTGGCAAGCTGATCCAGAGAGAAATCCTCTCTAATAACAATGAAGTGTGCAGACTTTGTAAGACGATCAACTATGAACCAGATAGCATTATTGCCTTTGGATGTTTCAGGAAGTCCTGTGACAAAGTCCATAGTGAATTTTTCCCATTTCCATTTGGGTATGGGTAATGGTTGTAACATCCCCTTAGACTTTTGTCTCTCAACTTTAACTTGTCGACAAACCAAGCATCGAGAGACATATTCAACAACATCTCTTTTCATGCCATCCCACTAGAAGTACTCTTTCAGATCCCTATACATCTTCGTGCTTCCCAGATGAATAGAGAATGAAGAACTATGAGCCTCATCCAGCATCTCCTTCATTAATTCTGGGATGGGAGGAACACAAACCCGATTCCTGAATTTTATTATCCCATCACAATCAAGGTTAAATTCAGGAATATTTCTCACCTTCTTTTGTAACCCGACATCTTATTTCTGTGCCTCTTGAATCTTCACATGAATAGATGGTTGAACATTCATTTGAGAAAGATACGATTTCCCCCCTTAAATTATAATTCCAACATCCATCCTTTGTAAATCCATAAATATTGGATCTTTTGTGATCCTCATCATGGATAAACTGGCATGGTCTTGTCGACTTAATGCATCCGCCACCGTGTTTGCTTTCCCAGGGTGGTAATGAATTTAGCATTCGTAATCCTTAATCAGCTCCAACCATCTTCTTTGGTGCATATTCAGCTCCTTTTGTTTGAAAATATACTTTAAACTTTTATGATAAGTATAAATGTCACACCTTTCTCCATAAAGATAATGCCTCCAAATCTTTAATGAAAATATTACTGCAGCTAACTCCAAATCATGAGTTGGGTAATTTTTCTCATGGATTTTCAATTGTCGTGAGCCATAAGCTATGACCATATCATTTTTCATGAGAACACACCCCAATACCTTTTTGGATGCATCACTGTAGATCACAAACCTTTCTCCACTACAAGGCAGTGTGAGCACAGGTGCACCGGATAACCTTCTTTTCAACTCCTTGAAATTCTCTTCACATTCCTCCATCCAAAGAAACTTAACTCCTTTCTGTGTCAACCTGGTGAGTGGATTAGATAATCATGAAAAATCATTCACAAAACGTTGATAATATACAGCCAAACCAAGAAAACTTCGGATCTTAGTTACTATTGTTGGTCTCGACCATCTTTCGATAACTTCTGTTTTTGTTGGATCCACAGATATCCCCTCTTTTGAGATTATGTGACCCAAAAATGAAACTTTTTGAAGCCAAAATTCACACTTGGTAAATTTGTCATAAAGCTTCTCCTTTCTCAGGGTCTTCAATATAATTCTCATGTGATCTTCATGTTCTTACTTTCTCTTTGAATATACAAGAATATCATCTATAAAGACTACCACAAACTGATCAAGATAGTCTCTAAAGACTCTATTCATCATATCCATGAAGATAGCAGATGCATTAGTAAGAAAAAATGACATCACTATAAATTCATAGTGTCTATACCTTGTATGGAAAGTCATCTTTGGTATATCCTCCCTTTTGACTCGTAATTGATGATACCCTGAATGAATATCAATCTTGGAAAAGTATTGAGCTCCTCATAGTTGGTCAAATAAGTCATTAATGCACGGGAGAGGATATTTGTTCTTGATAGTGATCTTGTTAAGTTCTTGATAATCAATGCAGAGTCTCATTGATCCATCTTTCTTCTTAACAAACAGAACAGGTGCTCCCCAAGGTGACGCACTAGGGCGTATGAACCCCTTATCAAGATTCTCTTGGAGTTGCTTCTTCAATTCCTGCAACTCAATTGGGGCCATTCTATAAGGTGTCTTTGAAATAGGCAAAGCACCTGTTACGAGTTCTATTGAAAACTCAACTTCAAGATTTGGTGGAAGACCTGGAAATTCCTCTGTAAAGACATCATCAAACTCCCGTACAATGGGCATATTCTTAACCGTGAGTTTGTCTCCAACCATTTGAGATAAATAACCTTCATTTAGTGGAATCAAGACCCATAAGATGGATGAAATTTCCACTGGAAGGTTATGTTCATCCTTGCATCGATAGATGATCATAGATTGATCTGGAATATGAAATGTGACTTACCTGGTTTGGAAATTGATATGAGCTCTATATAAAGAAAGCCAATCCATGCCATGTATCACATCAAATTCCACTATAAGAAGGATCACAAGATTTGCAGGAAGCACTTTCCCACAAACTTCAATCGGAGAAGAATTATAAACTTTTGATGCGACTGTTTTGCCATTAGGGGTTGTCACAGCTAACTCAACATCTAATTTTTGAGGTAATACGGTGATACCCTTAGAAAATTCTTCAGAAATAAAAGAATGGGTAGATACAGAATCAAATAAAACATTTGCTACTTTAGAGTGGATGGTAAGTGTACCTTTCACCACATCGTTATCATACTCCACATCGCTAATAGAAATTGCATGTGACGTTCCTTTGTCTTTAGCCTTAAGAGTTTGTGGACGTCGATCATCATCATCAACCCTTGGATTTGGGCATTGATTGGCATAATTCCCCATCTCCTTGCACTTGAAACATTGAAGTGTAATAGGTTCATTCTGTGTATCCCTTCCTTTGTTTGCATCCTTAGACATCTTCCTCCCATCATTGCGGCATTCAAATTCCCGATGACATTCCTTTCCACATTTGAAACATTTACATGTCCCTTTAAGACAACTCCCTCCATGTTTCTTTCCACACTTTGAGCATAAGGGAAAGCTCATCTTCTTTTCAGTGTGATCTTTTGATTTTCCTTTTAATTCCATTTTCCTCTTCTTATCAAACCCATATGACTGATGGGTTACTCCAATCTCCATTTCAAATTTGAGAGCACATCAAACAATCTCCTCATAGCTATTGAAGTCCCTTATGGCTAAGGCCCTTTGAAGACTTGGTTTTAAGACACTAAAGAATCGATCGATCTTACGCTCAGGTTGGATAATAATCCCAGAAGCGTACCTTGCAAGTCTTGTAAAATTTTCTTCATAGGTACCAATTGATTCATCATCCTTTTGCTTTATTTCAAGAAACTCCTTCTCAATATTTGTTCGGAGAATACGAGGGAAGTACTTATTGAAAAATAAGTTCTTGAACTAGTCCCATTCCATGGACTCAATTTCATCCCTTTGCCTCGTATTCTTAATAAGATTCCACCATTGATCAGCATCTCCTTCCAAACGATACACTGCTAGGACGACTTTATCATGTTCAGAACATTGAAGAACTAAAAATATCTTTTCAGTAGTACTAATCCATTGTTCAGTAACTAATGGATCAGTAGACCCGCTGGATAAAGGTGGACGCTGCCTCGTGAAGGATTCAACAGAATGTTGCTCCTTCCTTTGCTCGTTTGGAAGTCCAACATGATTCATATCTTGAGAAAGTTGTGTGAGAATGGCTACAATATTTTTCATTCCAGCTCCCATAACGTTTGGTTGCTCAGGGGGACAATCATTGCATTTCCCGTCACATTCCGCATTAACACGGTTCCTTCAGGTTCTAGCCATTCACTAAAACCAAGAATAATAGTGCGAGCAACACTAATTATAATAGGAAAACCACATAATCAATAATAAAATTTCACACTTAAGGTCTTATCCTAGGTTATTCATGGCCATTTCTAAAACACTAAGATTGTGTTCTATTCTTAGACTTATCCTTAGGGTTCTTACTAAGGCTTTAACATCCTAGTTTCCAAAGGTTGACTATACCTTTCCTCTGATACCAACATGATTCTTCGTACTTTTGTCGGAAAAGTCAAAAAGTACCTCGTACGAAAAATGACAAAAGATTCCTTTCATATATTTTACTAAAACTCACTGAAAGGTAAAATTGGATTTAAAAAATTGTATGTGGATGGAAATAATATTACATATTGAGGAAACATGGATGTGGATGATAAAATACATCCCAGTAAATTCCAAAGTAAAAACAATCTCGGATAAAAATGAGATTGTGATATTTCCCTTACCTTAGGTCCGATTTTGTTCGTAAGTGTCCGAACCTCCTGTATAATTATTTAAATAATTTTATTTACTTATTATATCATATATTATCATAATATTAGCTTCTTATTAGTAATATTTCATTACCACTTGTTATTCAGGTGTTTATTACTTTTGGTTCTTATGCGTGTTTTGTCGAATAAATTCTTATTCTTCTTTTTAGTTTATAGATACCTCATTTCAAGAATGTTATTAGTGTAATATATATCATATTCATTCATTAAATTCATTTATATAATCATTATGTAATGATGATCATGTAGAACGAATCACATCACATCGTGGAGATGGTATTCCGTACGTACGCACGAGCGATGATATCGTTCACATGATCATGGAGTTGTATTGGAGTGTATGTATACTATTTCAGAATAAATATCAATTTACAATAATCATATATAGTTATTATTTACACCATTAGACCCATCCAAGTAAGGTGGTGGTGGAAAATAGATTACACCACGGCGTGGAGACGGTATTCCGTACGTACGCACGCGTTGTGATTTCATTTTCCGTAGGATGGATAGATGGTGAAATAGGGTTATTTTATAATTATAATAACATATCAGTATATGAGTGATACTAATGTTATTACTTCATAATGAAACAACTACAGAAGAAGAAGTGGAATAAGAAATAAAGATGAAAGAATCGGTAACAGACATTACCTCTTCTTTGAAGCGCTTCATTGAGACTTCCTTTTAGGGCACTAATATTGGTCTTTGAAGAATACCAGGACATCTAGGATGTCTCTAGGAAAGTGGAGAGAAGAAATTGGCATGGGTTTGCTGATCTTGAAGGCTCAAAGTGGTGTGAGGAAGAGAGGGAGGAGGTGCCCTTTTATAAGGGAGGAGAGGGGCACCTTTGGAATAACTAAAAATATTATCTTATTATAAAGCCAATTTCGGTTTTAAATAGCTCTATATTGATTTATTTAGAATCTAAGGTAGGGATGGGTCTAAATCCTCTCATCCAATAGAATTTAGACAAGTTTAGGTTCCTATTTTAACCTTATCATTTAGATTTAACATTAAGTTAAATAATTTTACTTTTACCGTGTCTTTTTGTGTTCTTACACTATAAGGTTAATTAACTTACTATAACAAGAAAAACAAACCCCAAGTTGTTTATTATTAATATATATAACCTTATCTAAGTCATTTTACCGAACCTTAGATTTTTAGGAATAAACTAACAATTAATAATATAATACTTGTTTTAAAAACTATTTTCTATCAATTTTGACACTATTTAGTAATTGATTTTTGTGAAAATCATAACAGAATTATTAGTTCGAAAAAAGTTACTTAAATCAATACTAAAATTTCATATTAACCTATAAAATTAGTGGAATTCATAAAAAGTCTCAAATTACATTTATTTGGGTATTTTTAACATCAATTATGTCAATATTTCATTAATAAGATAATTACTGCATCATCATTGTATCATAAATAAATTTAATTATTTTAGGTCTAAAAATTACAAATAAAATACCATTATGTAGGAAATCTTTTTATATTTCTGAGTAATATTTATAGTCTAATTTGTCTTATGTATAACCCTATATTAAATTTTTTTGTTATTAAACTTTGATTTTAACTATTTTAACCCTTCTTTAAATAAATTAATAATAAATGTCCTAATCTAATCCAAGTGGGCCTAAATGGTCATATTTTATTCCTAAGGTTGTTTTTGGTCGAATTTCACTTATCCAATAGAATTAGGACATGTGTTAGGGTAATAATAATATCATTTTTACCCTTAATTACCCTATTTACTTTTAACCATGGTAAATAAAAGTAAAAAGTTACTATTCACCAAAAAATATTTTCATCTCATTGAACCACATTTTACTTACTGACATCAACCGTGTCTCTAGTATTTTTGAAATTCCACTCACAGAAGTGGTAAAATTAAGTTTTATGAAAAATTCAGTTTTTTTAACTACCACTTAGTGGTTTCACTATTCATCAAAAAATGAAAGTTTCCAGAAAAATACCAAAAATTAGGCCTAATATATATTTGAGATTATGAATTCAAAAATGATGTCTATTTTACCAAATTAAAAACATATCAGTTACATTAACTAATCTAAAAATTAATTTCCGTCGTCAAAACAAATAGAGTGTTTTTAAAAGATAATAGCTATCAAAAGATTGACACTTGTTTATGTCTGGTTTAAATGTGAAATTACATTCAACGACCAAAATTGAATTAAATGGTAAAAATATATTCTAAATATACTTTAAAACCACTCAAATTAATAATTTATCACTATTAATTATTTTGATTAAAAAAGTTGTTTTTAATTAAAATTTAGTAATTTTCACTATTCATCAGAATATGAAAGTTATCCGAAAAGTACCAAAATTTCACCCTAAGCTAATTTCGATATTTCGAATCCAAAAACGAAGTCCATTTTGAAAAATAAAATGTACAAAATTTCAAAAAGTGGTTATTACTATTCATAACGGCTAGTTTTAATAATATTTTAACAGCATATCGTTGTTTAGTGAAACTCGGTATTGCGTATGACGCAAGCTATCGAGGAAGGATGCGATTGCGTGTAAAGAAATACAAGAAAGTGTTGTGTGTAGTGAAATATTCCTTTAATGATTTATATAACATAAAAACAAAATATTTCTCATAAAAGTCTCGGGTTTTACATTTAGTATCTAATTTATTAGATACTTTTGCCTATCATTCCTTCATATACACTTATATTGTGAAATTGTTAAATATTCACATGGAGATCATGACTTATGTTCTGGATATTTATACACCACTCAAGATAAATAAAGAACATGGTCTTTGATTCCATTCTCGTGCTTTCACCTAGCCAGAAGTCAAGATTGTTTGGGTATTTTAAGTTTTAGATATAAAACCTCTATATTTCATCCTTGGGATAGATTGGTTGATCACTCAAAAATATCATATTGACTATCATCATCACTGAGTTTCTTTATATATAACCAATTGAGTAATACATCTCTTTCAGGGAGAATGAATCCCAAGGTCTATTCAAGATGGACCTCCTCCACCGTAGTCAGGTAAGATGGTGTCCATGTTTTCCTCTGAACTTGAGCGTGAACCTTCATGTGGTGAACTATATCTAGTACTTGTTTAATTTCCTAACATTTTTCTATCTGCATCTTCTATTTTCCACTAGTAAGAGAGGTATAATTTACCATCAACTTGGTATGAGGTACCTAGTCTGTACCTATTCCCTTTTACCATATGGAAGTTGTGGAACTGAAAGAGTTTAAAACATAGATGGATGATTGATTTTACAAAGGCTTTATCTGACATGCTATTTCTCCTTGGGTATAACCCATAATTTATAATAAGAAATATTGTTATACCCTTAACCTTTGTGCTGACTATTGAATGATCAATCGGGTCATCATAAAGAATAAGTATTTGTTTCCTCAGAATGATTATTTGTTTGAGAAATTGAAAGGATATAATTTTTTTCCAAGATTGCTCTTTAGTATAGTGATCAACAACTTAGAATTAAGGATTCTAAAATTCCCAAGACTACCTCTATAATTAGGTATTTCTATAATGATTTTTTCATTATTCCATTTGGTATAACCAATGGTACTACAATATTTATGTATTTTATGAACAAAATTTTCCCTGAGTGTCTCGATTCCTTTATTTTAGTTTTTGGGTACAACATCCTAGTTTACTATTTTATTAAGGAAGGCCACATTTTTTATCCAAGAGTTGTACTAGATATCTTGAAAAACCAAAAACTTTATGTCAATTTCTCTAAAAACAAATTTTGGATGTGGGAAGTAAAATTCATGGGACATTTTGTTTCTAAACATGGTGTTTCATTTGATAATGAAAAGGTGAAAGCTATTATAACCTAGTAGGAACCATGAAATGTCTTTTATATTTATTGTTTCTTTGTATTAGTGGGTTATTATTATTATTTTATGAATTATTTCTCTAAGTTGTATTCTCCAATGACCGCTCTTACTCTAAAGGGAATAATGTTAATTTTGGTTTGAAATATTAAGTTTCCTTTGATGATTTAATGAATTTATTGACTTCAAGTACCTTTTTGACTCTACGATAAACCATCCAGGGTATGTGGTTTTCTGTTACACATTGGGTTTAGGACTGGGTTGTGTTCTTATATAGGGAGACCATGTGTTAGAGCATGGCTCTCATTAGCTTTGGACTCATGAAATAAACTACCTCAATCATGACATTAAACTCATAGTTGGGTTTTATGTACTGACAATTTGGAAGAATTAATTATCAGTGAAATGTTTACCATATACTCTGATAATAAAATATTGAGTTATATATTCTTCCAAAAATATTTATACCATTGGCTACAATAGTGGGTGGAGTACCTACAATAATTTTATTTTGACATTTCATGTAACACCCGAGACTTTTATGAGAAATATTTTGTTTTTATGATATATAAATCATCAAAGGAATCTTTCACTACACACAACACTTTCTTGGCTTGTTTTACACGCAATCACGACCTTCCTCGATAGCTTGCGTCGAACGCAATACCAAGTTTCACTAAACAACGATATGCTATTAAAATATTACTAAAACTAGCCGTTATGAATAGTAATAACCACTTTTTGAAAATTTGTACATTTTATTTTTCAAAATGGACCTCATTTTTGGATTCGGAATATCAAAATTATATTAGGGTGAAATTTTGGTACTTTTCGGATAACTTTCATATTCTGATGAATAGTGAAAATTACTAAATTTTAATTAAAAACAACTTTTTTAATAGAAATAATTAATAGTGATAAATTATTAATTTGAGTGGTTTTAAAGTATATTTATAATATATATTTACCATTTAATACAATTTTGGTCATTGAATGTAACTTCACATTTAAACCAGACATAAACAAGTGTCAATCTTTTGATAGTTATTATCTTTTAAAAACACACTATTTGTTTTGACGACGGGAATTAATTTTTAAATTAGTTAATGTTACTGATATGTTTTGAATTTTGTAAAATAGAAATCATTTTTGAATTCATAATATCAAATATATCTTTAGCCTAATTTTTGGTATTTTTCTGGAAACTTTCATTTTTTGATGAATAGTGAAACCACTAAGTGGTAGTTAAAAAAACTGAATTTTTCATAAAGATTAATTTTACCACTTCTGTGAGTGGAATTTCAAAAATCCTAGAGACATGGTTGATGTCAGTATGTAAAATGTGGTTCAATGAGAAGCAAATAATTTTCGGTGAATAGTAACTTTTTACTTTTATTTACCACGATTAAAAGTAAATAGGGTAATTAAGGGTAAAAATGATATTATTATTACCCTAAAAAATGTCCTAATTATATTGGATAAGTGGAATTCGACCAAAAACAACCTTAGGAATAAAATATTACCATTTAGGCCCACTTGGATTAGATTAGGACATTTATTATTAATTTATTTAAAGAAGGGTTAAAATAGTTAAAATCAAAGTTTAATAAATAAAGAATTTTTAATATAGGGTTATACATATGATAAATTAGAATATAAATATTAATTAGAAATCTAAGAATATTTCCTACATAATGGTATTTTATTTGTAATTTTTAGACTCAAAATAATTTAATTTATTTATGATACAATGATGATGCCGTAATTATCTTATTAATGAAATATTGACATAATTGATGTTATAAATACCCAAATAAATGTAATTTGTGACTTTTTATGAATTACACTAATTTTATAGGTTAATATGACATTTTCTTATTGATTTAATTAACCTTTTTCGAACTAAACATTCTGTTATGATTTTCACAAAAATCAATTACTAAATAGTGTCAAAATTGACATAAAATAGTTTTTAAAACAAATATTATATTATTAATTGTTAGTTTATTCCTAAATATCTAAGGTTCGGTAAAATGACTTAGATAAGGTTATATATATTAATAATAAAGAACTTGGGGTTCGTTTGTCTTGTTATAGTAAGTTAATTAACCTTATAGTGTAAGAACACAAAAAGACACGGTAAAAGTAAAATTATTTAACATAATGTTAAATCTAATTGATAAGGTTAAAATAGGAACCTAAAATTGCCTAAATTCTATTGTATGAGAGTATTTAGACCTATCCCCACCTTATCTTCTAAATAAATCAATTTGGAGCTATTTAAAACCGAATTTTACTTTATAATAAAATAATATTTTTAGTTATTCCAAAGGTGCCCCTTCCTCCCTTATAAAAGGGAACCTCCTCCCTCTCCTCCTCACACCACTTTGAGCCTTCAAGCTCGGCCAACCCCTGACCATTTCTTCTCTCCACTTCCCTAGAGACATCCTAGATGACCTGGACTTCTTCAAAGACCAATTTTAGTTCCCTAAAAGGAAGTCTCAAAGAAGCACTTCAAAGAAGAGGTAATGTCCGTTACCGATTCTTTCATCTTTATTTCTTCTTCCACTTCTTCTTATGTAGTTGTTTCATTATGAAGTAATAAAATCAGTATCACTCATATACTGATATGTTATTATAAGTATGAAACAACCCTATTTCATCATCTATCCATCCTACGGAAAATGAAATCACCGCGCATGCGTACGTACGGAATACCGTCTCCACGTTGTGGTGTAATCTATTTTCCACCACCACCTTAATTGGATGGGTATAATGGTGTAAATAATAACTATATATGATTATTTTAAAGTGATATTTATTCTTAAATAGTATACATACACTCCAATACAATTTCACGATCATGGGAACAATATCATCGCTTGTGCGTACGTACGGAATACCGTCTCCACGATGTGATGCGATTCGTTCTACATGATCTTCATTACATAACGATTATATAAATGAATTGAATGAATGAATATGATATATATTACACTAATACCATTCTGGAAATGAGGTATCTATTACCTAAAGAGAAGAATAAGAATTTATTCGACAAAACACGCGTAAGAACAAAAAGTAATAAACACCTGAATAACAAGTAGTAATGAAATATTACTAATAAGAAGCTAATAATATGACCATATATGATATCATAAGTAAATAACATTATTTAAATCATTATACAGGAGGTTTGGACACTACGAAGCAAATCAGACCTAAGGTAAGGGAAATATCACAATCTCATTTTTATCCGAGATTGTTTTTACTTTGGAATTTACTAGGATGTATTTTATTATCCACATCCATATTTCCTCAATATGTAATATTATTTACATCCACCTAAAATTGTTTAAATACAATTTTACCTTTCAGTGAGTTTTAGTAAAATATATGAAAGGAATCTTTTGTCGTTTTTCGTACGAGGTACTTTTTGACTTTTCCGACAAAAGTACGAAGAATGTTTTTTTAACTTATACAGAATGAATGGATTTTTAAAACATTATTTCCAAGAAGCTTACTTTACAAGTTTTCAAGTTTATTTTTAATAAACTTATTTTAGTTTAAAATTGTATGACATGTTAAGAAAGGAAAAATGTTTTTGATGTAGAAAGGATATTTTCCTCAAGAATGGAGTTCAAGTGTTTTATCAAAATTATTTTCCATCTAAGATAATAAAGGGTTCTGTTTATATCCATATTATTACATTGATTTGATTATGTTGTGATGGAATTATTTTTATGAATTCCTTTATCTTATAGATATTGTTTTATGATGTCACGATGTTTAAGATTCCCATTTTTATTACATGGGTTATGCTATGATGTATGGTTTATGATTTTGTGGCACACATAAGAATGGTATCATTATGAGATGGGTGGGACCTATATCTCTCTCCAATGCATTAGGTAAATATTTTATATCTCATGAGATAGACATTTCTGGAACGTCAGGTTAAACTGGTTTAGTAAAACAGGACTGAAACGAGGAGTGAACTCGGTTCAGCAATGGACTTTGTCCACTAAGATAGTCTTGGAAATGAGTCTTGACTAATAAGAAATGATTCTATATGATTATGTGTGTATTCCACAAAGCTTCATGTTTTAATTTATGATTATTGTGATTATATTTCACTACCATGATTTATCCCATGTTATGAAATTATGATCTCTTTTGCAGGGTAAGATTTCCAAAATGTTATGTTCTTAGGAATATGATGTGATTGATATTTATTTTTTTTACCCTTACTGAGCATTTGAGCTCACCCTTTTGTATGTTTTCTTTTCCCCAGGTCAGGAAGAAGGTTATTAAGAAGGATATGCCAAAAGGGACTCTAGATATGATGAAATAAATGGGAGACGGTGTAGATGCTTTATGAACCAGTTGTTTATGTTTCCCAGTTTCTAAAGACACTATAAATATATGGTCCTTTCTTGGTTTTGTTATATGTTGTCATAAGTATGCTTAAATTTTGAAGTATTAACAATGTATGTAAAATATGGGTCATTATAGTTGGTATCAGAGGAATGGTATAGTCAACCTTTGGAAACTAGGATGTGAAAGCCTTAGTAAGAACCCTGAGGATAAGTCTAAGAATAGAACACAATATTAGTGTTTTAGAAATGGCCATAAATAACCTAGGATAAGACCTTATGTTTGAAATTTTATTCTTGATTATGTGGTTTTCCTATTATAATTAGTGTTGAACACACTATTATTCTTGGTTTTAGTCAATGGCTGGAACCTGAAGAAACCGTGTTAATGTGGAATGCGAAGGGAAATGCAATGATTGTCCCCCTGAGCAACCAAACGTTATGGGAGGTGGAATGAAAAATCTTGTAGCCATGCTCACACAACTTTCTCAAGCTATGAATCATGCTGGACTTCCAAACGAGCAAAGGAAGGAGCAACATTCTATTGAATCCTTCATGAGGCAGCGTCCACCTTCATTCAGCGGGTCTACTGATCCATTAGTTGTTGAACAATGGATTAGTACTACTGAAAAGATATTTTCAGTTCTTTAGTGTTCTGAACATGATAAAGTCATCCTAGCAGTGTATCATTTGGAAGGAGATGCTGATCAAGGGTGGAATCTTATTAAGAATACGAGGAAAAGGTATGAAATTGAGTCCATGGAATGGGACGAGTTCAAGAACTTATTTTTCAATAAGTACTTCCCTCGTATTCTCGGAAAAAAGATGGAGAAGGAGTTTCTTGAACTAATGCAAAAGGATGATGAATCTGTTGGTACCCATGAAGCAAATTTTACAAGACATGCAAGATACGCTTCTGGGATTATTATTCAACCTGAGAGTAAGATCAATCGATTCTTTAGTGGCTTAAAACCAAGTCTTCTAAGGGCCTTATCCATAAGGGACTTCAATAGCTATGAGGAGATTGTTCGATGTGCTCTCAAAGTTGAAATAGAGATTGTAGTAACCCATCAGTCATATGGGTTTGATAAGAAGAGGAAAATGGAATTCAAAGGAAAATCAAAAGAGCACACTGAAAAGATGATGAGCTTTCCCTTATGCTCAAAGTGTGGAAAGAAACATGGAGGTAGTTGTCTTAAATGGACAAGTAAATGTTTCAAATGTGGAAAGGAAGGTCATCAGGCATTTTAATTCCGCAATGATGGGAAGAAGATTTCTAAGGATGCAAGAAAAGGAAGGGATACACAGAATGAACCTACTACACTTAAATGTTTCAAGTGCAAGGAGATGGGGCATTATGACAATCAATGCCCAAATCCAATGGTTAATGATGATGATCGACGTCAACAAACTCTTAAGGCTAAAGAAAAAGGAAAGTAACATGCAATTTCTATCAGCGATGTGGAGTACGATAATGATGTGGTGAAAGGTACACTTACCATCCACTCTAAAGCAGCAAATGTTTTATTTGACTCTGGATGCACCCACTCTTTTATTTCTGAAAAATTTTCTATGGGTATCGCCGTATTTCCTCAACAATTAGATGTTGAGTTAGCTGTGACAACCCCTAATGGCACAACAGTCGCATCAAAAGTTTATAATTCTTCTCTGATTGAAGTTTGTGGGAAAGTGCTTCCTGAAAATCTTGTGATCCTTCCTATAGTGGAATTTTATGTGATTCTTGGCAAGGATTGGCTTTCTTTATATGGAGATCATATCAATTTCCAAAGAAAAGAAGTCACATTTCATATTCCAGATCAATCTATGATCATCTATCGATGCAAGGATGAACATAACATTCCAGTGGAAATTTCATCCATCTTATGGGTCTTGATTCCACTAAATGAAGGTTATTTATCTCAAATGGTTGGAGAGAAACTCACGATTAAGAATATTCCCATTGTACGGGAGTTTGATGATGTCTTTCCAGAGGAATTGCTAGGTCTTCCACCAAATCGTGAAGTTGAGTTTTCAATAGAACTCGTACCGGGTGCTTTGCCTATTTCAAAGACACCTTATAGAATGACCCCAATTTATTGCAGGAATTGAAGAAGCAACACCAAGAGAATCTTGATAAGGGGTTCATACGCCCTAGTGCATCACCTTGGGGACCACCTGTTCTGTTTGTTAAGAAGAAAGATGGATCAATGAGACTCTACATTGATTATCGAGAACTTAACAAGATTACTATCAAGAAAAAATATCCTCTCCCGCGCATTGATGACTTATTTGACCAACTACGAGGAGCTCAATACTTTTCCAAGATTGATCTTCGTTCAGGGTATCATCAATTAAGGGTCAAAAGGGAGTATATACCAAAGACGACTTTACGTACAAGGTATGGAGACTATTAATTTATAGTGATGTCGTTTGGTCTTACTAATGCCCCTACTATCTTCATGGATCTGATGAATAGAGTCTTTAGAGACAATCTTGATCAGTTTGTGGTAGTCTTTATAGACGATATTCTTGTATATTAAAAGACCAAGGAAGAACATGAAGATCACTTAAGAATTATATTGAAGACCCTGAGAAAGGAGAAGCTTTATGCCAAATTTACCAAGTGTGAATTTTGGCTTCAAAAAGTTTCATTTTTGGGTCACATAATCTCAAAAGAGGGGATATCTGTGGATCCAGCAAAAACAGAAGTTATCAAAAGATGGTCGAGACCAACAACAGTAACTGAGATCCGAAGTTTTCTTGGTTTTCCTGGATATTATCGACGTTTTGTGAAAGATTTTTCATGATTATCTAATCCACTCACCAGGTTGACTCGGAAAGGAGTTACGTTTGTTTGGACGGAGGAATGTGAAGAGAATTTCAAGGATTTGAAAAGAAGGTTATCTAGTGCACCTGTGCTCACACTGCCTTGTAGTGGAGAAAGGTTTTTGATCTACAGTGATGCATCTAAGAAGGGATTGGGGTCTGTTCTCATGCAAAATGATATGTTGATAGCTTATGACTCACGACAATTGAAAATCCATGAGAAAAATTACCCAACTCATGATTTGGAGTTAGCTGCAGTAATATTTGCATTAAAGATTTAGAGGCATTATCTTTATGGATAAAGGTGTGACATTTATACTGATCATAAAAGTTTAAAGTATATTTTCACACAAAAGGAGATGAATATGCGCCAAAGAAGATGGTTGGAGCTGATTAAGGATTACGACTGCTAAATTCATTACCACCCTGGGAAAGAAAACAAGGTGGAAGATGCATTAAGTCGACAAGACCATGCCAGTTTATCCATGATGAGGATCACAAAAGATCCAATATTTATAGATTTACAAAGGATGGATGTTGTAATTATAATGGAAGGGCGGAAATCATATCTTTCTCAAATGAATGTTCAACTATCTATTCATGCGAAGATTAAAGAGGCACAGAAAGAAGATTTCGAGCTACAAAAGAAGGTGAGAAATATTCCTGAATTCAACCTTGATTGTGATGGGATAATAAAGTTCATAAATCAGGTTTGTGTTCCTCCCATCCCAGAATTAAAGAAGGAGATGCTGGATGAGGCTCATAGTTCTTCATTCTCTATTCATTCGGGAAGCACGAAGATGTATAGGGATCTGAAAGAGTACTTCTGGTGGGATGACATGAAAAAAGATGTTGCTGAATATGTCTTTGGATGCTTAGTTTGTTAGCAAGTTAAAGCTGAGAGACAAAAGTCTAAGGGGATGTTACAACCATTACCCATACCCGAATGGAAATGGGAAAACATCACTATGGACTTTTTCACAGGACTTCCTAAAACATCCAAAGGCAATAATGCTATCTAGGTCATAATTGATCGTCTTACAAAGTCTGTACACTTCATTGATATTAGAGAGGATTTCTCTCTGGATCAGCTTTCCAAGATATATGTAAAGGAAGTGGTAAGATTGCATGGAGTACCACTTTCTATTATATCTGATTAGGATCTGAGGTTTACCTCAAAGTTCTAGTGAAGTCTTCAGCATACTCTGGATACAGAGTTGAGTTTCAGCACTGCTTATCATCCTCAGATAGATAGTCAGTCTAAGAGAACAATTCAAACTCTAGAAGATATGTTGAGAGCTTGCTCTATGGATTTCAAAGGTGGTTGGGATCAACACCTACCTTTGGTGGAATTTTCTTATAATAATAGCTTTCACATAAGTATTCAGATGGCTCCTTATGAAGCTCTCTATGGAAAGAAATTCAGGACTCCAACTTGCTGGGATGATGTTGGGGAAAGAAAGCTATTAGAACCTGATCTTGTTGATGAGATGGCAGAAAAGGTCAGATCTATTCAACAACACATAAGAGCAGCTCAGAGTCGACAAAAAAGTTATGATGACAACCGAAGAAAATACTTAGAGTTTGAAGTGGGTGATAAAGTGTTCTTACGAATATCTCCCTGGAAGATGGTCATGAGATTTGGAAAGAAGGGAATGTTGAGCCCTAGGTATATCGGTCCTTTCGAAATACTGGATCGTGTTGGAAAGGTAGCTTACCGATTGGCGCTTCCACCGAATCTCTCTCAAGTTCACGATGTGTTCCATGTATCTCTCCAGAGAAAGTACATACCTGATCCTTCACATGTACTCAGCTCAGAAGTTGTACCGCTGGAGCAAGATCTTTCTTATGAAGAACAGCCGATATAGATTCTCGATCGTAGTGAAAAAGTCTTACGGAACAAGACCACTCGCTTGGTGAAAGTTTTATGGAGGAACTACCAATTAGAAGAAGCTACATGGGAGCTTGAGGATACTATGAGGGAGAGGTATCCTCATCTGTTTGTTACAAAGTGATGAATTTCGAGGGTGAAATTCATTTTAAGGGGGGTAGAATGTAACACCCGAGACTTTTATGAGAAATACTTTTTTTATGTTATATAAATCATCAAAGGAATCTTTCACTACACACAACACTTTCTTGGCTTGCTTTACACGCAATCGCAACCTTCCTCGATTGCTTGTGTCGTACACAATATCGAGTTTCACTAAACACGGAAATGCTATTAAAATATTATTAAAACTAGCCGTTATGAATAGTAATAACCACTTTTTGAAAATTTGTACATTTTATTTTTCAAAATGGACTTCATTTTTGGATTCGGAATATCGAAATTAACTTATGGTGAAATTTTGGTACTTTTTGGATAACTTTCATATTCTGATGAATAGTGAAAATTACTAAGTTTTAATTAAAAATAATTTTTTTAATCGAAACAATTAATAGTGATAAATTATTAATTTGAGTGGTTTTAAAGTATATTTAGAATATATTTTTACCATTTAATACAATTTTGGTCATTGAATGTAATTTCACATTTAAACCAGACATAAACAAGTGTCAATCTTTTGATAGTTATTATCTTTTAAAAACACTCTATTCGTTTTGACGATGGGAATTAATTTTTAAATTATTTAATGTAACTGATATGTTTTGAATTTGGTAAAATAGACATCATTTTTGAATTCATAATATCAAATATATCTTAAGCCTAATTTTTGGTATTTTTCTAGAAACTTTCATTTTTTGATGAATAGTGAAACCACTAAGTGGTAGTTAAAAAAACTGAATTTTTCATAAAACATAATTTTACCACTTCTGTGTGTGGAATTTCAAAAATCTGAGAGACACTGTTTATTTCAGTAAGTAAAATGTGGTTCAATGAGATGGAAATAATTTTTGGTGAATAGTAACTTTTTACTTTTATTTACCACGGTTAAAAGTAAATAGGGTAATTAAGGGTAAAAATGATATTATTATTACCCTAAAAAATGTCCTAATTCTATTGGATAAGTGTAATTCGACAAAAAACAACCTTAGGAATAAAATATGACCATTTAGACCCACTTGGATTAGATTAGGACATTAATTATTAATTTATTTAAAGAAGGGTTAAAATAGTTAAAATCAAAGTTTAATAACTAAAGAATTTTTAATATAGGGTTATACATAATATAAATTAGACTATAAATATTCATTATAAATATAAAAATATTTCCTACATAATGGTATTTTATTTGTAATTTTTAGACTTAAAATAATTTAATTTATTTATGATACAATAATGATGCTGTAATTATCTTATTAATGAAATATTGACATAATTGATGTTATAAATACCCAAATAAATGTAATTTGAGACTTTTTATAAATTCAACGAATTTTCTAAGTTAATATGACATGTTATTATTGATTTAATTAACGTTTTTAGAACTAATCATTCTATTATGATTTTCACAAAAATCAATTATTAAATAGTGTCAAAATTGACATAAAATAGTTTTTAAAACAAATATTATATTATTAATTGTTAGTTTATTCCTAAAAATCTAATGTTTGGTCAAACAACTTAGATAAGGTTATATATATTAATAATAAACAACTTGGGGTTCGTTTTTCTTGTTATAGTAGGTTAATTAACCTTATAGTGTAACAACACAAAAAGACACGGTAAAAGTAAAATTATTTAACTTAATGTTAAATCTAAATGATAAGGTTAAAATAGGAACCTAAACTTGTCTAAATTCTATTGTATGAGAGGATTTAGACCCATACCCACCTTATCTTCGAAATAAATCAATTTGGAGCTATTTAAAACTGAATTTGGCTTTATAATAAAATAATATTTTTCGTTATTCCAAAGGTGCCCCTTTCCTCCCTTATAAAAGGGAACCTCCTCCCTCTCTTCCTCACACCACTTTGAGCCTTTAAGCTCGACCAACCCATGCCAATTTCTTCTCTCCACTTCCCTAGAGACATCCTAGAGGTCCTGGTCTTCTTCAAAGACCAATTTTAGTTCCCTAAAAGGAAGTCTCAAAGAAGCACTTCAAAGAAGAGGTAATGTTCGTTACCGATTCTTTCATCTTTATTTCTTCTTCCACTTCTTCTTCTGTAGTTGTTTCATTATGAAGTAATAACATCAGTATCACTCATATACTGATATGTTATTATAAGTAAGAAACAACCCTATTTCACCATCTATCCATCCTACGGAAAATGAAATCACCGCGCGTGCGTACGTACGGAATACCGTCTCCACGCCGTGGTGTAATCTATTTTCCACCACCACCTTACTTGGATGGGTATAATGGTGCAAATAATAACTATATATGATTATTGTAAAGTGATATTTATTCTGAAATAGTATACGTACACTCCAATACAATTCCACGATCATGGGAATGATATCATCGCTCGTGCGTACGTACGGAATACCGTCTCCACGATGTGATGTGATTCATTCTACATGATCTTCATTACATAATGGTTATATAAATGAATTGAATGAATGAATATGATATATATTACACTAATACCATTCTGTAAATGAGGTATCTATAACCTAAAGAGAAGAATACGAATTTATTTGACAAAACACACATAAGAACAAAAAGTAATAAACACCTGAATAACAAGTAGTAATGAAATATTACTAATAAGAAGCTAAGAATATGACCATATATGATATCATAAGTCAATAAAATTATTTAAATCATTATACAGGAGGTTCAGACACTTACGAAGAAAATCGGACCTAAGGTAAGGGAAACACCACAATCTCATTTTTATCCGAGATTGTTTTTACTTTGGAATTTACTGGGATGTATTTTATCATCCACAACCATGTTTCCTCAATATGTAATATTATTTCCATACACCTACAATTTTTTAAATCCAATTTTACCTTTCGGTGAGTTTTAGTAAAATATATGAAAGGAATATTTTGTCATTTTTCGTACGAGGTACTTTTTGACTTTTTCGACAAAAGTACGAAAAATGTTTTTTAACTTATACGGCATGAATGGATTTTTAAAACATTATTTCCAAGAAGCTTCCTTTAAAAGTTTTCAATTTTATTTTTAATCAACTTATTTTAGTTTAAAATTGTATGACATGTTAATAAAGGAAAAATGTTTTTGAGGTAGAAAGGATATTTTCCTCAAGAATGGAGTTCAAGTGTTTTATCAAAATTATTTTCCATCTATGATAATAAAGGGTTCTGTTTCTATTCCTATTATTACATTGACTTGATTATGTTGTGATGGAATTATTTTTATGAATTACTTTATCTTATATGAATTGTTTTATGATGTCATGATGTTTAATATTCCCATTTTTATTACATGGGTTATGCTATGATGTATAGTTTATGATTTTGTGGCACACATAAGAATGGTATCATTATGAGATGGGTGGGACCTATATCTCCCTCCAATGCATTGGGTAAAGATTTTATATCTCATGAGATAGACATTGCTGGAACAGCAGGTTAAACCGGTTCAGTAAAACAGGACTGAAACGAGGAGTGAACTCAGTTCATAAATGGACTTTGTCCACTAAGATAGTCTTGGCAATGAGTCTTGACTAATAAGAAATTAATATCTATGATTATGTGTGTATTCCACAAAGCTTCATGTTTTAAGTTATGATTATTGTGATTATATTTCACTATCATGATTTATCCCATGTTATGAAATTATGATCTCTTTTTCAGGGTAAGATTTCCAAAATGTTATGTTCTTATGAATATGATGTGATTGATATTTCTTTTTTTTACCCTTACTGAGAATTTAAGCTCACCCTTTTGTATGTTTTCTTTCCCCCAGGTCAGGAAGAAGGTTATTAAGTAGGATATTCCAAAAGGGACTCTAGATATGATGAAATAAATGGGAGACAGTGTAGACGTTTTATGAACCAGTTGTTTATGTTTCCCAGTTTCTAAAGACACTATACCTATATGGTCCTTTCGTGGTTTTGTTATATTTTGTGATAAGTATTCTTCAATTTTAAAGTATTAACAATGTATGTAAAGTATGGGTCGTTATATTTCATACACTCTTGGTAAGAGGAACGTCATTTCTAATCCTTTAAGTAGTAAAATTCCATCACAGGCCATGAAAGAATCTTCTATAGAGTGGAATTTGATGACCCTTTTGGCTCATATTCATCTAGGAGTCTAGAATTAGGAGATAAATATTTATTTGGTGTTTATTCCATTTACTTCCACTTTAATCAAGATGTTTTCTCAAGAATAGAAAGTCTATTGCTAGTTCTGTTGTATAAGGGATTCTATATATGGAAGTGAGACTATTAGTGAGTGGTCTATATCTCTAGAGGGTATTATATACATTCAGAACTGGTTCATAATTCCTACACCATTGAGGAAGGTTGTTATGGGAGATTTTCATTACTCCCACAAGAAATTAAACCCCCATCACTACAAATATTTTCTATGATATGAAGTTAAATTTTTTGGTGGCTAGGTATAAAATAAGCCATTTCTGATTTTGTTTCCCATTGTTATACCAATCAATAGTTTAAGGACATGAATTTAAAGGATTCAATTTTTCTTCATCCTCTTCCAATTTCAACTTGGAAATGGGATGAGATATCTATGGACTTTTTGGTCATGTTTTCACATACTCCTAAAGGAAAAAATTAAATATGGTTGGTGATTTATTGATTTACTAAATCGTCAGACTTCATCCCGATTCATGATTCCACCAAGGTTGAGTACTTGGGAAATTTGTATGTTTAATAATTATTTTGGTTTTATGGAGTTCTGTCTATGATCATTTATGATAGGTATCCCTGGTTCATTTCTCACTCTTGGAAGGAACTGTAGGAGGAAATGGGACCTCATGTGGAGTTTTTTACAACATACCACCATCAAATGAATGGATAGACAGAATGATAAATTAAAATTCTTGAGGACATTATATGATCTTTTGTCCATGAATTTGTGGGGTGCTTGGGAAGGCCATTTAGAAATTGCTGAGTTTTCATATAATTACAACTACCAGTCATCCATTAAGATGATATTCTTTGAAGCTTTGTATGGTCGACCATGAAAATCTCCACTTTGTTGGAATGAGGATGATGAAGCTTCCCTAGTTGGACCTAGTATGTCCCAAGAGATGATGGATAATATTCAATTGATCTTCCATATAATTGAAATGGCATAGAGCCGTTACATAATGTATTACGATCATCATTGATTCCCTATGGAGTTCGATGTTGGTGATTTTGTGTTTCTAAGAGTTTCACCATTGTTATGTCACCAAAGACTTGGGAAACATGGGAAGTTGGAACCAATATATGTGGTACCATTTGAGATCACTGAATGTATTGATAAGGTTTCCTACCATTTGATTTTTTGGCCATATATGAAAACTATCCACAATGTGTTTCATGTTTCATATATAAGGAAGTATCTATTTGATCCACCTAATGTTGTATGTTGGGAGAATCAAGATGTGAAACCTATTTTATCTGTGGTTGAGATTTTTTTTCCCAGATAAAAGTTATTTTTGGAAAGTCCATACCCTTAATTTAGGTATTTTTGAAACATGGTTTATATTAACATGAAACTTGTGAGAGAGTAGTGGCCTTAGTTCTTTGATATGGAGTCTTCCTGATAGGCTTTCTTGGGGAAGAAATCTTTTATGATGGGGAGATAAATGACACCCTAACCTTCAATTTTAGGCATGTTCTTTTTGTTTTAGTATTCCTCTTTATTTTATTTTTAGTTTTCGAGTTAACCCATGTTTCTATAAGGGACTATGGGATTCTAAATGATTATGATGGATTAAATGTTGGTTAAAATATGGGGTTCCGCTCTAAAACATATAAGACCATGCCGTAGGGGTTTTGGATACACTGTGGAGATACTGGATAAGCCATAGTGGTAATGTGGTAGTTGAGGTCACACTAAAACAGAAATAGCTACTCTATAGTGATCCTGACCTACGAAGGCTATAATGTAGTATTGGTCTTGGAGTTATTTTTGGGAGGGGATTCTCTATGGTGTTCTAGACTATATCACAGTGTTATGTTCCATATAAATAGTCAACCATTCATTTATTAGGGTTAAGGATTTTATTAAATCAATTTTGATTTTTTATTTAAGGATTTGTTTTTGGTTTAAAATGAGAGCATTCCAATGGGAGCGTTTAGGAGGAAGTAACAGTGGGTTTCCAATGGGAATTAAAATCTTATCAGTACCTGATGTTCCCCTTGTCTTTTGTTTCTGTGTTTTCCAGGATACAGTCTCCTTGTCTTGAATCATGGAGGTACTTCCTACACAATAGTATTCCTCCACACCACTGTTCTACCTTTTACACCATGGATGCACAATTCATAGTACAGCTAAGAATTCAGTTTGGAGGAGGCCACTTCCAGTACATTACTACACCATGGTGTTCCACCCTACACCGTAGTGGTTGCCTCTACACCATAACACGCATTTTTTGCTATGGATGATCCCAATTTTCTATAGGTATACCTTTATCTTCCTTTTGAACCCCTATAAGGGTCTTATGAAACTATACCAAGGTAGGTGGTTTCTAAATATATTCCTATTATTAAAAACCCTTGTTTATTTTATATTTTAACACAGTTTTTAAATCAATTTTTTTAATCTTGTTTTGAGTTTTGATAAATTGACTTTGAAATATCATGGGTGCGATGAAAAGTTCTGGATGGATTTTTTGTTTTTGGGAAAAGTGTTCTTGAATTGAAAATATGAATATGGAAAGAATTTTGTTGAAAATAAAAGACAAGAGATTTGTATGGTTTGAAATGTTATGATTTGATGAATTTTTATAAACACCATTTAATATTTGTTTTTGGAACAAAATACATAAATCCTGATAAAAACCTTTTGTTGTTATCTTTTGAAATAATGAAATGAGTTTTTTGATAAAAAATCATTTGAGGTTAGATTTTTTAAAAAAAAGGAATGATTTGAAACTTGAATTAGGTTTGGATGAAATAAGGTTTTAAATAGTTTTTTAATCAATAATAAACCCTTTTTAATTGTTTGATTTACCCTGGAGAATAAGGGAGACTGGGTAGTTTCTCTGGAAGAACACGCTATAGGCACGTATTAGATCTACCTAGAAATGGATTAAGAATGACTAACACAACTAAAAATACTACTGTAATGGAGATTATTCCTTACATATCTTCTTGTTTTCATCCTTAGGGATGTTTCTTATGCACATTCAAAGCCATATGTCAAAAAATATGTTTTATAATCCTTGTATAAACTTCCCCTAGGTCTCTTGAACCATGATTCTATGATATAAATTATTTTACATAACTTGAGATATAAATGTTTAACTCATTTCAGATTTGATGGACGTTCTTATTCATTCCTTCTTTTAGTAATTTTTTTTCATTCCTATTTGACATAGATACTTTATTATGTCGGTTTTGATGGAAAATATGTTGTACCTATTTTAAAATAGTCATTTAAAATGTTCTTTCAAGCATGTTTTTATATGATCTATGAAAATGTTTTCATGACATGGTTTATTTAAATCAATCTTAAATGGTTTATCTAATATGGAATTCTTATGAAATGATTGGTTAAATTATACTAGGATTGTATCTAAAACCTTACATTTTCCTTTAGAAGTTTGTAGATTTCCTTATGTCAGGTCCATGTAATGGGAAGGCACCACTCAGAGATGAAGGGTGTACATGGAATATGAGACATTTGGAATTTGGAAACATGTGATGGTGTTTGTGATCTCTTGGTTGTGCCAGGTTGTTTAACCATCTGGAGACTTGTATCAGGGTGTTATGGACTATTTTTCTCTTATAGAGTGTTTTTCATAACAATAGTTTTTATCTCCTTCTTTCTTTGTATCTTTTATGGATAAATAATTCCCCCTCTGCTCATGTCAATTCCATAGTGCTTGTTGGGAATTCCCTTTGGGTCATGTTTGGACTAACTCGGGTATCATTGTACAAGGGTATCCAAGTTGTTTTGTGACACTAAATTTAATGAATTTCATGTGAATTTAATAAACGATGACCAAGATATCTTATAGTTCTTCTTTGTGCATTTTACATGGGTACACAACATGTACCAATGGGACACACAACATGTAGTCTTGTGTTATATGGCATGAACTCTTGGTACATACTTATGGAAGATTCATATGTTCTTCATGTATTTTTTAACAGGTTCTTGGTTATATGATCAAGAATGAATAAAGAGAATAAAATAATTCAATGTTTTTATTTAAATAATCAATAATAAAAAAATGAAAACTAACAACAAATGATTATCATCAATAAGTGATTAAGAAATAACTATAAATAAGTTATTTAACTGCATTGATATCACTTGAAGTTTCTGGGTGCTAGGAAAGTGTCATTGGGTAGTATCCAATTCAAATTTTTATCATATTCAATGAATAATCAGTGATGTACATGATAAAAAATTTCATGAATAATATAATTAAATCAATGATTAATTCACTACTACAATAGATCAAAAATACAGGATCATCACATATGATTTATAATTAATTTATTTAGATAAAGAAATATCTTGTGTAGAATTTATTTCTTCATTGATGAATCGGTATACCGATTCTTATCACTTAGTCATTTAAATGATAGGATTCAAGTGTATAATCACTCTAGTATTGATCAACACATGAACTGTGAACCTCTAAACATCTTCATAGAAATACTTGAGTTCAAAAATAAAAGATTCAAATGATTTCATTATTCATTGATGACCGAAACACGAGTTTCTTTTGGTGGAAGGGGTCTTTTCTATATCTTTAATCTTGAGAGGTTAGTGGAGGAGAATAAAAATACATTCATGAGAGTATTCTGGGAGAAAATGTAAGGACCCAAACCTTGGTTTCCTGGGGCCGATGCCTTATTTCCTTACATTAGAATGATTAAAATAAAGTCATATCCTAAAGGAACATATAGTTTAGTAGATTTGAAAAACTAGATACATACATATGTTCAACATTACAACTTTAAAGGAAATATAATATAGAAATTCCATTTACAACATTCATAAATATGAGGTTATTCTTGCAAGTTATTCATAATATACCTCTTAATATTTTGGGAAGAAGAAACATATGAATGGGGTGATCTCAAATTCTTAGTAAGGGTAATAAATATAGTGGAAGATGTCATATACATAAACATTATGTATGGTGGATAACTAAAAACACATGCCTTTAAAAATAAACTTCAACACATTATGGCATGAATAGGAGTTGAATTCATAATTTAAAAATAAAGTATAATCATGGGTATTGTACTAGTCGAATAACCATATTAACTTTCAATTACTAGGTTCATAATGAGGGAATTAATAATGCTGGACATGATAACAATAACGTCAAAGTCTCATGCCAAGACCATAAATAACTATTTTTTCAAGGCCTCGTGCCAAGATCGTAGTTCGTCTAATGAGACCTACTGATGCATCGAGGGGATATAGAGGGACCCACCCATCACATAATAAGTCCATTAAATTCCTAATATGAATGATTGTGAAGAAAAGAAACATATAAATTAATATTTAAACTAGAATATGAAATGTAAATAACTTTCCCCAAAAATTAAGCATAAACACTAACCATTCAGAGTAAACTGGTGAATGGTTTTAAAATATTTCATCCATATTCAAAAAAATAATAACTCATTAAATTAAATATGGTAGAAGATATCATAAAATATCAATCCCAATAATATATAATAATCAACAATATTGTTGAAATAGATGAAGATACTCTTATAAAATCATCATGTAATTCTTGAGATAAAAACTCATTTACTTTAAAAAGAAGAGTTATTTTTGAAAAATATGTGTATAAAACTAGAAGTTAAGTAAGATAATATTGTAATAATAAAATTATTTATTTTATAAAGATAATGGTTGCTAAAAATAGATTATATAGTTCACTTGAAAATAGGTAAGAATTTGAGAAATTCCCTTGAATCGTGCTTGTATTTTGGGAATAATTTTTTGATGATCCTTTTAAAACATATAACTCCTCATAAATTAAAGAAGTATTATAGTTGGTTCACATATATATAACATTTAAACATATTTGTCCAGGATACCCAAGGGTATGACTTTATATAAATTATTGTAGAATTTCTTTGTGAGGAATTGCTTATGTACTGCTTATTTACATGTTGGGAATGTCCTGGTTACCTGTTAGCCTGAGGGCGGTGTTGTGATTAGCCTATGGGCACTGTACTATCTAGCCTGTGGGAAATTCCTTCCGTGCCTGTAGGCAGTTGATTCTGTGTTTGTGGGCGACACTTCTTACACCCGTGGGCAATATCCATGTACCTGTGGGAAGATTCTTGTGTTTGGATACTCTTTACCTAAGGGTAGGGGTTTACTTGTCTAAGGACATTGGATGTTTACTTAGAATATTCACTGTGGTGATATATTTAAATTAAATGATTAAATGGATTAAAATGGAAATATAACTGGTTAATTTAGTAACTTTTCAGTACTGCTTACTTTATTGAATTTTACTACTGCACACTGTTGTTGCATGCTTTCACACAGTTGGGCACAAGCCTTTGGTGGGTGCCTACTGAGATTCATTTCTCACACACTGTTTGGGTCATGCTTTTCGGTCCAAACAGATTACACTTATGCAGTTTTATATAAGGGCAAGGGCCCTTACATAGGTTCTTGAATGTTGTTGGGGTGTAGAAGAGCATGAGACCGAGCATTGGCTCATGATGATGCGGGCTATTCTGTTTTTCTTTCTGTACTTGTACTTCAATTGTGATGTATTGTATTGCAGTGTAACATGTTCTGGTTGTTTTATAGAATAGTGACATACTGCATCTTCATATATATATGACTTCTGGTTTCTCTTTTTGTCATCAGTTGTTCATTCCCGTTGTGTATGGTTTATTGTTTCTGTTGTTGTTGTATGTTTATCTTATATTCTGCTACGCTACACTTTGACAAATGAGGGTATAGTTTCCCCACTATCATACCTGGGCCCTCGCTACTAGTCGGCAGCCTCTGGAATTTGGGGGAATGCACTTGAGGTCACGTGGAGAACCGGGTACGGGGCACCCGTTGAGTGGCACCCAGAACCGGGACGTTACAAAGTGGTATTAGAGGAGTTCTTTTCTTTGACTTACTATTTGTAGCCTTAGTCAAGGATAGGTTGAATGGTAGTCGGTAATAAGCTATGCCCGGGCATATCTAACCCATGTATAGGGAAAAGCCTGTCTACCTCGTATTTTTGCAATCTTTCTGATTTTTCAAATTTTATAGTTGATTTGTTTTCACCGTTGGGTGATGCACTTGTGATTATGCTGTTATATTTTATCCATGGGTTCTATTTAGATGAAACTCGATGAGATGAGGGTATGACATCTCATGCATCATATAGGCACATGCTAGAAATCACATGCCATGCATAGTTCCATGCCATATAGGTGCATTATAATTTCGCATGTTGTTGTGATAGTTGTTGTGCTAGTAAATCATGTTGTTTTTATAGCTGCTCTGATAAAATACCTACTGCATGATAGGGTAATTTTATTTGAGCCTGTCTATAGAATGAACTCCAAACTTTGGTCTTTGGGGAGTATGGGACCTCACTGTCTGGAATTTGGTGGATCATTAGATGGTTATTTTGTTATAACACAGATAAGATGTAAAACTTTTATTCATGTGGAGTATGGGCCCTCACGGGTCGGAATTTGACACTTAGGTGTTGTTTTTTTATTTTCTGGGTTTCGGGGGAGTTGCTGAGGCATACTGTCCGGAAACCCAGTATACACGCCGTGTAGTATCTTTAAACATGCCGTGTATGGCCTTCTGTTTGGGAAGAAAAGAAAAATAAACCTTTAAGAACACGCCGTGTACCTAGAGTACATGCCGTGTAGTCTCTTCCCGTGTCAAAAACCGTGTAGGCGGTGACACGGGGAAGGGAAGAGCTTGGGGAGAACACGCCATGTAGATTATATACACGCCGTGTAGTGTTGACCTAGAGTCCACCCATGTGACTAACAACACAGACAGAGGAGACCTTAAGACATACACACCATGTCCACTGTGGAACACACTGTGTAGTTTGACCTGGGGACCCGGCCGTGTAACTAACAACACGGGTTGGTGTGATCCTTTCGGATACACACCGTGTGTATGTAGAACACGCCGTGTAGTGTGAGCCATGTGTCCAGCCATGTAACTAACAACACGGGTCGACGAAGCTCGTTTAGTACACGCCGTGTACCTATGGGACATGCCGTGTAGTCTTTTCCGAGGACAGACCGTGTGGATTTAGCCGTGTGGCTGGGAAATGGGGTGGTGTACACGCCGTGTAGCTTCGAGCCTAGTAGTCAGTCGTGTCACAAACAACACAGGAAATTGGAAAATTACACCATACACGCCGTGTAGCTATTATACATGCTGTGTAGTTTTTATTCAACGGGATCCGTGTAGCTTAGCCATGTCAAAGGACCCGGGCAGGGGAAGAGAAGTCAGGTCCACACTGTGTATCCATGTTTTGAAAATCTTGAAATGCCTTCTTCCTCTTGTCCCCTTTATGGTTCCTTCGCGTTCAGTCTTGATAATCTTGAATCTATGGTGTGTCTTTGACCTTGTAGTGTCATGCCGCCTAGATAACCGTGCATTGTTCGCTAGGAGAGCGGCAACGAGTATACTCCAGAGATGGTGGGACATGGGCTACCAGTATATCCTCCAGTAGAGCCAGATGCGGCGCCAGCTGTTACATTATACACAGGCGCGGAGGCATAGTTCCGTGAAGGCCTTATGCAGTTAATGCAGAACTTTCAGGGACCACCATAGGTTTCCACATCTAGAGATGAGATGACACGTATCTTCCACCAGCAGCATCCGCCTACGTTTTCAGGGGATGGCGGACCACAGGCTACAGAGTCTTGGCTAGGATTGATGCAGACCATTTTCGAGCATCTTGAGATGCCTCCAGGGTGGAGGGTCTAGCTCGCGACATATATTCTGCATGATTCTACCAAGAGGTGGTGGGATGTTACCACCCAGTCAAAGCGTCACAGGGACATGGTGTGGGAAGATTTTGAGGTAGTCTTCTATGAATTCTTTTTCATGGAGCTGTTGGGGGTAGATAAAGCTCTAGAGTTCATGAATCTGCTGCAGGGCGCTATGTCAGTGATGGACTATTCTGCTCGTTTTACCGAGCTTCAACGTTTTGCACCCGTTCTAGTGGGATATGAGACGTTGAGGGCCAGGAGCTTTGAGGATGGGCTTCGATATTACATCCGAGCACTGGTGAATGTTTTCAGGTTTCCTTCAGTACATGCTATTGTGAACCAGGCACTGATCACAGAGAGGAACCTACGGTAATCTAGTGGTGTGGGACAGGGCAGTTCAGCACCAGTCACTGGTACTGTTTCTGCTGGCAATAGGAAGAGACATATGGACTTCTCTCAGGGTGGCAATACCAGTCAGAAGAATGCTTCAGGTGGACAGGTCATGTTCTACCAGTGTGGTAGAGAGGGGCACAAGAGGCCATATATTTCACAAGACCCAGTGGAGTGTCGAGCTTGCGGCAGGATGGGTCATCTACATAACTTTTGCAAGGCGTTCCCACCGATGGCTAGTGAGAGGGATTCTGTGTAGAATCCGCATGTGGGAGTAGGACCAGTGGCTTCTTACTAGTCAGGGAGTTGGAATACATCAGGGCGTGCATGAAAAGATGGTGGTCGTGGCCGTGGTAGCCAGACACCAGGATCTCAGAGGCAGTAGGGCAGGGCAGCTCAGGGTAGCCAGCCAGTGTCACAGGGCTGCGGCATTGGGCAAGCATATGCAGTGCAACAGACCCATTAGGAGCAGGATCACAAACCTTCTACAGTCAGAGGTACTATTCTAGTAGCTTCTGTCTTATCTTTAGTGATTTTTTGATACTGGTTCTACACATAGTTTCATATCTGTACCCATTGTGGAGATCTTTGTGCTATGTGTTTCTACTTCTTCTGATATCATGGCGCTAAACACTCCGTTGGGGACTAGGACGGCTGGTGTGCGTCAGTGCAAGGAGTGCCCCCTTGAGGTTGGTGGGTGTCACTTTTTATGGGACCTCTATGTCTTTGAGATGAAGAGCTATGATTTCATTCTTGGGATGGACTAGTTGGTTCCCTTTCGAGCCTTTGTAGACTGCTATCGTCGTAGGGTGAGTTTCACATCACCAGAGGGCGAAGAGTTTCTATACAAGGGATAATGGGATGTTCAGGAGAGTCGAGCTAGACCAGAGCATCATGGGTGAGGTGGAGTCATAGCCGAGATTGTGAGATTATATCTAGATGATCAGGGGACTTGTCATAAGGATTTCCCTCCAGTCATTGATCGTTTCAGGGATGTCTTCTCGGACCACTTTTCAGGTCTACCTCTGGAGCGAGAGGTGGATTTCTCTATTGAGCTCGTTCCAAGAGTAGGACCAGTGTCCATTCCTCCTTATAGGATGGATACACCTGAGTTGCAGGAGCTCAAGAGGTAGTTAGAGGAGTTATAGGCGAAGGGTTTCATCCGACCCAGTACTTGTCGGTGGGGTTCTCTGGTCCTTTTTGAGAAGAAGGCGGACGATACCCTCAGAATCTGTGTGGATTATCGAAAGTTGAACCAGTTGATGGTTAAGAACTAATATCATTTTCATAGGATATATGATTTTTTTGATGAACTTCGAGGAGCATGAGTGTTCTCGAAGATTGACTTGAGATCCGGATATCATCAACTGCGCGTGAGACCATCGGATATACCGATTACAGCTTTTCAGAGAAGATATGGTATGTACGAGTACTTGGTTATGCTGTTCGGACTCACGAACGCACCAGCAATTTTCATGGATCTGATGAATCATGTGTTCCATCTGTATCTAGATTCATTTGTGGTAGTATTCGTGGACGACATCTTGGTGTACTATCACACTCGACATGACCATGACACCCATATTGAGATCGTATTGAGTACACTAAGAGAGCATCAACTATATGCTAATCTCTCAAAGTGCCACTTTTGGATGGACCAGATTCACTTCCTGGGTCATATCATTTCGGAGGCAGGAGTTTCAGTAGACCTAGAGAAGGTGAGAGCAGTAGTTTCTTGGGAGCAGCATAAGAATGTGTTTGAGATATGGAGTTTCTTAGGGCTGGATGGTTACTCCATATGATTTATACATGACTTCTCCAGCTTAGCAGCACTGTTGACAGGTTTGACTAATAAGGGTGTGAAGTTCGTTTGGTCGGAAGCTTGCGAGACAGCCTTTCATGACCTGAAAGGAAGGTTGACATCAGCACCGATCCTGATACTCCTAGAGCAGGGGAAGAGCTATACAATTTAATGTGATGCATCAAGTATTGGGCTGGGAGTAGTGTTGATGCAGGGAGATCGAGTTGTTGCATATGGGTCTCGGCAGTTGAGGATACATGAGAGGAATTACCTGACGCATGATCTCGAGTTGGCTATAGTTGTGCATGCGTTGCGCTGTTGGAGACATTATCTATTGGAAGATCATTTTGTGGTTTTCACCGACCACAAAATCCTCAAGTATATCTTTGCTCAGCATGACTTGAATCTGAGGCAGCGAATGTGGGTCGAATACCTACAGTCCTTCGATTTTGAGTTTGCCTATACACCTGGTAAAGGTAATGCAGTAGCTGATGCGCTGAGTAGAAAGACTCAGACACAGGCTGTGCAGGAGGCCAATGGTGAGTGGCAGCTCATGGCCTTGTTCTCTAAGATGCATCTGGAGGTGTATGACAATCAGGGGAAGACCTATCATTCATCTTTAACTGTGACTTCTACCCTCCTGGATAGAGTGAGGATGAGACATCTATCTAATTCAGAAGGCCTAGTTATACAGGAGTCGGTGGCTAGTGAGGATCCTCCTCCTGGTTGGACGATAGGTGATGATGAAATTTTGTGTTTCCATGGATGAGGGTGGGTTCCAGGGGATATACACGAGGAGCTGATGCGGGAGTTTCATGCTTCAGCTTGGGTAGTTCATCCCGGGGTTACTAAGATGTACCGTGACTTGAGACGTTAGTATTGGTGGCCAATTATAAAGAGAGATGTAGCTGGTTTTGTTACGAGGTGTTCCACCTGTCAGTAGGTGAAGGCAGATCACCAGAGGCCAGCCAGACTGTTACAACAGTTACCCATCCCCAAGTGGAAATGGGATGATGTCGTGATGGACTTCATGACTAGATTTATGAGGTCACCTTGAGGCAATGATGTCGTGTGGGTTTTTCTGGATAGACTCACTAAGGTAGCTCATTTTTTTCCAATCAAGGAGACCTTTGGTGTTGACAAACTCAGAAGGATGTATATCCGATAGATGGTACGTCTTCATGGGGTCTCTCGTTTTATCATTTCAGATAGGGACTCCCGCTTTATGTCTCATTTCTGGTAGAGTTTTCAAAGGGCACTAGGTACACAGGTGCTTCTGAGCACAACTTACCACCCTCAGACCAATGGCCAGTCAGAGCGTACGATACAGGTTCTTGAGGACATGCTGCGTGCATGCGTCCTAGACTTTGGGGGCTCTTGGGAGAAGCATATACCCCTAGTCAAGTTTGCTTATAACAACAGTTTTTAGGCACCTATTGAGATGGAACCTTACGAGGATCTATAAAGTAGGCCATGCCGATCACCCTTGTGCGGGATGGAGGTAGGTGAGGCAGCTTTACTGGGACCACGTCTCATGCAGGAGACTTCTGAGCAGGTCCAGTTGATTCAGAAGTGGATGGCTACTACACAATCTCGTCAGAAATCATATGCTGATCTCCACATAAGACCCTTGGAGTTCGAGGTCGGGGATGATGTTTTCTTGCATGTTTCACCGAGGCTAGGACACAGGTGGATCAGGAGACATGGTAAAATTTCACCGAAGTATGTGGGGCCGTTTGAGATTCTGGAGAGATTTGGGCTGGTTGCCTATCGGTTTCAATTACCACAGAGGTACTGATCCATGTACGACGTCTTCCATGTATCTCAGTTGCGCTGCTATCATTCAGACCCATCTCACACCTTTCAACTAGATGAGGTTGAGCTTCAGTTTGATGTGTCTTTTGAAGAGCATCTGATTCGTATCGTTGATAGGAGCACGAAGGTTCTCTGAGGTCAGTCAGTTCTTCTCGTACGGGTGCTATGGCAGCATGGCCGAGTGCAGGATGAAACCTGGGAGCGGGAGACCGATGTACGTGCTCAGTGGCCAGAGCTGTTCTGAGCTATATCTTCTCCACCTTTGGAAGGGCAATTCTGGGATGAATTGCTTTAAGAGGGGAAGTTTGTAAGAACCCAGTTCTTATCTTTGAGGTACGAGTTTCTTCATTTCTATTTTCCTTCAGTGTTTTTGAGAAAATAAGTAAAATGGAGAAAATCCCAAATTTTGGAAGTACACGCCATGTACTTTTACACACGTCGTGTACTTTTGGCCGTGTGGGATGAGTACACATGGTATGTGGCCAGTTCGGTGATAAGGGTGTAAAAAACGACTACATGCCGTTTAGTGGTCCTTTACACGCCGTGTAGTCAGTTGGCATGCCAATAGTAAGGCGTTGGCTAGTTGTGCGACAGAACACGTCATGTACTCATGAAGACACGCCATGTAGTCATGTCGGCAGGTGAACAGTGCCACGCTGGCGGGAAGCCTCCAGAGGAACAGTTAAAAAAGGGGGAAGTACACACTGTGTACTTGGAAATACACGCCGTGTACTTTGTTTTTTCCGCTTAAAATGGGCAGTAGCCACCCCTATTCATAGGGAAGGCTTAGAACTGGATGGGAGCTCTGGAGTGGATGGACAAATCTTCTAGGATCAACCGATCGAGCATTGGGAATCCATTTCTACCTCAGAAGATCTTGTTGGAACCGCGTGTGTGAGTGATTCCTTCTCCTGGAATAGTTATTACCAATTATTTCCCATAGGAGAGTTATTTGAGTTTGAACAGGTTTTCTTCTTCATTATATCTACGCCGTTTTTTGGGCATTTCTGGAATCGATGTTCACATATATCATTTTTTGGTGATTAAGGTAGGTGGCTTGGTGTTTATTTTCCAACTGTCGTACGTTTTTGTGTGTTTTGAGCTACGAACCCATACTTGGTGTGTCGTGCGGCTGATCCCGTGGCTATTTTAAATACCTATAATTGTATATGTGATTAAATAAAGTTGTAAAACTATTGTTTGGGATAAGTTCTTGGATCCAGGACCACCCCGGGGTGCGTTCCTCTGTTTAGCCGTTTGGCCAGGATACCCGAGGGTATGCCTTTATAGTAATGATTGTAGAACATCCTTGAGAGTAATTTCTTATTTACATGTTGGGAATGGCCCAGTTACCTATTATCTTGAGGGAGGTGTGGTGATTAGCCTATGGGCACTGTACTATCTAGCCTATGGGCAATTCCTTCCGTGCCTGTGGGCAGTTGATTCTGTGCCTGTGGGCGAAACTTCTTACGCTCGTGGGCAATATCTGTGTGCCTGTGGGTAGATTCTTGTGTTTGGATACTCTTTACCTGAGGGTCGGGGTTTACTTGTCTGAGGACATTGGCTGTTTACTTAGAATATTCACTGTGGTGATATATTTAAATTAAATGATTAAATGGATTGAAATGGAAATATAACTGGTTAAGTTAGTTCCTTTTCAATACTTCTTACTTTATTGCATTTTACTATTGCACACTGTTGTTGCATGCTTTCACACAGTTGGGCATGAGCCTTTGGTGGGTGCCTACTGGGATTCATTTCTCACACCCTGTTTGGGTCATGCTTTTCGGCCGAAAAAGATTACATTTCTGCAGGTGTAGATAAGGGCAAGGGCCCTTACATAGGTGCTTGATTACTTCTGGGGTGTAGGAGAGCATGGGACCGAGCATTGGCTCGTGATGCTACAAGCTGTTCTGGTTTTCTTTCTGTACTTGTACTTCAGTTGAGATGTAGTGTATTGCAGTGTAACATGTTCTGGATGTTTTATAGAATAGTGACATACTGCATCTTCATATATATATGACTGCTGGTTTCTCTTTTTGTCATTATTTTTTCATTACCATTGTGTATGGTTTATTGTTTATGCTATTGTTCTATGTTTATCTTATAATCCGCTGCGCTACACTTTGAAAAATAAGGGCATATTTTCCCCATTATCCAACCTAGGCCCTCACTGCTAGTCGGTAGCCTCTAGAATTTGGGGAAATGTGCTTGAGGTCACATGGAAAACTAGGTATTGGGCACCTGTTGAGTGGCACCCGGAACCGGGACGTTACACCCAACATAAGAAAGAGGAGCTTAAACAAAGTGACATAAAAGAGAGTACTTAAAAAGAAAGAGAGAGGTAGGATCCCTTACCTTGAGTCTAACTTGTCTCGTTCGTTCTTTATATTCTTGAATAAAAAACTTAGGTCAATTTATAATTTCTTAATAACTTAATTTCAAGTTTATTATTCAATTCATATCATATATTATCATGTTATAATAATTAGTTAATTATGTGAGGTCATATTAAACGTTTTTGTCGATGTTCGGTGCAAGAGTCAAAATTAAACATGTTTGAAGAGAATTGTCCATGTAGTTATAAGTACATCATCTCCAGAATTGTATTCATGATTTAAATATCATATATTTCCAGTATATATTAATTTTATACTATTCCATAACATTTAGAGATAAAAAATGAAATGCATCGTTTATGGAGACGGTAGGCCGTATGTACGCATGAACGCTACTTTCATTTATTTGTCATATTAATGGAATTAAAACTAAATGAGGGATATACATATTATAATTCCAGTATAATATATTTTTTATATAGGTGACATAATTTCATTAATTTCATTCTTTATACATTCCATGTATTGAATGAACGAGTCACATCACTTCAGGGGTGGTAGTCCACACTTCCTCAAATGAAGTTATCGCAATTACACGACATGAAAAGCATAATGATATGATTTAAACATAAAATATAGAAGAATATAGAAAAAAATACCATATATATCATATATAAATATAGTGACATCTTAATGGCCACCATGAAAGGTATTAGGAGAAGATTGAACAATCATCGTTTCGTGAGGCAGTAATTCGCCACCCACAGAAACAATATGTTCCTTAACCATTAGAAGGGTGTGTGTGTGTAAGTGTAAATAAAATACTTCTCATAAAAAAATACTAATATATTGAGGATACTGGTGTTGTTATTGAATCAAATTATAAGAATATTAGGGGGAGTGAAGAAGTAAAATACAACAAAGTATTTTGAGAGAAGGTGTTACCTCTAAATCGGGTAACTTCTTTTGATTTGAGGAAAAGGATCTCTTGAAAAAAATTCTTCACAAAGTGAGGCTTCTAGGAGGAAGAGTGGGATGTGGAGAGATAATATGAATAGAGGTTGGATGATCCAAGGACTTGAGAGGTGTGGGTAATGGGGTAGAGGTTAGGGCTTTTTATTAGGGAGAGGAGGGGCTCTTTTGGAAAGCATAAAAATATTATTTTATTATATAATGATTTTACGTTTCTAAAGGTCCAAAAATAATTAAAGTCTAAGATAAGGTGTCCCATGTTTTAAATAAAATCATCCAATAATAATTGGACAAGTTTTGGATATTATTTTAAACTTTATCTTCTTATTTTTTTTAAATCATTCATTAATGACGTAAACACTGCATCATCATTGTGTCATAAATATTTTATTTATTTGATGTCTAATTTTTTTTAAAAAATTACCATGATGTAGGAAATATTTTTAGATTTATAATGAATATTTATAGTCAAAAAGATAACTTACATAACCCATTTAAAATTGTTTTAGTAAAACAATACATGTTTGTGACATTTTTATTTTTACTTTAAATAAAAAGTTATTAATGTCATTATCATACCCAAGTGGCTCCATGGGGCCCCCAAATTGACCCATGGATTGTCTTGGAATTCCATGACTCATCCAATAAGGTTAGGACAGGTTTCAAGGTATTTTTATATTTTTATAATATTAATTTTACCTTAAATTACCCTAATTACCTTTAATTACGGTTAATAAAACTCAAAAGTTACTATTCACCAAAAATTATTTTCATCCCATTGAACAAAATTTTACTTACTAATGACAACCATGTATGTCAGATTTTTGAAATTCAATTCACAAAAGCGGTAATATTTCATTTAAACAAAAAATTCAGTTTTTTTATCTACTATTTAGTGGTTTCACTATTCATTGAAAATTGATGTTTTTCAGAAAAATACCAAAAATTTACCCTAAGATATATTTGATATTACAAATTAAAAAATGATAACCATTTTACCAAATTCAAAACATAGAAGTTGCATTAATTAATTTTATAATTAATTCCCGCTGTCAAAACAAAGAGCGTGTTTTTAAGAAACAATATCTATCAAAAGATTGACACTTGTTTATGTTCAATTTCAAAGTGAAATTAACTCCAATGACCACCATTAGATTAAATGGTAAAAATATATTCTAATTAAACTTTAAAACCAATTAAAAAGATAATCTAACCATATAAATAAATTATATTAAAAGGAGGTTTTGAATTAAAATACAACATTTTCATTATTCATTGAAAAGTGACCTTTATCAGAAAAATAACAAAAATTTACACAAAGTAAATTTTGACGTCCCGATTCCAAAGAAGGATTTTATTTTTTCAAATATAATATATAAAATTAAAAAAAAGTATATTTAGAAAGGGTTCGCCATCAAAAGTCAATTAATCAACCTTTTAAAAAATATTAGAATATTTATGCTTAAAATTGGATTCATTTATATTTTAAGCCTCTAATATTTATTGGACAAATGTAAAAATATTTAACAAACATATATAATCATATTTTAGTTATTTCTATTAATTCTCTTCAATACAATGGCTATGCGTTAACTACCATTTAAAATAATATTATTATATTATTAGTGTGCAACGTAAGATTTCAAAAAAACATGTTGTTGTGTATCGGGTACGATATCGAACATAGAAACCCATTTAAAGTAATTTTAATATTTAATTCACAAATATTAATAAATAAGAAAATTTTATATTCTTTATTTATCTAGGACGTTACAATATGGAAGCACAAATTCACTATGTAATCAATGTACTTAAGTATATTAAAGTAATGATCAACAACTAAGTACTCTATTATAGTTTACACAAGTATAATGTAGTGAAAATATCATTTATCTAAAACCTAAATTTCTATTTCACAAGGGATATTAGATGATATATCATGGTATAATAATCCCTATCCATATGTTTCATTGTAATTTCTCCTAATATAACTAATATTCTGATGTTGTGGAAAATTAAAGCATCCCTATGTACCTTCCTTAGGCATCCTTCTCTCATTTTCTTTCACTGTGACATGGATAAAATAAGTGTATGGAGTTATGGAACATATTATAAAATTTACAATATTATTTTAGTGTATAAAAAACTATACCACCTTAGAAATATGTGTTAGTGCGTACATGACCATTTCCCAAATTTTTATTTATTAGCCTCCACTATTTTATAGAAAGCCAATATGCCTCAACATTTTCTTTGGAATTTCTTACTGCATGGATATTATAGTGGAAAGGATTAATATTCCCATTCTCATAACACATACAAGATCTTGAAAATCTATTTTATGGTACTTATATAGGCATGAATTTCCAAATATATTAACTCAAATATCTTTGACCCATTGAGTAGACTCCCCAATACTGAAATCATGGAGTTAGATTTCCTCAACACTTTTCTACTAATTACACTGTGTCTCATAGTGGAAATCAACCATTACTATGAACTAGGTTAAGTTGACCTAAAAGTCAAGATATATATTCTTCAATAATTAAAAGCACCCCAAAGGAGGTTGGTCAAGAAAATTTAACTATGGATCCATTTTACTGAAGTAGTGGAAGAATACATCAACTTAATAGATTTATTTTATGGAATTTATCTTTTATGTATAAATTGAACATTTTATATTAAATTAATAATATTTTATTTAAGTGATTAACTATGTCATGAAAAAAACTTACAATATCCAATTTATTTTAATTCTATCTTATAAACCTATTCCTTCGTTTATTTATCTGATAAAAATAAAGAATCCACCAAAAAAATAAACCTGAAACTTAGGAGAAATAAAATAATAAATGTGGTATAATAGTGAGAATTTTCTCTAATAATTACTTTATCTAGAGAATTATAAACTAACCAATGAACCTAGGAAAAAAACCAGGAACCATAAATTGGTTTCGGCTGAAGCATTCCATATGTCTTCCAATGTATCACTTGGATTGGTTTCTCCTTGGCTATGAACTTTGACCACCTCCACTCACTTGTGATCTCTATTTATTAATTTTTACTCACATTCAATTTAAGGGAAAAAAAATATTGGTTAAGGTATTTACATAAAATAAATTATGGGCACACATTTCCTTATATAATGAGAATATAGGGATGAAACATAGACTATCAATTCAATTTTTTAAATTATTTGAAAAACCATACAATAATAATAAATTAAACGAAACCAATCACATTCATAGGTTAGTCTAGTATCATTTTAATCTACATACATGAAAAAATATTCATTTTCACATTATCTAGAATTTAGTTCAATTTTTTCCTTAATTAATTTAATATTTCCTAAAATTGATATAACTAAATATTTCATTAATTAATTAATTTATTAATTTTATCTTATCCAAACAGTACTAGAAATTTCATAATCCATAATTCTAAATAAACTGAATAAATTAATTTTATTTATATTAAACAAGTAAATAGTGTGTACTTGGTGGCACCGTGGTTACTTGTTCCAAATTTAATATATAATTAATTAGGAATTTAATATTATTTAAACCATTACAACACAATGTGTATCCCAGTTTAATACTGAAATTAATTTCATCACCACATAAATATATTTACGTGTATACAACCTAAAAAGATATGTACATCATGTAAATAAATTACACTCTATGTATTAAACACCATGTGTGTGTATTAATAATACACTATTTTTGAATTAATTAAATCATGTGTAAAATAATTACATCATATGAGAATTTATTAATTGCAATGAATGTGAATTAATTACACATCATGTGTGAATTAATTACACATAGTGTGTGTATTAATTATTTATTATATGTGAATTTATTACAAACTTTTAGAATTACATCACATGTGAATTAATTAAATGACCACTAAATCATTTGATTTAAAATCACCACATGTGTATTATTTACAAGATCACCACATCATGTGAATTAAATACACCACAGGTGTATTAATTACACAACCACCTTGTCGTGTGCAATAATTACTATGTTAATCATCTTCTAGTCACACACATTATGTAATAAATATATGATGTATTTTTTACTATGAATTTTCACCATGAAAATGCATGGACCACATGGTGTGTTTGTGGGCTAGACACCATGTTGTTCAGCATGTCATGTGTCATCCTAGATAGTCAACACATGGTGTGAATTTAACATATTCCAGGTTCATTTATTAGATTAAAACCTATATTTATAATGTTTTGTCCTTGATTAGTGTACACTGGAACACTATGTATAGTCTTGTGTTATCCAAGAAGAAATCTTCACACCTCCAGAAATAATATTTGAATGTTCTTCATGTATTTTTAACTGGTGCTTGTTTATATGGCAAGGAACAAAAAAGTAGAATAAAAGTCTTTCATGTATGGATTTAAAAAAATAGTACAGAAATGATAACTAAAAAAATAATATCATTAATAAATCATTAATAAATAATTATTAATTAATTATGTGACTACTTAGATACAACATAAAGGCTTTAGGTGCAGTGGAAGTACCTTTTGGGGAAGAACCAATTCAGATTTTTGTTGTAGTTAAAATGTGATCCTATATGTACATGATGAAGAACATCATCTAAAATGTATTTAAATTAAATAATAATTGACTATTATGTTGGAACCAAGAAGATAGGATCATCACCTATAATCTGTAATTAATTTATTTAGATAAAAAAATATTTCATTACATTTCTTTCTTATTTTGTGAAATGTTATACCACTTCTTGTCATTCTATCATGGAAGTGATATGATTCAAGTATAGAATCCCTCTAGAGGTGACCCAAAAGTGCATCATAAACCTCTAAACATCACTGTAGAAATCCCATAGTTCCAGTGAAGAAGATTCGGATGCTTGTGTCTTTCGTCGATGATCACTACAAGAATTTATTTGGGTGGAAATACTCTACTTCATTTCATTAATATTGAGAGGTTAGTGAATGAGAATCAATCTCCATTAATAATATAGTTATGGGAGAAAATATCTCTTGGTCTTGAGATAATTAAACCTAGACTTTTATTATGCACAATAGTGAATATGTTTGGAAATGATATATTTAGTTTTAAATACAACTAGGGTTAGAAAAATTACAATTGTAAATTGGCCATTATTATTTTTCTTAATCTATAGGGAAATCCATGTATAAAAATCAATATCATTTTTATTTTCCAGAAATTATCTAAACATGTCTATAAAATAAATATTATTTCCATGAATAAATAAATTAATATTTATTTTAATAATATTTCATATAAAATGGGCTCATGCCTATGAGCTTTTCATGATATCCCATGAATACGATGCATGATGAGTTTACAATTTTTTTGGTCATTTTTTAAATAATCCTGAAAAACAAATAAAAAATGATCCCATACCTATGTGGCCTGTCCAACACAGTCCCAATTCAACCAATGTTCTAATAAATTAATATTTTTTTATTTAATAAAAATATAGTACAAATTTATAATTTTTAATTAATTTATAGACATATAATTAATAATTTTTAAATAAATATTGTATAATTTTTTATTGATTAACATTTTTTATTAATTTTTATAAATAATAATAATTTAATATTTTTTAAATATATGTTACCTAAACTTATCACAAATTTAAATCAGGGATATGGCCACAGCTCAAAACCATGTCAATAGCACAAAAAACTATGAAAATGGGTGAATTTTTCATATTAGCATTGTTTTTTAGTTCTAGTCAAGAACGACATCAGCGTATCAATCTTCCTCGATGGTTCATATGAATCATGTACATCGGAATATTTTCCCACAGTTTTAGAAAGCATGACGATGCCTTATTAATTAGAAAAATAAAAATATGATTTTTATCAGGAAATATTTTACTCCATTTCTCACGACCTAATTAGTACATTATATTCAATTATTTTATATATACTATAGATTTGTATTATTTATTTAAAATATACCTATTATAAATTAAAAATAATAATTATTAAATACTTATTAATTATAAAATATTTAATTCTAAATACCGTTTCAATAATATTAATTATTATTATAATTATGTATTTAAATAATTGAAAGTTAATAACATTATAACCACAGTTTAAGAAAATAGTGGACAAAGATCATTATAGCCATAGTTTTTACGTTAATGGAATTAAAGGTGCTGAGTGACATGCCTAAATCCAAATTATAACAACTATTTTTTAAAACCATGTATTTAGTTTCACATCGACCTAGTTTTAAAAATCATGGTAATAAAAATGTGGAAAATCCTATAATTCTTGTAGTATTTTCTCTCCAAATCCCCTTCCTAACTAACCTTGATCTTTGTACCCATGTTCCCTCTAGGCCTTCCCTCACTTAATAACCCCTATCCACCAAAATGCCCTAATATTTATACCCCACCCCCTTGATCCTTATGCCTCACTCTGAATTATATCTTTTTGGGTAAAAAATACATGCCCCATGTGATTTTCTGGCCCTGTCTAAAAAATAGGCCTAGATTTGTATATTATTGGGTTATTTAGGCCCACCCCACACATTTTGAAATTCCACACTTAGTAATATACTTAATTTTTAATCGATATAGGGAAACAATATAGATATCTGACTTACAAGTTGGTCTCACATATCTATAGTTTTTTCTCTTACCTACATATATATCACGATGGTTGGGGGGGATACAACTTACTTACTCAAAAACAATATCACCGTAGAATATTGATGTTTATATCTATTGAATATATAAACTAAGTACATTGAAAAATAATAAATATAATGATATCAGTACGACTGTTTATATATTATCAATATGTGATATTTCTTAGATTTAACTTCTATAATTATAATGTCATTGGAGCTTGTGAAACATTATATAATAACAGATTAATTATAAAGTGAATACTAAAGAGTTTAATGGAAAATTATATAAATTATACATATGTTATAAAAATCATAATGCATGTAATTTGATCATTGGCTGAATATTAGAAATATTTTAGGTTTTTTTACTTATTATAGAAATGTTGTAAATTGATGCATTACATGACTCGTTTTTTATATAAAAGATTATACGTGTACAAGATGAAACTATCTCTATTATTTTTTCATGTTAAATCTTATAGGTAGTGTTGGAACACCACTGAAAAGTTTAATATACTATAATAAAGTGTTCAGTGATTCCGTTACTCAATGGATTCTTATAGATGCAAGTGTTTGATGGTATTTTTAAGGGTTCTCTATTACACTATATAATCAAGTAATATTGAAGAATAACATTAAATTATATATGTATTGTTTGATTATATTTATTTTTACACCATTATTCCACTAATTGTTTATGGGTTTTATTCTACTATTTAATGGTTTGGTTGATGTCTATGATATTAGATACGTACTAAAACAGGGATATCATATTGTATGATATCGATAGAGTCATAGCCTGTGATATTCATATGACGCCTATTGTGAATTAATATATCAATTTCATGGACACTTATATATATTTTAAATGATATATCGTCATCTATAATCAACAAGTTGGTTCATTTAGGTCTATACAGGCATATAATAATATTTCAAGTGTTCAATGATTATTAAATCTTATAGAACTTGTGTAATGAAAACATATATCATATTCCATATGATGTAAACTTACCCTTGGCCTCCTCCATTACATAATGGAACCCATATAAAGGATATTCATCCTTCTATTGGGTAGTATGAAACTAATAATTCATATTTGGTACTCTCTTCTACCATGATCCTCCAGTTTAGGAGAAGGTGGTAGCATACCTTTGGTATTTAAGGGTCCTATCATAGTGTATGACGATTTCAATAGACGATGTCATCCCTGTAGAGGCGAGAGTCAAATAGATATTTATCAATGATCCCTTTAAAACATGATCCATCAATATTGATAGAGGAACAACTAATTGTTTTGAGGTACATCTTTATTATTTATGTTCTTTCTACTAAATTTTGGTTCTATGATGATAGATATTATGAAATATTTAGTTTATTTAGTTGTGATGATCATGTGGTGATCCTAAAAAACACACAAGTGGTATAAATGATATGATCATCATTATATCAACATGTTTTTATACTATTTTTCTAAAGAATATGGATATTTTATGGTGTTTTAGGCCATATAATAATGTACAATATGAAATGGTTGAATATCAGTATTTAAATCACTTTACATAACATTGTGTTATATAATAATATATTTTGAAGTTATATCCTGATATTATGTTATAAGAAAACTAATTTGAGATGCTTGGTGGTTGGTTATGACTGGTGCATATTATAAGGTACGATACATTGAATCCCATGGTTTTATTTTATTTCATAAACTTTGAAATTGGAGATATCATGGGATATGGATAAATATCGAGTTTCAAAAAAACATAGAATAAAATAATAATAAATATATAGGTTACATCACCCATTATAATTTTACCTTGCATAAGAATCATTGAATTCATCTCACATGAGGAGAAAAAATCATTAATTATAAATGAATATCCTATCATCAACAATGATATCATTCCCACATAAGGAGAATATGCACTCCCATCAAATCACCAATGTAAAAAGTGTTGGTTCTTGTATATGATACCCATATAAGAATCCCTATTGTAGTATATGGCTGATAATAACCCTGATTAGTCATAGGATACAATATACCCTTGAAATGGAAAAAAATAATTTCTATACTAAAATGATTATCGTTTATAAATTGTTTATAAAATATAAGCATTAGGCCTATAAATAGAATATTTTATGCCTAAATAGAATATGAAATATTTATATTAACATCTCATGTTTAGAAAATAAATAAGAAATTTATTTATTTATTTTTTCCTTTGAATTATCATGTATATAAATTATTTTTTTAATCTAAATATTGTTAATTCTTAAATTTATGTGATAAATTCATTCTTATAATATTTTCACTTTATACAATAAAAAAACCAATATGATAATATTCGATTTTGTTTCCATTTAACTTGAATTTAGTTTTTAATTAAAGTTATTAGATTTAAATTAGTTATTGAATATAGTTTATGAATATTTAATATTGGAGTTAAAAATTTAATTCTAATCTCTATTAATTAAAGTATCCCTAGGTATTGGTAATTTGGGAGGAACTTCTCAATGGCTTAGAGGATTATAACTTATCCTAAAAACGTTGGGATTGACTATGTATTGATCCAATATTACTCATGTGGGGATTTCTAATTTTTTTATAATTCTAAAACATTATAGGAAAAATTCATATTCCCTATAAATATAAAGTATTCTGGACCATGTAAATATGTTTTGCTTCTATTTTTAGGTGAGTAACACAAACTACAAGTTGTATAAAGAGTTACACATTAATATTTCTTTTTTATATATTAATTTAGTGGATAAAATATGGATTTTAAAACAAAAAAATTAGAATCAAGAATACATAATAAAATAAAACATTATATAATAAATATTTCATGGAATGCAATAGTTATGAATTTAGTATACATGTGATATATATTAAATTGGTGAGACTTTAAAATAAATCATCTTAAATACTAAGTGTGAGGTTCCATCCATATAAAATTCTTGTCAAGACCTCAATCATCCAACCGGGAATGTCCTGATAAAGATGGGTGAGTGACCATGGATTATATTATATAAGTAATGTTAGGAACATGTGACCTTAACATGATTAGATTCCCATATGAAACTGTGAGCTTTGAGTTACACTTTTTTAGGAGACTGAAATACTATTAGGTTATCATACTAATAGATTCGAGTTTATCCATATGATGGATTTAGGAAAAGGGTTTCCTACTCTACTATATAATATTTACATGTGATATGATTGTAAAGATAGCCTACATAAATAGCTAAGTAATAGAAGAAACGATAAAGTAACCCAAATCTTAGTGAAACATGGATCCTATCTCACTAAAGGTATTAATATATAGTATCATAATTTTAGTGGGAGAAATTTCATTATAACCCCTTGTTTACTATATATAAAACATGATACCCACCCTTATATATGTCTTTCTTGTAGATTATGTAATGCATCATGTTCATTATTTTTATGTCTCTTATAAGTTTAACCTATAAAAATAATCTATATTGGTATATAAAGTTTATAAGTGTAATAAAAGAGAATAATTCTAATCATATGAGTGTGAATGTTATAGAAATAAATTTCTATAACTCTAAAACATGGGTATTATATAACATATGTGCATCAAACATTTATGTTTACAAACATGAACTCAGAGATAAAATATAATTAATAAAATTTAAGGTAGAAATATATGTTTTCAATGGGGGAAATATATTTATTTCATTATAGGTTATCACTTATGATCAAATACCAACAAGTATATTGGTTCTAGAATTAGAAAATTGTTATTATGTTCCTACCATACATAGAAATTTTATTTATGTTTTTTTAGAGAAAATGGTATTTTAATTCCTTATTATGGATAATAATTATTCTATATATATGAATAAAATGTTCTGTGACATTGAAAATATGGTAAATGGATTATATATTATGGATATGGATATTATTATCTATAATATTATGAATTAGAAGGTCAAGGTTTATTTTAATACCACTTACCTTTGGTATTATTACTTGGATAAATAAATAAGAAACACATTTAAGGACACTATAGTGATGGATATTTGGAATAGTTCAATTATAAATTGTTAGATAACTTTGAATATTTTTTATTTAACAAATGTCCAAAGAACCATTTAGTGGAAATGGTGAAAGGGATAGTGGACTATTGGATATTATACACAGTGATATATGTAAACCAATGAGTGATGGGTTTTTTTGGATCACTAAATGAACCTTTGAAGCAAAAGCAAACCCAAAATATTGACTAATGTTTCTCCAAGAATCAAATGTGTAAATGAATTTGAAAAATAGAGTATAAAACGGAATACCTGAAATTTCTAAATATCACATGACTCCATCCACTTTCTTCAAAGAAGTTAGCTTGATGACGATCACAAGGAGTGGTAGACAAATGCATCATATATCCTTGAGGAATAAAATATACAATGGACCCATGAATTCTTCATCAGTACTCAAATTATTTTAAGGGGTGTCAGAACCATATTAGAGAATAGAATGATATTTGAGAATGGAAGAGAGATTCAATTGGTTTGTAAAAATTCACAATAGTTATAGACACACACCACTACCACACTAGTATAAAATCACATCCTTTTATAGGAATCCAAAACTCTCTTCATTAAAGGAAGAGCCTCAACCATATGAAATGGTTTGAGTTCCATTACATGAAACTTTAATGTTACACCTATTTGATCACTCATTTATTGATCATTAGAATGAATGAGATACAACAACCATAAACAAACCCATTATTAGGTTTGTAACTAATGAAATCACATGGATGAAGGATGTGGAACCACACATTCATCACATTCACGTCAAAAGAAGCATGGTTGTCAATCACATATTCATATGAAATACCACAGTATGATAATAACCATTTTACTACACATCTAAAAATCTATAACTTTCACTAAAATTAAAAAATATCTTTTTGTCGAACTTCACAACTATTCATGAAGAACTCCAAAACTCTTTTTGGATATAATCTCATCACACAATCTTCTTTTTGAAACAAACACTTCACCGAAACTTAATACTTATCCAAAGGCTTAACTGTGTGACTATATGGGTCATAATATATTTGAAAACAAATATGAAATCCCAATTTAATATATGTAAGCAAAAAATTAGTCTCTGAAAAAAAAATGTGCTACTCAAGCCACTAAAGTGTATGGTTTTATCTTCGTCAAACATACAAATATCTTTTTATAATAATTTCTACCACAAGATATATTATATATATCATTTGAATACCTATATAATCCCTTTTTCCATGACATCGAGTGACAACTTTACATGGAACATTTAAATCTAGAATATTCCACTCACCATTTCTTTATTTTTTGAAAAAGAATGACCAAGTCGACGAATAAATAACATTTAATTAATCCATATGGTAAGGATATCATGTGTCACTTATGTAATTGAACATATCATATGTCAATAATATATTTATGTCCATGTATTTCTTAAAACTAATTAAATCATGTATTTAATGTCTTTGATTTTCATACAAGTGGAAAAATATTATATTGGTTGTTCTATAAAAGATGAAATGATCAATAATATATAAAAAAACCCATGTATTATCTATGTAAATATTTAGACTTGTGTAAGTAGGGTATTGAATTATGAAGGTTATAATTCTAGGTATCTCACCAACCTCAGGTAAGAAGGATTGATAATAAGTATACACACCTAAGTATATTGATGATTTCATAACATTCTATAAGATATGCTTTAGTGGGTAAATAAAAATAATAATTATCTACTAATTATATAATGAGTCTATTCATCATATCTGTCACATACATAGATTATTTTAAATGTATTTTTATTTTAATTTCCATTAATTATTTGTTTTGGGGGTTTCCAAAGGTTTTATGGAGAATATGTGAGTTTTCATGAATTGGGTCAAACCGTGAACCAAATTCCAGATTTAAAAATAAATTTTATTTCTTTTATAACTTTTTCATTTTTTAATATTTTTCACTAATTCCAACTCCTAAATGTCCTCCTCTGATATATTAACACCTCAATTAAAATTCGGAGCCTTTTGAAATCCATAACTAAGGTTTATGTTGGTTTTTATTTAAGGGATTGGGCCTGCCCGAAAGCCCAATTCCAGTTTTAAAAATAATATTTGATTAATTAATAACTTATTCATTTTTAAGTATTTTTCGGTGATTCAAAGCCTCATATGCGCCCCTTGAACCCAGCCGCGCTCCCAAGCTCTCTCTCTCCTCTTTGGAGCTCTTATTCATCGCTATTTAGTACTGAACTTATTAGGGTTTCAAAAATCGGGCAGATTTGGAGAGGTAAATTGATCCTTTCATAACTCCTTCATTTTTCATCCTTTTTCCCCCATTTCAGTCCCCACATGACCTAATATGAATCCTTCGAACCTCCATACCCATTTTGGGTACTTGGTGATTCATTATTTGGTGGATTGGGGCAAATTCCTTCAAGATGTTTCAAGTAAGGGAATTCCTTATTGGTTCCTTCCATCCTCTTTTAGTTTTATTTCCTTTTTCTTGAAGTTCCTCATGTCCAGAAGTTGGGGTTCGATCCTAATGTATGATTTGGTGTCTTTTGGGTAAATTATTGTGGTTTAGGTCTGGATTTATATTCATTTTGGTGCAACGGTGGTGCGCTTAAGGTTTCGCACCAAGTTTCGAGGGTTTCGACTCAAAAGGGTAGGTGATTCCATGTGTAGACATTTTATGATGAGTTAGCTTGCATGGATTATTAATTTAGCATGTTTATAATCTGTTTTATGTGCTGTGAAAACTGTTTTTATGGATTTGGTTAAACATTTAATTTTTAGTTGCATTATAGCTTGAAATTGGGTACTTTTCATGTGTGACTCTTGGGGTAATGTTTGGGTTTAGTTTATAACATATGGAAGTGATTTATTAGTCTTGAAAGGGGGGTGCCAATTCTGGTTTGTTAATTCCTTATTGTCATGTTGTCCTTGAAAGTAGATTTTTTAATGAGTTTAAGGTGTAAAAACCAGTTGTACTTCTTGAAGGTGATTTATAAAAACGTGTGTTTTTCATGTGTATCTTTGTGGTATTATTTGATGTATTTTTATAACATTTGGGGGTGGTTTAATAATTGTTTTAGGGCTGAAATATTCTGTTTTGGATTGGTATTGGTATGATTTTGCTTTTAAATAAGGGGTTTGAAACGGGTTTAGTGTGCAAACAATGGTTATACCTCTTGGGTTTGTTTTATAAAAATTGCAAATGTTTTATTTGGTTAAACAAAGTTGGGAAAGGGTGTATATGTACTGTTTGGGTGAGTGTGTTCACCTAATGTGGGTTTTTGAATGGAAAAGTGGTGATTTGAGATGTTAAACATTTTTAGAATTTTTTTTTATTAATTGTCGAAATGTTTTACTAAATTGTGTTTTGTGTGCGAAACACGGGTGTGTGATATTTCATGTGAGTTATTTATAAAATGAATTGTGAAGGTGAGAAGGGTATTGTGTGACATGTGTGTGGGCTGTTATGTGAGTTGAATATCTTGTAATGGTTTTATAAAATTGTTTAATGGATTTGTGGAAGTGTTAAAAAGATGTGAAAAGTGTTGTAGGCAATTTGGAGTGAGTTTGATTTCAAAATGCATTTGAATGAAAAGTGGAATTTTTGACTTGCGTGATGTACATGGGGCTGTTTGGTTAATTTTTGATGTGTAAGTGATATTTTCATGTGAGAACTATACTTCTTGGATTGCTGAACTTGTTTGAGCATAAAGGGAAAACCCGGGTATCTAGGTGGGTGGACGTGTACTAGTATGCTAGTGAATCCGTGGGGTTTGGCCTCAGTTTCACTTAGCAAGATTGACGCTTACAACTCTAACTAAACTATGATGATGATGATTGGGAACCACTAGGTTATGGGTATGTTCCCTACTAGTGGCTCGTGCACGAGAATGGATATTTGTGATGGTTACTCTCACCGAGATACGAGGTACCTGGGACCCACAGCTAGCTAGTGCCTAGGGGTTATTTCTCATTGATTGTGCTCACTGGATACTTTGTTCTTACCGTTGGTATACGGTATGAGAGGCTGGAAAATTCAGTAGCTATGGTATTTATTTGAAATGTTTTTATTCTTTAAATTAGCCCACCTGAAAACTGTTTTTATTTAATGTTGCATCTTTTAGAAATTTCAACTAGCATCTCATGTCTTTGAAAACTTGCATGCTTTTCGCCATTAAATGTTTATCACATGGAATCTATTAGTGGTGGTATCCTACTGGGCTTTCGCTCACACCCTACTTACACCTTTGGGTGTAAGTAGATTTGCTTATTTTATGTCACAGGTTTGGGAACAGGATTTATGCCATTGATTCAGGTTTTTAGTTGTCCATTGGGATGTAGTGTCGTGGAGATAGCTTGAGGGAGGTGCCTATTTCCTTGTGGAGGTTCATGGGCTGTCCTTATTTGTTTATGTACCATTGTAATGGTCTTTAAACATAGTTTTAACTTATGTATTTCAGTTATGAAATTTTGTAAAAGACGGTTTTAGTTGAAAAATCCAGATTTGTTTTATTGGACTCTTTTGTCGTTTTAAGTTTATAAACTCGGGTAAATCGTTCCCAATTATCATTTCATGATACCCAGGCACTTGTGCCAGCCCATGGGGATCGGGAACGCCCTTCGGGTCTTGCCATGGACCGGGTCGGGTGCCGATTTTGAAGGCGACCAGATTCGGTTCGTGACAATATCTCATCAAAAACTCTTTGTAACAAATACAGGATTTTATTCATGCTAATATTAACATGTCATCAAAATATATAGTACTATATGATGATCATTGGTTAGGGAAAACTTAAAGTCTAACATTGAGAGGATATTATCATTGAAACATTCATGTAAAATAAATCGTAGCACACATGAATGAATGATAATTGAATATTTACTTTATTATAATAACATGATAAGATTTTAAACCATTACAACCAATATCTCATTCACCTTACACCTAGATATACTATATGAACTCGTATTGTTTTTCTGGTAATGTATTCATCAATGGATCTAGTACATTATCCTCAGTATCTTTCAAATTAATCTACACATCACTGTTCACAATGATGTATCATATGAGATGTAATTTGTGAAGGACGTGTTTGGTATTTTGGTGATTATGGAGATTTTGATCATGAAAAGCAACACCTTTGTTTTCATAATATATCTCAAATGATCCTATGATTCTATAAACTACCCCATGTTTTGTAAAGAACTTTGTGATCCAAAAAAACTTCTTTCTCAACATATATATAACCCTTTAAACAATGTCAATCCTCTCCTCCAAGACCAAGAACATATCCTTGGTCTTTTTTAAGTACTAAAGGATGTTCTTCACAATATTCCAGTGACTCTTTCCAATAATGGATTAGTATCGACTTATTATTCTAAAATCAGAGGCAACATCGAGTCGAGCATGTAAAATAGTATACATTATAGATCCCATGGTCAACATATATGAAATCCTATGAACCCTTTATAATTTCTTAGAATGATCCTAGATATTTACTTGATTTGTTCCATGAAACACTGGTAAATATCCATTCTTAGATATCCCCATGTTAAACCAATTTAGCACTTTTTTAATATATGTGTTTTGACTCATTACAATAAACCTATTGGGTCTATCACTATAGATATTTATATTGAGTATGCTGGCCACTTCACCCATGTATTTTATTGAGAAACATTTTTCCAGTCACATTTTTATCCAGTGATGTGTCGGGACATAATTTATGATAATCATTATATTGTTTACATAAAATATAATAAATAGTATTATACTTTGACTATCTTGCTTATATACACAACAATAAATCATGTTCTCGATGAAACTAAACCATTTGATTGCATTATGAAACCATAAATTCTAACTTTAAGAATATTTCTTCAATTCACAAATGGACCACTGTAATTTTTAAAACATTAGTAGTCTAATTTGGAACTTTAAAACCCTCATGATATATCACATAAACATTAATGAATAAATTATCATTAATCAGTATAGTTTAAAAACCCGTTTTATATATCTTATAATCATAATGAGATGATATAGAAAGAAAAATCCAAAAGGAATTTATCATCACTACAGGAGAAAGTTACTCTTCATAGTCAATGTCATGAAATGTTTTGTAAAATTTTTCCATCAGAAATTCATTATAGGAAGACCATATTCGATCAATGTAATTTTTTCTATGAAAACACCACTTAAACCTTATGATTCATACCCCTTCTGGTGCATCTACTAAGTTCTAAACAATGTGTACATGGAGTCTATTTTAGATTTCATAGATTTTAACCATTTCTTAGAATTATAATCCTCAATGAATTTCTAATAAGTAGTAGGTTCATTGTATATGATGATTTCCTCATCATAATTTTCTATTTGAAATTAATATCTCACTTGATCTTGAAATATCCTACCATAACTTTTACGTTCATGTCTAATTTTAGTCGAATCATATTCCACAACTCTTTGTGGAACTATCTCAACATCCATCTTAGGAATACTTCTTGTTTTTGGTCTTGAACTTCTCAAAGTTCAAATTTCTTCTCACTATAATCTCAATTGAGGAATTTCTTCTGATGGAATGTAAAAACTAGGCTACAAAAACTTTATTCATAGTATGATTATATAAATAATATCCACTTGTTTCTTTGTGCTAACTAAAAAATAATCACTTGTCCGATTTTGGACCAAGTTTTTATGAAGCTAATATATAAGTAATAATTCACAACCCCAAATCCTTATTGAAAAACTAATATGTTTCCCATACTATATCTTATATGGTGTCTTTATAACTACTCTAGATGATGTGTTGTTTAGTATGAATACAGAAATTTTTAAAGAATAACCACATAATGGAATATGATGTTCCCATAAAATCATGACAGATCAAACCTTGTCTAACAAGGTACAATTTATTCTTTTAGACACACCATTCCATTGACGTGTTCATGGAGGAGTGATTTGGGAGGAAATTCCACAATTTCTTAGATGGTTTTTAAATTCCTTCCTTAGCTATTCATCACCATGATCTGATTGGATAATCTCAATACCTTTTCCCAGTAGATTTTTTTAATTCCTTTTGAAATTATTCAAATATCAAAAACGTTTTATACTTGTTTTCATCAGAATCACATAAATATACCTACTAAAGTAATCAGTGAAAGAAATAAAGTACCTAAAACCAAAACATTCTTGAGTACTCATTGGTCTACCTATATAACTATTTATGAGATCCAATATTCCACTATCCCATTAACCATTTCTTCCAAAAGGTGAATTCTCCATTTTCTCTAATAAACAAGATTCAAAATTCTCAGGTGATTCATAATAAAATGGATCCAACTATCTATCTCTATGGAGTATTTTAGTATATTAAAAATTTATATATCTAAGGAAACAATACAAACTGTAGGTGGGATTATAATTAACTATGGAACTTCTATTATTAATATTATAAACATGATTATCCATATTTATAATATATAAACCATTCATAAATTTTTCAATTCTATAAAACATTTGATTATTTTATATTGAACGACTCATATTATTAATAATTAATGAAATTCCCATCTTATTCAAACAGGATACACAAATAAAATTATTTTTCATATTGGGAATATAATAATGGTTATTCAATTCATGGTATAATAAACTAGGAAAACATAGATAATAATTTCTGAATTCTAATGTAGCAACTCTTTCTCCATTACCGATATGAATATCTACTTCACCCTTCATCAATTCCCTCCTAAATCTGAGTCTTTGTTTATCGGTAAATATTTGTGATTCTTACTTAGTATCCCGTACTCATGAGTGAGAATTAGTTTAATTTATCTCTATAAAATTAAAATTTGGGTTCTCTGAATGTTTACCCTTGATAACACTTCTCAACCCGAGATACCAATATTTAACTATTTTATAAGCTATTCATATTGGTGATCTCAATATTATTTTGATTAAGTATACAATAATCTACCACAAGGAAATATCAATGGGTGAGTATCATGTATTATATATTTTCATTAATGAATTTAAATGAATTTTCTCCTACTAAAAGTGATGAACCCAAGAATCATATCTATTTAGCAATCTAAGATCTATATTTCACTAATAAATGAGTCTTATAATGAAATAGTACCATCACTTAATTATTTAGTTATGGAATTATCATAGTAACAATAGTTGTGACTCTTGGATATTGGAGTGGATAAATATTTATCCAAATTGATTATATGGATTATCTCAACTCTATTCCTCTGGTATCCTTATTAACAATTTCCTATCTAAGTGTAACCCAAATTAAATTCCAAGAACAAGCCAAAAAAATAATATATATAGGCACTCTACTAGTCTATAACATAATAAAGGAAGATATAGTGTTATCAACCACTTTCTTTCCTTATAGAAGATAATTTAGAGGCACCATACTAGTGAAGAACCTTCCTGGTTGAGTGATAAATGTCTTGACAAGTTCCACCATGTAAGAAATATCACACTTAGTATTTAGTGGTTCATATTTTATGTCTCACCAATTTATTATAACTCATCTACATATTAAATTTATAACTATTACATCTTATTAAATATTTATTTTCTCATATTTTATTCTTTGTGTGTATGCATGATTTTGGGGATTTAGTTCTAGAATCCCTATTCTAAGAACTAAATTAATGTTTATACACCACATTAATTTGTAAATATTTACACAACCCATAAGTTTATGTTACTCATCAAAAAACATAAGCCAAAAATATTCATAAATTTACAAATGCATCATATAGATAAGATAAAAGAACAATTTATATAAATATATAGAGTTGTACGAGATTCAAAATCTCTACAAGAGTAAGGTCGATGTGATAGATAGGTAAACCATTCAACTTTCTAGACAAGGTATATCCTCTAGGATAGTAGGTAGTAAGATCCTAAGTAACTCTACCTAGGAATAATTTACTCAAGAGATAATTCAATTCATAATGAAACTAAAACTTAATATATAAAAACTATATCAAAAATCAATTTTTAAGCTCATAAATTCAAAAAACTGAGGTTATTGTAGATAAAAACTAAATTATATAGTCTTATATAACATGTAATTCAGAGATCCTTCTCCTTAAATAAGTTTAATTGTAGAACTAAAGAATAAAAAGTATGCACATTTCATAAAAAATTACGATACATGAATATCAAATTAATTTTAAAATAAGTAAAATTTTAATTATCTTCCAAAACATGAGACATTTATGAACTATTTAAAAATATAATCTAACTATGAACATTTTATAAATTATCTAAAACATTAATATAAAAAATTTATAGTCTAACTAAATAAACACTTTCATATTATCATTACATGGAATTTTAAATATTATTTAAATATTTAGTCATATTAATCCTAAATATATTTTTGATGTGGTAAAAATTATATATTTAAATAAGGATAGCCTTTTAATTTAAGCAATTTCAAATTAATTAATCATGAAATATTCATAATTATAAATATAAACACTTTTATATTTTTTCTTTATAATTTATAACCCTATTTATAAATTATTTCTTATAGTTAATAAATAAACAATTTATTTCAAGATCATAATATATTCCATATAATTTATAAAAGGTATTTTCCTATATTAACTTTTAATATTTAGAAATATTCTAAATGTTTCAAAAAAATTATTTAATTATAAAAATATTAATTAATTAATTTATAAATCTTTTATAAATTAAAATCTTCCCAAATTCATTTTATAATTATTTATAAACATTTTATAAACTAGTTAAAATAGAATATTAAAAATAATGTTTCAAACATTTTAAGCTTCACCACAGCTTGCACAGTGCTATGGTGACCAAGTTCTATCTATTCGGTCAAAACCACCACAATAAGAAAAGAAAAAAACAACACAGGGAAAACGTTTTGTGTAGTAGAACATGATTCTTGTGGAATCCTTTAAATGGCCACCATGGTTGTCACTTTGGAGTGGTTTCAATGATCAGGGAATTTTAAAACTACCACAACTTAACTATCATAAATGGAATGCTAGGGTGATAGTGATGTTTTTGAAAACATGAATTTAACATATTTAATCCTTTAATAAATACCTTTGGAACCACTGATGGGTTTCATTGGTTCATCAATTACCCTTGATAGTGAAATCAAACCCAAAAAAGTGAATCTATCTCTAAGAATCAAACATGTAAATGAATTTGAAAAACAACGCATAACATGGCACACTTAAAACACATGAACATCAATATAATAAATCCTCATTATTTATAAAAGTTGTCTTGATGAAAATCATAAGGATCAACAGGAAAATTCTTCCTGTCTCTGAGGAAAATACACCGATCAATGGATCTCCAAACATTTCATCAGGACTCCCAAACACTCAAAGGGATTCTAGAACCTTTAACAAGTGATAAATGGGAATTGGTAATGAAATATATATTTTTATGGTTTGAAAATGATTATTAATAGTCATAGATACACTTGGATACCACAATTGGAAAGGATCATATCTTTTATAAGCATCCCTGATGCTATTTATTAAATAAAGAGCATTAGCCATTTGAAATTGTTTGATTTTAATCGCACGACACTCAAATGTCACACATGTTGGAGTGTTCATTGATTGAAAAATTAAATGAATGAGATACTGATTCCATAAATAAACCCATTATTTGGTTCATTATTTATAAAATTGAATGGGCTAAGGACTTGGCACTACACATGAATCACATGCATGTTAAAAAAGTGTGGTTGGAAACCATGACTTTATATGAACCAACATGGCATGGTGGTTCCCATTTTAGTGCAATTCAAAAAGTGAGTACTCAATAAAATGGTGGTTATAGGTACTTAATAACCTTTATTGATGAATTTAGCTAGTTTGGTAATGTTTTTATGATTTTATATATGCTTGAAAATTTTGAAAAGTTTAGAAAAATTAAAATGAAGAAAAATTTAAACTTGAAAAAACCACTATGATTATCTTTTCAGAATAGGATGGTGAATACTTGTGCTAAGAATTCAATTATTACCTGAGAAATTATAGAATATTTTTCTAGTCACTTATCATAGAGAACCAAAATAGAATGGTTTCTATGATATGATTAATCACAACTTGTTATAAATGGTTCAATCTATGATTAGTCAATGTGGCCTTCCTATTTAAATCTTGGTTTATGCTCTTGAAATTGTTTTATTATTACTTAACTACATTCTATCTAAAGTATTCATAAAACACCATATTAAATATGGACTAGTAAATTTCATAATTTTTATTTTATAAATATTTATATTTTTTAAGTATATGTATAATGTATATTACCTAATGAACCTGTCTCCAGATTAGATAAATACTTATTTGTTAGTTATCATAAGAAAACTATGTGAAATTATTTTATAGTCATAATGAGAAAAACGTACTTGTGGATGAATCTGGTATATTCCATGAGAAGGAATTTATAATTCAAGGAATCAATGGTAAAAATTTTGAACTTAGTGAAATTCAAGATTTATAAACTAGAATTTTTACTTAAACTGAGTTGGTTTCAAAAAGAGTTTTAGAAGAAGAACTGAGTAAGGTTACAAATGATCCAGAAAGATCTTGTAAGATTCATTCATAGATAAATATATATGGATTTCTTTTGGAAAATGATAATGAATTAATGTTTATATTTGAATAAACTACTACATATTGAGAGGCCATTGAGAATTTTTTATTCTAAGAAATTTCAAAATGGATTGAAATTTAAAATAGACTCTGTGAACACTAACCATGTTTGGTACTTGGTGGATTCACATGAAAGGGTGAAAGCCAAAGGATGAAGGTGGGTTTTTTGGAATAAAAATGACATGGATGGTAGAATTCCTTCCTATAAATCATGCACAATGGAATAGGGTTACAAAAAATTAACATTACTGACATTGAATAAATATTTTCTCTAATTGTGATAATAAATTTCATTCAGATATTTCTTATCATAGTAGATCATTCTGAATATGATATATATTGAATGGATTTGAAAATTGATTTCAATAATTAGAATTTAATTAAGGACTTGTATATAATATAACCAATTTTTTTTAATTACCTAATGAGTCTTATAAGGTTTATAATTTTCAATGGTCAATTTATGGATTGAAGATATATTTTTAAACTTTGAACATCCAATTTGATGATTCAGTCATATATTTTGGTCTCATAAAAAACACAAATTATTATGGTGTGTACAAGAATATTATTGGGAGTTTTGTGGTATTTTTCATATTTTATATGGATAGAATACTACTTATTAGAAATGATATCTTGAAATTATATTTTGTGAAGGTGTGTGTTGGAAAATGCTTCTCAATTAAAGACATGGGTGAAGGGGCCTACATACTGGGTATGAAGATATGTATATATTGATCAAAAAAGCTATTTGGACGGGTTCAAAACACATATATTGGTAAATTTATAGATTTTTTTATCATAGAGAACTCCAAGAAGGGGTCTTTACTAGTTTTTTATGGGTTGAATCTTAGAATGATTTAAAATCATTCTATAGTGTTAAAAAGGATTTATAGGTTTCCATCTTTTTTTTCCATATCATGCATTATATATTCCATGTTGTGTACTTGACACGATGAAACTTATGATCTAATAAAAAAAATTATATATCAATATAATCCTTGTAAGAGTCACCCGATTAATATCCATAACATCATTAAGTACATGAGAAGAAATAAGGATATATTCTTGGTCTTTATAGGGGTGGATGAGATAATTGTATGTGGTTAGATTAATATTAGTTTATAATAAAAAAATATGATATGGGATTTCAATATGGTTTTATGTTTTTCTAAAATGGTTGATCTATCAGTTGGATGTGTTCTAAACAAGACACCATAGAAGTCTCTATAATAGAGGTTGATTACATCTATGCATCAGATATTGTGAAGGATTTTGTTTCGATGAATAAATTAATCATTGAACTTGGGTTGGTTTCTAACATCAAGGGATAAAATTATATTTACTATGTAAATAATAGAGGTATTTCTTAGGCCAAGGAACCTAAGACTCCCCAAAGGAATAAACATAACCTTTACAAGTACCATCTAATTTTTGAAATCATTGTGAGGGGTGTTGTAATGATCTATTGGGTGGTTATAGATGAAAATATAGAAGATAATTTGAAAATACCATTAATAAGGAAAAATCATGAGATTCATATTGAATCTATTGGTATTAAATACATGAGTGATTGGATTCAATGGTTGTAAAATGTATTACAGTTTTATAATTACGGTAATCTCTAATTACAATTCAATCTTGTGTGTTGTATTTATATTACATGAACAATGGAATAATAATATTCTCTCTAATTAAAACATTGATTTTTCCCTAATTGATTATTATCATAGGGTATTATAGGTTGTGATGTTAAGTTAAGATTAATGTGAGTAGAATCTTATGATTTTTAAATAGAGTTTTATATTCTGTAAAAAGAATTGATTCATGAGATAATGTATTGAATCTTATTATTTTTACTTACCCAAAAATGTATATCACATAGAATGTTATACAGTCATTGATATACTTAGGGGTGTATACTTATTATGAATCCCAATTAAATTATGTTGATAATATACCTATCACTACAACTTCCCAAATTTTATACCTTTCTTATATAAGACTTGAGGCTTAGATTTCTCCTATTCTATATCCACCAGGATGATATTTTCCACTCATATTATGGGTAACTACATCTGATTCCTTAATTTAATTATACTGAAGAAATGCATGACCATACTTAATTGAGTGACATATGGAGTTCACAAATACCTTGATTAATGAAATGTGATGTCTTCATTCATATTGGTTAGTCTATTTTGGAGGATCAAGAATTTAGGAGTTTTCATATATAGGATTTACATTTCTCATGTTTAGTGGTCACTCAATGACATGGATAAATGGATTATATAGGTATATATATATATATATATATTATTTATATGATACATCTTGTGGTATACATGTTCATCTGGCGATATGAGTATGTTTTATCAAGATGACACCAAATCCATTTGTAGCTTGAGTAGTATTTATATTTTTTTAGAGGTCACTATTTCCCTATATATATAAAATTAGGATATCATATTTGTTTTCAATATTATAAAGGACCTTAGGGTCACATTTTTTGGACTTATAAAGTGGATTAAATTTTAGATAGTTTTTTTGTTCTACAAATCAAGAGAGTTTAATAATCATATCCAAAATAGTTTGAATGGATTAATAAAAAGTTGTAATGTTTTTCAAAAACCCTTTATGGAATATTAGTGAAAGTGGGAGATTATTGGATATGAACTACAATAGGGATATCATACTATGTCATATCCGTTGAATCATAGACAACAATATTCATATGATGTATATCATAGAAATGGGCCTATTGAATTGAGTAAAATGTCACTAAATGGAAACTACCATATATTCCAAAAGGAATATTATCAGTTATTAATCAATGGGCTGATTCATTTATGTCTATAAAAATCTATTATAATTTTTGAAGTGTTTCATGATTATAAAACCTCGATAGGCATACATTATCATAATATATGTCAGCTATAATGTGATGGATATTGACCCTTATCCTCTTTCATTGCATGAAGGGGAAAATATAAAGGATATGATTCATTTAGTGGGGTATTATGAGGAAGATAATACATATTCATTACTCTATTTACCCAAATAATACATTTATTTTTGAGGATACAGGGCTAGCATATCTTTTGTATCCGAGTGTCCTCTCATAGTGTTTGAGGATTCTAGTGGTTGGTTTATTCCCTATGACTATAAGAGTTTGATGTGTGTTTCCCAATGATCCATATCAAACATGTTCTATCAATATTTACCGTGATATTTCTCATTGTTTTTTAGGTACATCTATATTATTTATGTTCTTTATTCTACATGTTGGTCTAGTGAGGTTAAATTGAGAACACTATTAGGTTTATTCTGTAAAACTAATCATATAAACACCCTATTTGTGTTACTTTTATTTTTTATATTATTTCTTGAGGTTATATATTTATGAGGATAATATTCATGAATTTTTTGATGGTTTTAGGGAGTTTTGGAAGCCTTCTAGAGGGTGCATGGATTGAGCATGGTTATTGGGAAATATTTAGGTTTCCCCAAGTAATTGTGAAAGGGATAAAGAAGCTCATTGGTCTGGTGCATGGTTGGATCATGGTTTAGAAAAACCATGTGTTATCCATTAAACTTTAGACATTTTCTAATGATACCATTTTTCATGGATGGATCATGATTTATCAAATCGTGCATCCCCGGGTTTTTTCTAGTAGTACCTGCATGATTGGAACATGGTTTTCCGAACCATATGTCATTAACTTATTATGTGATTAATTAAATCCACAAAATTTGTTTAAGACTCAAGACATTCCCTAAAACCCACCTCCATTGACTTAGGATCTGAAACCATAATCTTCCTCTAGGTGTGTTTGGTGATTCCATTCCTTATGGAGACTTATTCCTATGAATTACAGTATGTTGGATCTATTAAACTAAAGGTAATAGTATTGTTCTTCCTTTGTCTTCTTGATATTCTCATTTTCTCTAGAGATGAACCCTTGTTCATGGATATCATGACTAGATCTATAGTTTAAGGATTTTTTATGGAATATTGTTAAGATTTATTGAAGTAATGGAAAGAAGATCTAAGATCTATGATATTATGATATTATTATTCAAGTCGAATTCCTCAGAGGCAGGTAACTTAATTATTTTTATACATTCTCCAAGAACATTAAGGATCATGTTTTTCTAAATAAAATTTCTTCAAATTTTATTTGGAAGACTCTTGCTAAATATATGTTAAAAACCAATCTTGTTATTTGGTCTTAAAATATTTGGTTGTGGGTGACACCCACAACATGTACAATAAAATGATTTAATATAATTTCAAATGAAGAAGGTTTTGGGTGTGTGAACTTAGAATGGATGTGGTTTTTTTTACATTTTTATGAATATAGAAAGGGCCTTGTGGGTTAGACATGGTTGCAATGACAATTAAAGTGCACTAGATTATATCATTGATTGATGAATTGGGACTAGAGGGATGAGTTTCCACTTGTGATTTGGTATGTTCAGTTGGATTACTTTGATAAGAGATGCATTTTATTGGTGTATTGAATGGGTATGTGGTTTCAATCTTGGTTTATAAATTAATGTGTGTAGTTTAACTACATTATGTATATCTAAATCAATCATTGGTTTATATGACTTCTTCTTCTTTTATATTAAAATTTTAAGTTAACCTTTTCTTATTTTAGTGGCATGTTTGGGAAGTCTTGGGGGTTTTCTACTAATTCGATATACCCACCCCAAGCATATTCACCTTAGAGAATATGATGATTTTGTTTATCATGATACATGTAAACAAAATATTTCATAAATATCTAGTGTAGAATCATGATTTTGTGTCCATTATTTGATGAATCTTGAAGTTGGTAGAGTGTTGAGTTCTGGTGTTGTGTCACCTTGTTACATGGGTCTTGTCATATTTTATATTTTTAGACTTCTAAATTATATTTTTTAATGTTTCTACTCTGATTATAGTTTTGGTTTTTATTCTATCATTGGTTTTGGTTGTTTTTATTCTCATACAACATATTAAATTTTATGTTTGAGTTGTTTATTATAGTTAATGCTATTCTAGGGTAAATAATCCCCAAAAAATTCATATATCCTTATAATTTATTGCCATCCTTAGGTGTCTGAGGGATTTCAGTTATGGATGAAGGAATTTAGGTCCTTCTTATGCCAATGGACTGGGTTGGGATATTACAAATGATATCAGTTTGTATGGTACATCATTTACATTGGTAGTAGAGAGATAGAATATGTCAAAAATTGAAATGTATTTCATAAAATTCATAGCTAACATATTTATGTTGAACATGAAGTTACCAAGGTAGTGCAAGTAAAGAAACGTGTTTTTAATCACTTCTATGTGTCTTTCTAACTCACTATTGTTGGTTTAGATGATGAGTGTGTAATATCATGCATTAGTAAAGGGAATCCCCACTACAATTCCATCTTCCATATATTATTTTAAATTATTGATTTTGAAGTTATGTTATGATGACACAAATTTTTGTGTTGTAATATGTTGAATAATAGATGATTAAATAAACTCATTGTAACTGACTAGAGATGGTTACTATAGTTAAAACAAGATTATAATGGTTAGGATACTTTGAAACAACAAGACGGTGTGGTAGAGAATGAGGTTCAACTTGAACCACATGCGAACTAATAACTTTCCCAAAGTATCAAAAAATCATTTCAGGCTATTGAAATGGGAAATAAAATTGGGGAACCACATCATGTTGATCACTTATTGGGATTATAGATACAAACCCCACTAATATTTTTGGGGAACTTTAGACCCGGGCAAGATGAATCATGGATGGGTAGGATGAACATAATATTTGATTTCCTTTCAATTCTAACTAAAATTAAGGTCAAGTAGGAAGTGTGCTTGATCAAGGACTTGAAACAAAGATGGTGAGACCTAACTGTCCAAGCTAAGCTTGATCAAGGTCTTAATTGGGTGGGTTTTAAGGATTTTTTTAACAAAAAAATCCATATTCAAACATTTATTATATAAAAAAACACAGACTTATTTGATTTGAAATAAGTAAAAATTTCAATGATAGAATATACAGCCCGATTTACTTATCTAAATTTTTTTGTTCTAGAGGAATTTTCCTGTGAATCTCTATGGGTTTTTATATTCAACTTCGATTTGTAACTAAATATTCACTTCATCGATGTAATGATTTATATTGAAAAGTATATGAACATTGTAAACAAGGAATTAGTGACAAAAATGAAATTATTGGTAACCATATGGGTGGAATTTGTTTTCCAATAAGATATTGGTGGGAACTCCATTGTGGGGAATAAACACAAAAGGGATAAATACTCTTGAGATATCATAACACTAAATAAATAGTGTCCCAGATTAGTCTCTTTTCTCCCACATAAAAGTAATGACAAGGTTTCTTTCAATGTGTCTCTTTGGGGAATACGAAGAGGTAATTTATAACACACTCTTGATAGTTTCAAAATTTTAATCGAAGAGGAAACCTCAAGTGTTATTATACTAAACCTCCAAATTCAACAGGTAGAGATGGATTGAATCAGTCTCATGTATTTTATTATCAATTAGGAAAATCTCATTAGAGTAGTTTTCAACCCTGAATTGAGAGACCTGTGATGATTCTAGGTATACCTCAAGTGTTATTGTAAAAGACATTCGATGTCAATGTAAAGGGATGACTTGAATCTGTCTCATGTAACTCATTCTCAACCAGGATAACCTCATCATAGTAGTTATCTCCCTTGAATCAGGTGACCCATGATGATTGTAGGATCACCTTGATAGTCTAGCCAATACTACCTCAATAGGGAAACAAGGACTACTCAATGAGATCTAAAGGATAATTTTTTAGAGCCGAGCCACATCCTATAACTGAGGAACATGATCTCTTGATGGGGTGAGGTAAAATCCTTCATAAAAAACCCTTATGTATATATATATCTCTATTGATACCTGTACTTCACACTTGTTTGATTATTCTCAAATGGTAAATCAATTGGGGTTTCATGTGAAAATGATGTATCATGTTCTGAGTATTAAGAATACACTTGGGTAATAAAAATATAGAGGATTTAAGTGTCTAGTGTGTCATATTACCATTGATACAATGTAATTTTCCTCGGATTTTACTGCCTAGGAAATTTATATCTTTGATTTAATATTTAGAATGTACTAGTTAGTATAATTCAAATCTCATATCACTATTACACCTAGAATGTGAACTTCACACCCCCTTATGGTTCTATTTATTTATTCAATGGGTGTTGGGATAAGAATACAGATAGATAATGGAATTTTATAATTGTGGATGGAATAAACACTAACTATCTTATAGGGATGTGTTGCAGATTAAATTGTAAATAAAATCCATCCTATTATACTAGATTGATACCATGATGTGTTTCCATATGATTTATTTAGTTTACCACCTAAATAAGAAACTTAATTTTATATTGATGTTCTTCTAAGAATAAGTCCCATTTTTCTTACGAATGCAATTATGATTATTAAAGGTCCAGCTAGAATAATTGGAAAGAAAGGGATCATTAAACTAAATACATCACCTTGGGACACTCCAATTATATTCCTAAAGAATTCAGATGGTTCTCTTCGATTGTGTGTTGAAAATTGTAAACCGAATCAGGTTATGATTAAGAATTAATATCTGGTTACCCAAATTGATTATCTATTTGATGAATTAAATGGAGTCAAATGGTTTTCTATAATTGATCTATGATTATGGTGTCACTAAATATGAGTTAGGAAATAGGGTATCCCAAAGGCAACCTTTTGGGGACGATATGGACAATATGAATATTTAGTAATTTCCTTTGGCCTTAAAATTAAACGATGGTTTTAACGGAATTAATTAATCATATCTCCCACAATAAACTTGAATCATTTTTCATAGTAAATTTTAATGATATATTGGTGCACTCTCGAACTAGAAATAAACATGAATGAAACATGCAGATTTAATTGAGAATATTTCATGAAAAATAAATTTATTCCAAATTATATAAGAATCATTTATAGATACAAGACGTTTGTTTCATTTTTTATATAATTTCTAAAAAAGGTATACTGGTTAATCCTTAAAATATTGAAGAATTCATTTCTGGGAAACTACCTAACAATATGTCTTTCATATATGCAAATTTCTGGGATCAAAAGGATATTATCATATCATTTTATAAGATTTATCAAACCTTTTATGTATTATTATTGTTTTGAAAATTAAAAGTATTCCATTAAAATAGAATGAGGATTTTTATAAATTCTCTCAGGAGATTAAATCTTTTCTCATTTTGGAACCTATCCTCACCTTTATAGAACCAAGACGAGGCTATTTAGTATGTTGTGATGTGTCTAGATCTAGATTGGATTTTTTTATTATGTAAGGAGACCATTTCATAGCCTATGTCTTAAGGAAATTATGAACACCTGAAAGGAATTATCTAATTCCTAACCTGGAACTAGTTGTGTTTTTTCATGCATTAAAAAAGGTACCATTGCCTCTTTGGTGAAAATATTATCATGTTTATAAATTATAAATGTTTGAAATGATTTTTTACCCAAAGGTACATAACCTTGAGTAAATGAAGATGGATGAAAGATCTATGGATTTTCAACTTTCACTTGGTTTATTCACCAAAGAAATTTTTTTAGTTGATGGATCATTGATTACTAAATCATATAACATAGTGGTTAGAGAGGCACATGAACCATGAAATGTTATGAGAGAAGTTATGACATGAATTTGGATTGTACAAAACATAATCAGTAGGATATTTTCTTTCTAGTTACTCTTATTACTAATTTAGTTATCCTTTTCAAGGAGGCTAAAAAAAATGTAAGAGTACCTTACCATTAGGTCAAAACACAATGATTGGAGGACTATTGAAGGTTGGATATAGGAAGGAAAATCTATTTTGTGCTTTCGTGATCAAATTAAAGATCCTTCATCTTGCTAAGAATAGATGATTTCTAATTACCACCATTCTAAACAAGTTTCACACTTAGGTATTCTGAATCCTCATAGGAAAATGATGATCCATTTTTGGTTTTCAAGTATGAAATTGATGTTAGATGATCATGTTATGAGATGTCTTACATGTCAGTAGGTAAATGATGAACATAAATGAAAAAAGAGTTAGGTTGTCTATTCCAATACCCAAATGGGTATGGGAAGATATTTTTATAGACCCTTTTATAATTCTACTATGGAAACATCTAAATCATGAAATTATAAGGCTAATTATGGATTTAATCTCCAATTTAGTACGTTTTCCAATTTAACAGTCCAATTTTGTAGAATATTTGGAAATGATTAATATATAAGAAGTGGTTAAATTTCATAGAGTAATAGATTTTATAATATTTGATTAAGACCCTAGATTCATCTCATAGCTTTATAAATCCATGAAATAAGTCCTTGGAACTTAGTTGGCCATGGGAATCACATCTCATCCCTAAATGGATGGACAATTAGAATGTACCATAAAGAAACTGGAAGACATGCTTATAGATTCTGTTATGGGTTTTTATGGTTCCTGGGAAGATTATTTGTCTATATTGGAGTTTTTATATAATACCTGTTATTAGGACATAATACATAAAATTTTATTCATGGAATTATATAGTATTTCTTGTTAATCTCCACTTTTTGGGGAGCTTTTAGGGAAACTTCACTGATTCAACTAAGTCTTTCCCATGAGAATTATATGAAAATTACAATAACTAAGAATTAAATTTTTATATCCTAGAACCAATTAAATACTTACGAATATCTTCACTGCTGAATTTTATTTTTTGATTTCAACAACCATGTATTATTGAAAGTTTAACCCAGATCAGTTCATCACCATCTGCGCAAGAAAGAAATTTTTTCCCTTAGTACATCATACAATGAGATATTTTGTAATATACCAGCAATGTTTCATATCAAATATACTTACCACTCAGATTCACTATTTTAAATATTGTTTTTTATTATAGCTTTGTTTTTGGTGTCATTCATTATATTCATTTTTTACTATTAGGTTATCCATTATCGGTTGTGTGGTTCTATAGTAAATAATCCCTAAAAAATCCCATGGATGTATTCCTGTTTGAATTTCAAGGGAAATTTGAATTTTCAATTAGTAGGTAGTATAATTTTTTAATTAGGATTTGAAATGGTATTATGAGATTTTGATTTCCCTAATAATTTATATTGGATGGGTAATGAGGTCTAATTTGTGATGGGGAGGCTTAAGGGAGCATCAGAGGTATCCTGAGGGGGTTGGGCTGTTAGGTGGTCCTAGTATTCATTCACCCACTATCTAGTAGGAAAGAGTGGGGGTCTGGATTTCTTCCTAGTCTCACCATATAGTTGATGAAATTGTACCATCTATTTGGTGTCCCTTAAATGGGAAAATAATTCCATTTCCACTCCCATCGATTTTTAGTGGGGGAAACTCCTCCTATCCCTTTCTTGAAGTGCGCATGACTTGATAACATCCTCCCCTTTTCCTTTATTCTTACCCTTGATTTGGGGTGATGTTGTTGGGAATTTTATTTAGAGTATTGAGGTTTGCGTGTCTTCTCCTTCCTATTTTCTTCCTATTCCTTAATCTATTCTGATTTGATGTTGTTTTAATATGTTTTTTTATTGGAGATTTCATTAGAGCATGATGAAATTTACCGTTTTTGATGGGACATTCTCTCTTCCATCATAGATGACATCCCAATATGATTTCATGTGTATTTACTGGTTAATTTGATAAATGTACATCAACCATGATATTTCCATTGGTTTTCTTTAAAATTAAACTAAATTTCCTATTATAATGGTGCCGAGAGTTGGGGATTTTCCTCATCATAAGTTCAAGATTAGGCTGAGGAATAACCAAAACCCCGCGTTTGACGAATCAATGATAATTGGATGCTCAGTATGTTTTCAGTGTTTATAACCTTTTTGAATAAATAATATAATTAATTATAATTGTTTATATTTAATTTTTAATGTTCTTTTGATTGACTTATGTTCCCTGGAATGTGGGAAGAGGCTGGTGGTGTTAGGACAACATTGGAAAATCTTTGGTGATCCTAATAGGGAGTTTGAGGCTGTGAAATAAATGGTAAAGATTCTAAAAATGGTATGTGGTTTTGTTACTCACCCTACAAAATTTATTAAGTTTGTTTATATTCATATATATGTGTAGGAATTCTAATGGAGGTGTTTCCACTTTGAATAATTAATAATCATATTTAAATTAAATTAAAAAATATTAATCTAAGTTGAATTTCATGAGTGAAAAAAAATGTTCCAAGGCAATGTTGGTCCTTGTGCACTAGTTTTTCTCATCCACTACAAAGGGACAAGGCTATGACCTAAACAATATCTCTTTACAATTTGACCCACAAGAGTGGTGTTCCTTAATTGATGTTAGTTGATTATGATATATTGTCTCTTTTCATAAGATCCCTTGGAATCCTCTAAGAGGAGGCATTGGATGACTTGAAATGAATGGATTGAGAGAGCCCTATGAGGACACTTGTTACTCCTTAGAGCCTTTGGGATGGTTGAATAAAACACAGGCAAGTGATCCTTCTTGCTTTGATATGTGATTGTCGTGAGTGACTAAACCATAGGTATAGAAGACTTGGGATGGGTGATAAAACCAACCTACAATGACCAAGGGCGTGGATATGGGATGTGTTCCGTTTCCATATACTATTTATGTTCTCAAATAACTCAAAGTAAAATGTGTCTGTATGTTGTTTACGAAACTATCGAGGATCATGACATCATCCTTGAGGCGAGTTATGGACTATGACACCCAAAATTTCTCTTTTATGTGGGGGTATTTTATGGATGGCTCATCCCCCCCAAGTTATAGTACTTTTGGGCTGAAAATGTCATAGTTTTGAAACTTTTACTTGGTCAAATAGTTAATAAACATAGTTAAACTAACCATGTAACCTATTTGTATAGCCCATGTATCTCTTGAAAGTGGTGATCTACATGGTTACCCCACAAATTGTTTAACCAAGGGGGTAAACCATGAAACCAACTTGAAGAGGTGTATTTTTATCTTTTATCCACCTTTTTAATTGTGGTTTTCACCACAATCCTCCCCAATTCGAACCCCAAGACCCAAAAACCTACTAAGAGGCTCTCCCTCCTTCTTCGGGCACCTATAAGGTGATTTTATAGTGGTTTCTTTGTGATTCTTCACCTGGTTCAAGAGGTTAGGTTTACCTTCTACTTAAAATTTTGTTTTTACTTTTTCTTTATTATCTCTAACCCTAGTGACCATTATTGGATAATTTTATTGGTTAGGGTCGGTCAAAATTGGGGAATTTAGTTTTTAATGGTTTTTATCCATTCTTGGAGTTCATTTTTGGTGGATTTCATTTAAGGTGACACGATTCTACCACATGAGGTAGGTGTTTCCAATATATGGAATTTTATTTAAGTGTTCCTTGAATGATTATTACTTTAAGATTTTTTTGAATTAATTTATTTATGTATAGGATATCTAGGTTTGGTTTATCAAGGTTTTCCTTAGCATCACTTGTTTTTATTTGGATTGATAAGAGTAATTTTATAATTAAGTGTTTTTTTGAAGGAAATAGGTGCCCTGTTCATTCATCATGTTTGATAAAATTCCAAAGAGGGGTTTCATTGATAAAAATAGTTTTTCATTGTGTTTTAAGACACATTTGATTTTCAAAGTGGGTTCCCCTTTTGGGTTTAAGGGGTTTTCCTTATTTGAAAAAGGGAATAATTGTTTTATAAAATTAAATAGAGTTTCCCTTGAGTTAATTGGTTGTGATTAATGTTTATGAATGTATATAACATTTATGATAAGATAAAAGTCTTATTATCACTTTATGATATGTTTATTGGTTTATTGTTTATTGTTCCCTTGTTTATCCCACTTGTGTTGTTGATGGGGTTATGTTAATACATTTAATGGATGTTTATGTTATTATTAATATTGTGCCTATGTATTGGGGATATTTAAGGGAATTATGTATGATGGGAAGGAAGTGATTATGGTGTTATACTTTTGGTATTTGTTATTGCTATGTGTTGACATTTGATTTGTTTATGGCCCACCTAATTTAGTTATCTCATAAGAAGAAAAAGGACACTACGTGGGTAGTCTTGAGATGTTTGTAAGCTAATTGAGATTTACATACTTGTTAGTCACCCCTAGTTTCACCTAATTATTGGATTGTGGGATGATCACCAAGGAGACTGGTCAGATTGACTCAGTTGATGGATGTGTAACTGTTAACCTGATGGTAAAAGGTCTACTTTATATGTCTCACCCATGTCCTATTAATCCCTATGGTGCTACCTCATTCCATCTCTCATATTTTATGCCTTTTTTATATATATTTTCATATGTGTTAATTACTATTTGGATTTACTTTCTTGATGTGTTGATCCTACTGTGTTGTAGTCATGATGTTGGACAGTTTTTATCCACCCATTTGGTAGCATTAATTGAAACCTTTTATTATTGATTTTGTTTATAGTTTTCATTTTTTCCTTTCTTATATTTGATATGGCTGTGAAAAATATTTTAAAATAGAAAGGTGGAAATGGTTATCAAGTCTTGTTCGTGTTTGACATGATTTTGAAATATTTAAAACCACATGTGATTTTGTTTTCAAAAGTGTGATGTTTTTATAGTAAAGGGTTGGTCATGAAAATTTAATTTTTTGTGGTAAAACCAATTTTTTTAGAAAGTGTATTTTCCATGATTGGTTTGTCTCAATATCTTGTAAAATGGAAATGAAAACATATTGTTCTATATTAATTTTAAACTAGAAAACGTTTTTTATTTTATAAAATTAGTAAATTAGACTCACGGTGGTATCCTACTGGCTTCAAACCACACCCTACATACTCATGTGGGTGGGTATTAAGTCTTCATATCTTATGATAGTTTCTTTAGGTATTGGATTTTGGGTTTGATCTAGTGTCTTATTCCTTGGGAAATTGATTGTTGTTGAGATCATGGTGGTGACTTGTGAGTCACATGAAGATGGTGATCTGACCATTGGTTTCATGGAAACTGTTGGATTGAGTTTTGGGTTTGGCCTCCTAGTTCTTATATTTTATTTTTTTCAACTTCCATTATAGTTTTGTAGTCTTATGTTAAACTGTTATTTTATATGATATGTACTTTGTCATTTATCTTTGTTTCTCTATGGTTATGACATATTTAGATGTTTGTACTTGGTCTGTTGAGGGTGAAACCATACCCAAAAATTATGTTTTATACCCTTGATGTTTTTAACCATCTAGAGGGGTGGGGGTTGAGGGAAATATTTGGGTATGTGGTTGGTCATCTTCAGAGTACACTGGATAGACATACCAACTTTTTTCATTACAAAATGGTCCTCAGGTCATGTTCTCCATTGAAATAATTTTGATACATTTAAAACCATGTTTTAGTGTATTTTCAACAGTTTTATAATTTAAGGTAAAGGAATGGTATTGGAAATTGAATTGTTTTTGGTAAAACTTATTCAAAGAATGTTTTATAAAAGTTGTGTTTTGAGAAAGCTCATGTTCCATGATTGGTTTATTTCAATATCATCTAAAATTGAACCTAAAACCAATTTTTATATTTTAATTTCAAACTAGAAAACATGGATTATATTATAAAAGGAATTAATTAGACTCATGTTGGTATCCTACTAGATCTGGATCGCACCACACATACTCATATGGGTGGGTATGTTGTCTTAATATATTGTTTAGGTTTCTTAAGATCTTGGATTTCAGGCCTGATCTAGTGTTTTCTTCCTGGGGAAGTGAATGGTTATTGGGATCATGGTGGTGATGTGTGATTCACATATAGATGTTGATCATACCTTTTTTCATGGAAAAGATTTTCTTGAGTTTTGGTTTTGGCCTCCTTCGTCTTCCATTTTTGTTAATTTTAGATTCCATTGTGGTTTTGTAGTCTTGTATTTGTTAGTTGTTTTATATTAAATGTCCTTTGGAATGTATAGTTGTTTCTTTTTGGTGATTCCATGTTTATATGTTTATACTAGGCCTATTGAGGGTGAAACCATCCCCAACAATTATGTTTTATTCCCTTGATTATTGTATTCAACCCGGGGAGATCAGGGACACTCCTCAAGTATATAGAATGTTAGCTCGATATTCCACTGAATGGATGTCTCAAGTTTGTTAGTTAAATGAAATTACTGACTAGGGATGGTATCAAGGACCCAATTAAGGTGCCACTATTTTTGTATAGACATGGGGGGACCTGATTAGGTACCCATTAGGTGTGGTCGTTTGATGTACAACCATCCATAATTTATTATTTATCTTATTGATCATATGGAAAATTATTTAAGATGTGATGTTATAAACTTTCATTAAAAAATTCAGTTGGGGTGGTTTTTGTTTTGTATGGAAAACACCATTAGGGGAGGAATTTTTAATATGTATGGACACCACCCTTGGTGTTGGACTTTTATTATGGCTAAGAAATATATGATATGGGTGGTCCTTGTTACTAATAATCTTATTTCATTGGTCAGAAAACTCTAGTAGTGGAGGTCCGTGTTACCCATGGGCTTATTTTTCTGTTATGAAATCTACCATTGGGTAGATCCATGTTACTTGTGGACCTATACCCTGATTAAGAAAACTCTTGTAAGGGAGGCCTATTATACTTGATATGTATACTAGGGAGACCTGGGTCTATTATATTAGATGGAATGGTCATCATGATTTTCTCCGAGACACCTTGAGACAAGACAAAATAGATATGGTCAATCACGGTCATGGACCTAAGGATTGATAATAGTATGGTACATGGTACCTAGTTTGGAATAGTTTCTAAGATATAATCAGAGGTATTCTTGCATTGGTCAAAAGTAGATATTGATTTTTTATACATCTATTTTTCATTTATTTATTTATTTATTTTGAGGAGATCACATGCACATAACAATGAATTTTTGTCTATGTGCAAGACCATGTTGGTGGCAACGTACTAATTTTTCTACTCACACCCTACTCAGGGAACCATAAAACTTGGGTACTTGAGATGCTCTACACGTTTTGGAGGTGTGGGTTAGTCCAAGGAATGTTATTTTCTTGATCGAACAAGACATATTGAATGAATTTAGGAATCTAGGATATGGAATACCTTAGAGTGGAAGTGGATCCTCAATGTATTTTATCAGTATGCTTATTTATGTTCATGTGTGATCATCCTAGTTCCTAATCAATCTTTTATTCCAGTGTAACCATTAGGGTTTTCATAATAATATTTTCTATTATTATAGTATTTTCCACTTATTTATTTTATATGTACTCTAATGTGATGTATTTTTATATTATCTTGGTGTTTCAAATGTTATTATACTCTCATATAGGGGTAATAGTTTCCTTAGAAAACCACCATAGAGCCCCACTTTTAGTCGGAAGCCTCTGGCATACGAGGAGGAATTTATGAGTTCACCTGTCAACGTTGGTATGGTTAATGTTCATAGTTAAATGGGATAAGACATTAAAAAGTTGTATTAGATCTATTTTTTACTTTGTTTTTCTATTAGAGAAGCTGATAGATAAGAGACATCCAAATGTGTTAGAACTTGTGATGGAACCCATACCAACATGTCATGAACACCATTTTTGGTGGAAGTATAGGTTATTATCATTATGGGATTGATGTTATTGGATTTAAATGTTATGGTTTTTGTGATTTTTACCTAGAGTGAAACACACGAGTTATCAGATTTATGATTTATGAGTTAATGGATATTTGGATCATAGCCCATGGGCAAGAATCCAGTAATGGAATTGTCTCATGGCACATAGAGGAAAGAAGAGTCTCATGCATCACACAAGGAATATAAGATTTAAATGAAATATAATAATTCTAGTGGGTGATTCTGTCATTGATGGGAGGTTCAACTATTTAAAGTATCACTAACAACACATGTGAAATTTTCCCATATAATTTCTCCATGACATTCTACTTAGCTGGACAAACATGAATAAATTATTATTTTGATGTAAGTTTAAATTGAAATACAACGAGACACTCTATAAGAATAATTATGGTGTGATACCTATAGTAGAATATATTTTGTGACCCAAATAGGAGAGAAAAGGGATATGATGACATAGTAAGAAACCCATATTTGGTTATTTTCATTTGGGTTCGGTTATTTAAAGTTTCAATAATAATATATATGGGGTTTTCCCATATAGTTTATAATGGAATTATATTTAACTAAGTCATGTGGTTTTGGTTTATTTGATACACATCATCATAGGATGATGTTGTTTTATGAGTATGTTTGGGTGATTCTTGAGGGGACAATCCCATGTGTGGATGCTCATGAGAATCGGTTCCCTTATAGGTGGATAGGTTGACATGAGATACCAAGACCTTATATGTGAGACCCTAGAGTTAGAGTTTTAGAACATGTGAGGCCATTAAGATTTGAGAAATGAGCATATAGGATGTCTCGTGAGATGTTAACTTGGTGAGTTTCAGCTTATGGGCTAGGTAAGAGACCCCAGTGATCTTTAGATGCAACTTGGGATTTTGGAGAGTCGTTGAGATTTTATACATGAGGGTAACTCGAGTTAGGGGTTGTCCTAAATATTATGGGTGATTTATAGGTGGGAATAACAAAGTGGTTATTTTGGTTATGATGTGGTGTCTGTGAGGTGATATTGGGTATGTGGCATAAGCATGTTGATTCCTAGGGTATTTTAAGTGAAAAAATCCATGAGAGAAATTATTTAGGCATCAAATTGGTAATGAAAGGGTAGGACTAGTCGATATACAAAACCCAGTTGAATTTAAATTCAATTATGTGTGGCACTATAATTGTATGAGGGTTATAGAAGTGAGACCAGAAATATGTGTTATGTTAGGCCTTCTAGAATGAAGTCTGAAGGATGCCTCGCTCTTGAAACTTTTGGCCTATTATAGAGCATGGTATTATAGTTTCAATGTTGTAAAACTTATGGATTCATGATTTGGGGTTTCATGGTCGGTAAAAATAGATCAATTTTATACTTGGGTTTTTGTTTGATCAACAAAATGTTTGTTGGGAAGAATAGTTCATATTGTGTTTTGAATTACTAAGTGATTGTGTGTGATCCAATGACTAAGAAGATTTGATGTTACACTTATGGTCATGATTTCTTGGGTCTCAATTGAGTATTTTTAAATATACCATCAAGGTATATGATACATTGTAAATAGAATGGGTGTAGTGAAATACTCAATCCTATTTTTGGTTAAAGGAAAATATTTCTTGGGATGATTGAGCATGGCTTGGGAGGAGTGTCATGCATGTTTGGACAATGAACTAGAAAATGATGTAATCGAGGAGTGGTTTAAGTAGATCCATATAGGGGGGACTGTACTACTGAATATTGTAGGGTGTGACCCCCATTATGAATTGGGTTAATGCATCAATTAATTTGTGATGGTAATCAGGTGTGAGTGGGTTAGGCTCCCTCTAATTATCGCATGCGAGGATGGACATAGTTTGGGACGTGAAAGTCGAGGTTTGGTATAGAGATGAAACAATAAAAAAACGTTCAGAGTGGAGAGTTTCCTATCATCCATGGGTGATATAAACCAACCCCCACGTGGTAAGGGATATGGTTTCATGATACTGATCGACCTATGTTTCTAATTAAATTTTAAATACAAGTGAATGAATCCTTATTTAACTTGATATCTTGGAAAATTCCTACTATGAGTCTGTATTCTATATCATATGGAGTATAAGAATGGGTTCTATAATCAAAGTGGTTTAATTTGATCCAATTTTTTTGGGATGAAAATGTTTCATTACTTTGGTGAGTGTGTAAGAGAGGATCTTTATTATTGTTGTTATAGGTAGGGAATTTCACTAAAAGTCATGTTCTGGCTTTAGGTTGGATGTTCATGAAATTTTTGGATACCTATGGGGATAATGATATCATGATCAAGTGGTTTATAAGAATTCAAAAATATATGTTGGGAATTTGGAGATTTTTGGACAAGGAGGTATAACTGTTCTTTATATATGCAATTGGATGTGGTCGGTTGAAAACCTCATCAAAATTATTAAAAGTCAATGTTAGGATTTTTTATATTTTTAGAAAAGGAGGTATAATTGTTGTTAATATATTCAATTGGATGTGGTGGGGATAAAACCTCATCAAGCACATCATTTTGGATATGACTAGTGTTTTTTGAGGATTGGTTGGGTATTTTTTATGAAAATATTGAATGTTAATATTATATTTAGAAGGTCGAGACACTTCGGTTTTTGTTTATAATTTGGAAATAATTCCAAATCTATCATCTAAATAGATTTTTCATGTACGTTTGAGTGAAGTTAAATAGAAACTACACCCGACATGTCATTAAAATGATAGAAGTGTGTTTTGAAAGGAATTTCCAATGGTTCAAGGAACCGTATTTTGAAATTATACATTAAAATTTATAATCAATTGTGGGGAGAAACTTGATATTTGTGATCAATTAGTTGAGGAAACCTATAGTTTCTCAGAGTAGAAAAGTTTGGGTAACTGTTTTCTTAGACTTTCTGAAATGATTAAGAGAATTAACTTGATTTGTGGTGGCTTAAGTGCCTTATGTTCTAATTTTTCAATTTGAAACATGTTTGGAATTTGAGAGATGTCCTCAACCAATTAATGGTGATTCAACAATAAAAGTGGTTCAAGATACATATTCAGATGTCCATAGACACTTCTTGCATGTGATAAGAGTTATAGTGGGGACATTTTAAAATATCATGTCTGTACGGTCATTTTAATTTCTAGAGAAATTTATATTTTGAATTATTGGAAGGTATGGATTTTTTAAAATGATTTGAAATCGAATTTGGAGAGTTTGAAAACTCTAAAATTTGTATTTTCGATGGGTAATGGTGTTTAATTGGTGACAAGGAGTCTTTGGGGATCGTTAGAGGTAGCTCAAGGTGTAAGGGTGAAACCGCTGTCTATCCATTGGGCTAGCCTAGTTCCTAGATTTATTCCTGGGATCATCGTCTAGCTAGTGGATCAGTGTTTTCTTACCCATGTCCTTTAAAGGGGATAAGTTTCAATTATCCTACTTTTATTTTTATATGGGGAATCACCTCACCTCCATTTCATATTGCGCACACGGCGGAAGGGTCTCCTCCCATTCCCCTTTCTTCTTTCCATTGTTTTTAGTGATGTTATTAGAATTTTTATTCAATGGATTGAGGTATGGTTGTCCTCTATTTACTCCACTCCTTGACTTCAATAATATCTACTGATTAATCATTATTTTGATATAGAGTTTTGTTGTAAATTTAACTAGACCATGGTGTAATCAACGATTTTTTGGGGATTCCACCTTACCCTCATAGAGGACACCCCAAGATGATGTTTTGGTGTTGTTGTTGGTTTATTCAATGAAGGAAAATCACACCATGAATTTTATATATTTTTCTTTAAAATTTAATTATATTTTTTTCAGTTGCATCACCTGTTGGAGGGTTTGGGATAGTGTAGGTTCAAGAGTGTTACGGGGGTGACCGAGACCCCGTGCTTGAAGAACCGGTAATCATTTGATACCCAATGAGTTTTTAGTGTTTATTCCATTTTTGAATAAATGTAACTATTAATTATAATTAATTATAACTAATTTTTTATGGTTCTTTGGAATGATTTAGGTTCCTAAGAATGTTTTTAGTGGTCTATTGTGTTGGGTCGACCTTGGAAAATCATGGGAAAGACTAGGCGGGAGTTCTCAGGTAGTGAAATAAATGGGAGAGATTCTAAAAATAGTAGGTGGTTTTGGTACTCACCCTAATAAATTTACAAAGTATATTTATATGCATGTGGATGCGAGTGATTTACCCTAAAAAGCTTTCCCCTTTGACTCATTAACAGTCATGTTTAAATTAAAATTAATTTTTTTAGTCTAAGTAAAATGTCTTGAGTGGCTGAACAAGGTTCCAAGGCCATGCTGGTCATTTTTCACTAGCTTGGTCACCATATCCATCAAGGGTTAAGGTTATGACCTAAATAGTATCCTTTAATAATTAGACCACCATAAGGGATGTTCCTTAGATAAAATTAAATGATTATGATATAACAGACCTTTGTATATGAGACTTTGGACACCTCCCAGAGGAGGTGTGGTATGACGTGAGATTAAAATCCAAAGTGGACCATGTGAATACCCTTATGAAACCTTATATACTTGATTCTTATTGAAGAGAAAATGGGTGGAAGATCCTTCCCCCATTGATATATGGTTGTCCTAGGTGGTCAGACCATCAGAAGAGTGGACTTGTGTTGGGTGGGCTGACCTATTTGGATAACCAAGTACATAGCATTGGGTTGTGTGAAATCTCTATAGTTGGTTCCATTATGACATAAATATAAGGCTTATGTGGGAATATGATGTTTACGATAGAACTAAGGATCATGGAATCTTTTGTGAGGTGAGTTATGCCCTGAGTGACCTAAGATGGTATCAAGGACGCTATTTTGATGCCTTTATGTGTGCATTGACAAAGAGGGACATGAGTAGGTGTTCTATAGATATGGCTAGTTTGGAATGTATAAACCCATATTTATTATTTATACTGTTTATAAAATGGAAAATTCCTTTAGATAATATGTTCTAAACATGAATTAGAAACACCCTTGGAGTTGGTCTTTTGTTTTTTAAGGAAAACAGTGATGGGAAAGGTATTTTTATTATGTATGGAAAACTACCTTAGGAGCATTCTTTTATTATGGTTAATAAAACTTCCATAGGGGAGGTCCATGTTACTTATGTTATTATTCCCCATATAAGATAACTCTTATAGGGGAGGTTCGTGTTACTTGTGGTACTATTCCCTAGGTCAGAAAACTCCCATTAGGGATGTCCACAATAATTGTTATGTATATTGAGAAGACATTGGTCTATTTTATTTGGAAGAACAATTATAACAATGTATGGTCAATTGGGGTCATGAACCTAAGGATTGAAAATGGTATGGTATATACTACATGGGTTGACATGGTCTACATGACATAATAAGAGTAATTTTGGCACTGGAAAAAGTGTGTATTATTTTTTGTTTATTTTAGTTTTTTCTTACTATTTTATTTATTTATTTTGAGAATTCCATATACACATATCAGTAAATCATAGGTTATGTACGAGATCACATTGGTGGTTCCCTAGAGAGTTTTTTACTCACACCCTGATTAGGAATCCAAGGTAATTGGTTACCTGAGAATCTCTACAATTTTTGAAGGCATAGGTTGGCATGAATCTCAATATTTTCATGATTGAGTAGAAATATCAAAAATGTTAGGAGTTTGGGATTTGGTATGAATCAAAGTGGCATTGGAGACACAATGTATTTTTTTCTTATTTTTTTGTGCGATTCGCCCAGTGGGTTGTTGGTCTTGTATGTCATTATAACATTTTGGGTTTTTATGATATCAGTCCATATTATTATGGTTTATTAATTCTTATTTATTATATTTTTACTCTTATTTGATGCATTTTTATGTTATATAGTTATTTATATTGAGATTTAACTATGGTAAAGGTGGTATAGTCTCCTCAAAGTACCATCTAAGACCCCTATTTCTAGTCAGAAACCTATTACATACGAGGATGTTCACTTAAGGTCACATGGTGCCACCTGTAGGATTAAAATTTAGAGTAAGCTATGTCGGGATGTTACAATCTGCACCAAATATATTTTTATTTTGTTTTAGTATTTTGGAAGATAGAAGATTTGATACATAATAATGTGTCAAAAAATGTGATGAAAACTATATAGGTTTATCATGGACAATTTTTCCAATGGAAGTAAAAGTTACTATGGGTTTGGGATTGATGTTATTTGCTTGATCTATTATGTTTATTGTTATTTTCACCCTCCATGACTCCCATGAGGTTTTATAATTATGATTTATGAGTTATTGGATTTTTGAATATTTACCCATTAGAAAGATGCTTGTTATTGAATTGGATCTTATCTCATAGAGGGGATATGAGCCTCTTACATCATAATAGGAACATTGGATTCAACAGAAATATAGGACTTCTAGTTTGTAATTATATCACTTGTGGGAGGTTCATTTGTTATGTGTCAGCAACAATTCATGTTATTTTTCCCATATAAGTTCTTAGTAAAATTCTACTCACCAATACCAATATGAATATATTTTTATTTTAATGGAAGATCATGTGGGTTTATGATGACACTCAATAGTGATTTTGATGGTGTGATACCTCTAGTAAGGGAAATTTATTTACCCTAGTTGGTCAGTAAAGAAATATCATTCCATAGTAATAAACCTCTAGTGGGTGACAATCATTTGGGTTTGTTTATTTAAAGTGTTAAGGAAAACCTGAATAATGTTTTACCATATTTCATGGAATGAAATTATACTTGACCGAGTCATTTAGCCATGGTTCATGGCATAAAAATCATTATAAGAATTTATCGATTATATGAGTATTCCTCTATGATTCTTGAGTGGGAAGTCTCATGTATAGGTGCTTGTGAGAATTGTTACCATTATGGGTTGGTGGGTAAGCACGAGATGTCGTTTATGTATACATGAGAACATAGAACAAGAGTTTTTTCATGTGGGAGGCCATGTTTTTCTGATATATGATTATGTTGGATATCTTATGATATATGAAATTATTGAGTTTTTGTTTATGGGATGGATAAGAGAACCTAGTGACCTTTAGATGAAACTCAGGATTTTAGTGAATCAGCAAGATGTGATATATGAGGGTAACTAGAGTCAGGGGTTAGCCCTAAAATTACGAGTGCCTTAATGGCGGGAAGCATGGGGGGGTTATTTGGTTTATGATTTGGTGCATATGTCGTTCCACTAATCATGTATCATAGGCATGGCGATGCCTAGGGGATTTTAAATGGAAATCCTCAAGAGTGCTATTGTTCAGGTTACAAAGTGGGAAATAAAGGGCAGGTTTAGTCGAGACACCTTAACCATTTGAATTTGGATGTGTTTTCACGTTGCAAAATTTTAAATGAAATTAAGATGAATATAGTTTTGGAATGAAACTAGTTTGTGGGTGGTCATGTGATTAACCTTGGTAGAGGTGAAGTGGTGAATTTTGAAAAGGGGTTCCTAAATGGACCCCTTATCACCAGGGTTTTCCGCTCTCTCCCAATTCCCCTCTCGGGTTCTAGGGTTTCCCTCTCATCTTCTGGTGGTGCTCCCTCATTCTTTCCTAATTCTAGTTTCATTCTCTTCTATTCTCTCATTGCGGCTGGATCTTGATCCCTGTTTTTGGCGCTACTCTTCTTCATGGTTTTTAGGGATTTTGATGGAATTGTCACGATTGTATGTCATGGGAGGACTTGGAAGTTCAAACTTGCTCTGGCCGTGAGTTCCTGCACTCCTCTCCAGTTCGGATCTGTTGAGGGGGTTCAAAGGTGGTTTTGGAATTTGTGGTTCTTCGGTCGATGGTCTCTCCCGGCACTCTGACAATGATTTGTTCTTATTCAGATTCTGGATTCAGTTTCTTCATCATCCAGAACCCTCAAATTTTCAAATCCCAGCTCTTGTTTCAGTCTCCTCTACTTCTTTCTTAGTCGGACATCGAGTGGAGGTAATCTTGAGACTTTGGGATGTGGGAATTGGTGACTGGTGTCAGTTTCTATTCCTATACGATGTTGGTGATTTTGGAATCAGTATTGGCATTCAATATGTTTTTTTTTTCAGGTTTTGTTTGAAGTTCCCTCATCAGATCAATGGTGAAGGTTGTTTTTTTCTTTCGATGGGAATTCGTTCTCTTTTTGTGGGATATGGGAAATGATTACGTGATGTTTACTGGGTCATTCTTCTTTGGATCCATTTTTTCAGTGAATGTTTTTTGTGCTTGTCTGCATTAGTTCATTCTAATTGCTGTGATGTTCGCTTCTAGTTAGTTCCTAGATGGTTCTTCCTCTGGTCATCAGCTCCAGCAAACCGCCGATGTCAATGTCGATGACAACAGTGGCTTACCTTGGTGATGATGGTGGATGACAATGATGTGACTCCAGTTGATGCAGTGATTCTTGGATCGAGGCCTCCTCAGATTTGGTGTTGGATTTTAAATTTCAAATTTGGTTTAAGCTTGTTGTAACTTTTTATTGCCGCGTTTTTTATGTGGTTACCTCTTTTCCTTAAATTGGATTCTAGAAAATAATAAAAATATAATTTTCAGGTCAGGAAAAGGGGTTCCTAAGGTGATCTAATTTGGTGGAAACTAACATGTGATATGAGTATTGATTGAGGGTTCTAATAGTGATATTGGACATATGTGTTATGTCAATCCTTTATAAAATAATCACTTTGGATGCATTGAGATTGAAAAGTTTGGAATTACATGGATCACAACTTTCCGGGTTTGATGAAGTGAAACTCATAGAGTCGTGAGATGATTTTTTTTGATTGGTCACATCAGAGGTGTATAACCCTTGAGTATTTAACAGATCAAGGAAGTGTGAACTAGTAAGATCAATGCATGTTGAGTTGTGAATCAGTGAATGATCAAGTTTGATATAAGGAACAAGAAGTTTTGATGAAAATACTAAAGGTATGATATTTGGGGATCAATTGGTGGTTTTTAAATGTCCATTCCTTGAAGAGGATACATTGTAAATGGATTGGGTGTGGTGGCACAGTCAATCCAAAGGTTTGTTAAAGTACAATGTCTTATGGAATGAATGAGCGTGGATCCAGAGGAGAAGCATGCAAGTTTAGTAAATGAACCTTTTAAAGATGTGATTGAGGATCATATTATATAGATCCATATGGAGAGGAGTTCACCATTGGAAGTTTGAGGATGTGGCTCTCATTTTAAACTAGAATTATCCAATGATTAATGTTATGAGGGTTTTCAGTTATGAGTTGGTTCGACCCCATCCAGTCATCGTGTTTTTGGATGGATGAAGTATGAGCCATGATGGTCTAGGTTTGTAATATTTATGTGATGAAAATTATTCAAATAAGATGGGAGGAATCCTATCAATCGTGGGTGATAGGATCCCCCCACACTCATGAGGGTAGGGTCATGGTTTCATGTGGCCAACCATTCTGTGGTTCTGATGGAATTTTTAATGATGGTATGTGAATGAATTAAAATTAAAATATATTTCTTGGTGAATTACTAGTGTTATTTTTTATGTGATATCAAGTGGAGTATGATCATGGGTGTCGGGCTCAGGGTTTTTTAATATGATCCAAATGTGTTGTGATATAAATGTGTCGATGATCAATTGAGATTCCGACACCAAATTTAGATTGTTAGTGATTCATCTGGGTAATTTCACCATGAATTGGATTGAGGATTTAGTGAGGATGTTTGGTAAATTACAAGATACCTCTACGGTTAAAGGTATTATTATCAAGTGTTTTATACGTGTGTTGGTGGCCAGAGATGGGATTTTTGAGATAGAATGGTTATAGGAGGTATAATTATAATTTTCATGAGAAATTAGATTTGGTGGTTTGACAATTGTATCGAGCACATAATTTTGGATATGACTAGTTCATTTTAAGGTTTGACTGGGTCAATTTTAGGAAATTAAAAGTGTTCATGTTGTGTTTGGATAGCGGAGGCATGCTATTTTTGGTTTGTAATTTTAATAAAAGGATGGAGCTAGATTCCAACTGGAGTTCGTATTTAAGGTGAATTAGAAACCTTATAAGTCATGTTGTTATAATTATAGATGCATGTTTTGATGAAATTTTCTAATGAAACAAGTAATTGTGTCTAAGTATTGGAATTTCTGAGTTATGTCCTTTGGTGGGGATCACCTACAGCTCCATGATCGATTTGATGTGGAAACCTAAAGTATCCGTAAAATGATTGTCTTGGGTAAACTCCATGTAGTGTTTTAGTAATGATTACTAGTGTTGACTCAAGGTGTGGTTAATTAAGCACCTTATGTCTAGTTTTGAGCTTTAAAAATGTTTTACGAATTTTGGAGTGGAACATGGCCTATTAATGGTTATTTGACAGGTGAAGGGGGTCAAGATACATAATTGAATTTCCATTGAGACTTCAGAAGAATAATAATTGTAATAGTGGAAATATTGTAAAATCCAGTGTCCATATTGGTGTCTGAATTTCAATAGAAATTTGAATTTTCTATTAGGGGGTGGTTTTTTTGAACCTAGATCCATAATTAAATTTCAAGAGTTTGAGTAGAATAAATATATATTTTTGATAAGGAAATAGGTATAATTAGTGACTAGGATAATTGGGGGAGCATTAGAGGTAGCCCAGGGTGAATGTGCTATAGGGTGGCTGCACTCTATAACCACCAGCTAACTGATGGGATAACCGTGGGTTTGAATTATTGACTCAATAGATGGACTATCCAAAGTCCCAACACTTTGTAGATGGTGGTTTTAAATATTGTAAAATTACCTCCCCCCTTTAGGTTTTTATATGCGAAACCCCTCCTCTCCCTTTCCTCTATCACACATGGCTGGAGGGCGTGCTTTTCTTTTACATTATTCATACCCTTGATTTTGGGAGATTTTATTTTGTTTTTTTATTTAGTAGATTTCGGTACATGTGCCTCCTCATTCCTTCTATCTTTATCATCCTTAATATATACTGATTTGATGTTTCTCTAGTGTAGGTTTTTTTGGTGATTTTACCAAAGAATGGTGGAATATCTCATCTCTATGGGGCTTAAACTTAGACCTAGTCTAGGATGTCTTGAGATGATGTCTGGGTGTCTCCATTGGATGATTCGAATAAGGTACATCACACTACGATTTTTATTTAAAATTAAATAAAATTGAATGTTGTAATGGAATTGTGTGTTGGGGTTTTGGATTGGTGTATGTTTGGGAGTGTGTTAGGGATGTGATTAACATTTGAAAATCATACCCTATATATAAAAGATCATAGTATCAAGTCACATAATAATTTTTTGGAATTTCATAAGACAAGAATCATAAAGAAATAAAAGAACATTATCCAAGAGTTCATAACATTAGTATGAGAAATATATTTGTGGCATACAAATATGCATAGAAAATCATTTCTTTAGAAGTAAAGGCTCACTGCCATGACTATCATAGTGGTTTCGGTTCCCAATTCATTCCATCATGGTAGTAAAGTTTCACTCCCAATATTAACATAGGGGATATATTCCCTAAAAAAACTGGGATCACTCCCTTTTCTAGTCCTATTTATCTCATAAGCTATTGATATTTACCTAATAAATTATAGGGCTATATGAATCAGGGTGCACCCATCACCTAATAAAAATCATACATATGTGCTCCAAAAGAACATAAAATATTCATCATATAAAAACCCATTAAAAGTAAATGGGTTTCATAAACATTTCATTGTAGCACAATATGTGGAAAAGAAACATGTTTCATAAACATTTCTTCTTTTCATCATAATATAAACCATATAAAATAAATAGTTTTCATAAACATCTTTTAATCATAATCATAAACCATCCTAAAAAATTATAAGGATGATATAATGGGATCATATCCATAGTAAAAATTTATGTAAAATCAAAGGATTTCATATATAAAATTCATATAAAATATCACATGGCATATTTCTTAAGGAAAATTCCTTTTTCAATTTGGAATCACCTATTTAGAATCTAAATATTTCCAACATATTATGTGAATTATTTTAAAGAAACATGGAAAATTATAAATGAATCATCAATATATTTAGTTTTCATTATTTTGTGAAGTTCCATTCATACCATATAAGTTAAAATAAAAAATTCCTTCCATAGCTTTGTATAAAGTCAGAAAGTACCTCCTTTATAAAATGAAAAAAAGAGTTATTCTAAAAGTTTTTATAAAAAATAAATAATGATAAAAATGACTTTAAATATTCATAAAATAATAAAAAAACATTTTTAAAACATTTTTAGTGAATATAGATATGAAAGAAAAAAGATTTTGACTAAATAAATAGATAAAGTCGTTTTTCCTTAAAATAATTTTTTCAATATTTTAAGTACGTAAATAGAGGAAAATGAATGGAAAAGATTTAATATATAGAAATAACTATACGAGAAATAAATTCATGTGATTCTTGAGATTTATATCATGAAATTTTATTATTATATGCTTAATGATGAATAATCCCGACAAACAAAGAGACTGTAACATAAAACCCTTACCTAAGGTTTGATTTCCTTTATACGTGTTCAAAAATCCTATATAATAAATATATATTAATTATATATAAATTATATAATTATAGTAATATATATCATGACATATATTATCTACTTATAACCTTTTATCACCTGTTTATTTACAATCTTTTATTAAAAATATTGTTTTGGGTGATAACTACTTCATTTTTCTTAAATGTTTTGGTTTAGTAGTTCTGGTCAGTGTACATTAATCCTAGTTCCACCATATTAATAATTTTAATCATGATATAAATTTCATAATATATATATATACATACATCTATAAAAGTAGGGATATAAAAATGAATTACACCATTTACACACATGGTTGACCGTACATACATAGGAATGTTGTTTTCACTTTTAGAAAAATTGAATAAAATAAAGATAAATAAGAATTCACCTTTAAAGAACCATTATTATATCATATAAATCATATATTTTCCTCAAATGCGTCCTTATTACCATCCATGCAAAGTTGAAATGAAAAATTAATCCCATTAGTTTTTGGAGGTGGTAATCCACACGTACGCTTGAGCGACGTTATCGTTTTCAAAAGGATTGGAGGGTAAGAATGTATATACGATAATATCATAAAAAAATAATAATTATATAATAAATTTCATATATAAACATTAAATAAATTATAATACCCATCCATAATATATGGTGATGAAAAATTAACTATATCGCAATGTAGAGATCATAAGTCATACGTACGCACAAGCGAAACCTTTAATTACCATTTGATGGGAAAGAGGGTGAATAATATTATTTTTATAATAATAATAAAATTTTATTATATTTAGGATACTCAATTTATTATTTTTTGATAAATAAAATGGATTTATATGCAGTAAAACAAGAAGTAAAAAGAAAGTGATCCGTTAAGGCGATTACCCCTTCTTTGAAAGTACTTCTTTGTATATTCTCTTGAAAAGTATAGTTTTAATATTTTGGGGATAATATAACCACTATAAAATGTATATGAATTTTTATAAGGAATTTTTTTAGGTTTTTGTTAATATATATGGCTCAAATTGGTGTAAAGATGTGAAAGGATGGGTTTCCTTTTAAAAGGGACAGAGAGGGAACACTTGGAATTTCTTAAAATATTAAAATATAATAAATTTATTCTCAATAAAAATGATTGAAAATGGGCATTAATTAGAATAAAAAGTGATTAGAGTAAAAATAACATTGCCCAATAAAATTTTGATAGGTTTTGGAATCACTTTAAACCTTATCTTTTTTATTAATCCCTCCTTTTACCATTTCTAACCTTAACCATGGTAATAACCATTTCAATATTAAAGTGTTAATAATGTTACCATAAATGTAAGAGTGACTTATAAATGGAATATTGTTGATATTTTCAACCATATCCTCTTAAATTGGATGAATACAAGTTTTTTATAAACTTAAAATCAATTAATAATATATTATTTATTATGAAATATCAATAATATCAATTTGGAAATTTTATTTGACTTTAAAGACACCATTAAAAAGATGGAATTAAAATATAATATTTTCACATATCCCTAATATTTACTATTTATCTATTTCTTTAACATAATAATTCACTTAAATTTTATTACTTTTAATATTTTAAAAAGAATTATTTTATTTATTTTTATTAATTGAATAAATATCATGTTGTCATTTCATAGACATTTATAGTAATTATTCAATTAATAAAACTTATAAATAAGTAACTATGATTAAAAAATATATCTATATTTCAAATAATCATTTATAGCCAAAATTATCCTTTTTTATCCTTATGTAAAAAAATTATAGATATTAATGTCAAGAGAGTAACATTTTGTATTTATTGATTTCTTAAATTAATATAAAGGTCATAATCAAAGAAATATAGAACTAGGTGACCATATATTCAATAATGTTATGTAAATGGAAAAAATAAACTCATCTACTAGGATAAAGGTAAGTGTTATATATATTTTAAAGCCTTATCCCAATGCTTTAACCCTATTTTACCCGTTTTACCCTTGCTGAGGTGATAAAAAATTTACTATGGTTAATTTTCATATTGTAAAAAAAGGAGCATATTTTTATAATTTTAAAAACTTAGTTCTAAATATAAAATCATTTTTTTCACAAATAAAATTATATAATTGTCCAAAAATCATTTTAAAAGAAGTGTGAAAGACATGACAAAACCTATTTTTAGAATGTTTTTATGTATAAAACTTTATTTATTTATTTCTCATTCCTAGAAAAAAAATTATATATATATTAATTTTTTTATTGAATATATAAAATATAAATTTAATTAAAATAATTCACCAATAGTGATTAATTTAATTTGTTAAGATAATAACACATTCCACACATAAAAACTTTTTTTTAGAAAAACAACTCTGTTTTTTCAAGCGAGTTTTATTTTCATTTATCATTAATTGATAAAAAAATGAATTAATTTTATATATATGTAGATCATATGTTTTTCATAATTTAGTTAGTCCTATTCATACCCACCAATCAAATAACCATACAAAAATTGTCATATTAAATAATTATATTTTAATAGTTTATCACAATTCATATAAACTCGACATTACTTGTAATGTAATATATCAAAGAAAAAAAATTATAGAGAACAATATCATAAAATATCAAGGTGCTACAAGTTCAATTATAGAATAAATGGTATAATTAATTATAACTGGTTATAATTAATCGATTATGGTTATTTAATTTGATTTAGATTACCGAGAACATGGGCATTGGATAATAGAGTTGGGAAAATATTAGATGATATTTGGAGACCCCATATAGAAGTTTTCAGGCTCTGAAGTAAATGTAAAAGCTTATAAAAATTGTATGTGGTTCTATAAATCTCTTTACGGAATTTATGTAGTATCTTTATATGCATGTGGATGTGTGGGATCACCACTGAATGTTTTGACCCTTGACTCATTAAATTCCATGTTCAAATTTAGTTAAAAATGTTTTGTTTAAGTTGAATGTATTGCGTGACTGAACAAGGTTACAAGGCCATGTTTGTCCTTTCACATTATCTTTGTTGCCTCAGCCACTAAGGGATAAGGTTGTGACCTAAATAGTATTTCCTTCCACTTATTCCACCATGAAGGGTGTTCCTTTGTTAAAATTATATGTTTAGGATATAGTGTCCCTTTGCAAATGATCCCTTGGACACCTTCAATATGAGGTGTGGGATGAATTTATATGAACACCCCAAGAAGTCCATGTGAGGACCGTTGTGAAATATTAGTGCCATTAGGATCATTGGACAGAATATGGGTGAGTGATCCTTCCCCTTTGATATGTGGTTGTCATAAGTGGGTATACCATAGGCAGAGTGGACTTGGGTTGGGTGAGCAGACCAACCTAGGATGACCAAGGGCTTGTAGATGGGTTGTGTTCTATCTTTTTAGTCTGTTTCCATTACAAATAACCTTACAAAATATATGGTTGTATTTTTTTAAAGAAATTTCTAAGATCATGAAATCCTCTATGAGGGGAGTTATGACCTGAGTGACTTGGGATGGTATCTGAAACCCTAGTAGGGTGTCTCTATTTGTGCATTGACATGGGGGGACCCGAGTAGGTGCCTAGTAGTTGTAATGGGTTTTCCAATAAACCAACCCTTATGTTTTATTTATCTTATTTATCACATGGTAAATTCCTTAAGAAGTAGTGTTATAACGTTGAATTGGAAAACACCCTTAGGGACGATCTTTTGTTTTATATGGAAAACACCATTGGTTAACACATTTTTATTGTATATGAAAGAATTATATTGGTGGAGGTATTTTGTTATGTCTGAAAAAATATCTATAGGGTAGGTCTGTGTTATTTATGTTCTTATTCCCAAAATGATAAAACTCTCATTTTAGAGGTTTGTGTTACCTATGAGTTAATTCCCCAAGTGAGAAAACTCTCATATGAGAGCTCTATGTCACCTATGGGACTATGTAAGAACTAATAAAACTCCCATAGAGGAGGTCCACGATACTCGATATGTATACGGGGGTGTTGATCATCTACAATAACATCTGAAACTAAATAAAAATGTGCACAAACAATAATGAAACATAATAGTGATTTTTTTGTGAAATTATAAAATTTAGAGAAATGTTGGGAATATGAGATATGTATTTGGTGAGTTGGATTTCATGATTAAAATAATTTTATAATTAAATTAATTTAAATATAATAACATAACAAACAAATATCCATAAGTTAAAAGCCATTGATAAGTCCCTAAATATAAAATTAAAAAATAAAATAGGTTATAGGCCGTTTTCTTCTAATAGTGGTTATTATAATTCATAATTACGGAGGTACAGATTTAAATTGAGGGGAACTGGTGATGGTGTATCAGGCATGCCCGTATTGGGTGGGTCAATTATTGAAATATATTTGTAACTTTTCTCCCTATGAATGTATATTTTCTATAGTTCTTTTTGAAATAGTTAAACATAAAATATTTTATTGTAAAAATAAATTTAATTTATTTGTGACACTGAATTTCAATTTTTTTTTCAAAATCATTATTTTATTTACATACTTATAGAGATGATAATCGGTCTGGTATTCATAATATTTGGTGTACTAAAACCCCAACTCATTTGATTTTACAAAACTTGAACAAAACTCATTTATTTTTTAAATTCACAACTCTATCTATACCCCATTATATTATTAACTACTCATTTAACCACCCTAATATTATTAATTACTAGAATAAAAATAAAAATATATAAATTTTATTTACAAAACAAGAAGAGTATCATAAAATAAATCAAACATATTTCATAATTTTAATATATTTAATAACATATAATCAATGAATAAAAAATAAAAAATTAAATATAAATATAACATTGTTAAAAATCAAAATAAATAAATATTTATACTAATTTTTCTATCATTTAAAATATATTATATATTAATTAATAAAAAATTTCATAATTGGATTCGGGTTTATGGTATCTTAATATTACCACACTAATCCTACCTGTTAATTAATTTTGTTTTCAACTTTATACTATAAACCTATAAATAACCATTTAACTATTATCCCAACACCATTTAATCGGGCTAGGTGTCTAGTTAATGAGTTCCCACTGCCATCCCTACATATTTATAAGATTATAAATATTTGGTTGAAAATAGCGAGAAATAAAAATAGTTTCATTTCAATTGAACATACATTCACCATCAAACTAAAATTTTTTTAATGAAAATTTTAAATTAAACAGAAAATGTCAAAAAAATATAAAAATGAATATATCAATTTAAGGTTTAACTTAATATATTGCATTCATAACTATAAAAAACATACATTCAAACGGATCATGGTTAAGTCAAATATTTTATTGTTGAACTGATTAAAATATATTTATGATGATAATATTTTATTTTTAAACTAATTAAAACATATTTATGGCATGGAATTTTTTATTTTTAACAGATTTAAAATAAAATGATGTGTGGTGCCTTTGGGAGTTCATGATAATAAGGTCAATCCATTTGAATTTATTTCTTCAATAGTTTTGATTTAAATAATTGAGTCAAATGTTTTATTGATAATATGATTGTAATATATTTGTAACATTGACCAATTAATTTAAAAGTAATTTTAAAGAAAACAATGTCTAGTTTCATTGAGAATTCATGATACACAGATCACCACTCGGTTTGATGGTATTTTGTCTATAGTTATTCTATTTTTAATTAGTTAAGTAAAATATTCTATTTTCAAATTGATTAAAGTATAATTGTTACATTGTTGGATTACATTAAAAGATATATTGAAAAAGGTTGGTTTAACTAAAAATATATGGTCTATTTTCAAATTTTAATTAAATATTTCATTTAAAATTTTAATCTAATCATTGAAATGTGATAATTATTCAATCTGTATTATATTTCATCCGTAACATGTGTCAAGACTTTTCATTGGTTTATTTTTGGTATTTTCTCACCACTATCAACTGAATTTTTTATGTTGTTTATTATTCAAATATATATTTTATTTATATATTTATAAGACTATAAATATTTGTAAATAAAATATATGATTTTCATTTTTGTTTGTATTAAGTAAAGTCAACTCATTTATTATTAAACTAATTAAAATATATTTGTGATGTTGACATCTTAATTTAAATATGATTTGGGAGAAATGACGCATAATTGAATTAGTAGTTCATAACGCTCGACTCATTGCACCATTTTAATTTATATTCTCTATAATTTCATCTACAATAAGTTAAGTCAAATATTTTATTTTTAAATTGATTTAAATATATTAGTGAAGTCTATTTCTTAACTTATGTGATATTGAAAAACATGGTTGTTAAACCGAGAATATATGTTTCATTTTAAATTTTTAATTAAATATTTCTTTTATAATTTTCAACTAAAGATTGAAGCATTAAAATTATTCATTGTGATTTATATTTTATCCAAACATATTTAAATAATTTATATGAGTTTATTTTAAGTATTTTCTTATTTCTCATATTTTTTTTATTTTTCTTGAACAGGGTTTAAATTTTTTTGTTTCGGTTATACCATTGTTGAAAATCGATAACCATATGAAAAGATTCGTATTTGGTTATATTTTTTACTTTTGAAATTCATATTTAATTTATATATTTATAAGACTAAAAATATTTATAATGATAATATTTTCTTCATCTCGTAGTTTTCAGTAGTTTGTGTTATATAATTTATTTTTAAACTGATTTAATTATATTTTTGAAGTTAACTACTTAATTTAAAAGTGATTTTGAAAAAAATGAACCCTAGTTCCACTACGATTTCATGATTTTCAATTCATCACTTCTTTTGAATGTATGTTATCTATAGTTCTATTTTCCATTGAATAATTCACACCATTTATTATTTTTCATTATACTTGATCCACAACATGTGAAAACACTATTTGAAAACACTATATGTTAGTTTTTTTTGTATTTTCCAATTTCAAATAATTGTCTTTTCTTATTTATTTTGATTAGGGGTGTGAAAATTTCAGTTTTAGCTATAAAAAAATAAAAATAAATAATGATATGTTTTTTGGTAATAATTTTATCAATCAAATACAATATTCATTTTTATTGTTTTTTTAGATATGATTATCAATTTCCCAAAACTATTCAAATTTTTTTTCCGATTAACCAATAAATTAACCATTCAGTAAACAAAAATTATGTCTTAATCCAAATTAAATGAAGTCAGTTGCATGAATAAAATATCATCAATTATCTTTGTTTAAGAACATATTTTCATTAAAACCATCTTAATAAGAACACTTTGAATGATTTTTTAAGTTCCCTTTTATGTATACCTCTATTTCTTTTAATAATATAAATTTCCATTTAGTTCACTCTATTACTAAGTGCATCACAAGATCTTCTTTTAACATCTTCAAACTATATTATTCCTGTCTCAGACATTTTCTCACCAACAAAAGATACTCTAATTTTCTATTGAACACTTTAAATTCTAATCATATCCATTATAGTCAAATATTTTTTCTACTTCTCCAGTGATCGACATCATGTTTACTCCCTCAAATATTAAATATTAGTCTTGATACTATCTAGGTATGCAAGTTTATGTTCTTTTTTTAAATTACATATTAATATCATTGTGAGAATATCACAAAAATATGATTTTTTTCACTATAATGATTATTTTATGATCCCATAAAACCCATTAGTGTCGTTATATCCTTATTTATCATAGAATCAACATGTTCATTTCACTATTAAATTACAAACACATTTTATGAAATCATAAATTATTTTCTCTCAGTCGATGTTATGTGATATGGTAACGTAAATTTGAGAGCACCACTAGACATTATGTTAAGATGTAAACATAATATAGAGCAAAATTTGAGGTTTACATTAAGTAGTTAATGTAGTGTGTGTCACTACTAATGGAAATCAAATCATTTATCTTTTGAATCATTTATAAATTGTTTGCAAATAATAGAATTAGAAATTTTGGAATCTTTATAGAATTTATTATGAAGCCCCAATCTAGAACCACCATCTAGACCCGAATGTAATATGACCTCAAGTTTGTCTCTTCATATTCAATAGGTTGATAACTAATTGACGGATCCTAATTCATAAAATGGGGAGACTATACCCTAAAATCAGAGTCATAAAATACAATGACAATAACAGAAGTCACCCACAACCCTAAACATTAGAGTATGATGAATAAAATTAAAATAAAAGTGCTATATAAAAATGATACCATTATATAAACATAAAAATATTCATCCATTTGGGATGTTCCATAGAGAAAATAAACAAAAAATGAAACAAAATATAAAGAAACTCTACTACTAACCTCGAGCCTCATCCCAGTCCCCGTATTCAATACTAGTTGAGTTTCCCCATCTTGATTCTCAGAATCTCATATTCCCTAACCTAAAAAAGCATACATAAGGTCTAAAAATACATTGATATTCACTTGAATAATGTGGGAATATAACTCAAAAGGTTATCACTAATAAAATCTAGAATAGAACATCATATTCTTGTGTATCCATGAGGAAAACAAATAAAATAAATTAATATTATCATTTGTTTGTCATGTGCTAACCAGGACACAGTGGCACTTGAAGAGGTATAAATGCCTATTAGACCATTATGTGATAACTATTCCACCACGGTTCCCAACCATGCTTTCTTTAGTGATACGTCAGAATCATATTGTAACCTCACCTCATGAATTTGTAACCACTTCCCATCCCGTACCTGAAGAATCAAGGTATGGAAATGTCTAAAACCTGACCCAATACCCAAAAAGGCAAGGCACAATCATATATCCACATATCGACCCACCACCTGACCACTCAAGGTAGGGTCCATCAGTCATGATTAATGTCACATCATGACCCAAACCTTCATGTGTGGTCCTCTACCCAAGCTTAATCAAGGAAAGGTCACTCATCCAATTTTTCGTTATACCACAACCTAGCCCCCAGGGTGGTCCCCTACCCAACCCTACTAAATCATGGTCCATCTAGCTCATGAACCTATCCTACTCAATGAAAGGTCATCAACCTAATAATGGTCTAGTAAAGGTTAAACACTATGACTTAATCCTCCTCACTTAAGGTAAGTCCATATATGAGGATCCCACACCCCTTTGGGACTATCTCCTAGAATAATGCATGCATTAGAAGCAGGATCCACAACTTTCCACCCAACTCAAAAACCAATTTCATGTGCTAGTCACGTGATACCTAGCCCCCATCTCAAACAAGACTCAGCACACCTATCATGGAATCCAATGGTTCCTCTAAACTCTCCACACTCTCTTTTTGTTGACAATAACTCACATTCTTCACCCATTAGTGACACCACTTCCCATAGGTTCCCTCTGACCCAGACCCTATAGGGTCGGTCCATATCCCCATCAAAGTCTAGTCTCTCTCTTGGTCCCACTACCAAGGGGCTATACCAAGGAATAATGTTCTACCTAACCCAATCCTTAATAGGCATGGTCCAAAACCCAATCAAGCCCCTTTGGAAACCCAATTCTATGTCTTGAAAAACACGTACAACCCCCACATGGGTCCCAAGTCACATCTCCTATAGGACATCATTTAGACCATATCTTGGAGGAAACACATATGTATTATATATTCCAAGTACTATATGACTTTTCTTACTCCTATCACACTCAAAGAAACTCCTCCAGCCCCATAAGGGAGTTCCTAGTCACTCAGATCCATTACATTGATGTCTTCCAACTTTCACTAGGAGATCAACCTAGGATAATCCTCATATTTTATCAAATCCTATAACCTCCTAGAGGTATCTTTTTAGTTCAACCAAATCCACATGCCCATAAAGATATATCCACTAGGTGATCCCAATAACACAAGGTGCTAAAGAGCACTTGGTCTTATCTTGAGTGGCTCAATATCACATTATCGCCTCACCTAAGTAATCTATAGGTCCTTATACTACATTATTGAATAAATAAAAATATTAAAGTATACACACTCATAAATATACATGTATATGAGTTTGTATTGTAGTGGACACTAACCTCAAACATGAAGCAAACCCCCTGCCATGCTCTACTAAGCCTATTCCAAGCCCACCAAGTCTCATCTATGATCTTGGGATCCTATATCGTTCTATGAAACAATAAAAACCAATTATAACCATTTATAATTAATTGTTAAAAATTAATCAAGTAGGAATAATATCCTAAAAACTAACTTGGAAACTCAACCATGCAGAAATAGTGACCAACCACCCACAGAAGGTCCATGACACACTCATGACACTGTATTGGAAAAAAATGCCTATCAAAGAATACCTGGTTAGTTTCCAAACTCATCCAATTTTACCAAAATATTTAAATAAAATAGGTTAGTGAAATACCTCAATTGAAATGATGAAAAGCAACATGCAGACATCTTCTTAGGTCCTCCTCTACCCACCACACATGAATTCCCCATTATCTTTGGTTGATTCCACCATGATCTGGTGTAATTAACACCAAAACCTAGCCTAATTAATGTTAAATTAGTTATCAAAAAATGGAAACTGAAATTAATGTGACTAAAAAGAGATACAAACCTGGAAGTTTTGTTGGAATGCACCAAAGTATACCCCTTATGAAGGTGGAATGAATGAGAATAAGAGGTGGGTGATAGCCCACTGAAGTGATATCCTCACAAACCATAAAAGACCAAAACCATGAATTCTTATGACCTGTAAAATATTGAAGTTCACTTGAAAAAACATTTACCTAGTTTGTATTCATGGTGTGAACCATTGGTTCACATCATGAATCCCCTGGGTAGAGAGACCCTCATTCTTCCCTCGATACTTTCACAATGTGAAGCACCGATTCACAATGTGAAGGATACATAAGAGTCCCTTTCTTAACCATGGAAGTGTAAAATTCATGGTGTGAATCTATTATTTATAGTATGAATGTCCATATAAGGGTCCTCGACCCTATGAAATGGTCATTCACAGTGTAACTACCACCTAACACGCATTGTATGTCATATTACTATAATATTTTGTTGGCTAACCACCCAACCCTCCTCTAACATTCACCTAAACACCTGAGACATCAATGGGGTCTCAAACCACATCCAAAAACATCATTTTATGACATATAAATGTTTGGATTCTTGATCTAATTCCCAATTCTAAAAATCCCCTCACCAAACCAAAATTCAGAATTTCTATAAAATATAATGACTCAAAAGTCAGGGAGAATTAAAAAACCACTATTATAATTCTTCTCAAACCTAAGATATTATGTTAGACCTCAACCCATGTATCCTAACATTCCTTTTTAACCAATTCACTGAGAATTCACTATGTTCACCTTCAAAACATTGATTTTTTTTGCTTCTCAACTCCAAGAACCAACCACCTTTAGCCGAAGCTGAGGCACTCGCTCACCATAATTACAACACTAGGATGGTGATCACTATACTCATATCTCCTAAAACACCATGGTGTATTCACTTGAATCATCTTGAGTCTTATGGTTCTCCTCACCATAATAATCCTTCTCACAATGTAAGATTATGAACCATGGTTCTCCATACCATAGAAACCGACAGATGAAAACACACATCCAACAGTCCTCTGACCCACAAATCATGTTCCAAAAAAAATTCTTGATGTTGTTTATGACTAAACACATCCTGAATCATTCAAATACACCATTCAAGTATCCATAGAATGAACTTTTCTAAAAAATTTCCATTTTCACCCACCAGAGTTTCACCAACTACCTGATCATGATACCTTAACACTCAGAGAATTATTATATCAACTACCGAAAATTCTGAACCCCGAATTTTGATGAAGTTTCATCGATGGATTAGGAACCTTAACGCAAGTCATCATGCTCTCAGCCTGATCTCTGGTGCACCTCTAATATGACTTACACTGGGGTCATTCCAAGACTACATTTATCCCTATTCCAACATTACAAATCTTACCCAACAACACTTTTAAACTTTAAATATAGTATTACCTAAGGAAATAGATATTAGTGGATCTTACCACACTCCAGTATCATAAAACCACCTTAACCATCCACCAACCAGTCTCACTTCCTTCCCAACACTTCCAACATGAAATTCAAAAACTTGTGGTTGATATGATTCTCCCCACCATATAAGAATGTAATAATTTTTTTCTAAACCTAACTCCCAATATCCATGGACCATTCTTCATCCATTACCAAATACATTTTTTGACTTGGAAATTCAACTCATACCTAAGCATCAATACTGAACACCAACTTCTTCCCATTTTCAACCGTCTAAGAATGATATTTTCGACATTAAAAAATCCACTCACAACACGGATCTTGTCATCCAATGGAAAATGGTAGAAAACCCACTACCTTGATTCCATTATACATTCTTTGAACACAGGCCCTAATGAGTTCCCACACTACACATGTGTATGTATGTAACGACCTGAAATTTATAATTATATTTGTTTCCTAAATTTTTATGTAATTTTATTTTATACTCAATAAAACTATATCCTTTAATTAATGAAGTGGGTATAATTAAAATGAGACTGTTGGGTTTCGACAATTATATGACCGTTGGTCAATATGACCGTTGGAAACTATAATATTAACTTTGTGTTTTTATAAATATATTTATCTTTGTTAATTAATACATAAAGAAGATTGAATGGCCTCATCCAGTAGACTTGGGCCATATAAAGCCCATCTGTTGGAGCTTGGAAAGGAGTTAGCATCACTGGACTTTACCCTGGACCAAGCCCAAGCCGAACTTCAATATATGAAGCTTGAACAAAATCACCTAAGGGAGAAGTTCAAACTGATAGAAATCACCACTCAGGAAATGTTGTCTGAGCCACCCCAAGATTCTAGCACAATAGTACACCTTACACTTAGATCTTATGCTAGTGTTATAAGGGGATATGTAACGAGACCTTAGCAGCTTTGTATAATCCTTTTATATAAATTAAATTGTTATTTATTATTTTGGAAAAGTTTGTGAATTTAAAATATCCGGATAAATCTAGGATGTGTATTATTGATGAATTTAGGAAAAAAGGGCTATTTTAAAATATTTTTATATTCTTTAAATAATTAATAATGTGAAATGATTTTCAAAAAATGGTTTTCTACAGTTGTGATCAGTGAGAATTTTAGAGTCTAATAAGATCAACTTGATTTTTAGTGAATAGTAATGTATGAATAGTAACATACTCATATGAATAGTAATGAAAATAAAATTGGCCAAAAAATATAAAAACTTCACCCATGAATGTATAAATACAATTTAAACATCTTAAAAGTGAAAAAATGATCATAGTATAAGTTTTGGATTTTTTGTATGTCATACATATTTTATTTGCATTTTTATAATTAATTTAATAATTGAAAATATAAATATATTTTCATAAAATTTTATCATAAAATTTTACTTTATTCTATTAGGGTTATACGATAATTTTATGGGACCTTGATTACTTTTTAAGGTGTTACAAAATGAGTTATAGTTTTAAAGTTGTATTTTTGGAATAAATAATGATTTTTTAAAAAAATTAAATTAAAAATATTTAGAAAATTATTTTCATAAAAATTATTTCATTTTTGAATTCAGAACATCGATATTAGGTTATTGTGAATTTTTGGGATTTTTCTGAAACAGTTGAATTTTTGGTGAATAGTAAAAATAGAGTTTTGAGTTTCGGGTGTTTAATGACATCATTAATGATGTAATAATGATTTAATATTTCTGGTATACTTATGAATAGTGAGATATTATATGATGTTTCCCAAGTGTCCAATACCTTGGGAAAATACCATGGAAAGTCCCATGTTTTTTCCAATACCACCGATGAGGTGTCCCTTGGAAATTAATAATTTATCCCCCCACTTTTCCTACAAATACAATGAAATTTCCCTCTTTCATTTCATTCCAAAATCCTCCTAAATGAATTTATGGTCTCATTACCTCTCAAGGAGTCCTACCAAGGTTCCCCCAAGCCTCCCAAGGTCCTAACCTTCTAGCTTTCGAAGTTACTCTTCAAGGTAAGGGAACCTTTCACCCTCCTCTTTTAAGTTAGGACTTCCATTATGTTATGTCTTATAGTTCCATTTTATTTTGAGGGGGATTGTTCTTATATATCTTTACTAATTTCCATTTAATTTCCAAATGATTATAGACCATTTCCTCTCTCATAAATTGATTTTCTGAATTTTTATGTGTTGACGTTAGGCTGCCGAATTTTCGTAAAAGAAATCGTGCTTTATCTTTCATTGCAAGTTTCCTATTCATGTGGTGTGTCATTCAATTTTTCACACCATGATCTTATTTATTTTTATTTTTTACCTATACTGTAAAATTATTCATTTATTTATGGGATATTCTTGTCTCCTCTCTTTATATTATTTTCTAAAACCATGTTATATAGCCGTTATGCTGTAGAAATTTTGTCTCAAAATTTTCCTCTCCTTTTCTCAAGGAATTATCTTGTTTTATTTATGTGAATATTCAGAACTATTTCGTTTATATGAGTGTTTATAGATACAAAAAATATATATTTTATACTATAATTGACATACATTTAACCCTCACTCCCTTTACATGGGTTATAAATGACATAACGATCTTGTTTTTAAGCACTTTTAAAATGTCACAATTTTGGAATGAAACCCATTTATTTTGTTCTCTATATGTTATTTATGAAATGTTTTATTATGATTTGTGTGGATAACATTTAAATAAATACATATTAAGGGTGTGCCCTGATAGCCCTCCAATGCATTGGGTAAGGAAATTAATCTCTAGGGATGCCAAGTTTCACGATACGTTGGTGAATAACCTCGGTAATTTTTATAACACCTCAGGGATAAACCTTGGTGATATGTTCATGAATGTATAAATGAAATGTTGTAGCCACATATTCAAGTTATTATTCATGTTATTTTTATTATGATATTCTTATCCTTCCATTGGTCATGTCTTTTTTATTTTTATCATGTTCTTATTAATATTTCTCAAGATCACATGTCAACTGTTTTACTTGTTTTCCTTACTGAGCCTTCTGCTCGCCCTTTTCTTTGATGTATGTCTCTAGGATATGAGATGCAATTATTGTACATAGGATGAACCTATGATGAAGCCTTATGAGTGGTTTAGAAGATTTTGTTTTATTTTTTTTCATGTATAATGTTCCTGATTTCCAAGACACTAAACTTTAAAGATCCTCTGTTTGTAAAATGTAATGAAAAGTTTTGTAATAAAAAGGAGGGATTCCATAGTTGGTGTCAAAGTATAGTTTAGTTATTTATGGAAATTAGGCTATAAAAACTTTAGGATGAATCCTACAGAAAAGTTTAAATATAGAAAAACTTCCTGATATTTTTGTGAGTATTGAGTAAATTATTTATCAAGAAAATACATCCCTATCTAGATAAGAGCAGGTAGAGGTGGTTCTGGCACATAGGTACCTAAGAGTGAAAACTCTTACAAGGAGTTTTGGGCTTGACCTGCGGTATCCTAGTACCTGACAATGGGCCTTGCTGCACTCTTGGTTATGAATCTCCTGGGGGTATGTTTGGTTAATCGCAAGCTTTTTAAGAATCATTATGAATGAATTATAGAGAAATGTAATTGTTTAGGCATGAAGTTTTAAGACATAAAATTATTTATAGTTAAAATATTTTTAAATGAAATAAGTTTCTCACTAATGTTTTATTCCTTTATAAAATGACGGGCAACAGGAGGAACCGTGCAAATGGTGATCCCAAAGGACCATGCACTGACATCCCTCTGATGGAAGTCAGAATGGAAACATTCATGCGAATGATGAACCGAAAGACTCAAGTTATGGGAAATAACATGAATCAAGTGGAGAGACCAATCTCACTACAAAAGGAACAACATTCGGTTGAGTCCATTATGCATCAAATACCACCAACCTTTAGTGGATCAACTGACCCATTGATTGATGAACAATGGATCATCTATATAGAGAAGATTGTTTTCATGATCTTCTGTTTAGATCAAGATACGGTCACACTGGATATCTATCGCTTAGAGGGAGAAGCTGATCAGTGGTGGGAACTGATTAAAAATATGAGGCAAAGAGTGGAGGTTGAATCTATGGAGTGGTAAGAGTTTAGAGGTATCTTCTTCAGTAAGTATTTACCTCGTTCTATGAGAACAAGAATGGACAGGTAGTTTCTCGAGCTGAAGCAGAAGTAGAATGAATATGTGGGAAGCTAACAGATGAACTTCACAAGGCATTCATGTTACACCTATAGATTTGTCATGGATCCAAATGGTAAGGCTGATAGATTCTTCGGTGGACTGAGATCTCATCTATGGAAGAATCTTGCCAACCAAGACTATGATAGCTATGAGGAGATCATTCAGAGTGCGGTGAAAGTCGAGATGAAGTTTGGTGAGATGCAATGGTCTCATAAATCAAATGACAAGAAGAGATCGATGGGGCCAAGCTTAGGGAGGACCTTTGATTGGGGAAGAGAAGGCAAGCAAGTGCAACGTCCCACATGGAATAAATGTGGGAAGAAGCATTCAGGGAACATCCTGATTGAGAGGGGGAAATGCTACAAGTGTGGAAAAGATTTCCATATTTCGAGGAATTGTTTTATTGAGGTGAAACATAAACTTCCAAACACTAACAACAAGTGGAAGATGGTGCATGCCCTACCTGATGTCCAGTGCATTATGTGTGGACAACATGGGTACTTTACCAATCACTATCCAAATCTGAGGGCAGTGGAGGGGAACCACCATCAACCTCATCAAAGGCCAAGGGAGAAAGCTCATGCTTTTTCTATCACGATAGTTAAAGTTTAAGATCCAAATGATGTGGTTGAAGGTACTCTTGTTGTTCTCTCAAAACTAGCAAGTAATTTGTTTGATTCTGGTTCTACGGATTCCTTTATTTCCTCTAAGTTTGCAAATAATTTGGAATCAACCCCCGACTTGATAAAAGTAGAGTTATCAGTCAAGACTCCTTGTGGGATTATCCAAGAATATTCAGTGTTTATAAACTCTAGTATTTACTTTGGTGAGCACAATCTTATCGCAAATCTAATAGTCATTCCCATGCTATAATTCGACATTATACTAGGGATAGACTGGCTCTCAAAGTATAATGGTAAGATAAAATACAAAAGTAAGGAAATCTCAGTAGTCTTGAATGGAAATCCTACAGTTTTCTACTAAGGAGAGATATCTCAACCTGATATTTGTCTAGAAGATCCTCCTATATACTTCTTTATGGAATTGATTGGTTAAGAAGAAGAAGGAAATGAGATTTTGAGGATATAAAATGTCCCCATCATTCTGGAATACATTGACGTATTTCCTGAGGAGTTTCCTAGACCACCCCCAGAAAGAGAGGTAGAGTTCTCTATTGATCTTATACCTGGATCTCATCCAATATCAACGAACCCATATAGGATGGAAAATGTAAAGCTGGAGTAATTAAAGAAACAACTCCTAGTTCATTTGGAGAAGAGGTTTATCTGACTGAGTGTGTCTCCTTGGGGATCACTTGTTCTCTTTATGAAGAAGAAGGAAGGATCGATGTGGCTATGCATTGATTATAGAGAACTAAACGAGATCATAGTAAAGAACAAACACCCTCTTCCAATAATTGATGACTTATTTGACCAACTGCGTGGGGCTCAATTCTTCTCTAAGATTGATCTTTGATCTGGTTGTCATTAATTGAGGGTGAAGAAAGAAGATATTCCAAAAAATTCCATCTAATCAAGATATGGGCATTATGAGTTTGTTGTTATGAATTTTGGACTGACTAATTCACCTGCTATTTTTATGGATTTGATGAATAGGGTCTTTAAGGACTACCTTGATAACTTTGTTGTAGTTTTTATTGATGATATTATGATATATACCAAAATTTGTGAGGAGCATGAGGATCATCTAAGGGTTATTTTGAAAAATCTATGGAAGGAGAGGGTTTTTGGAAAGTTCAGTAAATGTGAATTCTGGTTACAACAAGTTTCTTTCTTGGGGCACATTGTTACCAATGAAGGAACCACAGTTGACCCTGCAAAGAAAAAAGTTGTAGAGGAGTGGCCTCAACCTACAACAATAACTGAGATTCATAGTTTCCATGGATTAGAGGGATATTATAAAAGGTTTGTAAAAAACTTTTCCCAACATTATAATACATTAACCAAGTTAACTCGAAAAGGGGTCAATTTCATCTGGACAATGGAGTGTGAGGAATGTTTCCAAGAGCTGAAGAAGAGATTGGTTACTTTACCCGTGTTAACTCTGCCCTCTAGTGGAGAAGGATTTGTTATTTTTAATGATGCATCTCTGAAAGGGATTGGGTGCGTCCTCATGAAAAATGACAAGGTCATTGCTTATGCATCTCTACAGTTGAAGATTCATGAGTAGAACTATCCTACACATGATCTGGAGCTGTCTGCAGTCGTTTTTGCTCTGATGATATGGAGGAACTATCTTTATGGGGAGAAATGTGATATATACATAGACCATAAAAGTTTGAAGTATATTTTCACACAAAAGTAATCGAACATGACAAAATGGGGATGGTTGGAACATCTTAAAGACTATGATTGTTCAATTCATTATCATCCTGAAAGAGTAAACAAAGTTGCTGATGCGTTAAGCAGAAAATTCCCAGTTGTTCTGTCCATTATGATGATTCAAAGAGATCCTTTGATCAATGACCTAGTAAAACTAGATATGGGAATTATAAAGGAAGGGAAATCATCAACCCTAACCCAAATTATTTCTCAACCATCATTACTAGAGAAGATCAAGAAAGCTAAAAAATAAGATCCTTTGTTACAGAAGAAGTTTGAGGAAATGAAGGATGGGATGTTTCTTGAGTTCAATACTAATCAAGAAGGTGTACTGAAATTTCATACAAGACTATGTGTTCCATATATTCTAGAAATAAAGAAGGAGCTGATGGATGAAGCTCATAGCTCTAATTTCTCTATACATTCTGGTAGCATGAAAATGTATAGGGACATTTGTGATCATTGTTGGTGATATAATATGAAAAAGGAGATTGCTGACTTCACATCAAGGTGCCTGGTATGTCAGAAAGTGGAGGCAGAGTGACAACTTCTTAAAGGGGTATTGCAACCACTACCTATACCATCATGGAAGTGGGACCATATCACCATGGACTCTGTCACTCGTCTCCCAAGAAATTCTAATGGAAACAATGCGATATGGGTTATTGTGGACCGTCTCACCAAGATTGCCCATTTTATCTCCATTTGAGAAGATTTCTCTGTTGATCAACTTGATAGGATTTATGTGAAGGAAGTGGTAGGGCAGCACAGAGTTCCACTTTCTATCGTATCTGATTATGATTCAAGGTTCACATCAAAATTCAGGAGAAGTCTTCAACAACCTCGGAGCACTGAAATTGAATTTCAGTATGGCCTACCACCCCTAAACTGATGGCCAATCATAAAGGACTATTAAAACACTCAAGGAGATGATGAGAATATACTCAATGGAATTTAATGGTGGATGGGATCAAAAACTCCCTTTAGTTGAGTTCTATTACAATAACAAATTCAACTTGAGAATTCAAATGACACCCTATGAATATCTATATGGGAAACGATGTAGAACTAATACTTGTTGGGATGAATCTCTTGAGAGAAATTTTCTTAGGCCAGATCTTGTTCAAGAGATGATAGAAAAAGTCTATGCCATCCAGCAACACATTAAGGATTCTCAAAGTCGTAAAAATAGCTATGCCGACAACCATCGAAGGGAATTCGAGTTTGATGTTGGTGACAAAGTCTTTCTTTGGATTTCACCTTGGAAGAGAGTCATAAGGTTTGGGAAAAAAGGGAAGCTCAATCCTAGGTACATTGTCCCCTATGAAATCATTGATCGTGTGGGAGTAGTGGCCTATTGGCTTGAAATCCCTCTAAATATAGAAGAATTTCATGATGTCTTCCATGTATACCTCTTGAGGAAGTACGTACCTGACCCTTCACAAGTGCTAAATATTGAGGTGGTACAACTGAAACATGACCTCTCTTATGAGGAGCAGGCGGTGGAGATCTTTGATCATAGATATAAGGTTCTAAACAACAAGACTACTCACCTTGTTAAGGTGTTGTGGAGGAACCCAAAATGTGAAGAAGCCATGTGGGAACCATAGGAGTCTATGAGATAGAAGTACCCACACCTTTTCTCATCAGAGGGTACGAGATAAAATTTTGGGGATGAAATTTCTTAAGGGTGGAAGAATGTAATGACTCGAACTTTTTAATTATATTTGTTTTCTAAATTTGTGTGTTTTTTAATTTTATACTCAAGAAAACTATATCCTTTAATTAATGAAGTGGGTAGAATTAATATGAGACCATTGGGTTTCGATTGTTATATGACAGTTGGTCAATTTGACCATTGGAAACTATAATCTTAACATTGTGTTTTTATAAAAACAGTTGTCTTGGTTAATTATTACAGAAAGAAGATTTAATGGCCTCATCCAGTAGACTCGGGCCATATGAAGCCCATCCGTCGGAGCATGGGAAGGAGGTAGCATCCCTGGGCTTTGCTCTGGACCAATCCCAAGCCAAACTTCAACATATGAAGCTTGAAAGTAATCACCTAAGGGAGGAGTTAAAGCTGATAGAAATCACCACTTGGGTAATGTTGTTCGAGCCACCCCAATATTTTATCACCATAACACACCTTACACTTAGGTCTTATGCTGGTGTTATAAGGGGCTATGTAATGATACCCTAACTGCTTTGTGTAATCCTTTTATATAAATAAAATTTTTATTTCTTATTATGGAAAGTTTGTGAATTTCAAATATCCAGATAAATATATGATGTGTATTATTGATGAATTTAGGAAAAAAGGGGCATTTTAGAATATTTTTTTTATTATTTAAATAATTAATAATGTGAAATGATTTTCAAAAAATGGTCTTCTACAGTCGTGATTAGTGAGAATTTTAGAGTCTAATAAGATCAACTTGATTTTTAGTGAATAATAAAGTATGAATAGTAAAATATCTATCTGAATAGTAATGAATAGTAAATTGGCCACAAAATAGAAACATCACGCATGAATGTATAAATACAATTTAAACATCTTAAAAGAGAAAAAACGATCATATTATAAGTTTTGGTATTTTTGTATGTCATAAATATTTTATTTACAATTTTATAATTAATTTAATAATTTAAAATGGAAATATATTTTCATAAAATGTAATCATAAATTGTTACTTTATTGTATTATAGTTATACGATAATTTTATGGGAACTTGATTACTTTTTTAAGGTGTTACAAAATGATTTATAGTTTTAAAGTCGTATTTTTTGGAATAAATAATGATTTTATTTAAAAAAAATTAAAAATATTTATGAAATTGTTTTCATAAAATTGAGTTCATTTTTGAATTCATATCATTTATATTAGGTTATGGTAAATTTTTGGGATTTTTCTGAAACAATTGAATTTTTGGTGGATAATAAAAATACAATTTTGAGTTTCGGGTGTTTAATGACATCATTAATTTTGTAATAATGATGTAAGATTTCTGGTCGACTTATGAATAGTGATATATGGTATGAAGTGTCCCAAGTGGAAAATACCATGGGAAAATACCATGGGAAAGCCCCTGGTTTTGCAAATACCACCGACGAGGTGCCCCTTGGAAATTAATAATTTATTCCCTCACTTTTCCTATAAATACCATGCCATTTCCCTCATTCATTTCATTAAAAAATCCACATCAATGAATTTATGGTCTCATTACCTCCAAATAAGTCCTCCCTATGTTCTATCAAGCCTCCTAATGTCCTGACCTTCATGCTTTCGAAGTTACTGTTCAAGTTAAGGGAACATTTCACCCTCCTCTTATAAGTCACGACTTCCTTTATGTTATGTATTATAGTTCCATTTTATTTTGAGTGGGATTGTTATTATATATATTTACCGATTCTGTGAGTAGAATTTCAAAAAACGCAGTTAATATCAAGGACTAAAATTTGGTTTAATGAGATGAAAATAATTTTTGGTGAATAGTAACTTTTTACCTTTTTTTTACCATGGTTAAAAGTAAATAGGGTCATTAAGGGTAAAAGTGTTATTATTATTACCCTAAAACATGTCTTAATTCTATTGGATAAGTTTAATTCGACCAAAAAAAACCTTAGGAATAAAATATGACCATTTAGGCCCACTTGGATTAGATTAGGACATTTATTATCAATTTATTTAAAGAAGGGTTAAAATAGTTAAAATCAAAGTTTAATACCGAAATAATATTTAATATAGGGTTATACATAAGATAAATTCGACTATAAATATTCATTATAAAGATAAAAATATTTCCAAAATAATGGTATTTTATTTGTAATTTTTAGACTTAAAATAATTTAATTTATTTATGATACAATGATGATGCAGTAATTGTCTTATTAATGAAATATTGACATAATTGATGTTATAAATATCCAAATAAATGTAATTTGAGTCTTTTATGAATTTAAATAATTTTATACGTTAATATGACATGTTAGTTTTTATTTTATTAATTTTTTTCGAACTAATCATTCTGTTATGATTTTCACAAAAATCAATTACCAAATAGTGTCAAAATTGAGATAAAATAGTTTTAAGAAATATATTATATTATAAATTTTTATTATATTCCTAAAAATCTAAGGTTCAGCCAATATACTTATATCATGATATTTGTATCATTAATGGACCACTTGGGGGTCGCTTGGATGTATATGGTAAGTTTTTTAACTATATAATATAAAAATACAAAGTGACATGGTAAATGTCAATCTAATTAACTAAGAGTTAAAACTAAAAGATAAGGTTAATATAATGACCAAAACTTTTATAAATTATATTTGATGATAGTATTTAGACCCATCCCCACCATAGCTTCTAAATATATCAATTTGGAGCTATTAAAAACTGAATTTGACGTTATAATAAAATAATATGTTTAGTTATTCCAAAGGTGCCCCTCTCCTCCCTTATAAAAGGTAACCTCCTCCCTCTCTTCCTCACACCACTTTGAGCCTTCAATCTCGCCCAAACCCTGACAATTTTTCTTCTCCACTTCCATAGAAACATCCTAGAGGTCCTGGTATTCTTCAAAGACCAATTTTATTGCCCTAAGAGGAGGTCTCAAAGAGGAGCTTCAAAGAAGAGGTAATGTCCGTTACCGATTCTTTCAACTTTATTTCTTCTTCCACTTCTTCTTATTTATTTGTTTCATTACTAAGTAATAACATCAGTATCAATCATATACTTATATGTTATTATAAGTATTAAACAACCCTATTTCACCATCTATACATCCTACGGAAAACGAAATCACCGCACATCCGTGCGTACGGAATACAATCTCCACGTCGTGGTGTAATCTATTTTCCACCACCACCTTACTTGGATGGGTATAATGGTGTAAATAATGACTATATATGATTATTGTAAAGTGATATTGATTCTTAAATAGTATACATACACTCCAATACAATTCCCCGATCATGGGAACGATATCATCGCTCGTGCGTACGTACGGAATACCGTCTCCACGATGTGATGCGACTCGTTCTACACGATCTTCATTGCATAATGATTATATAAATGAATTGAATAAATTAATATGATATATATTACACTAATACCATTCTGGAAATGAGGTATCTATAACCTAAAATGAAAAATAAGAATTTATTCGACAAAACATGCATAAGAACAAAAAGTAATAAACACCCGAATAACAAGTAGTAATGAAATATTACTAATAAGAAGCTAAGAATATGACCATATATGATATCATAAAAATAATTATGATTCTAGAATAAGTAAATAACATTATTTAAATCATTATACAGGAGGTTCGGACACTTACGAAGCAAATCGGACCTAAGGTAAGGGAAAATATCACAATCTCATTTTATCCGAGATTGTTTATACATTGGTATTTACTGGGGTGTATTTTATAATCCACATCCATGTTTCCTCAATATGTAATATTGTTTCCATCCACCTAAAATTGTTTAAATCCAATTTTACCCTTCGGTGAGTTTTTAGAAAAAGATATGAAAGGAATCTTTTGTCATTTTTCGTACGAGGTACTTTTTGACTTTTCCGATAAAAGTACGAGAAGAATGTTTTTTAACTTATACGACATGAATGGATTTTTAAAAAATTATTTCCAAGAAGCATACTTTAAAAGTTTTCAAGTTTATTTTTAATCAACTTCTTTTTGTTTAAAATTGTAAGACATGTTAAGAATGGAAAATGTTTTTGAAGTAGAAAGAATATTTTCCTCAAGAATGGAGTTCAAGTGTTTTATCAAAATTATTTTCCATCTAAGATAATATAGGGTTCTGTTTCTATCCCTATTATTACCTTGATTTGATTATGTTGTGATGGAATTATTTTTACTAATTCCTTTATCTTATATGAATTGTTCTATGATGTCATGTTGTTTAAGAATACCATTTTTTATTACATGGGTTATGCAATGATGTATAATTTATGATTTTCTGGAACACATAAGAATGGTATCATTATGAGATGGGTGGGACCTATATCTCTCTCCAATTAATTGGATAAATATTTTATATCTCATGAGATAGACATGGCTGGAATGGCAGGTTAAACCGGTTTAGTGAAACAGGACTGAAACAAGGAGTGAACATGGTTCAGAAATGGACTTTGTCCACTAAGATAGTCTTGGAAATGAGTCTTGACTAATAAGAAATGATTCTATATGATTATGTGTGTATTCAACAAAGTTTCATGTTTTATGTTATGATTATTTGGATTACATTTCACTACTATGATTTATCCCATGTTATGAAATTATGATCTCTTTTGCAGGTTAAGATTTCCAAAAGTTATGTTCTTATGTATATGATGTGATTGATATTTATTTTGTTTACCCTTACTGAGCATTTGAGCTCACCCTTTTGTATGTTTTATTTCCCCAGGCCAAGAAGAAAGTTATTAAGTAGGATATGCCAAAAGGGACTCTAGATATGATGAAATAAATGGGAGGCAAAGTAGATGCTTTATGAACCAGTTGGTTATGTTTCCCAGTTTCTAAAGACTCTATACCGATACGGTCCTTTCCTGGTTTTGTTATATTTTGTAATAAGTGTGCTTCAATTCTGAAGTAATAACAATGTATGTAAAGTATGGGTCGTTATAGTTGGTATCAGAGGAAAGGTGTAGTCAACCTTTTGAAACTAGGATGTGAAAGCCTTAGTAAGAACCCTAAGGATAAGTCTAAGCATAGAACAAAATCTTAGTGTTTTAGAAATGGCCATGAATAACCTATGATAAGACCTTAAGTGTGAAATATTATTCTTGATTATGTGGTTTTTCTATTATAATTAGTGTTGCTCACACTATTCTTCTTGGTTTTAGTCAATGACAGGAACCCGAAGGAACCGTGTTAATGCGGAATGCGACGGATAATGCAATGATTGTCCCCCTGAGCAACCAAATGTTATGGGAGCTGGAATGCAAAATCTTGTAGCCATGCTCACACAACTTTCTCAAGATATGAATAATGCATGACCTCCAAACTAGCAATGGAAGGAGCAACATTCTGTTGAATCCTTCATGTGGCAGCATCCACCTTCATTCAGCGGGTCTACTGATCCATTAGTTGCTGAACAATGGATTAGTACTACGGAAAAGATATTTTCAGTTCTTCAGTGTTATGAACATGATAAAGTCATCCTAGCAGTGTATCGTTTGGAAGGAGATGTTGATCAATGGTGGAATCTTATTAAGAATACGAGGCAAAGGGATGAAATTGAGTCCATGGAATTGGATGAGTTCAAGAACTTATTTTTCAATAAGTACTTCCCTCATATTCTCTGAATAAAGATGGAGAAGGAGTTTCTTGAACTAAAGCAAAAGGATGATTAATCTGTTGGTACCTATGAAGCAAATTTTACAAGACTTTCAAGTACGCTTCTGGTATTATTATCCAACCTGAGAGTAAGATCGATCGATTCTTTAGTGGCTTAAAACCAAGTCTTTGAAGGGCCTTATCCATAAGGGACTTCAATAGCTACGAGGAAATCGTTCGATGTGCTCTCAAAGTTGAGATGGAGATTGGGGTAACCCATCAGTCATATGGGTTTGATAAGAAGAGGAAAATGAAATTCAAAGGAAAATTTAAAGAGCACACTGAAAGAAATATGAGCTTTCCCTTATGCTCAAAGTGTGGAAAGAAACATGGAGGGAGTTGTCTTAAAGGGACAAGTAAATGTTTCAAATGTGGAAAGGAAGGTCATCGGGCATTTGAATGCCGCAATGATGGGAATAAGATGTCTAATGATGCAGACAATGGGAGGGATGCAAAGAATGAACCTACTACACTTTAATGTTTCAAGTGCAAGGAGATGGATCATTATTCCAATCAATGCCCAAATCCAAGGGTTGATGATGACGGTCGACGTCAAAAAACTCTTAAGGATAAAGACAAAGGAAAGTAACATGTAATTCTTATCAGCGATGTAGAGTACGATAATGATGTGGTGAAAGGTACACTTACCATCCACTCTAAAGTAGAAAATGTTTTATTTGATTCTGGATCCACCCACTCTTTTATTTCTGAAGAATTATCTAAGAGTATCACCGTATTACCTCAACAATTAGACGTTGAGTTAGCTGTGACAACCCCTAATGGCACAACAATCGCATCAGAAGTTTACAATTCTTCCCCGATTGAAGATTGTGGGAAAGTGCTTCCTGAAAATCTTGTGATCCTTCCTATAATAGAATTTGATGTGATTCTTGGCATGGATTGGCTTTCTTTATATGGAGCTCATATCAATTGCCAAGGAAGGGAAGTCACATTTCATATTCTAGATCAATCTATGATCGTCTATCGATGGAAGGATGAACATAACTTTCCAGTGGAAATTTCTTCCATCTTATGGGTCTTGATTCCACTAAATGAGGGTTATTTATCTCAAATGGCTGGAGAGAAACTCACGATTAAGAATATGCCTATTGTACGGGAGTTTTATGATGTCTTTCTAGAAGAATTTCCTGGTCTTCTACCAAATCGTGAAGTTGAGTTTTCAATAGAACTCGTACCGGGTGCTTTGCCTATTTCAAAGACACCTTATAGAATGGCCCCAATTGAGTTGTGGGAATTGAAGAAGCAACTCCAAGAGAATATTGATAAGGGATTCATACGCCCTAGTGTGTCACCTTAGGGAGCACCTGTTCTATTTGTTAAGAAGAAATATGTATCAATGAGACTCTGCATTGATTATCGAGAACTTAAAAAGATCACTATCAAGACCAAATATCATCTCCCACGCATTGATGACTTATTTGACCAACTATGCGGAGCTCAATACTTTTCCAAGATTGATCTTTGTTCGGGGTATCATCAATTAAGGGTCAAAAGGGCGGATATACCAAAGATGGCTTTCCGTACAAGGTATGGACACTATGAATTTATAGTGATGCCATTTGGTCTTACTAATGCCCCTGCTATCTTCATGGATATGATGAATAGAGTCTTTAGAGACTATCTTGATCAGTTTGTGGTAGTCTTTATAGATTATATTCGTGTCTATTCAAAGAGCAAGGAAGAACATGAATATCACTTGAGAATTATATTGAAGACCCTCATAAAGGAGAATCTTTATGCCAAATTTACCAAGTGTGAATTTTGGCTTCAAAAAGATTCATTTTTGGGTCACATAATCTCAAAAGAGGGGATATCTATAGATCCAGCAAAAACAAAGGTTATCGAAAGATGGTCGAGACCAAAAACAATAACTGAGATCTACAGTTTTCTTGGTTTTGATGGATATTATTGACTTTTTGTGAAAGATTTTTAACGATTATCTAATCCACTCACCAGGTTGACTCAGAAAGAAGTTAAGTTTGTTTGGACAGAGGAATGTGAAGAGAATTTCAAGGAGTTGAAAAGAATGTTATCCAGTGCACCTGTGCTCACACTGCCTTGTAGTGGAGAAAGGTTTGTGATCTACAGTGATGCATCCAAGAAGAGATTGGGGTGTGTTCTTATGCAAAATGATATGGTGATAGCTTATGCCTCACGACAGTTGAAAATCCATGAGCAAAATTACCCAACTCATGATTTGGAGTTAGCTTTGGTAATCTTTGCATTAAAGATTTGGAGGCATTATCTTTATGGAGAAAGGTGTGACATTTATACTGATCATAAAAGATTAAAGTATACTTCCACACAAAAGGAGCTGAATATGCGCCAAAGAAGATGGTTGGAGCTGATTGAGGATTACGACTGCTCAATTCATTACCACTCTAGGAAAGCAAACAAGGTGTAAGATGCATTAAGTCGGTAAGAACATGCTAGTTTTTCCATGATGAGGATAAAAAAAGATCCAATATTTATGGATTTACAAAGGATGGATCTTGGAATTATAATGGAAGGGGGGAAATCGTATCTTTCTCAAATGAATGTTCAACCATCTATACATGTGAAGATTAAAGAGGCATAGAAAGAAGATGTAGAGTTACAAAAGAAGGTGAGAAATGTTCCTGAATTCAACCTTGATTGTGATGGGATAATAAAGTTGATGAATCAGGTTTGTGTTCCTCCCATCCCAAAATTAAAGAAGGAGCTATTGGATGAGGCTCATAGTTCTTCATTCTCTATTCATCCCAGAAGCACAAAGATGTATAGAGACCTGAAAGAGTACTTCTGGTGGGATGACATGAAAAGAGATGTTGCTGAATATGTCTCTCGATGCTTGGTTTGTCAGCAAGTTAAAGTTGAGAGACAGAAGTCTAAGGGGATGTTACAACCATTACCCATACCCGACTGGAAATCGGAAAACATCACTATAGACTTTGTCATAGGACTTCCTAAAACATCCAAAGGCAATAATGCTATCTGGGTTATAGTTGATCGTCTTACAAAGTCTTCACACTTCATTGCTATTACAGAGGATTTTTCTATGGATCAGCTTGCTAGGATATATGTAAAGGAAGTGGTAAGATTTCATGGAGTACCACTTTCTTCTATATCTGACCAGGATCCAAGATTTACCTCGAATTTCTGGCGAAGTCTTCAGCATACTCTGGATACAGAGTTGAGTTTCAGCATTGCTTATCATCCTTAGACAGACGTTCAGTCTGAGAGAACAATTCAAACTCTAGAAGATATGTTGAGGGCTTGCTCTATGGATTTCAAAGGTGGTTGGGATCAACACCTACCTTTGGTGGAATTTGCTTATAATAATAGCTTTCACTTCAGTATGCAGATGGCTTCTTATGAAGCTCTCTATGGAAAGAAATGCAGGACTCCAACTTGCTGGGATGAAGTTCAGGAAAGAAAGCTATTAGGACCTGATCATTTTGATGAGATGGCAGAAAAGGTCCGATCTATTCAACAACACATAAGAGCAGCTCAGAGTTGACAGAAAAGTTATGCCGAAAACCGAAGAAAAGACCTAGAGTTTGAAGTGGGTGATAAAGTGTTCTTACGAATATCTCCCTGGAAGAGGGTCATGAGATTTGGAAAGAAGGGGAAGTTGATCCCTAGATATATTGGTCCTTTCGAAATACTGGATCGTGTTGGAAAGGTAGCTTACCAATTGGAGCTTCCACTGAATCCTTCTCAAGTTCACGATGTGTTCCATGTATCTCTCCTGAGAAAGTACATACCTGATCCTTCACATGTACTCAGCTCAGAAGTTGTACCGCTGGAGCAAGATATTTCTTATGAAGAACAACCAATAGAGATTCTGGATCGTAGCGAAAAAGTCCTACGAAACAAGAACACTCGATTGGTGAAAGTTTTATGGAGGAACCACCAATTAGAAGAAGCGACATGAGAGCTTGAGGATATGATGAGGGAAAGGTATCCTCATCTGTTTGTTACAAAGTGATGAATTTCGAGGGAGAAATTCATTTTAAGGGGGGTAGAATGTAACGCCTGAGACTTTTATGAGAAATATTTTGTTTTTATGTTATATAAATCATCAAAGGAATCTTTCACTACACACAACACTATCTTGGTTTGCTTTACATGCAACTGCGGGCTTCCTCGATCGCTTGTGTTGTACGCAATACCGAGTTTCACTAAACAATGATATGCTATTAAAATATTATTAAAACTAGCCGTTATGAATAGTAATAACCACTTTTTAAAATTTCGTAAATTTTATTTTTCAAAATGGACTTCATTTTTGGATTTGGAATATCAAAATTAGCTTAGGGTGAAATTTTGGTACTTTTCGGATAACTTTCATATTCTGATGAATAATGAAAATTACTAAATTTTAATTAAAAACAACTTTTTTAATCGAAATAATTAATAGTGATAAATTATTAATTTGAGTCGTTTTAAAGTATATTTGGAATATATTTTTACAATTTAATACAATGTTGTTCATTGGATGTAATTTCACAATTAAACCAGACATAAACAATTGTCAATCTTTTGATAGTTATTATCTCTTTAAAACATGCTATTTGTTTTGACGATGAGAATTAATTTTTAAATTAGTTAATGTAACTGATATGTTTTGAATTTGGTAAAATAGAAATTATTTTTGAATTCATAATATCAAATATATCTTAGGCCTAATTTTTGGTATTTTTCTGGAAACTTTCATTTTTTGATGAATAGTGAAACCACTGAGTGGTAGTTAAAAAAAACTGAATTTTTCATAAAACTTAATTTTACCGCTTCTGTGAGTAGAATTTCAAAAAACACGGTTAATATCAAGGACTAAAATTTGGTTCAATGAGATGAAATTAATTTTTGGTGAATAGTAACTTTTTACTTTTTTTACCACGGTTAAAAGTAAATAGGATAATTAAGGGTAAAAGTGTTATTATTATTACCCTAACACATGTCCTAATTCTATTGGATAAGTTTAATTCGACCAAAAACAACCTTAGGAATAAAATATGACCATTTAGGCCCACTTGGATTAGATTAGGACATTTGTTATCAATTTATTTAAAGAAGGGTTAAAATAGTTAAAATAAAGGTTTAATAACGAAACCATTTTTAATATAGGGTTATACATAAGATAAATTAGACTATAAATATTCATTAGAAATATAAAAGGATTTCCAACATAATGGTATTTTATTTGTAATTTTTAGACTTAAAATAATTTAATTTATTTATGATACAATAATGATGCAGTAATTATCTTATTAATTAAATATTGACATAATTGATGTTATAAACACCCAAATAAATGTAATTTGAGACTTTTACGAATTCCAATAATTTTCTATGTTAATATGACATGTTAGTATTGATTTAATTAATTTTTTTCGAACTAATAATTTTTTTATGATTTTCACAAAAATCAATTACCAAATAGTGTCAAAATTGACATAAAATAGTTTTTAAACAAAATATTATATTATTAATTGTTATTATATTCCTAAAAATCTAAGGTTCATCCAAGATACTTATATCATTATAGTTGTATCATTAATGGACTACTTGGGGGTCTCTTGGATGTATATTGTAAGTTTATTAACTATATAACATAAAAATACAAAGTGACATGGTAAATGTCAATCTAATTAACTAAGAGTTAAAACTAAATGATAAGGTTAATATAATGACCTAAACATGTATAAATTCTATTGGATGAGAGTATTTAAACCCATCCCCACCTTAGCTTCGAAATATATCAATTTGGAGCTATTAAAACCCGAATATGACTTTATAATAAAATAATATTTTTAGTTATTCCAAAGGTGCCCCTCTCCTCCCTTATAAAATGGCACCTCCTCCCTCTATTCCTCACACCACTTTGAGCCTTCAAGATCGGCCAAACCCTACCAATTTCTCTTCTACACTTCCCTAGAAACATTCTATAGGTCCTAGTATTCTTCAAAGACCAATTTTATTGCCCTAAGAGGAGGTATCAAAGAGGCGCTTCAAAGAAGAGGTAATGTCCGTTACCGACTCTTTCAACTTTATTTCTTCTTCCACTTCTTCTTTTTTAATTTTTTCATTATGAAGTAATAACATAAGTATCACTCATATATTGATATGTTATTATAAGTATGAAATAACCCTATTTCACCATCTATCCATCCTACGGAAAACAAAATCACCGCGCGTGCATACGTACTGAATATTGTCTCCACGTCGTGGTGTAATCTATTTTCCACCACCACCTTACTTGGATAGGTATAATCGTGTAAATAATGACTATATATGATTATTGTAAAGTGATATTGATTCTGGAATAGTATACATACACTCCAATACAATTCCATGATCATGGGAACGATATCATCGCTCGTGCGTACGTACGAAATACCGTCTCCACGATGTGATGTAACTCGTTCTACATGATCTTCATCGCATAATGATTATATAAATGAATTTAATGAATGAATATGATATATATTACACTAATAATATTCTGGAAATGAGGTATCTATAACCTAAAATGAAAAATAAGAATTTATTCGACAAAACACGCATAAGAACAAAAAGCAATAAACACCCAAATAACAAGTAGTAATAAAATATTACTAATAAGAAGCTAAGAATATGACCATATATGATATCATAAAAATAAGTATGATCCTGGAATAAGTAAATAACATTATTTAAATCATTATACAGGAGGTTTGGACACTTATGAAGCAAATTGGACCTAAGGTAAGGGAAAATATCACAATCTCATTTTATCCGAGATTGTTTATACGTTGGTATTTACTGGGGTGTATTTTATCATCCACATCCATGTTTCCTCAATATGTAATATTGTTTCCATCCACATACAATTGTTTAAATCCAATTTTACCCTTCAGCGAGTTTTTAGAAAAATATATGAAAGGAATCTTTTGTCATTTTTCGTACGAGGTACTTTTTGACTTTTCCGACAAAAGTACGAGAAGAATGTTTTTTTAACTTATACGGCTTGAATGGATTTTAAAAAAATTATTTCAAAGAATATTCCTTTACAAGTTTTCAATTTTATTTTCAATCAACTTCTTTTAGTTTAAAATTGTAAGACATGTTAAGAAAGGAAAATGTTTTTGAAGTAGAAAGGATATTTTCCTCACTAATGGAGTTCAAGTGTTTTATCAAAATTATTTTCCATCTAAGATAATATAGGGTTCTTTTTCTATCCCTATTATTACATTGATTTGATTATGTTGTGATGGAATTATTTTTACGAATTCCTTTATCTTATATGAATTGTTTTATGATGTCATTTTGTTTAAGAATCCCATTTTTTATTACATGGGTTATGAAATGATGTATGATTTATGATTTTGTGGAACACATAAGAATGGTATCATTATGACATGGGTGGGACCTATATCTCTCTCTAATTAATTGGGTAAAGATTTTATATCTCATGAGATAGACATGGCTATAACGGAAGGTTAAACCAGATCAGTGAAACAGGACTGAAACGCGGAGTGAACTCGGTTCAGAAATGGACTTTGTCCACTAATATAGTCTTGGCAATGAGTCTTGACTAATAAGAAATGATTATCTAATGATTTTGTCTTTATGCCACAAAGGTTCATGTTTTAAGTTATGATTATTGGGATTACATTTCACTACTATTATTTATCCCATGTTATGAAATTATGATCTCTTTTTCAGGTTTAGATTTCCAAAAGTTATGTTCTTATGTATATGATGTGATTGATATTTATTTTGTTTACCCTTACTGAGCATTTGGGATCAACCTTTTGTATGTTTTATTTCCCCAGTTCAGGAAGAAGTTTATTAAGTAGGATATTCCAAAAGGGACTCTAGATATGATGAAATAAATGGGAGGCAAAGTAGATGCTTTATGAACCAGTTGTTTATGTTTCCTAGTTTCTAAAGACTCTATACCTATACGGTCCTTTCCTGGTTTTGTTATATGTTGTAATAAGTGTGCTTCAATTCTGAAGTAATAACAATATATGTAAAGTATGGGTCGTTATATAAACACTCCCATGAAACCTAATCACACCACCCAATTAACAATCTCACGACTCACATATTATAAAAACTAGGGTCACATGCCTAACCTAATAACCATACCTCACTCCATATTAGGATCATCCTTTATCCAAATTAATCTCTTATTCAAAGGATGACTATAGAACCACCCACCACATGAACATCACCCCCAAACCACTAGTGTCTACACATACTCCCTTTACATCACCAAAAGTGCATCCATAAAACACTAGGCTAGGCACCCACCCAGTCCTACCCACAAAACCCAACCATGATACTTGAAACTTTCCTAGGTATTCACATCCTGAAATCACAAGGCATATCCCGTGCCTTTTCTCAACTGCTCAATTTTATTAAGTAGTGTTCCACTAAGAATCTATATAGAAAAATACCAAATAGGCAGTTGTTGACACTTTATGTTACATAACTCTACATCCTTGATGAAACCTGTGAAAATATTCATATCACATATCATTCACAACAAGATCTCATTGAGTTCTTACTAGGGAATTAATGCCTGCATCAACCCACAATGAGTCTCCATACATCCCTTGATGAAGGTACTATATTACCATAAATGGAAATTTCCTCATTGTAATATACATATAAAAATCCATTTGAAAAAATTACCCATGGTTCAGTTCATTTGAATGACACCAACAAGTTATATGAGAAAATGTTGTATAATTCATTATTATCACTTTAAACAACAACATATCTCATAAAAAACAACCTCTATCAAGCACACATATGTCATGTGAGTCATATATTTAGAATATGATTCATCTAAATAAGAATATTTCCAACATTCCAATATCTAAACCTCATAAATCATCAACAGAAAATTAAAATGTGTTACCCAAGGTGAAATCATATTATCATAACATCAATAACTGAGAACAATAGTACCATGAAATCATAACCTAGACTTCATATTGGAATAGGTGTTATCAATGCAACAATATGATATCCATCACAATAATTAAAAAAATTCTAGACCACCAATCTACCTTCTCTCCAAATAATAAGACAAGAAAACTGAGGTGGATTTTATTCCACTTTATGATTCCTTGATCCAGAACCACAGTATAAACTAGAGTTCGACATGGACTCAGAGTGCCACCCCATACTCTGAAGGCTTATGACTAGTTGATAGGTCCTAATTAATTAATTGGAGAGACTATTCCCTCGAATAATAGTTATTAAATTCAATGAAAATAACTAAAATCATCCATAAACATAAATATTAGAGCACATAAAATAACAATTAAATAATAACGTTATATCAAAATGATGCTATCATACAGACATATAACTGTTCACCCAATAGAAGAATCCTATATATGAAATAAAATAAAAAATAAAACAAAATACAAGAGTCTCTATTATCAACCCCAATACTCATCCTAATCTTCATATCCAATACCCTTTAAGCTTCCCTAACTCAATCCTATGACCTGAAAAGAAGAAATAAGGTCTAAAAATTCACTAATTTTCCTATGAAGGGTGTGTCCATATGTCTCAGTAAAGTCTCACCAGGAACCCCTAGTATAATATTTAATATGAGGGTGTATTCAAGAGGAAAATAAATACAATAATTAAAAATGTTCATTGGGTTATCGTGTGCAGACCAGGACACCAAGACACCTGATGAGGTACACATGATTGTTAAGGAAACTTGTTATAACTAGGACACCACGATTCCTAACCATAACTGCTTCTATAACATGCTATAATTCCATCATTTATTCCCTTTATTCGATCATAGCCAATTCCTATCCCAAATAAATGACACCGGCTAGGGAGATGTCCAAACCTCAACATAATACCTTAAGATTCATGGCACCATCATGCATCCACATCTCAAATAATTGTATCATCACTCAAGGAGGGTTACATAAATCATGTCCTATATCATATGATGAACCAATCCTTTATGGGAGGTCCTCAACACAAGCCTACTTGAGGCAAGGTTAGTTGTCCCTGTATTGTGTCAAACCATAACCTAGCCTTTAGGGAGGTCCTCGACCCAAGCCTACTAAGGTTAAGTTTATCTACATCATGACCCAAGTCTAGTGTAGGGATGGTTCTACAAAAAAAATATCCCAAGAAAGATAAATCACCATGACCAAAGCTTTTTAACTAAAGGTAAGTCCATTTATCAAAATCCCACTCCCCCTTTGAGTTTGTCACCTAGAAAAATGCATGCATCATAAACAGGGTCCACAGTCTGTCCCACAACTCATCAGCTAATACCAGTGTTCAATTCACTCAATACTTAACCCATCATCTTTAATAAGTCTCATCTTTCCCATCAGGGTGTCGATTGGGTGATCTAGACCCATTATATTCTCTACTCACTAACACAAACTCACATCCATCACCCATAGGTGACACCATGACCAATAGTATCCATCTGACCCTAACCCCAAGGGCTCAATACAACTCATCATCTAAGTATCTCATCACTACTGGTATTTTTACCTAGTTAATGTCCCAATCAATCATGTTATACCTGACCCTGGACTCAATATTCATGGTCTAAAACCTAAGAAATTACCCTTCGCATACCAATTTTAAGTCTTGAACTACTCCCACGACACTCACTAGGGTCCTATATTACATCTCCTAATAGAGATCCCTCAAACCGTCACTTAGAGGAAAACTGTCTCTATCATATACCACAAGTACTATTGGAATTATCTAGCTCATCTCACACACTAGGACTCTCATTAATTCTCAAGAGGAAGTTTCTAGTCACTAGTGAGATGTATAACCATCTCCCCCATCATCAATCTTCCAGAAGACCTTCATTCCTTCCCCCAGCACTTGGAGGTCAAACTAGGAAACCCCAAAACTCATCTCACATCCCAAGACCTCCTATAAGTCTCTTATTATTTTAAACAAAGACCTCACCCCTTGGTAACATAGTCATTTCGCAATCCCAATTACCCAAGGATTAAAAGAGAACTTGGTATCATACCAGGAGGATTAATTACACTATGTACTCCCACTTAATGACTCTACTAGTCCTTATACCCCATTCTAAAACCTATTAAATAAATTAATCATGTACGATCATAAATAGAGATGCTTATGAGTTTGTATCATAGGGTATGACTACCTCAAACACAAAGTTAACCCCTTGAAAAGATCTACCGAGCCTCTTCCAAGTCCATCGATACACATACATGATACCAAAAACCTATATCATGACAAGAAAAAATAATAAATAACTAAAAAATTTATAATTGTTTATTAAAAAATAATCAAATATGAATAATCTATTAATAAATTATTTGGAGACTCCATTGTTCCGAAACAATGACCAACTATCTGCAGAAGGTTCTTGGCACACCCATGATAATATCTCTGCAAAAATACCTATCATTTGACTCTTGATTAATTTTCAAATTTTTATAATTTTAAAAAAATTCCAAAATAAAAGTCGGAAGTGACATTAATCATTAGAAATTATGAAAGAAGACATGCATACACCTTCTTAGGGTCCTACTGTAGCCAATTCACATGAATGTCCCGTCATCCTTAGTTTGAGAGAATTACCTTGGATTTTTGCTGGAATGTTCCAAAATACACCAATCTTGAGGGGTATTAAACAGTGGGAAGAGAAGGGGGAGAGATAGATAAAATGAACTCCCCTAGATCTGAAACACCATAAATCACAAATTCTCATCACTCCCAAAATATGGAAATTCCCCCTCTCAAAAAATTCACCCATGCACCACTCAATGAATGAACTAGGGGTTTATGCCTTGAATCCCCGAAGCAGTGGGACCACCCTTACCCCTAATACTTTTATGACCTGAAAAACTATTTCATGACATGGGGGAAATGTAAGGGTTCCTTCTCACCCACATAAGGTTAACGTTCATGGTGTGAAGCCTTTTCTCATGACATGAACAAAAGTGTATGGGTCCTTGGCTCTGCACAAGGGTCATTCAAGGCATGACCACAAACTCCCAGAACATGAATGTCCTAGTTCTATAATTTTAGGTTTCCCAACCACTCAACCCTTCTCCAACTTTCACCCAAACACTGAGGCATCAACAGATCCACAAAACATATCCAAAAACATGATTTAAATATGCCTAAATATTTGGATTCCCAATTCGAATCTTGGTTATCAAAACGAAAACCTCACCAGCCCAAAATTCAATCTTTCTCCAAAATTAAGAGACCCAAAAATTCATTGGTAATTACATTTATAAAATGGTTTTATTAATTAATTAACTATAAAATTATTATGATGAATTTTGGTAATGTTTTTGAATCAATTATTATGAATATCCTATTAATATTAAAGGTTTAATATTAAGAACATCATTTTAAAATTTATATGGTTTATAAAATCTTTATAAATCATAATAAAAGGTATTTCAAATTTCACCTAATTAGATGGAATGCCTTATAATTTTGAAAAAAATATATTATGAAATTATAAGGGTAATTTATAAAGAATTCATTGATTATGTAAATATGGCCAAAACATAAAGTAGTTTATATTTAAAATCTTGAATTATTCATAATAAATTAATTTGTGTTTTTTAAATTAATTAGAACCTTATTTATGATATTATTTATACCACATCAAAAGTGTTTTGATGAAATATTTGTTCAGGGTTTAAATGATGTATAAATATATGATATTTATATTTTTTAAATACTTCACCTAATAGAAATTTGAGTATAAAATTTTTATAATTCATAAAAATATCATTTATTTAAAGTGAAATTTTGTATAATAAAAATATGAAAGAGTTTATATTGAAATTTGTTATAAAGGTTTAATATCCAATATATTAGAATATCCATATTGATTAAATATGCTATAAAAGTTTTATACTATGATTTTATTTATGAATATTTCATAATAGTTTATCTTGTGTTTAAATTTATTAAATTTTAATTAATTTATAATTTATTACTAGATTTATTCATGGTTATAAATAATTTATATAACGTCATTAATGTGTTTTATTTATATATATGATAAATTTATTCTATGAGATTGGGCCTTGCGTCACATTCCAGGCGAAACTCTAAAAAATTTAGTTTTCATCTACCTCGACCCTGGTTTTCTTTTAGATTTATGATATTAAGAAAGTTTTTTGAATATATCTCACGAATATTTGGTATTATAAATATCATAAATTTATTTCTCTCTTGTGTATACTCTCCCTGGGAAGAGGTACGTGGGGTCAGACTACTCACCATCCTGGAGGATTAGGCTTTTCTCTAGAAAGTTAATGGGTTAGAGATCTTTCACTCAAGTATTACTCATGTATATATTATAAATCTCATATTTATTTATGCCTTTAAATGAAAATTCCATGTACCTTATTCATAATATATATTCAGATATATATAAATAAACTTGGATTATTTTTTAGGTGAGTAACAAAAACTTGTAGGCTGTGTAAATGTTCAACATTAATGTGGTGTGAAAACGTCAATTTAGTGGATGAAATAAGGATTCAAAAAATAAATCTCTAGAAGTATGCATAAAAAAGGAATAAAAATGAGAATATAATGATTTTATAAGATGTAATATTTTTGAGTTTAATATGAATATGATGTATGATAAACTGATGAGATACTAAAAAACCCCTTAAATACTAAGTGTGATATTACTTTTAAAATGAAACTTTTTAGGACTAAAATCATCAAAAAGGTAGTTTTATGTTATATTAGGATTCCAAAAGATTATATTTTGTATGATAAAATTTAATGAGTGACTATGGATTATCCAACCAAATAGTTTCACACCAAAGTGGGATGCCCCTGGATTTTCTTATGTTAGATCATTTTTAACATTTTATTTGGGATATAATTTGATGGGTAAACACAAGGGTTATGATATAAGTGGAATAGAGTTTTATGTTTTTCATATGATTAATAAATAGAAAGAGTTTGTTGGATTTTCACTAAAACCTATACACATATTTAGGTGCGTGCATCTTCCAAAATGGTTTCATCATTTATAATATATTTTTAATGGATTAAATCTCTTGTATTAATTTAAGCAATTTAATGAATAAGTCGAACATGAATAAATGTATTAAGATATGTTGAATACAAGTGATTTATTTCATTAAATTATTTGTGTAAAAGATATATATATATATATATATATATATATATAAAGGGATGTGATCCCTCTTGTTGGGCGTGATCAATTGTATGTAAGACTCTTGATATTCCCTTCTCTTGAGACATAGTTTATCACTTGGAAAAGGTACAAGAACCGCTTCTGGGTTTTTATATCCTCAATAAACATTATGGGAACCCTTGTTTGGTGTAATAATCTTGGAGTAAGGAGACATTCATCTTCTACTAAATGTGGTATTTATTAAGCATACAATGTAGAGTAATAGATGGATTACACATCAATTAATGTAAACATTCTTCATGATCTTTATTTCCATTATATATTGATTATTTCAAGGATAAATAGGAAAAATATATGGAACTACTTCCATTATTAATTCCATTTGTTGAACACCCAAAACCCATAGTAGTTTTCTACTCAGCTATCCAAGAATTAAAACTTTTATGATTTACTCGATAGCCTACCTAAATGACTAAAGTGATGAGTTTCACTCCAAAGTGGGTTTAATTATTAGTGAAGTATTGATCTTGGTTTACTAAATGGATATGATGTATGAGGTAATTATTTTTTGTTGGGGAAAATTAATTAAAAGTACATGGTGAAATGATCTACAACATGATACACACCCATCAATATATCTTTGTTATAGACTCAGCTATACTTAATGATAATCATATTGAGATCACTTATAAGTATGACCTGTAAAATAGTTATAGATTATTATAATGGGTTGAAAAGTGTTACCAAATAGAATCATTATAAGTAGTCGAATGTGAATGTTATAGAGATCAATCTCACTAACTCTTAATATTGGTTATTAGATATCAGGTGTACATTAAATATTTGGGCTGACAAACATAGACTAAAAAATAGAAGGGAATTAAAAAATGGTTAATTCCATCTTTATGTCGGTTATGGAGAAAGAGTTTCCTCATTGGAGATTAAAAATTAAGAACCAAGTCTACCCAGTGGATTAGTATTATAATTATATAAATGTTATTATATCCCCACCATAATTTTTTTATTTCTATATATTATTTAGACAAGACAAGATTTTAATTCTCTATAAATAAGAAATGTTTTCTATATATAATAATGAATTGTTTTATGGAATTAAGAATATAAGAAATGGTTTATAAATTATGCATATAGATGAACCAATTTATAATAGTAAGAATATAATGGATAGGATTGATTCAAATCCCACACACCTTCAGAATTGTTTCCTTTGTCATAAAAACAATAAATACATCTAAATAAACCATAAATATGTATTGACAAACTCATTAAATTATAAACATGTGAATATTTTTTATTATACATTATGACCAAATAACATTTTAAATGAAAATGTGAAATAACTAGTGTATTGTTGGATCTCATAAATTGTAATGTGTGTAAACCAATGCTTACACATGAAAATGGTTGTTTTAGGTACTTTGATTCCAATACCAGTAAATTTATTTGGTATGGTTATGTTTATCTAACGAAACAAGTGTGTGAAATTTTTTAAAAGTTAAAAGAGTTTCAAAAATAACTGTACAATCAACTAGTAAAAATTATTATCATTATTTGATTAGATTGAGGTGGTGAATACTTGATCCTGGAATTCATTTATCATTCGATAGATTATGGAATTGTTTCATGACTCACTCCTCCTAGAACACCGCAATTAAATTTTGTGTCTAAGAGGAGGAATTATAACCTATTTGACATGGTTTTATTGATTATGAGTCAATGCAAACTTCTTATTTCGTTTTTTGGTTAGTCTCTAGTGACTACTATATTCATACTATATCATGTTATATATTAAATATTCATAAAGATAAAATATGATATATGGGTTATGAAACATATAATTATGTATTTTTTGAGGATTTTGGGATTCATTGGAATTATATGACAATTTTAATTTGAAAAGATAACCCATATGCTAAAAAATACTTATTTATTAGTTATCCTAAAGAAATAAATTGATATTATTTCAATAACCATACTAAATAAAAGGTTTTTTTGACTGGAGATTCTATTTTACTTGAGATACAAATCATTTATTGAGTAGTTAGTGGGAGTAATATTGAACTTATAGAAGTTAAATACTATTAAATACAAAATCTTCTCAAGATAGAGGTTAAACTAATTCCATAAAGTGTTATGGAAGAAGAACAATCTCAAGTTATACAAGAAACTCAAAGGCCTAGTTGGATTCATCAAAAACATGAGAAATATTAATTCATCATAGAGAATGATAATGAAGTAATTTTCATAAATGAAAAACCTAATACCTATAAAAATTCTACTTAGAGTTTCAATTATGTGAAATGGTTAAAAGGAAAAGAATCTGATATGGTCTACATGTACACAAACCATGTTTGGTACTTGGTGGATGAACCTAAAGTGGTAAGACCCATAGGTTGATAGGGGGTTTACATAAGAAAATTGATGTGGATAGTATAGTGTTTACCTATAAAGCATGTTTTGTAGAAAAAGATTTACAAGACCATTCATGTCATGGACTATGAAGAAACATTTTTCACCCATTGTGATGATTAATACCATTTTGATATTTATTTTAATAATGGATTAAAATGATTATGATATATGTCAAATATATTTTGAAATAACTTTATTTAATTTAAATTTAGTCTAGGATGTGTATATTACAACTTGAAGGTTTTGAAGTACTAAATGAGTCAGACAAGGTATGCAAGCTTCAACGGTCCATTTATGGAATGAAGTAATATTCTCATAGATGAAATGTTTTGTTTGATGATTCACTAAAAGGGTTTGGTTTCATAAAGAATGTGGATGATTCATATGAATATAAGTTAATTATTGGGAACATATTAGTGTTTATGATATTTTATCTAGATGATATATTAATTATTGGAAAAGACATCCTAACACTTCACTCTAGGAATATATGGTAGGGTAAAGGTTTCTCGATGAGATACATAGGTGAATACACCTATATATTATGTATGGATATATATATATATATATCCAATAGTCTGATTGGACTTAGTTAGTTTATTTACATTAGTGACGTTCCAAAGAGATTTACCCTTGAGAAATCCAAGAAAAATCCTTTACCGGTGTTTCTTGGAATAATTCTTTGGAAGATTTGTGACCCTAATAAAGAGTTAGAAAGAATGTATAGAATTATTTATATGTTATCCATAGGATCTATCATGTATTAAATGTTATGAACATGACCTGATGGAACCTATTCTAATAGAATAATAATTATATACCATTTAATCCTATTGAGAGTTAGTAGATTACTGTGAATTATATTCTTAAGTTATTGATATGGAATAAGGATATATTCTTGTTCTTTGGAGGAGTTTTAAAGGTTACATAGATGAATTTTTTCAGTCTGAAAGAAATTATATGAAATCTAAATATGGTTTTATGTTTTTATAAAAAGTAGAGCCATCACTTAGAATATTTTTAAATAATCCACCATAATAGATTTAAAAATAGAGGTAGAGTATATTTATACATAGGATAATAATAATTTTGTTATTTAGATCATAAAGTTCATATTATAACTTGAGGTGGTTGTAAAAAATTGGCCTGGGTTGGACAAACACATCGCTAGACCCAACCCACCACTTAGCCCGAAGGGTGTTCCCGTTCCCCATAGGTTAAAAACTACTATTTTCCTAGAAAGGTCTATCCTGGTGTTGAACATACATGAATATAAAATAAGATAAAATTAAATGAAAACACATCCAAAATCTATATATAAAATTAAAAATCCATAAAAAAATAACCAACTGAAATTAATCACAGCGAAAGAAGATATAAATAAACATTCTAAGATGAATGGATGATACTACATCCCAAAAGAAATTAATGAGGAAAAAACCTGAACATATCCAACATAACTACTAGTAACACACTAGTAACTCATAAAATAGCATCATCCAACTATGGATTAACCAAAATATTGAGAATGGAACAGATTAGGGGGTTTGAAATACCAAATTAAGAGCTACATATTCACCTAATCACTAGTGCATATGCAGGGTGTGAGATGAACATACCCAATAGGTTCTCACCGATGAGTCTTTATAAAGAACTCTATAATATTGTTCATAACATGTTAGTTTTAACATAATATATGAAATAGGTTTTTATTAGGCTTTATAAGACAAATCCTATAACATTCCACTTAAACCTTAATAAAAAATGCACCCTTACTTTTATTAAGAATGAATAAGAATTATAATTAATAATTTCAGAATAAGAAAAAAATTAATTTAAAACTATATAAAATAATCTAAATAATTTTCTATCTCTAATTATAAACATCACATAAAAAACCCCATTTTCATAAAAAAATCATTGAAACCCATTTCTTAAAATCCATTTAAAAAATAACCAAACAATTTATTGTGAAACCAAACTTTATAAATCATTTAAAAAAATTAAAATTAAACTAAAAAAAATCAAGATAGTACAAAATATTAATATTAACAAAATAATCAAGGGAACATAGTAAACTAGTACAATTAAACAATGGTTCCATAGAATAAATTAACTAGAGGAGTACAAATAAACCAAAATGAAATACTATAAATTGTCCCGAGAAGGACCTAATCATCATGGAAAATGTACTCAGACTAAATTATCTCAATACTAATATGGAAACAAGGAAACTAGTTCAGAACTAAGGAACTTGTCTATGTCTCTATATTTCTACATAAATAGTTGGGATCACATAGCTCAACAAAAACATGGTCCCAAATATAATATTAAGGACCATGGAAACCATCAAGTTTAATCACTCAGTTGAACCAAGAACCTTACCCTAATAAATAATCAATATTAACTAGGTATTTCATTCATTTAGATCCCAACTTAGTCTCTTAGGACTCCCATGACATGTGAAACAAAGGAGGTTAATAACAAAGGATAAATATATAATCAAATAAATTTTTTCAAGCATTTAAAATTCAACCTCCTCTCACCTCTTAGACCCCCACATGAAACCACCCTTTTTGGCATTCATGCATACACATCGAATAATTAAATGTCAATAAAAAGAATTCCAAAATGGGGTAAAAAGTAATTAGGTGCATACAAATTATCATATTAGGCTTAATCATGGATCTCACATGTTTTTAGAAATTATCTCGTTTAACGTGAAACGTCCCAAACTCGAACGCCACTCAACAGTTCCCAGAGCCTCGTTGGTCACATGGCCTCAAGCGCATCTCCCCAAAATAAAAATGCTATCGACTAGAACTGAGGGACTAGGTGTATTAGTTGGGATATTATTCCATCATCACCAGAGTGTAACACAATGTAAATTCAATAACATACAAGTAGTGTAAGAAAATACAACAAGAATACAACTGATGACGAAACATGATTTTAATATATAGGAAGTCCAGAAGTGTCTCTTATACAGTGATGATGATACATGTATCTTAAAATAATTCAAAAGAGATAAATAATAGTACAAAATAATGCATATATCCAAAGTTCCAAAAATACCAAAAGTGTTATCCCCAAATCGCATCACGAGCCTCATATCGGTCCAATGCTCCCCTCATCTTAAGCATTATACAAAATCAAACATCAAATTAAGGTAAATTTACTAGACCCTTAATTATATATAAAAGTCTATTTGGGTACCCAACAGAGGCCTGAACTGGGTGTGAGATACAATCCCATATGGTAAACACCCAAATATATATACAATTCTAGGATATGTAATATAATAAGCTAAAAATTGTGCAAGTAAAAAACTAAGTATTAAACAAAATTATATATTCCCAAGGCATGTAACTACTAAACTAATTACACCAAATTATTCTCTGAAGGCTCCCTTCAAAATATGGTAAAGCTCCTATAACAAGGCATCTACAAACAATGCACAAAAAACTAACAAGACCTTTCCATTAATCCAAATATTCAACTTTATCCATGACCTTTTCATATATTCCAAAGTATAAAAAATAACAATTGATCCATATAATCAATATTTTAGAATATGAATGGACAGATCCAAGGTGTATAAGGCCAAGTGATCCTCATCAAATCCTTGGAGCATCTCGATGGAAACCCAGTAAAGGATCTGGTTGGATTCCTAGGATCAATTCATACCAAACATGTCCTACACGAGTCCAAGAAAGCCGGATCCAAGGGGATACAAGGCCCAAGGAATCCCGCAAAATCAATACCCAAGGAGCATACTCTATCCAAGGCCTCCACAACCACATCCAAGACCCATAGGAGAATTTTTATGGAATATATACAATCATTAGATCCATTTAACAATTCATAAGCATTAAAATACTGTTTCATACCATTTTTGTTTACTCACTCAACCAACCATTTACATTGAAGTGTAATCAATGAGTAATCCTACTAATTTAACCATTTACATCCAAACTCATATCAGGAGAAAAATGAAGAGAAAACAAAGATCATAAAAATAATGAAAAAGAGATTGCACCTAAATAGTACAATCAATACCAAGAAGAATAATGAATGGGTAAAAAGGAATAAAGATCATACCATCCTAGATATTACATGACTGATGATAAAAGAAATGGATTCCAGGTCAGAAAATGAGAGAAAATCCTACCTAGTGGCTTTTTTGGGTGCTCCTAGTCATGAGTGAGAGAGGAGATGTGAGAGTTCTGTCCAAAATAGAGGACCTACCTCTTATATTTTTAAAAATATCCTAGTTATTTACACAACATGTAAATACCATACACATCGTGTATGTATATAGTAATCCTCCCTATAAAAAAACCTTTTCACGATGTGAAATATCCTATCCACACCATTACACATTTTGTAATTGAAACACATTTTGTTTCCCAATTACATAGAATGTAATTGGATTGTAGCCAATATTCATCCCTCTAGCCACTAACATCTTAATAACTACCCATATAGCCCATATACTGACATAGGATCTAAGACAAAAATAAATCAAGGAAGAGTTAAACGAGAAACAAAAGAATCTATACCTCAATAAAAGCTCGGGATCTTACAATATTCCTTCATTAAAGTAACTCTTCCCTAAATTTTCCTCCCAATGATGGTCAAGATTTGTCTGAGAATAAATCTGGCCAATAAGAATGTACGTCAGCCTCCCACTCCCTATTCCCATACTGTAAATGGCCATGCTACCATAAGATCCATACTAGAGGAACTGAATGGCCTCAGAGGACCTTTGTGCTCCTGTCAACAATACAAATCAGATTCTCCTGAAAGGAAACATCAACTGGTATCTTAACCTACATGGGTTGAAAATCATGTATTGTGTATGAGTGATAACCACATAGTTGAGATACATGGAAGATTTCATGCATGGCTTGGTACCTTTGAGGTAACTGAAACTGATAGGCTATCAAGCCAACACTACTTAGAATCTTGAACATCCCGACATATCTTGGTGAAAAGAATACACAGTCACCAGATCTGTCTGTGTCCTAGCCTTAGTGATATACATAAAAATACCTGATGCTCGACCATGAACTCTAGATTTCACCAGTGGTAGTTGGTATAAGATTTCTATCGAGACTGTATAGTGCCCATCTGCTTAAGAATCAATAGGGCCTACTCAGAAGTCTCCTACATGATACATGGTCCATGTAAAGTTATATCACCTACTTCTAAATAGTACATGGACGATTGAATCGGGCAGCTATAAAAAGACTCATAAGGTTCCATCTATATAGTTTCTTAATAGCTGCTATTGTAGGAGAATTCAATTAGGGGTATTTTCCTCTCCCAAGATCCCCAAAAATATAAGACACATGCTCAAAAAAACATTTCAAGCACCTATATCATATGCTTGGAATGGACATCATTCTGAGGGTGGTATGATGTTATAGAATCACCTGTGTACCCAGCGTCCTCTGTAAACAATGCCATAAATGAGATGTATACCGAGCATCTCTATCTGAAATGATAGTGCGCAAGACCCCATGGATTCATACTACTCAGAAGTCTCCTACATGAGAAATGGTCCATGTAAATTTGTATCTCCTACCTCTAACTAGTACATGGGCGATTGAATCATCCAGCTATACAAATACTCATAAGGTTCCATCTATATAATTCCCTAATAGATGTTATTGTAGGAGAATTCAATCAGGGGTATATTCCTCTCCCAAGATCCCCAAAAATATAAGATACATGATCAAAACATTTTTTCAAGAACTTATATCATACGCTTGGAATAGACATCATTCTGAGGGTGGTATGATATTCCGGAATCACCTGTGTACCCATCGTCCTATGTAAACAATGCCATAAATGAGATGTATACCGAGCATCTCTATCTAAAATGATAGTGCGTGAGACCCCATAGAGTCATACAATCTCATGGATATACAAACCCTAAATATCATTCACACTAATGGTATCATTTATTGTAAAGAAATGTGTAACCTTTATGTGCCTTTCAATAACAACCCACACAGCATCATTACCTCAAGGCAACCTCGGTAAACCAATCATTAAAATATATTGCAAAATAATCCTATTTCAACTTTCCCGAATGGCCCGAAGGCCTTCTTTTTTATTTTATTATAGATAATCCCCCTTTTAAGGGTTGAAGGGGAACCCGTACATGACCTCTAGGCCCAAGGCACAAGGCCCGACATGACCCTGAATACATGAACCGAAGGCCCAGAGGCATACAATGCCCATTACTGACCCGTAGGCCCAGCCCACTAGAACTACCCCTCCCCAGCGTCTTGAATCATTGATCTCCTTAGCTCCACACCATGCATTGCTGATCGGCTAGCATTGCCCCGTACAAAGCTGCACGGTGCCTGGTCCTGATGGTGGCTGTCATACCCTCTCATTCTTCCAATCTGGTTAGCTCTGCATCTAGTGGTTGCTACTCCTGTTGCTCTGATCCTCTTCTGGGGCCTATTCTGTGTGGACTGGGCTACTCCAAGGTCTACGTGACCCGAAGGCCCTGTGGCCCGAAGGCCTTTGATGACCCGAAGGCCCTGGAGACCCGTAGGCCCAAACCAGTGGCCCAAGGGCCCAAATCGATTGAATAGTTCTAGCTGCTATAGTACTGAACAGTAACTGCTACAGTAACTGTTACAGTGCCCCGAAAATTCGCCTCCACCCGATTTTGAACCCGGGTCTCTTGGATGCCAAGAAAGAGCCCTTACCACTCAGGTATGGGCTCGTTGGCCTATTTCAACTTCAGAATAGGTAAATATTGTAAAAGTCCAGCTGGTCACTAATGTTATACCTTTACATACTGAATGGTGGAATATCCCATAACAAAACCAGTTGCCTCTCTTTTCATACCTTGCCAGCACTACTAATGGCATAAGTCATGGTATATCTTGGTGACTCAGGGATGCACTACCCATGATGAGGTATGAAAAATCCACATCATCTCCTCGTGTATGTCCACAAGAACCCAAACATGACCAAGAAGATGTAGGATATCATCCTCACCTACAGTCCAACCAAGAGGCGGATCCTCACTAGTAATAATCTCTCATAGGACAAGGCACTCTAAATCTAATAACTGCCTTATCCTCACTATATCTCAAAGGGTTGATTCCATAACGAAAAGTCTTCCCATGAATATCATACACATCCAAGTTCATCTCAAAGAACAAATCCCTAATATACCAATCCCTACCAACCTACTGAAATGCTTGTATGTGAGTCCTCCAACTCAGGGCATCATCCATTTCATTGTCGTTACTAGATGTGTAGAAAATCCGGATGTTAAAAAACTATAGGTAATAAACCCACCATCGATGCCTCAGATTTAGATCATACTATGTAAATATATATTTTAGGCTTTTGTGGTCTGCATACTGCATATAATGATCTCCTAATAAGTAATGTCTCCATCATCACAATGTGTGAACAACTACAAACTAACTCGAGATCGTATGTTGGGTAATTCCTATCATGTGGCCTCAAATGCCATGAAAAATATTCCACAACTCTACCCCCTACATCTACACTACTCCAAGCCTAATATATTATGCATCACAATACATAGTGTAGATCATGCCCTACTCTGGTAGTATCAGGACCAGTTCTGAATTTAATCTCCATTTTATCTCCTAAAAGTCTATCTCGCATAAATCTAACCATAAAAAATCCACACCCTTCTTATTTAATCCCATCAATAGCACTACTAAGCATGGGAATTCCTATATGAAATGACTATAATACCAAGGTAGACTCAATAAAATTCATATATTAATGAAATTTTTGGGTTGTTCCCAGGAAACTATAGCTCTCACTTCCTCTAGGTCTACTGATAATCTTGTATATAAGATAATGTGACCTAGGAAGTGAATATGATCCATCAACAAGTGCCATTTTTGAGCTTAGCATATAAATTATTCCATATTATTGTATCCAAAATGATATCATGATGTTTGGCATGGTTGTGTCAATTGTGAGAATACACCAAGATATCATCCTTAAAAACCACCAAAAAAATCTAGATAAGGATGGAAGACTCAGTTCATTAATTCCATGAAAATGGTTGTGGCGTTTGTGAGACCATATGAAATAACCATATACTCAGATAGACTATACCTACTATGGAAAGTTGTACGAGTAATGTATGTAGGTTGAAAATATACCTGGTGATATTCAGAACTCAAATCAATTTTAATGAACTCTCAAACTCTTTAAAGCATACAAAAAAGGTCAACCTCCCATAGCAAGTGATACTAATTCTTATCCTTCAAATGGTTCAAATTATAGTAATCCACACATAGCCTAATGGTAACGTCTACTATTTTTTCAAAAGGACTAGTGAACCCCAAAGAGAAGTATTGGGTCAAATAAACCCCTTTGCCTCCAAATCCTCTAACTGCCTCTTGAGCTCCTACAACGCCATCATGGCCATCCTGTAAGGAGTAATGGATACCTATGAAGCTCATGAAACTATATTGAATGAGAATTACACCTCTCTTTTAGTGGGTTAACTAGAAATTTTGTTTCGAAACACATCCCTAAAACAATCAACATATAGAGGGAAGTCTATCTAACATGTTACCTAATAATCCAGAAACAAACTAGATTTCTAGGATGTCATCCTGGCTAGCCCACGATGCTCTGGTCCATCTAGGATCAACTGGACATCCAATTCACCCTATTAAGTATAAACATAACCCTTTAGTGATGTGAATGTCAGCATCAGGTGATAGTATTCAGTGTAAGCTCGATAAGCCACTAGCCAGTCCATCTCGGGTATGATGTCAAACTCAGTCATCTCGAGAACATAAAGAATCCAAATGAAGTGAAACCATACAAACTCAAGGTGGAACTCCATGTAATTTCATACATCCTCCATTATAATTCCTAATGGAGTGTTTAGCATCATAAATCTATCAGAATATAGTATGATGAGCCCAAGTATTTTCACCATAGGTGATGATATGAAACTATGAGATACACCTCTATCAAAAAGATTAAATGTAATATTATAGACTACTAAGATAGAACCTCTCACCGTAGACAGACCAAAACCCTAATCCTCACAGTTAGGATGTACATACAATATATGTCATGTACCACACCTCTGTGACACAACGTCACTTCTCGGAGTAGACACACTTTGTTGTCTCAGTGTAACTAGTGTCTGGATGCTACTACCACAACCACCACTATCTCAGCTTGAATGACTAGTACTTCTCTAAATCCATACCTGATTGAAGATGAGAAACCTTCTCCTTAACTTGATGTCAGAGCATACCCCTACCACTCTCAGCTGAAGGGAAGGTCCTGTAAAAACGTTGTATGTGGCTCATCCTTCCGTAATCTCAACACTAAACCAAGCCGTGATCGCACTAGTTCCTCATGTGGCACCATATTCGACACTGATGATAAAACACTAATCTACTAGTTCTCACAACCTGACTGGTACTTGTCTCATGGGAAGCCTCAAAACAATTCTTATTTCCATTGAAAGTCAAACCATTGGGTTGAGAGACTATACTACTATACTCTATGCCCCCTGATTCCCTCAGGTTTTGCTATATAATCAGCACATGATTCACCATTTCAGTAATAGCAGTCAATATGAACACATTGAATTGAGATCTGATATCATTTCAGAGACCTTCCTTGAAGTGTCCCACCCTTGATAGATCATCATCAAGGTACGTCAGCAAAAAATGGTACAACTATATAAAGCCTGACAAGTACTCCATAACTATCATTGCACCCTAATCTAGATGCATAAATTCACTATCGTGCTCTTCCCAAAGATTCATGAGGTAGAAATAGTCTTATAATAAAGTTTGGAAATCATCCAAACCCATATATCACATCCTGTTATCCTAGTTCATGACATCACACCAGCACTTTTCTTCTACATGAATCATATATGTTAGGAGCTTAACCGTCCTCCCTGGAGGTGTCTCAAAATGATCAAAGATCATTAGCATAGTCTCAAACAACAACATAAGAACCAATGTACCACTATCCCTTGAAAAAATGGTTGGATTCTACTTCTGGAACACATAAGTCAACTCATCTATAGATAAGGTAGGTTGTGGCGATCCTTGTAAATTTTTCATAAAATGATAGAATCCCTTATGGAACTGGGACTCAGTACCTATTTCAGAAAGAGTAGCTGGTGCCACATATGGAACTACGGTAGGATCCACCAGAACCCCATGCCCCACCACCTCTATATTGTTGTCATCGCCTCCCTCATAGGGTATGACTTGATTTCATCATGGTGGAATTCCTGTACAATACCAAACACATGACTCGGAAAAGAACAAAACTAAATTTCACAACTCAGAAGAGTATGATAGATAAAATACATCCTAAAACAAGGTCATAACACATGACCTGTTCCTAAATCCAGGACTGTAAAAAGAATAGTCACCAAAAACTACTAGAGACACTGCCTCTTTCCCACTAAAAAGTTGGGTCTATGTCAAGTCAGTGTTTCAATGTTCACTTTTCTTTTCAAATTTCATCTAACATTTATTACCATTAAATCACAATTTAATTTAAATTTTATTCCAAATGGTTTTCCAGGTTCCAATCCATGTGTTCCCATAAGACCTCATGAACCAAAAATTGGTTCCCATATAATTCATACCATATCAAATTCACTTTAATTAATTTAATCAAAAGGTGCATCAATTTTCAAACCATAAGGGCCGATACTCCTTATGAATTGAAATATGGTGGCACTTTCTCTATCCACTAAAAAAAATCTATAATAACAAATTGTACATATTTCACAACACCTATCACAACAGCATGAAAACAAGTAATGTATCTTAAATATATTGTCATAATTCATGGAATGTGATTTCTAATAAGTTACTATACGATGAATGAGATAAAACACCCTCATCCCATTGGGTTGTAATACATTAGAACCAAAAATCATATCAATAATAATATAATAATTCAAGTGTGTCAAAAAACGGTGGAATCAAATAAAATGTAATAGTCAAAATCAAGAAAACTATCATTTAATGTGAGGAATTTTAGATTTTTCTTGTACATAGGTTATATTCACCCAAGATCATCTCATTAAAATACTCAATTTACTTTTTATCCATGTCTATTTTCACCAAATAGTAAATCAAACCAGAAAAGAAATGCTATGATACAACATTATAACATCCCATACATGGACTCCACTCAACAGTGCGCCAAGCCCGGCTGGTCAAAAGGCCTTAAGAGAATCTCCCAAAATGCTAGAGGATGCTTACTAGTAGTGACAGACTGGGTCTGTTAGTAGGGAGACTATGCCCTCATCACTAGAGTGTACCAACATTGAAATAAATAACATAAAAGTAGTAGTAAAAGATAAAACAAGAAGGAAACTGATGAATAAATGAGACAATAATATATAAAAAATCAAGAAGTGTCTCATATACAATAATGATGATACATGAATATATAAAGTAGCCAAAAAAAATACACAATAGTACAATACAATACATGTATCCTAAATTCCAAAAAGAATAAAAAGTGATATCCTCATATAGCACCATGATCCTCAGCTCAGCCCAATGCTCCCCTACTCTTAAGCATGGACCAAAATCAAGCATTGCACTGAGGTCACTTTCCTGAATCCCTACCTGCATCCAAATAGATGTTTCGGGTTCCCAATGGAAGCCTGAACAGGGGGTGAGATACAATCCCAATATGTAACCACAAAAAGATATATACAATTCTAGGTTATGAAATATAATAAGTTAAATAGAGTGTAGGTAAACAGGTAAGCAGTAATCAAAAGTAAAGATGACCATGACATGTAACTACTAAACCAATAATAATAAAATAGTTTATTAAGGATCCCTACAAAATATGGTCAATATCCTCTAACAATTAAGTAATAAACAATACATAAAAAACTAACACAACCATTTCATTCATCCAAAAATTTCATGTCATCCATTGATTTTCTGTATAACCAAAAGTATCAAACAATCTTGATCGAGATGTATAATTAAAGTGTCAGACCATGAAGAGTCAGTTCAAAGTAGTATAAGACTAAGTCATCCTCATTGTGTCATGACCCCCTCCCCACAATGTGTAACCCTTCTGATCCAACAATGTGAGAAGGGAGATAATGAACCCCGAGTCCCACCTCCAGTATGCCCTAGGTTGGCGACTAGCACTGAGGGTATAGTAAACACAGAAATGAGAGTCATTAACCTCTAAGATAACACATACGAAAGAGAGAGATAAGGCATACACTAACCAAATCCAACTCAAAAAGATATATAAAATATATTCCATGTACACATATGTAATTTCATGAAAAACTACTACAACTGATAGGGGATAATTTCAAGTACCCAAAATAAAGTAAAAACACCATCGACCACAAATACCGAACAACTCCTGCAACCCAAAGCTAGTAGAAACCATCTTGATCTCAAAACATCTCTAAGTGACCTGAAAAAAATAGTTTATATAGACATAGAGTTAGTATAACAGTATACTCGGTAGGATCCTTATTAAAGCCTCTCGTGCAAAAGTAAAGAAAACATGCTAAAGCACAGTGAACAACAAGTGAAACTAACTCGTCACCTACACAATTATACTATGTTCCCAGCCTCACTATGGCTACTCTCACCAAGTAATGCATATAAGAGAATATAATATAATAAAGAATATCCAGGATACCCCGCTACCACTTCCCCACTATTTTTCTACTTTTCCCCAATATCACACGTCCTAAGAATCTCTCTCCAAAAAGGCTTTCCCATAGACACTTGGGTGAAGCACCACAACATGTACCTCGTACAAATAAACCACCACGTCCACACAAAAGAGTTACCAGGTAGTTTCCGAGAGCCTCTATAGATCTAATAACATGTATCATATGTTGGGAATTATACCTCAAGCCATTACAACCCACACATCAAGTAATAATCCTCAAGCTATCACAGACTATACACATTATGCCTATAGTAGTACATATGATAATATATATAGAATATATGTGTGTGAATAACTACAATCCATTACAACCCTCTACACAAATATATAGGAAAAAATAACTGTTGTGCCTACCAGCACAAGTAACTACCAAGAGAAGCGAGTAGGGCCAAAGGGGGTAGTCAGCCGTCCATCCTCCCACCAGAATGTTGGAGAGAATACCCCAGGGCTCAGAATCCCTGGTGTGTCAGTTTCCCTAATTGATAGGGTGGAGTAGCGTATAGAAACACAAAACGTACAAAATATACTATAGCTCACAACCACACTATGGGCATAACCCAGTCTTAGAACCAACTACAGCTAACGTCTCTCAGACTCCAGACTGCCACTTCTAAGACTAGGTATCCTACAAGCACATAACCATTTAAAGAGATTTACTACATTACTTAATTCCCCTTTTATTAGTTCCACTTTATTGTTAATTAATTATTTAAAAATTAATTAACCATTAACAATTCCACATGAAATTTCATTAGCATCACACCCAAAGTCTACTATCCCTTTAAAATTGTATCCTCAACATTGCATCCCTTCAAGCTCCAACCCCATGGGTTAACATTATTTATTCAATTATTTATTTAAAATATTACATTCCCACATTCCCATGCATTCGAGAAAACATTCTATGCTACTAAACACAAGGGGGATCAGCACGGGGAGTTGATGAACTACTCTTCGAGTCTTTGCCGCCTATAGAAAGAGTGTAGTCCCATCCTCCCTTGAGAAGCTAAACCCGGAAAGCACATGGCATACCCCACATGTCTTCACCCCATTTAGAAGAAGGGTAAGCAAGACCATATTTCTTGAGTAGTGGGGAAAATAAAGTAGATAAACAACCAATAAGAATCATCAAGAATCCAAACATTCACATCCAACCCATTTCATCATCCTTGGTGTCCTCCTTGACTCTCACATGCATAAAATGATGCATCTCACCACTCTATGCGTCAACAGCTGCCACAACCAGTAGGCCTCCCTACCCCCCCACATATCACAACAGTCATCTACGCACACATGACAACACAAGAAGCAAGAAAACAAACATCATATCAATTGGATCTTGACCCTTAAAAAATAAAGAGGGTAACATAGAACCCTATAAGGAATTATCTTTTATCAAACAACTAGTTATTTAATCCATCTTGGATTAATCGATTTATTATTCATGGGTTCCAAATTTGGGAAACCTAACGAGTAAGCTATCACAAATAATTAAACATGCTTACTACACCAATTTGATTAACATCAAATTACAGCAAGAAGAACTTGATTCATTTACATGTCTCTTTATCTTTATCTAAAAAATTATCAATTAATTCCACCTTTAATTTCATTACCAATTTCCATCAAGAATGAAAAGCTAAACAAATAAATCATAGATATCACACTATCTAGAAATTCAAGAGGCAATAACATACACTCGATATCAATTTATTTACCCAGTTCAAATATTTATTAGGTAAATTCCATTGTGATCCAGTGGGATAAAACATGCTAACTATATAGTTTCACATAAAATAAAAGAGAAGCAATGAACCCGCTACCTCAAAGGGTTCTTGACGTTATTTATATGAGAACGATCCACACAACGAGTTATGATCTCCACCCCCATGACAACTGTATCCACCCAAGGATGGAGAGACACCACCACACCAGTCAACACCCAAGAAAAGTCCATTAGGAACATGGAGATAGAAATCTATAAAAGGTTGAGTGGAAACAAAAGGAGATGAACCCAAAAGAATAAAGATCAAACATTCCTTATATTATAGATTGATTGATACTGCTTGGTTGAACCAAAAATAGAGGGGAACCAATCCAAGGAGGAATGTTTGATTGCACAACCCCTACAGAATGGATTGAAATGTTCGAGCATCTCAAACTCAAGAACAAGGAGGAAGAACTAAGGAGGAAGATATGTCATCCCTTTATAAGATTTTACGGAGTAGTGGTTTAAGATACGTTGGATTTTCCATTAAAATAGGATCGCATTAAACCATGCGGTTTGACCAAGTAAAATAATCTCAGGCCTTTGGGAAATTAATATTGGAGTTATGACCTTTGAATCAGCCATTTAGTCCTTATAATAAGGATTTAAATGCATTTTACATTAAAGGAATCATCAAAGAGGTGAAACTGTAGGAAGCTGGAAACACTGTTCATGAACATGAAATTTGGAAAAAGAAATAGAGGTTACCGTTGGACCTCACCGTTCAAGAAACAATGTTCATGAACTGAAAAATTGGAAAAGGAAATAGAGGCTACCGTTGGACCTCACCATTCTAGAAACACTATTTAGGAACTCAAAATTAGGAAAAGAAAATATAGGCTACCGTTAGAACCTCGCCATTTTAGAAACACTATTCATGAACTCAAAATTTTGAAAAGGAGATATAGGCTACCATTGGAACTGCACCATTCTAGAAACATTGTTCATAAACTCAAAATTTGGAAAAGGAAATAAAGGCTATTGTTGGACCTCACCATTCTAGAAACACTGTTCATGAACTCAAAATTTGGAAAAGGAAATATAGTCTACTATTGGAACCTCATCGTTCTGAAAACACTATTCATGAACTCAAAATTTGGAAAAGGAAATAGTGGCTACTATTGGAACCTCGCCATTTTGGAAAAACTATTCATAAACTCGAAATTTGGAAAAGGAAAGAGGCTATTGTTGGACCTCACCATTCTGGAAACACTGTTCATGAACACAAAATTTGGTAAAGGAAAGAGCTCACCATTGCACTGCTCACATAAGGTTACCGTTGCACTGTTCACTGAAGGCTACCAATGACACTATTCACCTAAGGCTACTGATGCACTGTTCACCTAAAGCTACTGATGACACTGTTCACCTAAGGCTACCGCTGACACTGTTCACCTAAAGACTACCGATGCACTATTCACAAAACTGGAAATTTGAAAACTTGTTGGGGATAATTCACTTTGACCTCCCGAAACACCTCAGACACCAGATTTTCGCAAAGGAATTGACCAGAGAGGTCTAGGCCATTACATCAGATACCTCTCAAAACATTATTATCCTTAATAATTCGAAACAAACCAAAAATGGAACAAAAAATAAGCTTGAACAACCACCCATCAAGATACCTCTCAAAGGAGAGAAAGCCACAAAAAGCAACCAAAGAAATCCATATTATAAACACGAAAGGTCTATAATCACAAATGGGACATCGTTACAATAGAGGTGTTAAAAATCAAACAACTATGGGTACTGATCATGTATCTGTGACTCACATTCCCAGGTACTCTCCTACATGCAATTGTGTCGCCACAAGACACAAACCAAGGGGATAGAACGCCCGTGCAACACCTTCTCTTTGCGGTCTTGGATCTCCACAGGTCAATTCTCAAAAGTCGCATTATCATCAACATCGATCTATCCCCAATAGATGACATGAGAGTTATCATGATGATAATGATGAAACTGTGACAAATGAAAAACATCATGTATTCGACTCATCTGTGGGGGAAGTGCTACTCGATACGCCACAACTCCAACATGAGCTAACACCTCGAAAGGCCCAACAAAACGGGGATAAATTTTACTCCCATGACCAAAACTTTGCTTCCCATGATAGGGATTCACCTTCAGAAACACGTGATCCCCAACATCAAACTCTAAGGGTATCCTCCTTTGATCGGCATATGATTTCTAACGATTTTGCGCTGTCTTCATCCTCCCACAAATCACCTGAACCATCTTTGTTGTATTCTTCCCTATTTCCAGTCTGAGAATTACTGACTCTCCGACCCTAGTCCGGTATAATGCGGAATGAAAAGTATGACCATACAAGGATTAAGATGGAGCTATACTGATGGTGGAGTGAAAACTGTTGTTGTTAGGGAACTCCACCAAGGGTAAGTGCCTCATCTGAAAACCTCCAAAATCCAGGACACAAGAGTGTAACATGTCTTCAAGAGTCTTGATAGTCCACTCTATCTGACTGTCCATCTAAGGATGAAAAGTAGTGCTAAGGAATATTTGAGAACCGAAATCCTGTTGGATACCTCTCCACACCCTGGAGGTAAAATGAGGATCTCAATGAAAAATGATCGTCCTTGGGACTCCATGAAGTCTCACCACCATCTCTAGATACTTCCTCGACAAAACTTCCACTGAGCTCGAATCATTGATCACTATGAAGTGGGCCATTTTTTTGGATGATCCACTAACACCCAAATAGAATCGTGTCCTCCCAGAGCTCGAGGTAAAATAGTTACAAAGTCTATTGAGATGTCCTCCCACTTCCACTGAGGAATATCTAACGGCTGGGGCAGACCACCAGGAACACAGTGTTCAACATTCAAATTATGGTAGACCAAACATCAAGACAATAACTCTGCTACTACGCGGTTTAACCCAGGTCACCAAAAATGACTCCTCAAGGCTCGATACATCTTTTTCACGCCAGGATATACCACTAAAGGTGAACTATGGAACTCTCTAAGAACCATATCACACAGAGCCAAAGGAACAAAAATCCTTCCATGATACAACACTTGGTGTTGTTCATACTCAGTTGAACCGTCAGGGGCCTCACCACAAATAACTCGGTCTCTACAGACCTCCACCTCAAGATCCCCCAAATGGGACTCTTACACCCACTTCCCCAGAGTTGAATGCACCATCATCTAAAAAAGACAACCTCTTCCCCCAACTTCTCCCATATCAAGTTGTAATGATGATAGTTCTTCCATTACTCTCCTCGAGTCACCAGATTCAACCACTATATCACTACGCAACTTCTGACTCAGCAAATCAGCTACCACATTTCCCTTTTCAGGTGTATACAATATTTCAAAGTCATATTCCTATAATAACTCCATCCACCAATGTTGTCGTAAGTTCAAGTCATGTTGGGAGAAAACATACCTCAGGATATTATGATTGGTGAAAACCAAAAAGCCCTCACCAATGAGGTAATGTATACACAACCTCAGAGCAAACACCAAGGATGCCAACTCAAGATCGTGGGTCGAATAGTTACGTTCATGGGGACTTAACTACCGAGACCCATAAGAAACAACTGATCTTTACTGGATTAGAACACAACCTAACCCCAGATGCGACGCATCATAGAAAACATCAAACTGAACTCCCTCAGCTGGAAGACAAAGAACTGAAGCACTTACTAACTTATACTTTAGATACTCAAAAGCTGCCTAACACTGATCAGTCCATATTAAGGCCTGATCCTTCCTGGTCAATGCAACTAGAGGAGTCGCAACTCGAGAGAAATCAGCTACGAACCTCTTTTAGTAGCCTATGAGACCAAGGAAACATTGCACCTGTGACACTGTCTTGGGGGATACCCAAGACACAACTGCTTCTATCTTTGATGGATCCACAACTAGTCCCTACTGAGAAAAAACATGCCCTAAGAAATGGACTTCTTGAGCCCAAAACTCACTCATAGAAAACTTCCCAAATAGATGATATTGATGTAGAAATCCCAAAATGGTGTGTAGATGCTCTGCATAATCCTCCTTAGACGCCGAGTACACAAGGATTTCGTCGATGAAAACCACCATGAACTTGTCTAGGAACTCACAAAACACATCGTTCATAAATCCCATGAACACAACTATATTATTTTTCATGCTAAAAGGAATTACAACGAACTCATAATGCCCATGACGACAACAGAAAGTAGTCTTCAGGATATCCTCATCCTTCACACAAATATGATGATATCCTGACCGTAATCCGATCTTTGAGAACTAACTTGCACCATTCATTTGATCAAATAAATCATCAATCTATGGAAGAGGATTGAGATTCTTCACTGTCACTTTGTTTAAGCAACAATAATCAACACACAACTGCAAACTTCCATCACCCTTCTTCAGGAACAAAACTGGTGCACCCCAAGATGACACACTCGGCCGAACAAAACTGCACTATAATAGACCATAAAGATGTATACATAGCTCTTGTAACTCAAAATGGGCCATCCTATAATGATATATAGAGATAGGAGATGCTCCTGGTTATAGCTTGATCCCAAACTCAATCTCTTGTTGAGGGGATAAGGCTACAACCTCTTCTAGAAAGGAATAAGGGTACTCTTCTACGACCGTAGGAAACGCCAACTACTGAACCTCTGAAGAACTTAGCATTATCTCATCCATCTTGGATGATAAGGATGAAACATGCCACTGACCCATCCGAGGGTCTTTCTCACCAATGAACACCACTGGCTCTCTATCCACCTCAAAGAACACAACCTTCCTCCTGAAGCAATCCACAGTAGCCTGCGCTGAATACAACCAATCCATGCCAAGAATGACATCATATGGTTGTATTTGTATACATAGGAAATATCCCCATGAGTGGTGCTTCCCCAACACTATCTCATAGTCTCTACATACTTCAAACAAGTCAGCTCGGCCTTCAACTGGAGTAGTCAACGCCAAGGGAACTAGAAGCCTCTCTACCTCGAGTCCCAAAGCATGAACACGGGTAGATGATATGAAGGAGTGTGTCACTCCTAAATCAAATAAGGCATATACCAACGTAGAAAACACGCAAAGTGTACCTCAAATGAAGTCTGGTTCTCCTAGAGCTAGCAAAGCTAAAGCATGAAGTTGACCATGACCTCCTCCACGACCTCTATGACCATGATGACGACCACCACCATAGCCTCACTCTACTCTTTGAGGATGAGGAGAATCATGGGGCTATCCTCTGCATGCCCCATCTACCCTCTACTAATCTAAAGCTGGTGTAACCTGCTGCTACTTCCTCGGCTGGAAATGCCTCAAAGGAAGAACCTGGAGTGGAAAACTTGGTGCATGATGACTGATCTGAAAGGTCGGTCACTCTCTCTTCTGATGACCTCGACCACCACAAGAAAAACCAGTTCCTTATCCCTTGGCATAGGCCTCAAAGTTACTACCCCTAGATAAACGAGATGCTGAGGGCTGGGACCTACCCTCAGCCGAACAGAAACTCTTCTGCCCTGAAAATCGGGAACCCCGGACCACAGATATTCTTCCTGAGGAATCATGATGACTCCCCTATCGTGATGATCCGGTTCTGGACAATGTCCTCTCAATGACCTTTGCCCTCACCAACACCCCAAGATATGTCTTCGGCATAAATGGGGAGACCTGGACCTGGATCTCTAGATGCAAAGCCTCCTCAAAATGCCTTTCCCTAGCCTCCTCATCTGGAAATAGGTCCAAATCATATCATAAAAGGTTTCTAAAATGGATTCCAAACTCTTGCACACTAGAGCTCCCCTATTGAAGGGTTTGAAGCTCCTGGTGATTGGACGCCTTCAAAGTCAAAGAAATAAACTCGACTCTAAACATGTCTCCAAACTCCTCCCATGAGATCCCAGACTCCTTGCAATCTCTGAGGAACAAGAACCACCACTTCCACACTACTCCACACAACATCGTCACAACGAAGGACACCCGGTGCTCCTACTGAGCATGGATCGAACTGAAGCCTATCTTGACCTCCTCGAACCCGTATTCCATTACTTCATCTGAAATGGAGCCCTCAAACTTTTGGAGACTCTAGAGCTAAAACTCTCTAATTTTCCTCCACTAAGTATCATCATCGTCAACTTCTACCCTCCGAAGATCTACTGGCACAGCCTGCTGGACATCTTGTATGCGATTCTAATGAGGAATTCGACCTAGATCCATATTTGTAAAATAAAAAACAGTTAGATCTCCTAAACCTGGAATAAGGAATACTCATAGTTTATTAATTAATTTTTTTCTTTTATTCATTTTAGGTTACCCTATCACAAGGTTTACCCATTCAAACACATGCATAAGGAAGAATGATGTGTGATACTTTCCAAGGTCTCTACCCTGAAACTTGTATCAACTGATTTAGTATCCATTTTAAAGTTAAAGGTCCTCAAATAATATCATAGGGGGACCTAAAATCCTATGTCTTAGCTGATCTACAGTGTATTAATCACCTGCTAAACATGAATGACACTGTTTCCCTACCAACCCATGCGACCTCACCTGTGTCTAACTCCTAACTCCATCAAATGTCTCAATCAAACCTTTAATACCACTCTGTCATGACCCCTCCCCACAAAGTGTACCCCAACTAGGTCAGCAATGTGAGAAGGGAGATAATTACCCTAGAGTCCCACCTCCAGTATGCCTCAAGTTCATGACTAACACTGAGGGTATAGTAAACACACAAATGTGATGCACTAACCTCTAAGATAACACATGTGGAAGAGAGAGATAAGATAGACACCAACCAACTCCAACTCAAACATAAATATAAAATAAATCCCCAGTACACATATTTAATGTCATTTAAAACTACTACAACTGATAGGGGAAAACTGAAATTACCCAAAAGAAATTAAAAACAACGGCAACCACGAAGCACGAACAGCTCCTACAACCCCACTCTAGTATAAACCAACATGATCTCCAACCTGATCCAATGAAAAAAAGAGTTTATATAGACCTAGGGTGATTATAACATTATGCTTAGTAGGATCCTTCCCTAATCCTATCTTGCAAAAGTAAAGAAAGCATGCTAAAGCACAATGAACAACAAGTGAAACTAACTCGTCACATAAATAAGTATACTATGTTTCCATCCTCACCATTGCTACTCTCACCAAGTAAGGCATACAAGAGTATATAATATAATAAAGAATATCATGGGTACCTCGCTACTACTTCCCCACTGGTTTTCCTCTTTTCCCCAATGTTGCACGTCCTAAGTATCTCTCTCCAGAAAGGCATGCCCGCAGACAACTCGGCGAAGCAACACAACATGAACCTCATGCAACAAAACCACCACATCCACACGAGAAAGTAACCAGGTAGTTTTTGATATCCACCACAGATCTCATAACATGTATCATACGTCAGGAATTATACCTCAAGCCATTACATCCCACACACCGATTAAGAATCATTAAGTTGTCACATCCTATTCATGTTATCCCTATAGTATTCTATAGGATACTATATCCAAAATAAATGTGTGTGAATAACCAAAAGCTATTACATCCCTCTACACACATATATGAGGAAAACTAACTATTGTACCTATGAGCACAAGTAACTACCAAGAGAAGAGAGCAGTGACAAAGGGGGTAGTCAGCCATCCATCCTCCCACCAGAATGTTGGGAAAAACACCCCTAGGACTCAGAATCCCCAGGGTGTCAGTTTCCCTAATTGATGGGGTGTATTAGTGTATAGAAACAAAAAAAGTATAGAATATATTATAGCTCACAACCAAACTATAGGCATAACCTAGTCTTACACCCAACTACAACTAACGTCTCTCGGACTCCCGACAACCACTTCTAAGCCTAGGTATCCTATAAGCACACAACCATTTAAAGAGATTTATTACATTACTTTATTCCCTTTTTATTAGTTACACTTTATGTTAATTAATTCTTTAAACATTAATTAACCATTAACAATTCCACATTAAATTTCATTAGCATCACACCCAAAGTCCATCATCCCTTTAAAATTGTAACCTTAGCATTGCATCCCAGCAAGCTCCAACCCAATGGGTTATCATCATTTAATAAATTATTTATTCATAGAATTACTTTTCGATATACCCAGGAATTATTGAAAACATTCCATGATACTAAACACCAGGGGGGTCTACAGGGTGAGTAGATGAACTAGCCGATGAGTCTCTTCCGCCTATAGAAATAGCGTAGACCCATCCTCTCTTGAGAAGCTAAACACGGAAATCATGGGGCATACCCGTGCGTCTTTGCCCCTTACAGAAGAAGGGTAAGCAAGACCAGCTACCTTGAGCAGTGGGAAAGTAATGTAGATAAACAACCAATACGAATCAACAATAATCCAAACATTCACATCCAACCCATTTCATCATCCCTAGTGTCCTCCCCGACCCCCACATGAATAAAGGGATGCATCTCGCCACTCTAGGCGTCAACTTCTACCACAACCAGTAGACCTCCCTGCCCCCACATATCAAAACAGCCATCCAGGCTCACATCAAGCACAAGCAGTAGGAAAACAAACATCATATCAATTAGATGTTTTACCTTAGACAAGAAAGAGGGTAACTCAGAACCCTACAAGGAATTATCTTTTAGCAAAAAACAGGTTCTTTAATCCATCTTGGATTAACCAATTTATTATTCATATGTTCCAAATTCTGGAAACCTTACCAGTAAGCTATCAAAAATAATTAAACATTCTTACTACACCAATTTGATTAACATCAATTTACAACAAGAAGAACCAGATTCATTTACATGCCTCTTTATCTTTAGCCAAACAATTATCAATTAATTCCATCTTTACTTTCATTAAAAATTTCCATCAAGAACAAAAAGCTAATAAAATAAATCATAGATATCACACTATCTAGAAAATCAAGAGGAAATAACATACGATTGATATAAATTTATTTATCCAGTAGAAATATTTATTATGTAAGTTCCATTGTGATCAAGTGGGATAAAACATGTAAATATATAGTTTCAGGTAAAAGAAAAGATAAGCAACGAATCCCCTACCTTAGATGATTCTCGACGTTCTTTATATGATAACGAGCCACACAATGGGTTACGATCTCCTCCCCCATGACAACTATATACACTCGAGGATGCAGAGACACCAACACACTAGTCAAAACCCAAGAAAAGTCCATTAGGAAATGGAGATAACATTCCAGAAAGGGTGAGGGGAAAGAGAAAGAGATGAACCCCAAAGAATGATGATCGAAGATACCTTATATCAGAGATCAATTGATACTGCTTGGTTGCACCGAAAATAGAGGGGAACCAATCCAAGGAGGAAAGTTTGATTTCAAAACTCTTATAAGATGGATTTAAATGTTCGAGCGTCTCACAGTCGAGAACAAGGAGTAAGAACTAAAGAGGAAGATATATCATCCCTTTAGAAGATTTAATGGAGTAGTGGTTTACGATATGATGGTTTTTTCATTAAAAGCAGACCGCATTAAACCACGCAGTTTAACCAAGTAAAATCATCCCGAGCCTTAGGGAAATTAATATAGGAGTTATGACCTTTTAATTGGCCTTAGAGTCCTTAAAACAAGTCTTTAAATTAATTTTACATCAAAGGAATTGTCAAAGGGAAAAAATGTATCAAGCTAGAAACACTGTTTAGGAACACGAAATTTGGAAAAAAAAATAGAGGCTACTGTTGGACCTCACCATTCTAGAAACACTGGTCACAAACTCAAAATTTGGAAAAGGAAATAGAGGCTATCGTTGGACCTCACCATTCTGGAAATACTATTCATGAACTCAAAATTTGGCACTGGAAATATAGGCTACCGTTGGAACCTCACCATTCTAGAAACACTGTTCATGAACTCAAAATTTGGAAAAGGAAATATAGGCTACCGTTGGAACCTCACCATTTTGGAAATATTGTTCATGAACTCAAATTATGGAAAAGGAGATATAGGCTACCGTTAGAACATCACTGTTCTGGAAACACTATTCATGGACTCAAAATTTAGAAAAATAAATAGAGGCTACCATTGGACATCACCATTCTGGAAACATTGTTCATGAACTCAAAATTTGGAAAAGGAAATATAGGCTACCATTGGAACATCACCGTTATGGAAACACTATTCATGAACTCAAAATTTGGCAATGGAAATAGAGGCTAGCATTGGAACCTCACTATTATAGAAACACTGTTAATGAACTCAGAATTTAGAAAAGGAAAGAGGCTACCGTTGGACCTCACCGTTCTGGAAACACTGTTCATGAACTCAAAATTTGGCAAAGGAAAGAGGTCACCATTTCACTGTTCATCTAATGTTACCATTGCACTGTTCACCTAAGGCTATAGATGAAACTGTTTACCTAAGGCTACCGATTCACTGTTCACCTAAGGCTACTGATGAAACTGTTCCCCAAAGGCTACTGATGACACTGTTTACCAAAGGAAACCAATGCACTGTTCACAGAACTGTAAATTTGGGAAAGTGTTTGGAATAAGTCACCATGACCTCCCAGAACACCTCAGACAACAGATATTCACAAAGGAATAGACCAGAGAGGTTCAAGCCATTACACGTTGAGTCCTAAGATCATTTCGATGGAAACTCTGTAAAGGCACTAGTTGGAGTCCTTGGAGAATTTTATACCAAATATGTCTCATGTGAGTCCCAGAATGCCAGATCCAAGAGGTAGAAAGGCCCAAGTTATCCCACAAAATCATAATCTATAGAGCATAGTTTATCCAACACTACTACAAATATGGCCTTTATCAGTGCTAGAAAAATTTGATTAACAGCGCTAAAAAAAGTGTTGTTAATCGAGGCGAGGATATTGGGGGTCCCTTTTATCAGCGCTTTTATTTAGTGCTACTAAAAGGGGCATTTATTTTTACTTTTAAAAATTTCTGATAAAAGTCAAAAAAAATAAAAGAAAATAAAAAGGAATTATATAATGCATGGGGGGAGATTTTAGCAGCGCTTGACCCCTATCAACGCTAAGTAGACCCCCCCTCAAAGTACCCCGCGCGCTTCCCTTCCCACGCATCCTCACACGGACGTACCCCTTTGCTTCTACCCAAAATCTGACCCACGACCTACCCCCTTTCGCGGCTTCACCTTTACCACTAAGCTATGTCATTTTTTTCTCTATTTAATGATATATATATATATATATAATTATATTTATTCGTATATTGATATATATTCTTATTAATATAAAAATATTTATTCATATATTAGTATATATATATATTCATTCATATATTAATATATATATATATATATATATATTTATAATTTTTATCCGTGTATTTATTTGTATATTAATATATACTTATATGATTAGTTTTAAATACATTTATGAAATATGTTTTTTATGTGTGTTTATAAATAAATAAATACATACATACATACATACATACATACATATGTACAACACACACACACACACATAGAGACACATATATATTTATGAATAAATACATATATATGTGTATTTGAAAAGCCATAGAATGTTAAAACGACCATAAATTATAATTCAGAAGACTGTTTCAACTCCACAACTAGTCAAATTTAAGAAAATGAAACAATATTCAATATGATATGCGATATAGGCCTAACGGACATCCGGATCAGAAGTTATACTTGTTTGAATGTTAACAAATTGGGGTATCCTGACTAAAAACTCAGTTTTAGAGGCCTTCTGGGATTTTTTGGCCTCGAAAAATGTGACAGTAGCTTCTCTTGGGTCATTATCGTGTAGAGCTTATCGCCGGCTTCGATTTGATATGTTGAAGAGCTCAAACGGACACCCAGATCAAAAGTTATGGCTGTTTGAAGTTTGAGTTACATTTTCAACTTATTTTAGATATTTTATTAATTTTTTTGATTTTTTGTGACTTCAAATTGTTATTAAATGATTTTTAATAAATAATAATTATAAATTTATTAATTAATAATATTTTTTAGATATTTTAAATCCATTTCACTAAATTTATTATATATTAAATGAAATAGTCTATTTATAATTATCTAAAACATATTTAAAAAATATATATTATATCTATATCAATATAAATATACTTATATATAACAATATTTTATTTTTCATGTTTGTTTTGAAACATAAAATTTATCACTGGTAGGGAAAATCACTAATAAATCCCCCCTTTATTAGCGCTAAAACAAATTGCTGATAAATGGGTAGCGCTTCCCTTGCCCATTTTTGTAGTAGTGCAAGGTGTAAAATACCATGTCCAAGACCCATAGGATAAAAATATATTGTGTCTATATAATCATATAATCCATTAAAAGATTCATAATCATCCAAATAACAATTCATACCATTTGAGTTTACCCACTCAACTAAAATCTTACATCCATGTGAAATCAATTAGTACTCCTACTCATTTAACCATTTATATCCAAAGGTAAAACCAACGATGAGTATACCCACCCATTTAAATAAACCATATTGACCATCTAATCAAATCAACAAGACATATGAGATAACACATCTCATGGGAGGAAAAACATCTCCTAAATCTTAATTTAATTCTATTTAATTATATTTAGGATTATTTTAACTAGTAAAACAAGAGAACACACCCCTTGGGCGGTTCAACTAAGGTACAACAAGGTAAATTCATAAGGTACACCACATGGGTGGCCATGGTTGGAGAAAAAATTCCAACTCAACACTAAGGAACCTAATTAAATTTGTAACAGGTCCTATTCTATTTAATTTAGTTAGTCATTTCATCTTTGGGGTCGTGCCAAAAAGTATGGTGGGTGTCACAATAGTGGCTAAACTAATAAAGCACCAAGCCAAAGAGAAAAAGCACAAACCTCCGAATTATAGCTCGGTAGTAGAGTGATATTCTAGTATCATCTTCTAATTTGACTCATATCGGGAGAAAAATGAAGAACATACGATGATCCTAAAAATTTGGAAAAATAGCTTGCACCTAAATATCACAATTGATATCAAGAAGAAGAAAGGAAAACTAAAAAAGAATTGAGATCTTACCAGTGCAGATCTAGCATGACCTGCGATGAATGAAATGGAGTCCAGATCTATAAATGGGAAAAAATAACACCTCTTTTATTTCTTGGGTGCTCTTGCATGTGAGAGAGAGGATAGGAGAGGGTTCTATAAAAAATAAGGACCTATGCCTATTATATTTTTAAAAACTACTTGGGTATTTACATGATGTGTAAATACGATACACATCGTGTAATTATTAGTTTATTCATTAATGGAAAAAATAATTTACATGATGTGAACGATACTAGCCACACCATTACACATTGTGTATCCCAATTACACAATGTGTAATTTTCCTACAACCAATATACAACCCTCCAGCATTTTCCTTCACAAGAACTACCCAATCGGCCCACAACCAGGCTTAGGGTCTAATCCAAAAATATTGTAAGGAGGTGTTCAACCAGAAACTAAAGAATATGTACCTCAATAAAAATTTGGGATCTTACAAAATGTTACACCTATGGTTTAACAAATAGAACTACAATAAAAAATTTCATTAATTTTTCTAGAATAGGCCTTGATCGGCACAAAAAAAAGTGATGATAATATGAGCGCGGTTAAAAGACCAAAAATTTTATCATTGTTAAAAAAGTGATGTTAAATCTCCCCTTTAATGACGCAAAAAAGGACTATTAAAAGGGTCCTTTAACAACGTTTTTGGGATATTAAAGGGCCCTTTTAACTTCTCTTTTTTAGCACTGTTCAAGGAGGCTCTTAACAACACATTTTTGCACTGAAAAAATAACCACTGTTAAGTGGGTAAATTTTTTTGTGATATCCATGAGTGTCTGACCACTTTATCTGTGCTTCCATGACCCCTTTAGCATCGATCCACCCAACTTTATCAGTGATTCCCCCCTATTATCAGTTATTTTCACCCCCTCCCCTTAGAAACGTTTTTCAAATTTCCAGCATCATGCTCACCTACATGGATTCGAACCTTGCACATGTCCTTTGAAGATGGAACTCCTTTACCACTACACCATATTATTTTGATATCTGTTTAATGATATATTTATTTATTTATATAAATATTTACAAATATTTATATAATTATTTATAAATGCATTTATACAATATATACGTTTGTGTTTTTTACAATGTTGGGGTCGAAGCCTCATTTTATAATTTAAAGAAAATACCTCCTTAAACTGGGTAGAGGGAGACCCATTACATACCCTGAAGGCCCAAGGCCTAGTAGCCAAAATACTAGGCTTTAAAGCCCATTTTTTTGGACCCAAGGGCCCCTCAGTGAATAGTACTACTACAGTACCCGGCTACTACAATACCTGCTATAGGGTCGTCGCTGCTACAGTTCCACCACTGCTACATTACTGCTACAGTGCCCCGCTACAGTACTACTATATTACCCCCCAAAATTAGTCCATACCCAGATTCGATCTTGGGCCTTTTGGATGCCAAGTAGGAGCCTGTACCACTACGGTACTGGCTCGTTGGCACAATATATTTATTTAAATATATTATATGTTATATTCATTTATATATACTAGAATATAATATAAATATATATCTATTTATTAATACATGCATAAATTTATATGTATCTATAATGTAAAAAATTTATTGATATTTTTTTAAATAAATTTTTAGAAGATGTATTTATTTAAATATATTAGAATATGAATTTTTACCTAATATGTGGATATATGTATTTATATGAGCGATTTATTATAATTAAATATAAGAAAACATGCATATATTTAATAATAAATAAAATTATGTTTTAAAAATGATAAAATTTATAATCCATCATATCTGTATTAATGTAAGCCTTTAAAATAAATTCATTCTTCACTGAAAAAGGAAAAAAGATCCCCTTAAATGATGCTTAAAATCTATCAACTGTTAAAAAATTGGGGTCCCCAAACTAAATTTTTATGAGGTCTTCATGGCATTTTTTGCCTTTAGAAAAGTAACAGAGGGTTTACACTGAGTCTCTATGGTGTAGAGATCTTCACAGGATTTGATTTGATATGTGGTAGTGCTCAAATGGACACTCGTATCGAAAGATACGACCATTTGAAGTTTGTGTTACATTTTCAACTTATTTTATATTTTTTATTAATTTTTTTTGTTATCTTTAAAATTATTTTAAATGACTATTACTTATTAATAATAAGTAAATTATTAATTAATTATTTTTAGTTATTTTATAATACATTTTCACTAAATATCTTATATATTAAGTATAAATTTATATTTACCTTGTCTAAAACATATTTTAAAAAATAAATATTATATTTATATCATTAAAAATATTTTTATATTTTTATATATTATTTTTAATTAAATATAATTTTTATGAAGTATAATTTTATCAGCACTTGTATAAAAGTAATGATAAAGGGGGGTCTTTATCAACGCTTCTAAAAAATCACCGATAACCCCCTTTATCAGTTTTTTTCACAAGTACTGATAAAAAAACCCATTTATCAGTGATTTTTAAAAAACCCTAATATAGGGTGGGCCTTTATTAGTGCTTGTAAAAAAGCACCGTTAAAGGACCCCCTTTAACACAACTTTTTTTTAGCACTAACAAAGGGGGTCTTTAATAGTGTTTTTAGCTAGTGCTATTAAATACCAATAATTGGATAAAACTAGTTTTGTAGTAGTGGAGGCTTGGGATTTCAGGTCATTTCATACCATTCAAAATACCTTTTAAAAACATTTCTAGAAATCCACTTATCAAACCATCATGGAATACTCATTTGGAAATACATAAAATTTCCATAATTCACTTTAAAAACCATATCCCCTTTATTTGATAAGAAATGTATTTGTGTTAAGTACCTTTTTTCATTTCCTAATCCAAAACTTTCTATTTAATGTTCATTTCAATCCCCCCTGAGATGCAAGAATCTCAATAAAATTTAAAATGAATGGAGGAAAACCTCATTATATTTTAAAACAATCCATTCAAAACGTTTGACATCCCCTTCTTAACATGAAACTAATCCAAAATAGGCTTGTAAAAATTCTAATTCCATTAGGAATCCACAAAGTCATTTCAAAAAACACTTAACTTGTGACATAGGTTCATTCCAAGTGTTTAAAAAATATAAAACCCAAAAACAGTAATCCATAAACACAAAATTCCATATGAAAGCATTTAAAAACATCCAAAAATCTTATAACATGTATTACAAGGGAATTCCAAAGAAACACCTACCTCATTCAAGCATAATCACAACTAAGACAAGTATCCTTTGATAAAAAAATCAAAAATATGTAAGAATAATCCATCATGAAATAGTGTGTTCCCAAAAACCTATCTCACTCCAAACCCTTATCCTAACCCATACAACAGTTATACTTCATGGATTACAAAAAAACAATAGATAGGGAAAAAGGATTTGAGAGGACAGGATAAGAAGAATAAATTCCATGAACAACCTCTTGAAACCAAGAAGAAAGTTCCCCAAATCAAAGGAAGAATAATGGAGAAAGCTCCAACACACACCCCATATTTGGCCAATCAAGGAGGGGGAAGAGGGAGTCCAAATGCATAAAAATAAGAGGGAGAAAAATTGATATTTTTACACTTTAATAAAATATGGGTAGGATGAATGGTTTAACTGTATCATTTTTGAAACTATGCACTAACCATAATGATGAGACTACCTAATAAAGACACACTCAAATAGTTTTGAAACATAGTTTACAAATCATACATAAACAATTTGAAACTACTCTATTAAAAATGAAGATCAGTTAACATGATCTAACTTTTTGTAAGTTGTTCCCCAGTAATCCAAGCCCAAAAAGGACCCACATGCTTTATGAAAAACATAACTTGGTTTGTTCTAAACAATGCGCTACACATGAAGGACACAATTATACTAATAAAAATGAACTAATAAGACTATCATCCAAGGGAAGTCCCACATTTTGTAATTAACCATGTGCAAAAATTCTGCACAGAAAGAAAATTTCAATATTTTATAGTTTCAAGATAAATCTTCTTGTAAACATAAATTTTCCCATAATAAGATATAATAAGATAAAATATAAGGTAACATTGAAATGTGGGTGTCATAGTGGTTATTATAATTCAAGGAGAAATCAAGCTCTACTGTGGAAATATTGGAGTTATAACTTAGGCTGAGGAACCACAGTTTCACCAAAAGTCCAAAAAAATCCTTCAAAAATACCATATCCTAGGGGAAATAGTTTATATTTGTGATATAAAGTTCAAATGGGTAGCTTCATAAGACATTGTAGTGGATCCATTGACAAAGACGTTGTTTCATAAAAACCATGAAGGTTATGTTAAGTCTCTAGGTATTCAATAATTGAGATAGTTATGTAATGGTATATAATTTTTCATAATTTTATGGTAATGGTAATCTTCATATACCATTCATTTATGTGTGTTGTAAATTTATTTTACATGAATGGTCAAATGATTATACATCTTCAAAGTACAAAATTGAGTAGTCCCTAGTCAATGATCATCATAGATTTATGTGAGTTGAGATTATATTTTAAGATTACCATGAATATAATCTTTTACTTGGTAAAAAGTGTTTTATATGAATTATGATGAGTCGATTCATGTTGAAATAAGTAGAGACTTATTACTTGGACTAACCCACCAAAGTATATCCCATGGAATTTTATATAGTAATCAATATACTAAGGGGTGTATGCATATTATAAATCCTTATTACCTTTGTTTGGAGTGATACCTCGCATGAGTACCATTATACCTTGATAACATTCTTACACAAGTCAATGGAGACTTAGCTAATTAGGGGGTGGTTGGGTATATTGTTGATCATGTCGATGATTAGAACCTACCAATATGGGATTTTTCTATTTGTATGATGACTAAATAAATTTGGACCTTGATTGAATTTGATTGAAGAAATTCCGGACCAAACTTAGTTAAGATGCATATGATATTATTTGCTACTTAGATAAGGATTATGTGATCTGTGATCGTGTATTAACTGACCTGGTTTGTTTATTTCTCAGAATCAAGAAAATATGAGTTGAATTATACATGGTTGACATGTTCCATTTCTGGTGGTCACTCAGTGTCATGAAAAAAGGAATTATATATGTACACATATGATGTATATTATACATCTTATTGTGGACATGATTTTATAAAGATATGATTATGTTTTATGAAGATCACGCCAGAACCCTTGACACTGATTTCTTTCTAGTGGCTGATCTATGATTATATATTTGAAATAAGGATTTTATATTTTTTACAAAAGATTCTAAGGACTAAAGGATTACACAATTAGGCATTTGGATAAAGATTATGTTTTGGACAAATAGTTTTTTCAAAAATGAAAAGGGTTTGGAAAAACTGTATCCAATAAGAGTTTTGGATGGATTCACAAAGAGTTATGAAATTTTTCATAAATACATTATGAGATTTTAGTGAAGTTGAGAGATTTTTTTGACATGTACTAAAACATATGCCTGAATTTAGGTGATTTAATATTATCCATATAGTCTCATCAGTTACAATACATTATGATTGGATTAAATGACATCAATTATGGATGGATTAAATGTATTTCATTCATTGAAGGAATCAGATGTCTAATCCCAATAGAAATAAATGTATGAATATAAATTGAATATGGATAGCTAATTTCATTTAATAAAACTTGTTCAGTATATATATAAATGGATGAGATCCCTTCTATTGGGTATGGGAAATTGAATGCAAGCCTCTAAACACTCTCTTCTTCTTGAAACACATTTTATCATTAGGTGAAGGTTCTAACACCCCTTATATGTTTATGGATCCTCATGAAATGTTTGGAGATCCTCTGGCTGGTGTAATCCCCTTAGAGGCAGGAGGATTTTTTGACTACTCTAGTGATCAATATCAAGTGTACTCTATCCAACACTAATAATGGAGTTTGCGGTTATCCAGGTATAAATATTTATATTATTTTTTATATTATATTTTGATATCATCAAGATTATATGAAACAAATATGGGTTGTCTTTCACTACCAAGATCATTTGATTATCCCCTAAAACCCATCACGGGAGACATATGCATTCAATTAACCATTATTTAAAAAAATTCCCACCATAACCTCAACATCGTAAATATATTCATAAATTTAATAAAAGATTAAATTATTTAAAAACATATATAAATTTAATTTTTTTTTTATTTTTATAATCAATCTAATTGGACATTTATAATAATAAAGTAATAAAATTGGAAAAAATATAAATTATATTTTTTATTGGTTTTTAGTTACTAAAATTAATAATCAAAACAAAGATTTTTTTAATAGTACCCAAATAATTTTTTTACAAGACAACAAGTATTTTATTATATTTGTTCGGTTATGGATAATTCAGGTTTTCTTTAACTATTTTTTTAATCATCCCTTTTTCTTACACACAATCTCGTTTATATTTTAACCACATATTTTCCCACCATCTAATAAGTTACTTCATGAATTTTATTAAAAATCCATTAATTTGTTGAAACATGTGAACATTTTCTTAATTTGAAATTAATTTTGAAAAATTGAAGTTTAACCAAGAATATTTTTTCTATTTTAAATTTCTGAAATTTTAATTATATATTTTATTTATAATTTCAACTAATGATTAAAATGTAATAATTGTTCTTTGTGTATTATATTTTAACCATAAAATCTAAAAATAATTTCCATTAGTTTATTTTTGGTAATTTTGTTATTTCTCATGATTATATTTATCCACAATATATGTCCAGTTTGTAAGAATTTATGTCAAAATGTGTCTTAACAACATTCGATTTAATTTTATAATTGTTCAATGAATATTATATTTTAACGATAAGATGTGTTATTTGTTTCAATAAATAGTAAAAAAATTAATTGCTTAATCCAAAAGAAATTTCAAAAAAATGATGGTTTAATTGAGGATATATAGTCTATTTTTTAATTGAATATTTCATTTATAATTTTTTTAATTAATAATTGAATCTTTATGTTGTTAAATTGCTTCAATGAAATTTTTTATATTTATATTACTTGTTAAAATATTTATTACCCTTATTGATTTATCTTCTTTATTATTTCTCACAATTTTATTTTAACCTTGACATGTGTCTAATGTGTGAGAATTTATGTCACAAAATCCCTTAAAAATAGTCGATATAATGTAATAATTTATCATTATTAATTATATTTTAAACATATATTGTCTTACATGTTTAAATAAATACTGAAAAACTGATTTCTTAATCCAAAAAATGAAATTGAAAAAAATGATGATTCAATAAAGGATATATGTTTTATTTTATATTATTTATTTTGAACTGAATATTTTATTTATACATTTCAATTAATGATTGAAATATTATGTTTTTTTAAATGATATTTTTTGTATTTTTGTTACTGCTTGAAATATTTTTTTCCATTATTGATTTATGATATTATAAATATTTTAAAGTACAATAAATGTTCTGTACTATTTTTTATATCATTTATTTTATTTTCTATTTGAAACTAATGTTTTTTATAAGTAGGTGTTAAGATAATATATGTTATCTTATGTGTTTAAAATTATTTTTTATCCTTAATAAGTTTTTTCTATATTGTGATATTTTTTATTGTATAATATTAGTTTTCTTAAGGAATGCCACTAGGAAGGGATTTCAAGCGTTTTTTGTATTAATCTTGGTTATAATTTCTTTGTTTAAATATACTTTTTTTGGGAGAAGTCATGTGATATGTTTATGTAATATCTATTTAAGAATTTTATGTTTTTTAATAGCATGAACTATATATTTTATACATTCTTATTTCATTATTAGTTTTTGTATATTTTTTATAAGATTTCATATATATCTTAGTCTGAATTTATATAAGTTATTTTTAAAATCTATAATCCATTTAATTTTTTTAAAGGAATTGTTATTTACATATAATCTAAGGGTATATATAAGATGATTATTTATAAAAATCATCTTATATTATGAACAAACATTGATATATATGAGGAAAGAATTTAATAACCATCATATATAATTTTTTAAAATAGAAATACTATATGTATATATCCCCATGTGACCCAAAATAAACAAAGAAAAAAAATACTAAAATAGAAATAAATAGAAAAACACATACATTTTATAATAAAATCACTCAAATAAATGAAAAAATTGAAATTACCATATGAAATATAGAAAATATATATTGAAAAAAATAAAAAAAAATATGAACAACATGTATTACGTGTTATGTGTTTCAATAAATATGAAAAATACTAATTTCATCAAAATTTATTTCTAAACAAAAATAGTGGTTTAATTGAAAATATATATATATATATATATATTCCATTTTTAATATTCATATTATTAACTTAAGATTTCATTTATATTTTTTTATTTTTGATAGAAATGTTACATTTTTTTATATTTATTATTTTTTATATCTTCATTAATTTTTCAAATATTTATTCTATTAATATATTTATATGATTACAAATATTTGGAATGAAAATAGATATTTTGTACATTAATTTCATATCATCTTATCTATAATTATGCGCTCTTATAATTAAATATTTTGAGAACATGTGTCTTGTTTTATGTTTGAAAGTGTTTTTTTATCTTGAAGAAGTTATCTGTGTATTGTAATGTTTTTGTTTGTAGAAAATAAATTTTTCATGGAATGATACCAATAAGGTCATTCAACTATTTTTTTTTATGATATTTAATTTTTTTTAATTTAGTTTTTTTTAATTTATTTATTTATGGTGATAGATCGTGAAAATTCTAATTGAATTGTTGAATGTTTTATGTCATAGATGTGTGTTAAAATTGTCAGGTTGTTTTTTTTTAAATATTTTTTGTTATATATATTATCATTAAAATAATTAAAATATATTTATCACGTTGGTTTCAGTATGTTTTTTATTATTTTTTTATAAATAGTTCATATTATGTTTTTTGGTATTACATAAGTTATTATAATACCATAAATCGAATAGGGAATAAAAATTTGAACAAGTATCAAAAATTTGAATTATAAAGAGAAAAATATATTTTCTTGAACATTTATTAATTATGATTAATTTATTAGTGGAACTTGTGATCTATTTCTATTACTTAATCTAATGATTTTGATTTTTATCATAATAATGTGATCAGTGTGTCAAAATTTCAGTTGAAATTTTTTGAAAAAGAATATATTTGAGGTTATAATAGTTCATCATGTAATGTTTTGTAGCCATAACCCATGTAACATGTCTTGATAAATATTAAAAAAACTAATTATTTAATACATAAGTTATTTTCAAAAATAATATTGTTTAACAAAGATTTTTTTAAAAAACTCAGCTCAAAGGATTTAGGATGGACTAAGGCTTTAACATTACATGTTGGATTTATTATAGAATTGTACCTATCACATGTGTCTGAATCCTAAGAGTACGATACAAATTCTAGAGTTCATAACTAATAGAATATAACTAGGGTTCAAAACCCATATTTCCCATACCAATTACTGGGTTCAGAACTAGTGGACTAGAATTAGCTAGTCGCTTGCCACATAAAGTTTATTCTTTTCCTCAAATAGGTAATAAGGATACTGGAAGACTTGAAATTCCAAGACACACCCCTATTGTTGGGTTTCAAAGGGATGTCTAGCATCTAAAACATAGTGGAGGAGAATCTTAAAATACTCATTAAATCCATAATCTATTTATATGTTTAAAATTAATAAAAATGAAGAATAATATTAACATTTTACTTTACACTAGTCGATATGGCCTATTGAGGAAATTCTCAGTCATTTTATGAACATGACTAAGATTTAACTATAAGTCTATTTCCATCAAATTTATCCATGGAATTCATAAATTAAATAATGTATGAGAATGATCACTCTCAAGACATAGCCTTCTAGATCACTTAGTTTAAAGGTTTGATAGAAACAAGAGCTAGAGATAATTGTCCATGAACTATCATTTTTGACATAATGGGATTCCACACATTGTACGAGGATTTAACCGATTTATACAGGGCCTCTAATAAAATCAAATGGTTGATCTGAATTGAATGAAAAATTTGAAACTTTATCCAAAATTTCAACACTTAAAACACCCAAATTAATCATGACATTTGTTTTTTAACAATTGACCAATCATGAAAGAAATTAATACCACTCAAAATCATCATCATATAATGAAAAACTGATTAATATAGTTGGTATAGAAGATAATGGTAAAATAAATCCTTATCACGGAATAAAATAATATCATATATACCCAATATGACATATTGTAATACAATATATTGGGGCGCACATAAGGAAAAATTAAGACATGGTCTAAAAAACCACATCATGGTTGAACTTTTAGTATACATAACCACCACATACAAATTCAATTTCTTGAACTAAGAAGACCAATTACCCTTGACACTATGTTTATCAATCATTTACTCCGATTGAAGTTCTCGGGATTTTTTAAGATAAGAAAGTCCATGAAAAAATGATTTGGAAAGAGAAATTATATAAACAAGGAAATGACTTACACAACACACATGAATAATGTGGTTCAGACTTAGTGTCTATATATGGGAGAAAACACCACATACTTGATTAAAAACACCTTAGTTATAAGGGAGATATATTCTAGACCTTCCCATACACATACAAAGTAGTAGTAGAAATTTCTCTAGTGACCTTATTTCAGTCACAAGTTCCCCATGATGATATACCCCCATCATTATAAATGTTATCCCATCTTCTTACAGGTTGACTCTCACTTGGTCTCATCGTATTTAATAAGTGATATCATAACATTTATTTATTGAGGGATCTGCATCTTTCAATAGGTTCCACTAGTTTCACCACCTTTTAAAAATTTTATTCATCCATGCATTCATTAGTGACCAATTATTGAGAATACTCGCCCCAATTCATCCTTCTGTTGAACCGTGTAAGCTCTATAATATTTTCCTCTCTTCCCAAATTCATGTGCTTGATTTTAGAACAACATCATTCATCTTCTAATCTCCATGATATCATTCAGATCATCTTCTACTTAATAAATCAAATTTATAAATCCCTTCATATTAATCTAACATATAATTTGAAACCCTAAGGAGATTATTATACAAGAAAAATTAACTCCAACATCACCCTATCACTAGAATAATTTATCGATGGGATTCCCCCACTTCCTCCAGAACATATGAAATTGATTTCCAAGGTTCGAACCAATGTATCACCCTACATAGCCTACCGTAGAGCCTGAGGCATGTTTCTAATCACCTAGGGGTGTAAACAAGGGATAGGGTATCAAAAATATAATGTGGGAATGATTTAATCCCTGAAATCAAAATAAACACCATAAAGATCTCTCCTAGAAATATGACATGATGTATCTGTATATCAGATGCTCATGCTCATAATAAATTGAGTCAATATATTTTAAAAAACCAGATATATCATACACAGTATAAATAATAAACATAATCCAATATCAGTTTATAAATAGAGAACAAAACGAATAAAACATCATATATAATACAAAAAAGATCAACATTTTTAGTGATGGCATAGTTATTACATCTGATATCAATAAGAAACACCTACAGATCCCAAAATACTCAATAAGAGAAAAAATTCACATGAACCTAGATCGCCATTTGATACCATTCTAGGAAGGGTGATGAGTGTCAATGAATACCACTATAAGAGGTGGTCCCTTTCCTTTTACTTTTATCCTACAAAACCAAGTCTACATACGCCCAAAGGAATATGTAGGGTTTGAGACAAAATCTAGTAGGACACCGCCCTGAACCAAGATAATATATTTATTTTTGAAAACCATTAGTTCTATTTTGAAAAAATATGTTTTAAAAAATCTTTCATAAATAATTTGGTTTTAATTGAACAATCCATGTTATAAAAAGATTATTAACAAAAAAATATAACATTTTTAAGGGTATCCAGAAAAATCAACATAACTTTATCCAAATAAGGAAAAATGTTTATAAAGAATAATATGGATATAAAGAACAACATTTATAACATGGGGAAATAACCTTAGACCTAAATGTAATTAGGACTCTCTCAAGAATCACTAACTGACATACATAAACATTAAAATTCATGCTATTCTCACATTCTGACTAGGTCTCAAATATATATCCCTTTCACTCTCAAGCTACCTAGAGATATTCCCAATACAATGTATAATCTGTACTTGGGAAACAACTTTTAATGTCATTTAGACGGACCTAATGTATCCCATGTACCATATATCATGAAAACCACTCAACAAGGATAAACATTAATTTAATCACATAATCAACAATCCCATTTCATACAATCAAGGATGTATCCAACCAATTCACTTCACTTTCCATGACGTCCTTTTAAAAACACTTTTTCAGTCAAAAATATCTTTTGATCATTTCATCAAATAATTATTGTGAAAAAACTTATTTTTCAATAAAACCCATAAAAAACATTTTTACGCAGAAAAGTGAAAAATCATAATGATAAATAAATAATCCCTAAAAACTAATTTGAAATACAATTTATCAATAAGACCAAAGGAGAACTCCATAAATAAAGTTATAATAAATGAAATATAAATCAAGTAGAGATACCTATGTCAAATCTACTTTAAAATTTTATCCTATGATTAAAATCAAAATAATTGATGCTTAGGGATCCTTGCAAGATTATAAATCAAATAAATTCCAATAGATACTCGTCCTAATACATAGGGGTATCCCTTGTGGGTTTGTAGGGTTTATATACTCAAAATGAGAATGGAATAGAATGAAAAAGAGAGAGGGGATAATCCAAGATAAATAAAGTATTAGCTCAAATATTTCTACTATAATGAAATAATAACACAAAATAAATAACCAATGACCAGTAGGTTGAAGGAGGACCATCTTGGGCTCTTCCATTTCTTGAATTGGGAAGAAATGAAATGGAAAATGGGTTAAAATTTCAATTTTATTAAAAGTAAATTCACTTTTTTAAGTGACATGGATAGGTTGAAAAGTTTGATAAACAGTGCAATAACTATGCAGACCACCTTCCACATCAAGGCCAGGCCACAAAATTTCAAAGATTCCATAAATATTTTATCAAAATATGTGCTAACTTTTCAGAAAGTCATATAAAACCCCCTCCCCAAAAACATGACTTGGTTCCATGATTTGTAATAATTGTGTTCCCATGGTTTTCTTTAACAAATTCCATATTTCTGACCCCAACTCCCAAAAACTACATGAGTAAATAATTTAGGATAAAAACTTAAACTTAAACACATATCAGTTACCCAATAGGTGTCACAACATCCTTTCCACTTCAAGAACATCCTTCTACATTAATTCCTATAAAATTTTGATATTTTTTCCACTGCTCATGGCCTAAATCCAAGATTCTCTAGGGAAGGTGAATTACACCATCCTAGTTACACAATTTTCCGTTGATAAAGAAAAGATCCAAATTTTCCAATTACATAATTACAAAAAAGTTTTCACACAAAAAGAATAAAAATCATTTACTTGAGAATTTGTTTCACAGGTTAACCTAACTATCACCCACTTAAATACTATTATCAATGATTTCGTAAACTGCCAACCCACAAATTTTCATGTAAAAACTTCCATTATTACTTCCTTTGTAGTGTTCATGTTCCCCTCAACCATACCATGATAATCATAATGTTGGATATGCACTAAAATGGGTATATCATATTTTATGATAAATATTGAGCTATATTTTAGGATATTCCTTGAAGATGATCCTATAATGGAATAAAATTGGTATATATCTTAGTACAAGATACGTCATTGGTATGGGATATTGAGTTCATGTACACTTCTATTTCTTCCACATGTTTTCAATTTGTTATGAGTTAATGATGTGATTAAATCATGACTATATAAACATATAATAATATTTTAAGTGTTCAATGTCTATTAATCCCCAATAGACATATGTTATCATAATATATATCAGTTACCATGTGATGTGAGCTAATGTCTGTCTCCCTTCATTGAATTAATAGAGCCTATATAAAGGATACGATCCTCCTACTGGTGGGGGTATGATTTTTAAAATCCATAGATCATGTTATCTTTATCATAGTTCTCCATTTATCATCAAGGGGAAGGTAGCATCACATAATTGGATTTCAAGGGTCCTCTATTAACATGAACATATTCTAGTGGATAGTGTACTACATGTAGAGGTGATAGTCTATTAGTTATCACTAGGTGATCCTGATCAAGTATACTCCATCAAGCATGGTAGTGAAAGTGATTACCATGATAAAGGAATGCTCGTATATTTTATGTTCTTCATAATTAATGTTGCTTTATTAATGAGAGATTTGGAAATTTAAATAGTTTTCTTTCATAGCCATGATAATACTACGATCCACCAAAACCCATCAGCAGTATTAGATCCACGATCATAAATATATCAATAAGGTCTTTTACTATTTTCATGAATAACTTTCATATCAAAAATTCTTATGGAAATATCATAGAATATGATATTCCATGTTTTAATATCAGCTATCAAATCACTTTTCATTACAATACATGATACCATAATAATGTTTTTTCTTATTCATAAGGTATGGGTTATATATATCATAAAGAAAAATACATTTTTATACCATAGTTTTGACCTATGTTGTTAGTTATGATATATGAGATATCATAATCTATAATGGAAACTAGGTTGTGTGAAAAAATATTATTTAATAATATTAAAAATATAACATATATCACCGATTATGATATACTGATACATAAGAAATTTATAATATGTAAGAGACTTTATTTTTCTGTAGAAATATAAAAACTCTTATGTATGAGTTATTTAATGTGTTTTTCTATTTGAATGATAAACTCATAAATATGAGTTATTTATTATATAAGTATTTTCCATTTCCTGGTAAACTCTTATGTATGGGCCACTCAATATTTAAATATTTATTCCTTTTCCATAAAAGTGAATATATCTTATATATGGGTTACTCCTTATGAAAGGGTTTTTTATTGGGAATTGAAATGTAAGGGAACTCACTGATTCCAGTCATGACATACAATTGATAATTCAATGTAAATGATAAAATACATCATAATCCAAATATAAATAAATTTAATATTTTGGCTAAAAATTATTATATTTTATACTTATTTATAAAATGGAAGTGTTAGGTATTAAAAATAGGAAGTTTTCATGACTAAAATAAATTTAAAATATTCATATTTATATTTAATGTTTGGAAAATAAATAAAATGATTATTTATTTGTTTATCTATTTTATATATCTATATATATAATTGTTCATATAATTTAAATTTTATACATGGATTCATTTAATATATAAGTTAATATTTATAAATTGTTAAACATATATAGATGAATAAAACAAGAGATAATAAATATTTCATTAGATGTAATAGTTATCAATACAATATGCATATGAAGTGTATTAAATTAGTGAAACTTATATGAAATGAATTATAGTTTAGATATAAGGGGTTTACATTGAAATTATTAGCGTGGTTTATAATGTTTTTATAAATAAAAAATAAATACAAATATAAAAGTGTTAATATTTAAAACTATAAATTATTCATAATTACTAATTTAAAAATTTCAAATTAAATACCAAATTTTAGAAAATTATTTAAACCACATCAAAAATGAGTTTTGATGTTTGATATGATCAAGGTTTAAATAATTATTAACAAGTGATATTTAGATTATGTAAATATTTTGTATAATATAAATTGAAATATAAAATTATTTTATTTAATATAATATCATATATTTAACAAAAATTATATATAGTGAATAATATTGAAGATTTCATATAAGGATATGAATATAATGTCTTTATATTAAAATTGTAAAAAGTATATAAGGTTAAATAAATTATACAGTACTTATTTTAAGCTTTATATATGAATTTTTCGTAAATTTTTATCCCTTGTCCCAATATTATAATTGTTCCTTTATTTAAAATTAATTCCATTATTTATTCATAGATATAAACTATTTATATTCTGATGATGTGTATGATTTAGTTTAAATTTGTTAAATTACTTCTAAGTTATCATACATACATATAATGGATTGAATGCTAGGTTTGATAATGGATTTATCTTTCTTCTACATTAACATTGACATGTTTGGTGTTACGAGATTAAATTAGGTTGTTAGTTATAGTTTATACATATTATATGTTAGAGATATGATAGAATTTTGATCTATCTTGAGTAAAGTATCACTAGGTAGGGAGAATTTGTGTCTAACTTCCCATTGGCCTGGAGAATTCTTCCCTGGTTTAGAAAGGTATGATTTTAATATCTATGGTTCATGAATTACTCATGTGTACGTTATTGATTTTATATAATTCAAAGAAATTACATGATCTAGTTTTATATACCTCATGCATGGGATGAATTTTGATATGTATAAATATAGTTTGATTTTAAATTTTGTTGGTAAATACATATTTGGGTTGTGTAAGGATTTACACATCAATATAGTTTTAACATATCACTTTTAAGGAAGGAATACTAAAAAATGGTTTAGGATATGGAAAAATAATTTCCTAAAATTTATTAATAAAGAAGAAGAACATGTCAAGAATTACAGGGGGTTTTACGAATGGAGAAGTTAATTTTTCCCTGTATAACTACATTCACTATTGGTGCACAATTATACGGGATCATGAAGGACCAAATCATACATGTTTGCATTATCACTATTTTTGATAAGGAATATTCTACTTAATTAGCTTCCCTATAAACATGTGATACAATTATATTGAGTTTTGTGGACTCTTTAATGAATTTAATTTAATTAGGTAGCATTTCCATAAGGAATGTTCCTACTTTTAGCATTTAGTACTTCAACGGAACGATCTAAATTATATCCATCCCAAATAGATTTTTAGTTTTGGTGAACCAAATGTTTTATAGAATGTATCATGGACCAAAGATCGGCTTCATAAGCGATTTTAATTCTAATGTAGTGGTGAAATAATCCTTTATAAAAACCATAGTTAGTGCATAAAATGACTCAACAACCTGAGGGTCCTGACATACCAGAGGCTACCCCATCAATATTGAACTTAATCCACAATGGGATGAGAGGAATACACCAGAAATATTTGAGTATTAATGGTTTTATTCGCTTACATTGTACACCCAACAATCTTGAGGTACTGAGATCAGTGACACTATTTCACATTGCCCCTATTTTCACTTTTGAAGTTGTGTGTACCTCCCTATGAATGGAAAGAATACCTTCATGTTGGGAAGGTGGATAACTGTAAAATATAATGGCATGCCTTACATTCCAAATATATGCAATTACTGAAGATGTAGCCATAGGAAGTAGAGTTTTCACTCGATTGCTATGTCCAGCCTCATTAATGGACACCACTAGATCAACTGATTGATTATTTATATAGATGATAATTCTAAATTGGTTTTTAACATACTTAAAATGTTCTTAGACAAAGTTTCATTCCATAAATATGCGTTTCACATTTTCCTCATCCCTTAAACATAGGTGACAAGCTAAATCAAGTCGTAGACCAGCTCTAGTGGGAAACATATTTTTATAGATCCTCCAAATGACCATCATTATTGAAGGATAAATCAAGTGAGTATTTTACTTTAGTAGTCATAGTGGAATCATACTAGAACCATCACATCTCAACTAGTTGTAATCATTGAAATTGAATTTACAATTCTTATTTATTTGATAAATAAGGGTGTCAACATTTATAAACACATAAATTTGTATTTAAAAACTAGTTTATGGATGAAAAATGGTATTATAGATTTTGAAAGATATTACGACATCAGCAGTAAACATTTATTTTTTTCTTTGAGGGACTTCATTGGTGTCCAAGAGAGGTTTATCTATCTATATTGAATTCCAAAAATTTAGGTTAGATTTTCTACTAACGAACCACTTAGAGTTTCACATGATATAATTTAAATAAGATCTTATTACTGTCTACAAAAATGATGTGAGTTAATAAGGATATCCATCAATCATATATTTTTTTTCTTTTGGATAGTAATTACATGGAATATTAATTACTTTTAATTATATTAAAACTGATTTTTTTCAGGATACCATCATTAAATATCTTGAGATATTTAATTCCAAGTCCTCCCAGGTCAATTTGATTGATGTAGTCCATCCATGAAATAATTAACAATTTCCATTCATGAATATATCCATTACAAATAAAATTCTTGATCATGTTTATAATATCATTGATGAGAATTATGGTCCATCTATAAATCTATAATAAGTAAACAAACTTTGAGGTGACCATTAAATTAACTAGGAACACTCTTTCAAACTAATACATGGATATACACTTCAATTTAAACATTTTATTAATGATTCCAACACATATATATTCACAATATGATAGCTTATCACCATTACAAAAAATAATGGGACTCTAATATAGGTAAATGGGAGGTCTCACCTTATCACCCCAATGGATCTAGTGACATTATTTTTCTTAGTGGCGGTAATTATTTCCCTAAAATTATAAAAAAACTTATCCAAATTAATTTTTTGTCCTACTTCTTTCTCATAATGATAAAATATTTCTCTGGAAAATCAATAATTTTTTGGGTAGTGTTACCATGTAGGAGGATATCATCAGCATATAGGAGATGCGATGGAGTAAAGACTCCTCTACCATCCTTTATTTTATAATAAATTACATCTTGAGAAATATAATTGATATGTCTTCTCATATAGTCCTCATACAAGGAAAATAGGAGTACTGAGAGTGGGTATCTTTTCCTAACACCTCTAATACATGTATCATTTTAAAAAAATTACAATTTAGACATATTTTAGGAACGCCTTAAAACCACACATACCATTTATATTTCAAATCCACCCTATAAAACTATGGTATTTCCTATTTGAAATTAAAAACAGGCCAATGGAATTCCATTTACACTAAAAACGTTTTTAAAGTTCCATTAAATAATTTTCAAAAATTTAATGACATCCCATTTCTTTCAATAAACCTTTTAAATTCATCAAAGAAACCCCCCTTAAATCATTTGAGGCAAATACCTCATTATAAAATAAAATCCTACTTAAATTGTGGGTTTCACTATTTGAAAACAAAAAAAGATCAAAATACAAAAAAAACCTTTAAAACCTTTTTTAAAATATCCTTAGGCATTTTTAGATGCTTTTTATATTAAAAAATTTCATTTCAAAAGTGAAAACATGAAATTCACTGGATAAACCCTTTATGCCAAGCTCAAAATTCTATGAATTGTTTTTTGAAACACAACATGAATATCAAATAAATTGATACATTCAATAAGAAAAATATTTATAAATATTAAGTACACTTTTAACTCAAAAAAATCAAAGAAACACCTAATTGGAAGTTTTTAACATCTTGTCGAATTATGTCACCTTCATTAACGACCACTGAAATAAGCATAGAAACCTTCTCTATAATATATAAGAGATTAGAATCCAATTTTAGTACCATAAAAAATATAATACCTAGATAACACAATAAATTAGGGTTAATAATGAAAAATAAAACCTATAAAATATGGAAGGATGAAAAATATATGAGAAATTTGGAGGGATTAACATATGAATCCCATGAAAATCACCAAGAATGAGATAAGGATCAAATTAAAAGAAGGAAAGATTCCCCCTTTGTAATTTTTAGGGTAATTTGAATGAATTTGGAATGATGGTAGTTTCCAAAGGATAAAAAATAAAGAGGATAAAAAGGTAAAATCAATTTTTCTGTGATTCTAGGAAGACTGAACTGTTTGGCATCACGGTTCTCCAAATAATGTGCCCATCATGTGGGAGTACCCTTACTCACAAAACATAGTGAAACATTCCTTAATAAGATCATAAAAGATCTAAAATCCATATTAATACCATGGAAAACAAAAATTTCTCTATGAAAACACCATCCTTATAGCTGTCACACTGTTACTACTAACTATTCGAGTAAACTGTGCAACACCAAGAAAATATCCAAACCCGCCATTTTCTATCATGAAAATTATTTGGACTTAATGTGACCCAAGATAACATAAAATAATAAAAATTAATCACCTTATTGATAAGTGGGATTTATTATTCCCCCACTATTCCACTTTTTATCCCTAGAAATTCCATGTTTGAAAATAAAAGGTGGTGGAAAATGAAAGATTTGGAGAAGGCCATACTATGGAGAACCACTCAACACTATCCAATATCAAATAAAAACATCCAAGAATCTCAAAACTATCAAACCAATCATCCATATACATTTCAATATGTCTCTATGAATAACCAAATAATAAACCTCAAACCAAAAGTCCTATGAAGGCAAAGAGACCTAACATTTTCTCCCACCATTTAAAATTCCTATAAGATGGGGGATTCTGTTAAACAAATGATAAATGCTTCCCAAAAACCATGAAACCACAATAGAAACTCAATCTCAAACAACAAAAACATCCAATCCTAAATAAATAATAAAATCCATATGAAGACTCAAATAAACGATATCATCTCAAACCTTAGGCCGAATCTCACATGAGAAAAACTAGGGTTTAATACTAGATCACCCACACTAGTGAATCCATAATAGTCCAAACCAGAAAATAGATAGTGAATAATCTTAACCTATGAATCACTCAACCAAGTTATCTAATAATAAACCCAATGACCTTCCTTGTGTAATACCAGTGAGAACCTCAAAATCACAATACAACAAACCAAAAAAAATTATCAAAAGGGATTCACTTAAACAACGAGGCATGAAAAAACCCGCGCTTGAAATCATCCACAAAAGAATAAGATATTATTGAAAAATGGAATTCATATTCATTAGACAGGTGCAATACAAAAAAGGGCTATCCCCTAGGTTCCAAATTAATAAAAAATACAATCCCAAGAGATCAACCAGATCACAATCGTTAAAAAAAAGGTCCTAAAAAAAGGGAAAAAATAACAAAATAGATCAAACACAAGACCTATTAAGATTACCTAGATTACAATTTTTTTAGAGAAGACCTAAACAACCACACTATTATAAATTTCTAACATCATTAAGAAAGGGGGGCTTAGAATTCCTTGTAACCCCACACTAGATGCACATGAGAGATCTCTTCTTCTTATGAGAGGGAAACCTAACTTTCAAATAAGGCTTATCCTGATTCAACTCCCCAAAAACCAGATTACTCTCATTCACATCTAATGGAACCAAGTAATCACCCATAACTAGATTCCTAGATTAGTCATCTTCCACCCAAATTTCCTCCTCTACATCCTATAGAATGGATTCTATGGTCAACACAAGCACTACTAAACCAAAATTTGGGTGAAGCACACCTCCAAAGAAATGATATTTCTCAGAATAATTGACAACTAACCCCAATAGAATATGAATAACTTTGAGAAGTTATCAATATACTCATTCACTGGATGGTCACCCTATTGAAGGCTCATAATATCTGGATCTCCCTCAAATTTTTTAATATAATGGGATAGAACCCCATGATAAAAAATATCTTGAAAATATGTCAGGACATACCCTCATATAACGATGAATGTTCCAAAGACTCCCATAATTCATGGATATATTCAAAATTAAGATCAAAATAGCTCCCTCCCATAATGATTCAAGTTATCCAAGAAAATTTAATATCCCCAAAATCTCTTCCAACCACATTTCTGATTTGGTTGACCCTTTATCACTACCGAAAGAGGAAAGATACTGACTCAAGATGTGTGAAAAATGGTTTAAGAGTAGAGAAGGTTCTGTGTACAACACTCTACCTAAATTCTTGTAAGATTATGGGACTAATGGAACTATTTCCATGTAATTAGAGGATTCACAAAGAGGATCATCCTCAATAAAAATAATTCAACTCGTTCTTTTTACAATTCCAAGAGCCATGCTATAAAAAACAAGACGTAGACAACATCAATTCATGGTTAAAAAATATAAACTAATTAATACCATTATAAAATAGGGATTATTTCAAAAATAAATATTCACCACATGAAAAACCATTAATTTTATATCATTTAAAATACATTTTTAGTAAAAATCACCAACTTTCACCAAGGAATTTTGAAAACGTACTCGACCAAGGCATACAATTATAAATAAGTTAAAAACATTAAAATAATTATATTATGTATAATGAAAATAAGAAAAAAATAATATTATAAGACTCATGTTTTTAAAGATCCGTTATTCTAAAAAAAACTATATTTTAGAACCGAATCACTTTTAAAATTTAGTTTTGAAATCGATCACCTTCAGGAATAACCAAAATAATAAATTTAAAACCTACTAATTTCCCATTTAACCATTTTACAAACTCCCAAATGGAAATAAACACTTTATAAAACATTTCATGAAAACCAAGGGAATTTCATTTTCCAAAAACCCCTAACAACCAAATTTTGAAGTTAGTATTTCACGAAATCCCAAAAACTTTCTAAAAAAATATTTAAAACCAAGACTCATTAAAATACCAACCAACTATTAAATAAATCCCATTAAGAAAATGTCTATACAACATATAACCCTCATAAATTCATATCCAATAATATAGAATCACATTAAGAGAAAGATAAAAATGAGTGGAGTAAAATCAACATGATTTGGGAGTAAAATTTACTGTGGATGATTTGGATGCATGGGTTTAGAAAACATGCACCAACTATAAAACTTGATTTGTGAAGGTGAAATACCCGAACCACATGGGTCCTAAATTGTTTTTTAGATAGTATGACCTTACCATAAAACCCATGTTCTCATCATTTTCACCCCAAAATAAAATAAAAATATAAAAAACCATTTAAATAATCAAAGGGGATAAAAAAACATTTCACTTTAAAATTCATTAAAAATAACTAAAAACAATATAAAAGTCAAAATTCCGTAACTTACCCTAGTATTTTGTGGCTCAGTATGAGAAATAGCTATATTGACTCTCCCCAACCTTACCTATCAATCCTGAAGAACCTTAATATCCACTCTACCATGAATATTATCTAATAATAAGAGTGTTACTCAAGAAGTATAGGATCCGAAAAAAGTATCGGGGATTTGATACCATTTTTAATTAACCAAACCAAGATTCCATTCACTTTTCAGTCAACCTGATCAGCCACTAGTCCCAAGAGGCATTCCTGATCCCCACAGGCTGGAAAATAATGCCTGAGCATCATAGGAAATACCATTAAGAATGAATTTTTTCTCTCAAATTAAAGATCACTAACAATTGAAATTTTACCAAAATTATAAAATGGATTTTTCTTTCATTGGACATATATGTAACATGAAAAATATATAAACAAAAATAAACAGGAATTTCAGACATGTCATAACATACACTATTAGTTAAAACTATTTTTATAAATATAATGAATCATCGATAAAAAAATAAATCACGGCATGACCAGGTATAATAAAAACAACTAATATAATACAGATGAAGGTCATATTTGTCGATACAATGAAACTAAAAAATAAAAAAATTGGATCCAAGATCGAAGCCCACCCCCTAAAACCTTCAATTTCTCACTACCTCCGAACTCACCTGACACTAAACTGATGAATGAAACCTGATTCCTATTGAAACATGGATCCTAAATTATAGATACATGAGATAAATATACTATTAATTATCCAACTATAGAATATATTATATTCATTTCATAAGGCTATCCATAAATCCTAGTTTGAAAATATAACTAGATATTAAGATTTTCACACATAAACATGTGAAAACCAAATATTAAGTCCATAATATCCTTAAAAAACTTTATATTTATTTTCATTAAACAGAAAAAATCACTTTGAAAACATTTCACTAGACTAAGTAATTTTTAATCCAAGACATCAATGTTGAAATCCACTTTAAAAATCCAACATGAGAGTCTATAATTAAAAATTAATCTTTTAAAATACATTAAAAAATACATAAACAGAAATGAATTAAACAAAATGTGTTAAGAATAAATAAGACACGCTTTCCACAACAATACAGGAAATGGGATGATATAATCAAGATCATGATAGGTATCCCCATTTTAAACCACCAATAAATCAATGATTGTATCATTGGATATACCCTTGGTCCTAACATGAGTTTCATTTAACTTAATCAAATTTCATGAACCAAATGCCCACATATGTTGAGTCCAAACATCGAAAAGCCATCTAAATAGCCTAAAATGGCCTCAAAACAAATGGAACCCCCTCCTATACCTAGTTCTAAGCATGAATAGTGTGACACTAACACCATGTGAAACTACTAGTGTGATATAAATATAGATCTCCCACACAGTTCCCAGGTCGCCATGATTTAAATAATTGTATATGCTAGTGACTAACAAAGAAAAGAAGAAAATGCAAGGTATAACTAACAACTACCCTTCACATCCATGCCCCTCACATAAAATAGACTAATTATACATTATAATCACATGGTGGATATATAGTTAATCTGTAAAATGGGTGTGAAAATAATCACATAGTGATAAAAAAATCCACACAAGGGGTGGGGGATCAAGGATAAATCAAGAAGGCCTCATGGGTATTAAGCAACATGATTTAAAAAGTACCATCCAATAATTTTTTATAAAATGTGGTTCAGAATATTTATCCCTTTCTCATTTCAAAAACTGTAACATTAATCATCTGTTATATATCCCTTAAAACCACACACACAACTTACCTTTAAAATACACCAACTAAAACTGAGGTCATTCCTCTATGAAATCCAAAAAAAATCAAGGGCCTTCTATTTTCACTGAACACCATATTAAAATATATAAAGAAATTTTAAAAAATCGAATAGAAATCCATTTATTTTATGAAAAATTTGAAATTCATTGAATAAACCCTCTTTAAACAATTCTAAGGTCAACACCTAATTATATTATTAAATATTCTTTAAATTATAACATTTACTCTTTGAAAAATAAAACAGGATCAGAATCTAACATGCGTCATCAAAAATATTTTAAAAATCCTCATAGGAATTTAGAAAAATCTTGGCATATAAAAACATTCCATTTAAAAAGTGAAAACAAGAAATTCACATGATAAACCCTTTATGATATGCTAATGTTTCCCTGAAACTATTTTTAAACACCACATGGATATCATATATATTCTTATTTTTAATAAAAAAAGATATTTTGAAAGGAAAATAATTATTTTAATTCAAAAATGAAATAATTTTAATGAAACACCAACTTGGAAGAAGTATATACCATTTAAAAATGAGTCACATTCAATGGTGACCACTTGATTAAGCAAAGAGACATCCTATACTACAAAAAAGAGACCAAAATCCGAGGTTTGACCTATCTTGAACCCAATACCAGTATTAAATAATGAATTAAGGTTTTTGGATAAAGAAGAAACCTAATAAAGATTTATAGATGAGTAATATAAGAGAAAATATGAGGGATTTACCTAGGATTTTCTTGAAAATCACTATAAATGAGCCAACAATCAAATAAGGAGAAGGATGAAGTTTCCCTTTGACTCCTAAGGGTTGAAAAAATGACTAGGGAGGAAAGAGAAGTGAAAATGGAAAAAAATAGAGGTAAAAAAAGGTAAAATACCTTTTTATGGGATTCTAGGCAGGCTATAGTGTTTGGTTTCATGGTTTTCCAAATTGTGTTCCAAAAATAAAGGTGTACAATTACTCACAAAATGTGATGTATGCTTCCCTAGTAAGATCTACATAGTTTGTAAAAACATATGGAGCCTATGAAATACATAACTATCTCTACTATATCACCCTTCACATGATTACTACTAATTATGTGGCTAAACCATGCAGCACTAAGAAAGGGTAGAAACTCAAAATTTCTACCTTGAAATTTACCAAGACTCAAGGTGACCCATGGTAACAAAAAATAAGATAAATTAATCCCAACAGTGACCTGTGGGTGTCACAAGGACTTCTTTTATTAGGAATTTATAACAATATTGATGGTTCCAATTAACTAAAATTAGCGCCAAAGATATATTCATAGCCAGTTTAGTTAAATTTTAGAGGCAAGTGTTGAGTCAATATATGATAAGGATACATAGAAAATGATATTTCACTCAAAAAATCAAGGATCCATGCCAAAAATCCTACCTCAGACTCTTGGAGTAGTCATGATACCATGGATCTGGCTATAAAGAGTGGTTTAAGCCTCCTTTTCCATGAGAATTATCATGCGACTAATTATTTTGAATCTTGTAGTTAAAAGATACTTGGATTTGAGTAAACTAGTGGGATATATTTAAGATTAATAAATCTATTAGTTCTAAATAAATTTAATCGAGTTAAAAGTACCAATCTATTAAAATTTTATTTTCTATAAAATTAGTAAGTAATTTCACAAATTCACTATGATAAATAGTAGAAAATGAACTTTTCCAAAGTAGAAAGAATTTACAAGAGTAGTATAGGAACTTACACTTGGTACTATGATATAAAAGGAAATTGTATGTGCTGGAGTCCCAACTAATTGATGATCCACCAAATAAAGAAAGTGAACATAAAATGATGCTTCTGGGTGACACATGGATGATACATATAATGCACAAATCATTATGTTATCATTAATTTCCACTGAGTTACGAAAGAGTCATGAGGACTTTGATTTTTACACGATGTTATCACATCTCTTTTATAGGGAGAAAGTGAATCTATAAATGAATGATTTTATCATTACACCTAACATGTGTAAATTAAAATATGCAATTGAGGGTAGTCCTCATGTTTCCAAGATAATTGATTATATATATTTATTAGTAGAATTTTGGATTCAAGATGAATAATGATCTTTCAATATATCTCATTATATTATAATTATAACATATATACTTTAGTTTCATTTATAATTATAAAAAAGATAAAGGATTAATAGATTCCATATATCTTGGTTTTTGTTTTACAAGTTAATAAGGAATTAAGGAAAGAAAAATATTTGGTTTTTATGGAGAAAAAATAGAAGGAAAATGATAAAAGGATAGTATAAAGTGTAACTCCAATGTCATATTCATAACATCCATATAAGAAACCAAAGATAAAGATGAAGAGAATTGAATGATAGGTTATTTCCTTTGTATGTGAAAAGAAAGGCCATTAGAAATGAAACTATAATGAATTAAAGAAAAATAAAGTAAAATATTATTCTTTAAGAATTTCCATCATTAATTGTATTTTTTTGTTTTAATTATTTAAATTAGATATAATATGTCATGTACATATTTTTATCCAAATATAGGAACAAAGGAAGAATAGAAATATTAAAAAAGTGAATTTTATTCTTCAAGTTGATGATATAGCACGACTCCTACGCTAGCTAGAGAAGATCACGCTGTCAGATGCCTATTGGATAGATTCTCGTATTTGAAAAACTACAATTATGTAATATATATAAGAAAAACATTATCTCAAGTCGATTTTAGAAGCATTTAGATTGTATTTCAAGATCAAAATAAAATTTTTATGGTATACCGTACATAATTAATAGATTAATTATTCATGAATCGAGATATCCTATGATGGAATTTAATGATTAATATACAATATAGGACTCATATATAATAATTATTTTTGGAATGTTAGAACTTGGTAAATAATATCACAAGTAAATTTCTAATATGTACTAAGTAAGGTGTTCATACTCTTTTTATCTAAAGCACTTTGGTACATAACATGATTTCCAAAAAAGTATAATGTCTGAGTAACCTAATAGTACTAAAGGTAAAAACACACTAAGATTTTAGAACTATTTCAACAAGATCCATGTGATATATTTCAAGTAGATTCTAGATATAACTTCATGAATTTCATGATATTTGTTTAATATGTTTGAGGAATTTAATGAGAATTACATAATCAACATGGTTAGAAGAAAAAAGATTCTTCAGGTAACTAAGTTGAAGAATATCTTAACCAAGTATTAATTTATCATTAAAATAAAGAGTTTTTTTATTACTAAACTCACATTTCCTTATACACATCACATCCATGATGTTAGTGAAAGGAGGATTGATAATGAGTCTTTTACGTTTTTAAAGCCTTTTGAGACACTCTTTGAAAATAATAGTGTTAAAACTTTACCACATGCTAACTATAATGATAAATGGACATCAAATGAATTATAATATGAAATAAATCCAATATTTCACAAAATTCAACTATTTAGATGGAAATCAGTTTTTAGTCTAAGTCCATAAACAAACATGAATCAATAAAAACACAAATTGCATGTCAGGTAATTATTCTAAAGTGTTTTAAGTATATTATATAAATATATAAGATTGAAAATTTATATAAAATTTAAAGACTATATATTTATATAATAAGGTACACATATATATTGGAGATAGTAGTAGAAATATTGATTTTGATAATATCAAGGCCTAAGATGCACATGTAGTTACACTATGGGAAAAACAGGCTTTTGCGACATGATTAATTCCTGTCACAAATAGGCCATACCAGAGGTTATTTGCGGCGGGGGGTTTGTCCCATCGCAAATAACAAGTTATTTTCGATGGGTTTTTGGGTCCCGTCGTGAAAGGTAATGCGAGGTTTAGCGCGGGATGCGTGCCAAAGCGCGGGAAGGTTATTTGCGATGGGGGGATCCCCCCGCCGCAAATAGTGTGTTGCTCGGATGGTATTTGCGACGGGTCCCGTCGTAAATATCAGCGGCGGTAAATGGGTTTCTGCGACGGGATGTTGTCCCATCGCGAAAGGTGTTTCCGCTAGTCATGTTTTTCGACTCGCCTCGTCGCAAATACTCGTTTAACCACCGACAACAATTAATACGGGCAAAGGTATTTTGCGATGGGCCTCATCGCAAAAAGTACCGTTTGCGACGATGATCCCATCGCAACTAGTCCCATCACAACTAATCTATCCTATATATACCCCCTCTGTTTTTCTTTCTCTTTCTCTTATTTCTCACTTCTTCTCTCTCTATAAACTCTATATTTAGAGTGAAAATTTTTCTGAGTTATTTTTTTTACGGAGAAGTTGTGAAATCACTTATATTAATAGGAGATCAAATTTAAAGGTACTTATATTTTATTTAATTTAGTATTTATTTAATTTTTTATGTTAATTTTATTTATTGTTGACTAGTTATAATTAAATTAGATTTAAATGGTTTTGTTATCTATATTTATTTGTAACAATAAATTGAAATTATTAATATTAATTCTTAATAATTATTTATAATTAGTAATAATTAATAATTATTAACGAAAAATAGTATTGTCTATAAATAATTACTTGTAATTAGTAATTAGTTATTAGTAGTTGTAAATTGTAGTTATTAATGTCAATTAATGCTAATTAGTAATAGTTATGTTTAATTAGTAATGGTTTTGTTTAATTAGAAATAATTGCTGGTAATTAGTAATAAATAGGAATAATTAGTAATAAATAGGAATAATTAGTAATAATTAGTAATAATTAGTAATAATTAGTAATAATTAGTAATAAATAGTAATAAATAGTAATTTATAATAATAAATAATAGTAAATAGTAATAAATAGAAATAAATAGCAATAATTACAAATAAATAGGAATAATTAGAAATAATTAGTAATAATTAGCAATAATTAGTAATAAATAGGAATAAATAGTAATAAATAGGAATAAATAGTAATAAATAGTAATAAATAGTAATAAATAGTAATAAATTGTAATAATTAGTAATAATTAGTAATAATTAGTAATAATTAGTAATAATTAGTAATAAATAGTAATAATTATTAATAAATTGTAATAAATAGTAATAAATAGTAATAAATAGTAATAAATAGTAATAATTTGTAATAATTTGTAATAATTAGTAATAATTAGAAATAATTAGTAATAATTAGTAATAAATAGTTATAAAAAGTAATAAATAGTAATAATTAGTAATAATTAGTAATAAATAGTAATAATTAGTAATAAATAGTAATAATTAGTAATAAATAGTAATAAATAGTAATAAATAGGAATAAATAGGAATAAATAGTAATAAATAGTAATAAATAGGAATAAATAGGAATGAATAGGAATAAATAGTAATAAATTGGCTTAAAGAGTAATAAATAGTAATAAATTGGAATAAATTGTAATAATTAATAAAAAATAGTAATAAATAGTAATAGATAGAAATAAATAATAATAAATAGTAATAAATAGTAATAAATAGGAATAATTAGGAATAATTAAGAATAATTAGGAATAATTAGGAATAATTATGAATAATTAGGAATAATTAGTAATAATTTGTAATAATTTGTAATTATTAGGAAAAATTAGGAAAAATTAAGAATAATTAGTATGGATTTGAGAAGGGTCAAGTAGTTGGCATCAGCTCTCATTTGACTCCTAATACTTATTATGGTACTACTACAATGTCAGCATCAGGCTCGAGAGGAGCTCGTGGAGAGGCATCATCTTCTGCCTCACAGTATCAGGCGCAGTTGCGAACTCAGTCTGAGATTATAGAGAGTTTTCTGAAGTAGCATGAAGAGATGCGTCAGCAGCAGCAACTACAGTGACAACATGATGAGGAGATGCGTCAATGGCAGCAGTAGTAGTAGTAGCATCACGAGCAGATGGAGAACATGTGTCATCTGACTCGTAGTTTAGGGATGAAGCTTCCTCCACCATCTCATACAGCTCCTCCACCTCCTCCAGAAGATGACCCCCAGTGATTTGTTTTTTATGTTAAAAAATTTGAATTGAAGATTTATTGTAATATAAACTATTTAAAGTTTCTATCTTTTATATTGGTGAAAATACTGCATAATTTAATTTTTTTTATTTTTAATAATTTATTATTTATTATTAGTATTAAATTTTTTTAATATTTGTTTATTTTTCTAATAATAATAACATTTTATGATTTTTTATATATTTTTTTGTAAATATTGAGAATTGTAATAATTTTTTTATTATTTTAATAAAATTAATATTAATTTTTTATTAATCACAATTTTATTAAATATATTTTTTAGTATTATATTTTTTAAGGTTTGTTTATTTTACTAATAATAATATTTTTTATTTTTTAATATTTTAATAATATTACTATAATTTTTTCATTAATCATAATTTTATTAAATATTTTTGTTTATTATGTTTAGTATTTACAATGGGACGACGGGCCCATCGCAAATACTATTTACGATGAGCTTGTAGAAAAATGTTTTTATATATATAATGTATATAATTGGAGGCTTATTTGTGATGTGCCCTTCCCAAAAGGTTTATTTTTATATAATTTATATAATCAGAGGCTTATTCACGATGGGGGATTTTCCCATCGCAAAAAATAATATTTGCGACACAGTTTTCTGTAACGGGATATTTGTGTTGGGATCCCGTCGTAAATTTCCCTTCGCAAATAGCCCGTATTTCGGTAGTGTTAGTATAGGAGAAATTCCCACAAGAGTTAATGGAAAAAGAATGTTCTAGATAAATTTTTTTAGTTAAGACAAAACAAAAGATAAGTAGTTTTAAAATCAACCATTAGGTGATTTATCATTAATTTAGAATTATAAATAATAATCCTATAAAAATATAGTAAGTGGAAGAAGATCTAAAAATAAAATTTGGTTAAGAATTCATAAATGGATTCCATATACCAAAATGATTTCTGTATTATGTTAATTTATCAAGTTTATGTAAACATAATTAGGTCAAAATTGTTATTTAAGGGATAGTTGAACATGGATGTTAAAATGAGCACTTATAAAGAAATATTGGATATTGAAGTCTTAAGAAAAGTCAATGATTTGTCTATGTCAAGAATTTTTCACCAATATCTATGCTAAAATATATTTTAATGAAAATATTCAAAGTAGATAACACGATTATTATATTAATTCTATATGGATCCATTTATAGATCAATATAGGAATTGATTCACGGAATAATCATTTGTACATGTGTTTATAAGTGGTTAGTGGCATCAGCATAGTATTATATAGAGAATATATTGATAATAAATGGAAAATAGTTATTATTCATACTATTAGTTAAGAAAATTTTGAAAGAAACCTTCAAAAGTATGACTTGATATAGTAACCGAAGTTCTAGGGAAACATATCTACTAAGATAGATCTATGGGTTTTTTGAACCAATTCAAAGAAAATATAATAAAAAAGTATTGAAAAAAAAGTTGGACAAATTCCAGAGATAATTTTTTTATTATATCTACTAACATAAATATCTCTAGAAATGCATGTATTATTCATAAGAGATTAATACAGTGAATAGAACTCCACATGCTTCTATGATGGATCTATCATTTATCCCATGTTATGTACTAGATTTGATATTTGAAATGCATATATTATGGTTGGAAAATAAAAAATAATTCCACGATAATTACATGGGAGTAATTTAAAACTATCTAATTGTAACTGATAAAGTACAAGGGATATATAATTGGTACTCAAAGAGGAAGGAATTATTTTTATCTAGGGGATATAGAACTAGTCATCTAATAGATCAATTTAGTTTACTTTCATAGTTAGGATAAGTAAACGAGAATGATAAACTTATTGAAGTCAGTAGTAGATTATCCATTTAGAAAAATATGTTAAACCCAATTACTAAATATACGACTCAACAAAAGAAATATTTTTCCATGTGAGATATAATAGTTTGATGGTTTGTAAGTTGGATCTAGTTCATGTGGGAGTATTGTAGAAGTCGGTTCCCCATATCCAATTTGAGTTGGAATTTGAGATTACCATATCATGTATATAGAAAGTTATTCATGATTTTATCCTAACATAATATTGTTATGACATTTATATACACTATTTAATTGGTAATATCCTTGTATTTTATATCATATCAAAATGTTATAGTAGTTTCCAGTTATAATGAGAACCTCAAGATAATATGAATTTCATTTTAGACATACATCCTATGGTCAAGATAAATAATACTAGCAATACCTATATGTTTTTTTGCTACTAGGTACTAGGAGATCAGAAGAATTAAGACTTACTCTCATGAAGTTAACATTTTTTGATCTTGAGTAGAGAAGATGAGGAGTACTAACCACCCAATAGGAACACCATATGTTTTAGGTGCCACGGGATGATTATATCTATTGGCATGTGTATCAGTCTCTCAACATGATATTATTATCGACGTGTATAATTTGATAGAATACTTTGATGTAAGAAGAAAACCATGAAATTTTTGTTTGTGGTGAGTTATCTTGAATCTGGTGTGTCATTGGTTTTATGGAATTAATTGAATGGCCAATATAATATATGTCAATTAAGAAAGGGAAAAGATATCTTTAGTAATTTGATTAGGATGATAACAACTTTACTAAATCAATATACATTCTAGATAATGGTAATTCAATCCAGTTTATTTGGAAAATGTTAAATGAAGCATTAAAGCATGGAGATACAGATTATTCGACCTTCTTTATGTGATATCATAAGACAATAAAATTTGTAAACATCGTATCTATTCCTAATATGTGGTTGTTGTTAATAATTATCCATATCTCAGCAAGGGTCATGATGTGTTACTATATATCTCTATTTATTTATATATATGACTCACTTATATATAGATAAGGGTCTATAGGTTCACACACAACATATATCCATAATATGTACTAATTTGGAAGAATTTGAGTTTAGGATTAATTGGGCCCCATGTGGGGGGGTCCATGAACTTTAGAGTGTGAATGATTAAAACTAAATCAATTTAAATTTTTTATTTAGGTTTGGAAAATTATAATTGAATTTATTTATCAATGAATTCATGAATTGTTTAAGTTAAATTAATTTAATATTATAAAATATTTTTTTGGGAGAATAATTAATGTCTGGGAACTTTAAATATTTATAGGATAAATGGACATAGTTAATGGATAAGAATTCATCATGTATAATTTAATAATGTAAAAAGTGGGGTAAGAAATATTTGTAATTGTTTGAACTTGAAAATATGTGTCACATACTTTTCCATAGAATCTATGATATGATCCTTACTTTAATGAAACAATTCATATGGAGGTAGAAAATTATTTTTATATATAAAGAAGATAAAAATAGTATCTCTTTGTGGCACATATTACTCAAATACTAAGGGTTGATGATTCCAAAAAAAAATTCCTAGTATAATGACATGGTTGATGGGACCTTACACTAGGATTATGTCATGTATTTTATCCAATGAAAATTAAAAGGGGTATTAAAACTATAAAACTAGTTTCATGGGTATTCTTGGAACTTTTTGGCTTTATAAAATACTTTATATGGGAAAACCTTATAGTTAAGGGAGTATTTGGTCTTGTAGAATTTAATTTTACAACTTATGGATCCCAAAAAAACCCATAGATCACAATTTATAGTTTTTTGAAGTTAGGAGTAGTTTTATCAAAATCTGGTTTTCCCCAAGGTAAACTCTATATGTACACCTTGACTCAAACATGTCATAGTCTCACATGAAACTATTCTACATGATCAAGTATTTGAATACTCCACCTTCACATGAACTTCCTCTTGCGCTTAGTATGCTTACATGAAGTATCAATTTTCCCTAGGGACATGCCCATATCCCATCACCCATGCCTCCATGCACTCACTGGTCTCTTTCATGAAACTTACTAGTGAAAGTATACAAAACTCCTAGCTTATTCTCTAGTGTTCATGTATAAACCCCCATCCACACTCGACCTTTTTATTCCTTACTCCTAGTATTTGCCTATAAATAGACCTCATGAGTCTCTTTTTTTCTATTTGGAGAGACACATGCATGGAAAAAGAATATGAGAAGAATTCTCCAAGCACCCAAGTATCTAACCCCTTCAAGTGTCTTTATAATTTTGAAACATAGGGAAATTAACTAAAACTAAGGGTAATTGGGTTATCCAAAGGGGTTAAAAATTAAAATGTTATTGAAAGACCACATCCATTATAATCCTTAGATACTAGGGGAAGAGACCCATTTTAAATGACACACTAGAGTATCATGGACATGTGTTTATTTTGGATGCATTACCACATGACAACATCACAGTCCCATCTCACCCCTGGAGTGTAGTTCTAATGAACCTTGCACCCATATAATCTTGAGATGTCCAACATGGGTGAAACGTCTCCCTTAATTATAATCTAGGGTGACACATTAACCAACCCTAAATTATTGTGTTGTATTGTCCGTACCTTACAAAGGGGTGAAGTCTCACCTATGATTCTATATAAGGTTGAATGATTACCTGATCCTACCATTAGGGAACCATACTCTCCTTACTATATACTAGGATGAAACATTGACCAAGTTTTCCATTATGGATCCACATTTTTCCTACCCTATAACAAGGAGAAGTTGTGATCAGAACTCTATACTACGATGAGCATTTTTCATGATACCCCTCTAATGTGGCAATTCACCCAAGTATCCTACCTTAACACCACCCTCAACCAATCCATTTAACCGAGTTCCAAATTCACCCTTGTCTTCTATGTGAGTGTTAATCTCTCTACATATCCTCCATTAGATCATAAAATTCATGACCAGGATGTTCACATAAATTAACACATAATTGATAATGTATTTCTTGATTAATGTTATATCATGATTTTTACACCTAGAATGATAGTATATTTAGGGTTGTAACAATTATGTACTCCTTTGATAATAAGGATTCCCATTGAGAGGATAATAGTGATTCATCCCTTGGTTCATGCTACCCAACATGGATAACATATCTCTAGTATCTGATTATTCCAAGCTTCTAGTGAACCCAATGAGCTAAGGATATATTATGAACCTCTTACTAGGTGAAATCCTAAAAAAACTACCATCAACTAACTCACCAACCTAGAAAATTGTATTTGGGTAGAAGCCCTGCATGTTTTCTTAAGAATAATCTAGTTTTTCCCATATATATCCGCAACTAATCCCCATAAGGCCACACCCACAATGAAATTCATATCAATTTTCTATTTTCCATCAATTCATCACAACCAAAAAAATTCATATTACCTATGATCCTTTGATCAGGTGGTTGTTATGATCCATGGTCAAATAATATTTTTAAAACTCTGGAATACAACACATGGGTAAAAAATGTCATTTATTAAGGAGTGTGTGGGATAGTTCTTCATGATTATCAATAATTTATTAATATTTTTAAATATTTATTTTTTAATAATAATAATAATAAATGTATGTGAGTGTTGATATTATGTGTGGGCATAAAAATAAAGCAAGGTTACAAAAAATCATAAAAAATTGTTTGAGAGGAAAGGGGTCCATCCAAGGTTAGGTAAACATGGGTCTTTCACTATCCAAACTGATTTATTAATACCTTTTGATAATATAATACATAAAATTTCATGTATCATAAACCATAAATTAATTTTAAAGGCATATTTCTACTTCATAAATTCCCTAGGCATACCAAGTCTCACCTCCTTTATAATATCGAGTGATAAGCACGCCACGACCATAAACAATCCACCACCCTCAACCAATTCCCAATAATACAAAAGTTGTCACTCATTCCACATGACTTCAATATTATGAAATATAGACCAATATAAGGGAGGAAAAATGATTTGGTTGATACTAGAATGAGGTTGAGAAGTCTACCCATAGAAATTGATAATTATGATCATATCCCCAGGTAAGTCCACTAATCCATCATAAGGAATAAAAAATCATGACGAAATGAAATTATATGGGACTTGGGATAACGATGTTACCCACCATGTGAAAAATACATTGGTTAGGAATCTATTATCATAGATTTCGAGAGATCACTATTACAACATTATGAAAGATAACAAACACAAACAGAAGATGAAAATAGAATAGAATTTCATTGTATATAACACAATAAAATTAAAACTATAAAGTAGAAATTAATAGTTAATAATTGTCCCATGATGTGTAATTATATTCCCTAAATATAATTATCCCCTTTATATAAGAAATATCCTCCCCCTCTTAATAGAATGGATGGAGATAAAAAAAATTACCCAACAGAAAGAATTTCTCCCTGATCATGATCTATACTTATTTTATAAAAAATAACATCTTGATGTGATTTAATGCATTGTAGATTTTTTGAAATTTGATTAATTCTTGGTGTGATTTCATGAGGAGGATTTGGGGATATGGGGTGCACATACAGGAAGGTTTGGGTTTAGGGAAAACTGGTATTTGGTATGAAAAGTTGGGCTCTAAAATATGTGGGGTTGGTCTATATTTAATCTGAATATATGGAAAATAGAAACTGAATTAATTTAGTAATTTTTTTTAACATGAGGTAGGAATGGAATTAAGGTAGTGACATAGAGTTTGGAGGAGTCTGTATCATCGATTATACTTCAATCTAGAATATATAGGTTTATCGGTACCTTGTTGATTCTACATTGGGGAATGGTTTTTTATTAACAGTTCAAGATATGAGATCTCTAGTATAGTCCTACATAATAGTTCACTTGAGTTTTATATTGTGGTGGAGCAAGGTATCTTGTGGTCTATGTACAAATAGGATCATAATGATAGATAAAGGCATGTGTATGTTGCAATCTTGGAAAAATAGAGATGAACTATACATAGTGATTTAGATGTTGGTCTCACTGAGTCAAATAATCATTCACCTTGAATTCACACAAGTGATTTATTTAGACAAATTGATAGGGAGCTATGATCCCCATTCCATTTCAATCCAGTATAAGAAACCAAAAATATATATTCTGATCGATCCCACCAAGATAAAACTGAAATCATTTTCCAACTTCAAATCATTAGAAAACATAACTCTTAATTTATCCAAGCTCATAAATTGGGATTGGTTACATTATTTTTTCATAACTTGACTTATGAATGAGTGTTACAATGATATAATCAGGATTCTGAACCTTATTTTGGGTTAGATAAGAAAGCTATAGATTCATGGGTGTGGGTTTGCATGGTGGAAGGGTTGAGGCAACACAACATGTGGTTTCAGTTGATCTTAGTTTCATAATGTATGACTCTTAAATAGTAGTGATTACCCTTATGTGGCTTTAGTGAGCATGTTTCACCCTTTCCTGAATTTTGTTTCATGGAGGTTAAATTATTTCAACTTAGGTGATCAACATTACATAACATGAAAATATTACCCTTAAGTAACATATCTGGTCTCAAGGACTCCTTTACATAACTGCATTGATACCTTGACATAAAATATTAATGTTACCCTTATATAGTTAAGAATGGATAGGGTAACCTTTACATATCTTGATAGGTTACCTTTAAAAAATCGGGATCACACCTACTTAGCTATGGTGGATTATATTTTTAATTATAAACACAATTAGAATGGTTGAAAATTGAAAAATTCATTGAATTAAAATAAAACTAATTAATATAAAACACATGAAATTCTAAATTAAATTCTAATTTATAAATTACCACTAAAATAAAAAAAATAAACCAGATTAATTTTGTTTAAGGAAAATCCTACTAAATATGAAAATAAAACAATGAACAAGATTTTAATGGAATTTTAGGGAATATGTTCAATGAATAAACTAACTAAACTTATGAAATTAAATATTTCAACACTCTATCTCACTTTGAATATTGTACTTCTGGGTAATTATCATCATTGAACTTAAAAAAAATCATCTGTTAAAATTTTAAACTTTTTAAACTGAGTTTAGAATTAAAAAATTCAATGTTTTAGTCCATCAAAATTACACAACCTCATCAAAATAGTTATAAAAAATAAGTTCCTATTTTAGAAAATAAAATTTAGACTCATGTTTTGACATTCATAGTCATCTTTGTTCAAAACCAGTGGGATGAATCTATAGAGTATCAATTTTTAATAGCATGCCCTAGATATTTTAGAAAGACAATTCTCAATGAAATTACCTTTAAGGAAGAATATGGAAAATTATTTTAGGTTTTATAAAATAGTTTACCCCAATTTGAAATGGAATAATATGAAATCTAATCAAATATAAAATTTAAAAAATGAGTTGTAATTTATTCATTCTTCATACGAACATAATATTCAAAACATCATTTTAGTGAAAAAAGTTTCCAAAATCATATTTTGAACTTCCAATTAAATGATAATTATTCATAAGAATAGTTTTTAAAAGAAAATCATAGAATATTCTAAATACCAATAAAAGAGTTGGTTTTTTTTGGTTATTTAAACTAAAAGTTTCATTATAATTCATGAATGTGTTTAGTTGAAATGGAATATAACTATCTTATCCACCTTAAGTTCAAAATTTAATATCCATTCAAAACTATTTATTATCCTTAATAACTTGTAATTCAATGTCACAATTTACTCAATATGATTTATTTGTTTAGTGTTATACTCATACTTAGAAAACAAATATTTACTAAGGTATTGTGAAAATTATTATATATCCACACCATGAAACATGAAAACATAGTCAACCATGATGAATTGAAAAGGGTTTTAGATAGTTTAAGGATTGAGTTTAAGTGTTTGAAAACATCATACAAAAATAAAAAAATTTTACTCCTCAAATAAAATGAATTATTTATCATGTTAATAAAGGAACATTACCTTCACTAAATTCCCTTATAACAGGTATCCCACACCCATGTTGTTTCTTTTTATTTTTCAGGACATGATTAATTAAACTGAATATGATGAATGAATTCATTATTATTCCATTTTATTTCACCTTTTTATGTTTTTAATATGTTTTTTTATTTTTAAGGATAATTTGTTATCAATTGAGTAAAATGAATTGTAATTCATGCCCCTTTATTTATTTGGGTATTGAAACAAACAAATAATAATAATGAATATTTTAATCTTATTTAACTTTTTTCATTTTTATGTACACGTTTTAAATTTATTTTTTAAGCGAATAGGATGAAAAAATGTAATTGAATATATGAAAGTGACTCAGGTGCATTTGCCTCTTTAAAATTACCCAAAATGAAGTCACGTATCTCACTTTCCACATAACATGAAATTAATTTCAATGAAAAACACATGGAACCCCATATCTCCCACACTTATACTTGAATAAACCATTCAAATATATTTTAGCGTGATGTTAATTAATGGATAATTAGTCCTGAAATGTGTCTTAAACCTATAATATCATTCATGGATATCTAAATGATTGTTAAGTATAAATATTCCCAGTAGGTCTAAATGTTATACAAGGGGATATCAAATTTAATTCCTCAATCATGCTAAAATTATCTCATGAATTGTAAATATTTTAATGATAATATATATATGTTATTATTTATAAACATATCCTAAACTCCACTTAAGAAGTTAGGGCATTTGAATGTTGATGTCAAAATGTATCAGAAACCACTCAGGATAGGTATTTAAATATTGTTCAGTAACTAGTGGGTTTTGAACTTTAATTTATAGCTCAAATTAATGAAAATTATTGAAAAATAAAATCCCAAGGAAACAAATACCAATTAGAAATCATTTTTCAATTTGAGGTTTAATAATAATATCAAGCTCCTCAAAATCAACTTAGAGTTCAAAATATTAACACATGAGATTCAATTATAGTAATTGAAAATTATATTTTTAACTAAACCATAATTCAATTCATATTTTAATATTTCATGGAAAAAATATTTTTTTTATGATTAATATCAGTTTTTATTTTACTTTTTTAAAATAAGTCAACAATGAATTCTGAAATTTTTCCCTAAAAAATAAGCTTTTATGAGTAATTGAAAATGTTTTATTTAAATATTGTATATTTAATTTCTAATATTTTTTTACAATATTTATAATTAAAAATTTATCAAATTAAAATTTTATATAAATATGGATAATATAATTTGTATGTAAAAAGGGATATTTTTTCTTCAGAAAAATGTGGTTAAAAAAAGTCATAATGTATTTCCATTTTAATTAATCAATATAATATTTAATGATAAATAATTTAAATTAAATTTATAGATTATATATCAATATATATTAATTTAAATCCATATAATTATTATTATAAGTCATATAGTTAATTTATGATAATTTTATGCTGGAAAAATGCATTTCTTGAAAAGTTGTTCTTGGAGAAATTTTGTGGGTTTATTTTTAGACTAAATTATATAAATTCCATGAATTGAATTTGATAAATTAATTCAATATTTTTAATTTTAATAATTAATATTATATAATAAGTTCATCTTAACTTTGGGTTAAAATGAATAGTAAAATTTGTAAAATTTTAATTACTACAGTTAAGGTTAAAACAGGTTTATCGAGGGTCAATCTATAAAAATAGGAGTTAAAATTAAATAAAAACTTTATTGAGCAGAATTGGTTTCTTGTATTCATACCCTAAAATTATCACCTTATAATATGATCTATTTTGGATATGTTGTTTCAAGAGTTTTAGTGGACATTGTTGTAAAACTTTAAGAAATTATAAATGTGTCACTCACCATAATTATAAAAGGGAACCTCCTCCCCTCACCTATTCAAAAATATTAAGCCATTTAATCAACCAAAACCTTTATAAATAACTCCCCTAAATAATTATCCATGTTATATAAATACTTTTCATCCTAAAATACCAACCCTATGGTCAATAATAAGAGATCCAGAAGGAGGTTTTTCTAAGAAAAGTTAATTGCCTTCACCATGATCTCTCTTTTTTACTTATTCTATAAACATAAATTATATATTAATAATTAAAATATAATAAAAAATTATAAAATCCATACTTATATTTTATTATTTTTATCACATAATAATTATCTATCTTATTTTATATAAAATGGGAAATAAAATCATCACTTGTCTGTATAGTGGATTACCACCTTTCGAATCGATGTAATGTGTATCCCATCACCAACTCATGTAGATTGTCATAAATATAAAACAAATTAATAAATATTATAATTAATTTGTAATATTTATTCCTTAAATTTATAATAACATCTAATTCTTTACCCTTTCATCCATTAAATAAATGATGACGTCTCTCGTGCATATATACAGCTTACCGTCTCTACGAAGCGATGCAATTAATTTTCAATGTACAAAATTAAAGAATGATTTTAAACATGTATATATTGAATAAAAATGATATTTATAACTTTAATATAATTCTAGAGATGGTGTAATAATATACTATTTACAAGAACTGGAATTCCATGACAAAACATGCATGAAAAAATGAAACAGTTAACACCTTAAACAATGGTAATAATGAAATGTTATTAACAAAATGGTGATAATATGTTATTATAGATTTATATTTCATATTATAAATATGAATATGGTTGTGGTAAAAATTTTAAAAAATTTAAAACCATTATACATGAGGTTAAATAATGTTCAACTAAATTGATGTGTGAGGTAAGGTGTTTCATTACTCAATTTTGTTTCAATTGGTTACATTACATCTTTATTATCAATGATATTATAAGACTATATGTGTAATTAATTTTTATTTTTTTATGTTTTATTTGAACTTTTTTATATGGATTTATAGTATATATTCACAATCAATTCATTCATTAATTCACACTATAACGGTTGTAAGGGATTTCATTTCAATTTTAATTCCATTAAGACATATTTGATATTAGGAACCTATTTAATTATATCTAGTGTATATAATACCCTTTTGATATATTTAAAATTAATAAAAATTTATAAATGATTAAAAAAATGTCAATTAAATTTTAATTTTTAAAGGAGTTATAATTTAAAAGTTACTAAATATGTAAGGATTTATTTTACAATCTCATCTTTTTTTAGGATTTCTTTAATTTTCGTTAAATTAGTCTTACAGCCATTATTTATAAAATACACCAATTTTCTTATCCAATGGATATTTAAAGAGTTTAAATATTTTCTTCCAGTTTTTCCTCTCTTTGTTACATGAATCAAGAAATGTAATATTTAAAATAAAAATTGATCTTATTTCTCTTTTTGATCAGGTAAATTTCTTTCATGTCAATAATTTTTTAAATTATTTTAGAAACAAAATATTATTTACTAAAATGGTTTATTAAGTACATTTTTAGAAACCATTTAATTTTTAAAGGGTTTTAAATGATTATTTATATTCTTCTATTAATGGTTTATTTTAGGATTTCTTTATAAAAAGTCAAAAGTAATGTTTTTTTTAACTTATATGACATTAAGAGACCTCCCTATAATCATAAATATTTTACAATATTTAGTTTATTCTATATGTTTTTAATTTTTATTCAAATAAAAGTCTTTAATTAAAGCATTTTTTAATATTCCACTTTTATTTTTTTATTTTTTAAGAGGACATGAATTTATTACAAAAATGATATTTCCAATGAACCCATGGTCATATCTTATCTCTTACTAATTTTTTGATGGTTTAATTTCTCTTGAAATATTTACATTCTTGTGATCATTAGTCACTAAATTTATATTAAATATCAATATAATTTGTATCATGGATATAATTATTTTATAAACTCTATATCATATCTATATGTGGAGTTTTACTTTGAATGTTATCTAACTGACTAGGGTAATATTGATATTTCGTATTCTATATTCAATATAGATATTTATTGATAGGGAAAATTGTTTATGAATTTAATTGATCATTAAACAAATGAGGAATGTATTCGACATATAGTGATGGTTGGGGCTCATTTATATATAGCCACTTGATGCATCAACATACCTCGTGAGGCAAATCAGTTGGACAAATTAAATGGGGTTTTAGTTTATACCTTCTGAATGATTAAAATGACTTGGTGAAAGGTCTTGATGAGATAAATATCAGGATTTCTAAGATCATAACATATAATTTTAAGAATTTCCTTTTTTGATAATGTGGTTATTATTATCCAATATATTTTTTCATTGATATTATACATGGAGTCATTTCGTGCTCAAGCTATTGATTAAATTACATATGATTTTAGTTATTTACCGTGCTATATTGATTATGCCTTATTTACTCATGATAACTTTCACTGTATGAAACTCTTACTGAACATTTTATCTCACTCTTATTTTTTTCCTTTCCCCAACATATGAAGAATAATTCTTTGAATGTGTATGATGATGTTCAACTTTTTCTGTTACTATTTTTTATATTTTATTCCCAATGTAAAATATATACCATGTATATGGCTAGCTCTAAAATACAATTAAACCATTTTTTCTTTAGTATTAGAACCATTTTATAGATTCTATTGTAATAAAGTACACACCAATGATGGGTTACTGGAGTTTGGGTTGTTATAGATGGTATCAGAGTAAGTTTAGTAGAAACATTGGGAATTAGAATTAAGAAAACATATATAAGAGAAAACAACCCTATGATATACTTTTAGGATAAGTCTAACAATTGAATAATATCAAATTTTTTTGGTAAGTTAATGATTATGTTGTTTTCCTAGAAATACATACCTAATTGGATACTACAAGTTGACATGGTTTTTATATAGATGCATATATGGGGTAATAACATTGAAGGGAGTTGGTCAAGTATATCTCGACCATCGTTATGGTGTGTGGAGAATGGGCCTTTACTATGATCTTGGTTTAACACTCTCTGGGGATATTATTAGGATAATTCAAATTTTATTTAGAATTAATTATGAACTACTTGAAAAAAAATTATGATATAATGAATCCAAAATAATCCATGTTTATGATTCTGAGATAAATAATAAATCAATTTTAAATTTATGTTAAGGGTGAAAATAATTTTATAATTATATATTATGATTTAAAATTCATACAGATATATTCTTATATAGTATATTTTGTTTTTTAGAAATGAAACATAGAATAAATAATGCTTTCAATACTCATGTAGAATCTATACATTTACCAGCTAAGAAAGCCAATGCAAATAGTTTTGGAGCTGAGAAGATCATAGAAATATTAGGGAATTTGACATAGGTTCTGAAAACTAACCTGAAACATATGAAAAAATTTGATGTTCTATGATATGATACACCTATATTAGATTGCTTAATGTGAAAAAATCCAACAGATTTTAGTGGAAATACTAATCAAGTGGTAGTTGTGAAATTGATTAAGTCCTTTAAAAATATATTTATGGCATTGGGATGTGATTAAAGGGAAAATGTTATAATGGAAGTATGTTATATCAAGGTATATTCTAACCAATATTGGTCTTTGATCTATAATACTAGGGAGGAAGAGTAAATAATTCACATGAAATAAAAATATTTTAAAGTAACATTCTTCAAAAAATATTTCCCTTGTGAAATAAAAAATAAAATGAAGAAAAAGTTCCCCAATTTAAAGAAAAAATAAAAATAAAGTTTTGTAGAGAATTATGATATGTTTATAAGACAAGATAAGTATGATATAGAATAAATACATAATAGGGAATGCATAATTGACCATTTATTTGAAGGGATTAAAAAAGTCACCAAAAGGAATTTGTTTCTCAAACATTTTAATTATATGATGAAATAGTTTTATGTGCCATAAAAATAGAGAACCATCTTTACAGATCCTATATATTCAAGGTAAATGAAGATAATAAGTGGTTAGTTGAATAGTAAGAAAAAGGAAGGTACTCAGGAAGAAGGAGAAAATGAAGCAATTTCCCTCATGTAAAAATTCTAGAAAGAAACATCCATAAAAATACTTTTAGGGTATGGGAGTTTGTTAGAAGTGAAGAGATAAGGTTCATATAGATAATTAATAAAATGGAAAGAAGGATATCACTACGATATAGTTATTCAAATATAAAGAAATGGGGCATTATTTATACCAATATCCCCAATATCAAGAGAAATTACCATAAATGAGGTTAATGTGAGAAATCTAAGCTTATGTGATCACTACCACTAAGGTTGAATTTCCCAAAGATATGGTGGTATGTACTTTAATCATAGCATAAAAGTTAGATAATGCTTTATTTAATTCTGGATCCTTACACTCTTTTATATCTTCTATATTTTCTAAGAAAATTAGATATTTCCCTGGAACCTTAAGAAGGGATTTGTCTGTCAAAACTCACAACAGATATGTTAATAGAATAAGGGAGTGATAAAAAATTCCCATTATAACACATAAAAAACGGCGATATTTTTTTTTCGTTTAGCGGTAGTTTGAACTGCTGTGAAATCGTTCTATGGAGATTTTGGAAAAGCACCGCTAAATCGTGTATTGAGAAATAATAAGAGGTAGTTTTTTAGTGGCGGTTTAAACCATTTCTAAATCGTTTTTTAATTTTTTTTAATTTTTTTTAATTTTTAATTTTTAAAATTTTTAAAAATTTTAAATTATTTATTTTTTTATATTAGTAATTTATTTTTTTATATTTTTTTATTTTAGTAATTTACTTATTTATTTATTTATTTATTATTACCACGAACATGCCCATCTCTATGTATAAGTCTATGTCCGTGCACATGCACATGCACATACACATGCCATATATATAAATCCTGCGTTGGATGAGATTTGAACCTCATACATCTTGCTTATTCTCAAAAGACTTTAACACTTCAGTAGGCTCTTCATCTGGTCAATAAATCGTATTTAATATACATATAACCATATATATATATATATATATTAATTGAAAAAATAAGTAATAGATGACAAATAAACACAAACGAAATAATTATTCATCAATAATTATTAATCAATCATTATTAATCAATAATTATTAATCAATTAAGATTAATCAATAATCAATAATCAATAAATAATAATATATAATATATAATATATAATATATAATATATAATATATAATATATAATATATAATATATAATATATAATATATAATATATAATATATAATATATAACATATAATAAATAACAGATAATATATAATACATAATATATTATACATAATATATAATACCTAATATATAATACATAATGTATAATATATCGTATATTTTATATTATATAATACATAATATAAAATAGATAATATATAATACACAATAGACAATATATAATATATAATAGGTAATATATAATAAATAATAAATAATAAATAATAAATAATAAATAATAAATAATATATATTATAAAATATAGAATATAGAATATAGAATATAGAATATATAATATATAATATATAACATATAATATATATAAGTAATATATAAATAATAAATTAATTAAAAAATAATTTAATATATGATAAATAAATAACATATTAATAATAAATTAATAAATAATAGATAAATAAATAAATAATAAATAATAAATAATAAATAATAAATAATAAATAATAAATAATAAATAATAAATAGTAAATAGTAAATAATAAATAGTTAATAATAGATAGGAAATAATAAATAATAAAAAATAAAAATAAAAAATAAAAAATAAAAAATTAATAATTAATAATTAATAATTAATAATTAATAATTAATAATTAACAACTAATAACAACTAATAATGAATAATTAATCATTAATAATTATGAATTTTATTTTAAACATTTATAAATAATTAACAAACAATTAAAACATAATTAATAAATAACTCATGAATAATGAATAATGAATAAATCAATCATTAAATAATAAATGAATAATAAACTAATAATAAATTAAAATTTAGTAAATTAAAAATAAATTAATAAATAAAAAATAAAAAATAAAAAACAAAAAACAAGAAATAAGAAATAAGAAATATAAAATATTAAATAAATAAATAATAAATAAATACATAAATAAATAGATAAATAAGTAATTATTAATTATTAATTAATAACTAATAATAACTAATAATTGATAATTGATAATTATAAAATTAATAATTCTAAATTAATAATTAATATTTTAATTTTAATATTTAATATACAATATGAAATATTTTATATTTAATAAATAATAATTAATTAATAAATATTTAATTAATAAGTAATCAGTAAATAATCATTAAATAATAAATAATAAATAAATAATAAATGAATAATATACTAATAAAAAATTAATATTCAGTAAATTAAAAATAAATAATAAAGAATAAAGAATAAAGAAGAAAGAAGAAAGAATAAAGAATATATAAAAAATAATGAATAATAAATAAATAGATAAATAAATAATAAATAATAAATAATTAATAATAACTAATAACTAATAATTAATAATTTGTAATTAATAAATAATAATTAATAAAAATATAATTAATTAATTAGTAATTAATAAATAAATAATAAATAATTATTAATTATTAAATAAAGAAATAATAAAGAAATAAATAAATAATGAATAATAAACTAATAATTAATAATTAATAATTAATTAGTAAATATATTAAAAATAAATTAATAATTAATGTGAACTTAATAACTGAATAAAAAATAAATAAATAAATAATTGTTAAATAAATAATAAATAATAAATAAATAAATAATTAATTAATATTAAATAAATATATAATTTATTGATTAATTAATTAATTAAATCATAAAATGTTATGAACCTCTGAAAAGCCTAAAAACACTGAAATAACCATAAAATATGATCTGAGATATATTTTCTAGTGCCACAACCAGTCAAATCGAAGATCGTGAAATGAGCTTCGATATGATATGTTGTATAAGCCGAACAGATACCTGGATCGAATGTTATAACCCTTTTAATTTTAAGAAATCGGAGTCTCCAACTAAAACCGCTGTTTCGGAGTCCTTATGGGCCTTTCTCGAAGAAGAAAATGGGTACAATACTCAAAGATCTATTACCAAACATAAGGAGCATGGAGATCATTGTAGGCTTCAATTTGATATGTCGTAGAGCCCAAACGAACACCTGAATTAAAAGTTATGATTGTTTGAGGTTCGAGTTCGATTTTTGACTATTGAATTTTGAATATATTTTTTTCATTTTATTATCACATGATTTAAATCCCACATGGGTTTTTCTCATTTGATAAATTTCGATTAGACTGGTTGTGGAGCTTAAATGGACTCTCAGATCAGAAGTTATGTTCATTTGATGCCGAAGTCTGTTCTTCTACTTATAGAAGATTTGCTTTCAGTTTAAAAATATTATTAACGAATAATTATGACTATTAATTAATTTCAAATTAAAAATATATAAAACTATAAATAATAAACTATATTTGATTATAAATAATAAAAAATTTAATAAAAAAATAATAATTTTTTTTAATTTTCTTAAATTTTGCAGCGTTTTTCAAAAAACCGCCACTATTTCGTGGCAGTATTTTTGTTTAAAACCAGTGATTAAAAAATAAAATTTCTTTAGATGATATTTTTGTAAAAAAATTAACTACTGTTTTTTCGTGGTGGTTTTAAAAGCCACGGTGAAAAAACCGCCACTAAAACACTATTTTCTTATAGTGAACATACCCTATTTTTGGAATTTATTATTATACATATGGTTTAATTTTGATGTAATTCTTAGTATGGAATATCTTTCAAAATATGAAACAAATTAGTTTTACAAAGAGAAGGAAATTATAATTCTGGATGAAGATGTGGAATTTCATATCTTTAGAATAAAGAATTCATTATCTGAAAAATGTCTAGATCCAACTCAAGTAGATCTTCTGAATGAGATTCATAAGGACAAGGAGAAGACACAAACTATAGATGGAAATTATAATCTTTAAATTGATGATACACCTATTTTACATGAATGAATTGATGTGTTTCTTGAGGAATTACCTCGACATCCACCTGATCTTGATGTTCAATTTTCTCATAATTTATTCCATGATGAAAGACCTATATCAGAGACTCCCTATAGAATTCCCATGGTGAAATTATTGAAATTGAAGAAACAACTAGAGGATTTGTGTGATATACGATTTATATGACATAGTATTTCATTTTGGGGAGACCTTATTCATTTCATTAAGAATAAATTTTCATCGATGATAATATGAATTTTTATAGAGAAATAATTACTATTATAATAAATATTAAGTTTCTTTTTCCCCATATGGATGACTTATTCGATCAACTTCAAATAGATCAATATTTTTTAAAGATTGTCCATTGTTTTCTGTATCATCAATTATAACTAAATAAGGGATATATTCTAAAGACAACATTTCATGTGGGGTATGAATAGTAAAAGTTTATAATAATTCCATTTGGATTGACCGATGAACAATATTTTTTAATAGATATATTGAATAGAGTATTCAAGAAATATATTGATATTTTTTTGTGTTATTCATTGATGATATTATGGTGTATTCTAAAAGGTATTATGATAATGAGAATCACTTACATATCCTTGTTGAAAGTCTTAGAGGAAAATAGATATATTGTAAATTTTGGAAGTGTAAATTATAACATAAATTTTTTTCATTTTTTGGACATATTGTCTCCAGGGATGGAATCTCAGTTGATCCTATGATGAAATAATATTCAAATAATAACCTACACCAAAAAAAATAACATAGGTACACAGTTTCATTGGATTGGTAGATTACTCTCTATGATTTGTTCAAAATTTTCCCCAATTTGATAACTCATTAACCAATCTTATTTGTAAATGGGTTAAGTTTGTATAGACAAAATAATGTGATGAAGAATTTGAGGAATTTAATAGGAGCCTGGTTAGTGCTTCAATTCTAAATCCACTATCATGAAATGGTGGATTTTTGATATATAGTGATTCATTGTGGAAAGGATTTGGTTTTATACTTATACATAATGATAAATCTATTTCATATGCATTTAGGTGGTTAAAGACTCATGAAAAAAACTATCTAATCCAAAATATTGAGTTGGAAACTATAATAGTTCTTGAAATATATGAAAACATTATCTCTATGGTGAAATATGTGAGGTATTAACATACCAAAATATCTTAAAATGTATCTTTTAATAGAATGATATCAATTTGAGACTAAGGTTTCAACTCTATCTACACAAGGATTATGAGTTTTCTAAACGCTGCCATATTGGGAAGGAAAATATGGTAGAATATGAATTGAGCAGAAAAGATCATGGATTCCTAAATAAAATGTGGATTAACAGGGCTTTAGAATTCATCAATTTAGTGAATATGGATATTGGGAATTATTAAGTAATGGGAAACATCACTTCTTTTACAAATGAATTCCAAAACATCTTTATTGGAAAAGTTAAAAAGTTCTCAACTTTATGATGAGAATTTTCAAAAGAAAGTTAAATCCATGAATGATGGGAAGAGTCTCAGAATCCGTATATGAATATGGCGTTATAAAATTTGGAAAGAGACTATGTGTTCTACTTATACCTGAGCTAAAACAGAATTGATGGATGATTCTCATTACTCAAATTTCTTTATAGACATTGGTAGCTCAAAGAAGTATATGGATTTTAAGGAACTTTTTTGGTGGGATAATATAAAGAGGGAAATTGCTGATTATATATCTTGACTCTTAATTTTCAATAGGTGAAGGCTAATTTATAACATCCTAAAGGATTTATTCAACCTATACCTATTAATATGTGAAAATAGGATATAATTACTATGGAATTTGTCACTATTTTTCCAAGTCATCCTAGAAGGAATAATGTAATATGGGTTGTTGTTGATCACCTAACCGAATATACACATTTCATTAATATAAGAGAATATTTACCTATTTATCTCCCATAATGACTCTATATTAATGAATTTATAGTACTTCATGTCACACCTATTTTAATTTTGTCTAATCTTGATCCCTGATTTACCTAAAAATTCTGGAAAAGTCTTCTAAAAGATGATATTGAGCTTATTTTGAGCACCACTTATCACCCTCTAACTGATAGAAATTCTAAAAGGACCATTCAAACATTTGTGGACATTTTGAGATCCTAATAATTTGAATTTAAAGGTATGTGTGTTGAATATTTACCTTTGGTAGATTTTTCCTATAACAATAGATTTTATTCTATTCTTCAAATGATTCCTTGTGAAGAATTATCTAACAAGAGACGTCGTACTCTAACTTGTTGGGATGAAGTTGGTGAAGGGAAACTTGTAGGACCATAACTTATCAAGGATAAAATGAAAAAGGTAAAAACTATTCATACTCATATTAAAGTACTCAAATGAGGAAAAATATCTATTCCAATAATCAAAGGAAATATTTTTAATTTCAAGTGGGAGATCATGTTTTTTGGAAAGTATCTCAATAGAAGGGTTTGATAAGGTTCAATTAAAAAGGGAAACTAAGCCACAAGTACAAAATTACTTTTGAAATGATTGAAATAATTAGATCTATAGATTACTATTATAAAATTAAATAATTTCTTTTTAATGTACATAATTTGTTCTATATATCATTTTTAAGGAAGTACATTCCAAACCTAATTAAATTTATCACCTTTGAGAAAATAGAATTGGAATATGATCAATCTTACTGTGAAGATCGTATAAATATTATTGATACTAGAGAGAAATTATTAAGGAATTGAATGACTTGAGTGGTAATGTTATTCTGGCCAAATCATAAAATGGAGGAAGTAACACAGGAACAAGTGTATTTAATTGAGATGAATAACCTCATTTTTTTAGAAAGTAATATCTATGAACATTTTTAGTATGAAATTATTATAGGAGGGAAGAATGGAACACTAGAGCTTGGATTAGTGTAAGTGAAAATTAGAATTTAATAAAACTATAATAAAATTACCAGTTTAATATTACATGAAAAAGTATTTATAATTTCATGGGTTGAATATTAATTTTGAACTTACTTGGTCAAAATAATCCTAGAATGAATTTTTAAAATTTTCCATTATAAATATGATTTTATAAATTAATTAAAATATAATATTTCAATATTACTCTATTTATTTATAATAATTTTTCATAATATGATTAATTAAAAAAAATTTACTTTCAATTCGATAAAAATAAAGATAAGATCATTCGGAGGTAAAAGGGATATTTTTCAGTTAACTATTTTTAAAAAGGCATAATGTATTAAAATTTTAATCAATTAATATAATATTTAATGATGAATTTTTTAAAATAAATTTATATACTATATATATATATATATGAATTTAAATTCATATAACAATAATTACTAGTCATATAGTTAATTTAAAAACATCTTATGCTTGTAAAATGCATTTCTTGAAAAACCGTTTTTCGACCCATTTTACTGGTTTACTTTTAAATTAAATTATTCTAATTATTTGAATTGAATTTGAAAAAATGGATTCCATATTTTTAATTATAATAGTTAATATTATGTTATAAGTTCAACTTAATTTTTGGTGATAAATAATAGTACAAATAATAAAAATAAGTACTATGATTGAGGTCAAAACAGGTTTATTGGAGGGTTAATCTATAATGATAAGGGTTAAAATGACCTAAAAACTTGTTATAACCCAATTAAATGGAACTATTTAGACCCTAAACATATATAATTTTAATATTATCCATTTTTTAAGCATGTTTCTGTGAAATTTACTTGACATTTAGGCAAAACATCGAAACATTTGAAGTGTGCCAGACACCTCTTCTATGAAAGGGAACCTACTCCCCTCGCCTATTCACACATATAAATCTATTTATATCGACAAACCATTCCAAAATATCTCTAAAACATATGTATACATGTTATATAGTGGATGGTATTCCAAAATACCAATCATAGGGTCCTTTGTAAGATATCCAAAGGTGGATTTTCTAAGCGAAGGTTCTTCACCAAAATCTTTGTCTTTTTAGTTCTTCTTTTATCACATTCAATTGTGTATTAATGATAAAAATATAATAATAAAAATTATCTAACATATACTATGATTTAATTATGTTAATGGAAAAATATTTATACATATCATTCTCCATCAAATTGGGAATAAAATAATCGATTTTCTGTACGATGGACTACCACCACACAAACCAATGTAATTTGTTTTCTATAATTGACTCACATGGATAGTAATAATGATGGAACCAATGAATAAATATTATAATTATGAAAAATTATTTATTCTAAAAATTTAATATATCATCTAATTCTTTACCCTATCACCCATTAAGTAAATGATAATGTCACTTGTTTTTACATATGTGCTTCCATCTCCATGAAGTGATGTGATTCATTTTCTACGTCAAGATTTAAAGAATAAATATAAACCTCTATATAGTTAATAAATATGATATTTACAATTTTTATATAATTTTTTATGAATGAACTATATCCTACAAACAATAACCAAACCTTTCGTGATAAAACTTGCATGAGAAAATGAAGCAGTTAATACCTGACATAATAGTAATAATGAAATACTATTAACGAACGAGGGATAAGATGTTACAAGAGGTTCAAATATGATATTATAAATATCAATATTATTATATTATAAATTAAGGAATAATTTAAAACCATTATATAGTAGGTCAAATCATGTTCAACTAAAGGTAACCATTAGGTAAGGGGTTTCATAACTTAATTTATTTTCACTGGTTAATATTACTTATTTATTGTCTTTGATAATCTTAAATGATGTGTATAATTAATTTTGATTATTTTATTTTGTATTTAGAATTTTTTATGTTGATTTATATTTATTACACATAATTAATTCATTTATTAATTCTCAGTTCAATGGTGTGATCTTTACAAGGAATTATATCTCAATTTCCATTCCATTAATAAATATTTGATATTATACATCTATTTAATTTTATATAGTGTATATAATACCCCTCTGATATATTTAACATGAAAACCTATTTATTAAATATTATTAATTTTTTAATTTAGTTTTATTGTTTCAAGGGGTTACAATTTAAATGTTACCAAATAGATAAGTATTTGTTTTAAAATCTAATTTTTTTTGGATTGAATTTATTTTTATTAAAGGAATCATATAATTAATATTTTATAAATTCTATCTTTATTCTTATACTATGTATATTAAATAATTTTCCATATTTTATTCAAATTTTTTCTCTTTTGATACTTTAATCAATAAAATTAATGTATAAAATTAAAGCCAACCTTATCTCTCTTTATGTTTGGGTATATTTATTCCATATCCATACAATTCCAAATTGTTTTAAAGAAGATCTTTTATTTACTAAAATTATTGATTAAAGAAATTTTATGTTATACTTGAAATATTAAAAGTTTATAAAGGAACAATTATACTTTTTTATGAAGTTTTGTTTTCGACTTTCTTTAAAAAAAAGTAAAAAGGAATGGATTTTGAACATATATGACTTTAAAAAACATCCTTGATACCATAACCATTTTATAATATTTTACTTATTTTACACAATTTCAATTGATTTAAAAACAAAAGTCTTTAATGTAAGCTTATTTTTATATCTAACTTCCATTTTATTTATTTATCCAAAGGACATGATTTTATTACGAAACCTATATTTCTAATGAACTGATGGTCATCACTCATCTCTTATTAATTTTTCGGTCATTAACTTTATCTTGAAACATTCACTTTCTTTTGATCATTGGAAATTAAATTTATCTTAAATATCCATATAATTTATATCATGAGTATTATTATTTCATAAACCATAAACCAGTTATACATATGGTGTTTTATAATGAAAGTTATTTGATTGAATGGGGAAATATTGATATTTTATATTATTTGCTAAATACAGATAATTTTTGATAATTTTTATATGAATTGAAGTTATTATTCAATATATGAAAAATTATTTGGATATAAGGTGATGGGTGGGTCTCAGTTATAGATATATCCTTGATGTAATGATACGTCTCATGAGACAAATTATTTTGACAAATTAAATGGATTTTTGGTGTATACCTACCCATCGATTAAACTGTCTTGATGCAAGGTAATTCTGGTATAGATATCATAATGTCCAATATAAAAAATTCCCTTCATTGAGAAATTAGTTATTTTTATCCATGAGTTTATTGGATTGTTATTATCCATGGAAGAATTTTATGTTCATGTTATTGATTAAATGACATGTATTTTCCATTATTTATATTTCCATATTGATTATTCATTATGCACTAATGATATATTCTACTATAATAAACCCTTATTAAGTGTTTTAGCTCACCCTTATTTTATTACTTTTCCCCAGGATATGAATAATAGTTCCTTAAATTGGTTCTAGGATGCTGGAAGTTTTCTATAACTATAATTTATGTTTTAATCCCATTGTAAAAGGGTATCATTTATGTATCTATCTATCAAATACTACTAAATTTATTGGTCCTTAAAGATTATAACCCTTTTATATATTCTAGTGTAATAAAGTAGAAACTAACTCTGGGTTATTAGAGTGTGGGTTGTTAAAAAAGTGATGTAGAATGTTCAAGTAAGATTAATGATACGGTTAAAATCACACCCAAAAAACCTAAAATCGATTTCTATAGTTTTAAAAATAGTGTAGATTTTTCTTTTTAAATATAAAATCAATAAAAAAATGAACCAAAACAAATAAGGAAAAATAAATGAACCACCACAAATTTTTCCCCTACACACACTTAGTTTCAACTATATTCTCAATGAAACTCATCAATTACCATTTATATTTCAAGTATAATTTTAAGAGGAGAATATATACTACTATATAATGGAAGGATTTATGTTATATTTTATTCATTTACTATAAAAAATGAGGGTGAGTTGATTCCCTCTTTATTGGATTTTAATTATCTTTATTCAGCTCCAGTAGTGGATTTCCACCTGTATCCTACATAAAAAAAAGATATAAATGAGTCTCTTATTAAAAATTAAACTCTTAAACTTAAAATAAATGAAAAGTGACGAAAATAGAAGATAAATCATGGGTAAAATCCCCAATAGGTGTTGTGATTTATACTATCCATTATGGAAAACCATTGGAATCATCCCCATGTGGTTTATGAATATTTTTTGGTAATAACAACAACATTTTTCTTTCTCCAAAGTTATCCAGATCCTTCATCTTCTTCTGGATTTCATTTTTTTCAAAAATGTATAGTGCCGATATATATTATTAATTATTTTGGTGATGGTAATGGTTCATAGTTGGTGGGAAAAAATTTAAAGGTTCTCTCAGATATCTTACTTTGATCTTCCAATTTGGGATACATTGTTGTGTACTTCAATATCATCTTCCACAATAGATATCCAAGTCAGCCAATACTCTTCAATTTCCTCGATAATTTCATCAAATTATTCCATGTATTCAAAATATTTCCACCATTGGTATATTTTACTATTAATTAACATTTATAGATGCAAAATGTATAATTAGTTTTAAAATAACTTTCAATTATTGGAAAATGAAACATGTTCAAATTTAGAGTATTTCCCTCAAAAGTAAAATCTAACAGTCTCTTTTCATCCTTTATGGACTCTGAGAAGTTAAATTTTGAGAGTTTAGAGTAACGGTCTCTTAATTTTTCTTTGAAACATACCATATCTAGTGTGGTATCATCTTCATCCTTTATAACATCATTCAATGCCAACAAAAATTTAGTTGAGTTATAACTGTCACTATAAGAAGATTTATTAATCATTTTAATTAGAGAAATATTTAAACAATAAGGATCTTAAATTATGTAATCTCCCTTAAATTAATTTTTGGAATACCATATTTCTCTATAAATTATACAGGATGGAAATTTGAACTGATTAAGAAAGTAAAGTAGTTCACTTCAACTTCAACCTAGATGATATCAAACGGTGGAAGGATGAACTATTTGTGTGCCTCAACCTAATGTAGATGAAAATATGAGAAGTATTCTAGGATTTTAGTAATATAATCAATAAAGTGTTCTATTATTGATGGTTATAGGTCCCGATTAAGTTCCTCAAAGAGCTTGGTAAATGTGTCTTGACTTGATACATCTATGGATCTTCTCATCTGAATAGAAATTTTAGCGAAAAAATCTTCCATGGGCCAGCTAAAATAATATTTTATTATTTTTTGAGATTTTAAATTTTACTTTTAAAATAGTAAATTATATACAAATTTATTAAGAAGACAATAATTTTCCACCAAACTCCCCAGAAATGGAACTTGGCTAATGGGAATCCTGTTCTGGGAATCCAATCATACAAATTTTTTGAACCCAAGTAAATTTTAGTAATAAGGGAAAATAAGTTATTATATAGAGAGGAGAGTGGTTTTAGTGTGGTTTTATATTGAATTGTATAGAATTAGAAGGTTAAATATAGATACCCAAACATTTTAAAAAAATTATTACATTATTTTTGACATAAAAATCCATTAATTATAGTTCAATGTTCATGAGGCCTTGTGTCTTTGGAAGACATATTACCTAAAAAATAAAATAAAAATCATTAATTTATTCTACATAAGGATCACAAAAATATCTTTGAGTTCCTAATACATTATAAGATAACCAAGGGAAATAATAAAAGAAAAGTGTAAACTAAAAATACTAATAAGGGAATAAACATGAAAAGGAAACATAACTTGTGTGCCAAAGGGATAACATGATATCATAAAAGAGAAAGTGTAAGAGTAATAAAATAGGAGCATGAAATAATTAACATGGTATCATAATATCATAGAATCATAGTAAATGTGGAAGAAACATATAACATGACATCAACATGAGTCAATAATAACTTCCTAGACAATATCACATAGCGGATAAAGTCTCTTAAGGGATTAGTTTTACTCCCTAATCCCATACCCAATTCCTCATGAGACTAAAGCATTACCCAATGAATTAGAGTGTTATATGGGTGAACCAACATTAACATGTTCCTGATTATGTGTGATAAAAAATTAAATTAATCATAATTCATAGATATAAGAATTACCCATAGAGATAAAATGGGTTTCATTATCTAGTCTCCAATCATAATCAAAGGAAATTTCATAATGAATGAATTTGAGAGATTAACATAAGAAATGTATTACCCCATAAAAGTAGTGGATAATAAGTAATATATATTTGTTAGAGACATATATAAATAAATTATAAGTAATACAAAAAATAAAATGTTTTCATCATTGTGGAAAATGTTTTTAAAAGATTACATGGAATATTTTTTGAGGAAAAACACATTTTCCACTTGGAAATAAATTCTTCAAAATATTAAAAAAATCAAAAATATTTTAGAAAAAAAAATTCCCTTAAAAACAACCATAGAAACTTATAAATTAATCTTCAAATAATTGAGTGTTTATTATGGTGGGTAATTACTTACAATCTATATAAGTTAGAAAACATTTCTTTCACCGTATCATAAAATGGTAAAAAGTCCCTCATTAAGAAAAAGACTAGAAGATGCATTTTTCACTTGAACCTCAACCTAGTTAGAGAGGAATCATCAAGTGCATTGAAGAGACTCGAGATAAAATAGGGGTGGAGACATATTTTTGGGTTACTGTAGTAGTAATTTAGTAGGTTCTGTAGTGGGAGCTATTAAGTACTGTGGTAGTTAGAACTATTTATCCATCCGGGCCTTTGGGCCACTGGTTTGGTCCTTAGGTCCGGTAAGGATTTCAGGCCACCCAAGGCCTTCAGTCACGTTGTCTATAAAGACATTAAGGCCACCCCAAAACCTTTATACCACATGAATATATAGATGTACAAGTCAGACAACAAAGTACAAGGCTCTATATGAGGATGCAGAGAAGTCGCATTCACCAGAGTAGAGATAACCTAAATTGGAAGGATGAGAGGTTATGACATTTCCATCGGTATCGGGCAGGTGCAGCTCTTTACATGATATCTAGATGACTAGCCTTGTGAAGATAGAATGTTTATATCCTGATATGTTATGAGGAGGAGGAGTTCCATGTTGTCATGTCTGGGTGGTTTCCTCTATGACCTATAGGTCATGTAATTATCTCTAAGCCTTCGGGTCGTATAAGGGTTCCACCTCACCCCTTGAAAAGTGGATTATAAAAAATAATAATAATAAGGCCTTCAGGCCATTCAACCAAACAGGAAGATACCTTTAAAACCATTTTTTTAAAAATTATAAATTTTTAAAATTTATCTAAAAATTTAATTGTAAAATGATAAAAATATTATTTTTTTTATAAAACATGGATATGGAAGAAAAATGTTTTTAGTCCACATGGAGAAATAAAGTATGGTTTTATTTAAAAAAATCTCAATAATTTTAAGTACCAAAGAGAGAAAAATAGAACCATTACTATATATTTGTATTAATAACTTCATTATAAGAAAATATAATTGGTTTAATGTATAAATATCACGATATTCTTATAAGGGATACTAAAACTTAATCAATCCCGAATAATGATGAGTTTATGAAATAAAACCTTACCAAATTGGTAAATTTTGAATAATAACCCCCATAAAACAAGTAATATCAAATTAAAATTTAAATACAATGAACAGAAATATATTCATGTTACAACATTAAAAGGGTAGTATATAGACTACACAAATAAACTAGAGATAAATACAGTGTATATCTTACACAAGTAAAAGTGAAATGGGAAATCCTTTACCATAAGTCTAGAATTTTCATGTATGTCATTTAACTCTTATATAATAAAACTATTTAAATTATTTATTTTTTGAGAACCTTTCAAACCATGTGCATCATTTATTTTAATTATTTATTTAATTACATAATTAGTTATGTCCACATTGGGTGTTTTGTGGAAGCTCAGTTTATAATTTCAAAACGACATCGGTGTGTTGATTATGGTAAAATGGGTCATTGCTCCATCATATCCAAAATAATAAACCTGAAATAAATATCATATTTATTAAGAAATTATAATTTTAATATTAACCACAAGTTATGGTCATAAAAAAATGAACAACATTACAATATTAGAGATTCTAGGCCGTACTGACGCATGTTTAACATTTCCATATTTCAATGATCATAATGGAATACAATTAAGAGTTATTTTAACTTTATAAAATTATAATAATACCATAAATATCATAATATTTATTTAAATATACTTACATACACCATCCATGTTAGTTGGTAATAAAAAATGATTCATATCGCTTCATGAGGCCGTAGTCTACTACACACACGAACAACATTATCTTTTCTCCATGGATGGTAAGTAAGAATGTATATGACATATCAATTTAACATAATGATAAATATTTCATTTATATTATATATAAATATTAAATTTATTATCCTAAATATCCATCATATTTGCTGATGGAAAATGAATTACATCAGTTCCCAAGGTTGTAGTCTGCCGTACACACAAACCATGGTCCTGTTTCCCATTTGATGAAAGTGGAGATGGATTTAAGATATTACATTACAATAATAAAATATAATATGTTTGAGTAACTTATTTTATTATATCATCAATATTTAGTAATATTAAAATGAGTTGGAAGAAGAAATAAAACCAAGATGCCCGGTTAAGAACAATACCTCTTCTTCAGACCACCTCTTTAAAATTTTACCTAAAGCCTCCCTAAATAGGAATAATGATCAAAAGGTACTCTGGTAATTGGTTATGGAGTTAAGGAAAGTATTTTTATAGGTATTTGATAAACCAAAATGATTTTTATGTGTAAATATAATGGGATACATGGTTCCATTTTATAAGTGGGGGGAGGATACACTTTGATTTTTTTAAAAGAAAATGTTACACCTGCATTAACACATGAAAAAGGATCCATAATGGATCATTATACAACCCTAGGTTATATAAGGTATAGATATTTCCATAAAATAGTATTTGGATAGTTTATTAGTTTCTAATAACCTTATATTTTTAGTTTAACCCCCATTAAACATGTTTTATCTTTAATCACAGTAATTATTTTTTACTCTTTTTACTATTTATTATCACAAAAAATTAATTTGAAATTATTATATAATATTAATTATTATTATTCAAAATATTAAATTCATTTTTTCAAATTTAATTTATATAACTAGCGGAATTTAATTTATAATTATACCTAGAAACGTGAGGAGAAAACTATTTTACAAATAAAAAGTTTTCATAAGTTTAAAATGTTTTTATAACAAAATTCAAAATAAAATTGAATAAAATGACCGAAATTTTATTAATAATAAAATAATTCCACTAAATTTACTTTTAAACAATTATAAAACAAAGCATAACTTTATAATGGATTTAAATAAAAAGATAGTTTCTAACAAAAACCAATAATATTCACTATCCATTAAAAAGGTAATTTTTTTAGAAAAATGCGAAAAAATTAATACTCAGTTTATTTTGAAGTATTTATTACAAAAAATATTTTAATTTTCTGAAATAAATTGTTTAAAATTGGAAAAAGATAATTTTATTATTTTTTCAGAAAAAGAAATAAATATAATTTTTTGAGAAAAATTACATTCGAAGCCTATAAAGAATTAATAAAGAGTTAAGTGCTTATTTATCAATGTATTTTCCTTATCCATAATACATAATTTCAAAAATATTTTTATTTATATCTATACAATAAAATATTAATGGCTAGGTTATAACAATTATGTTTAAATAATAATATTTGAATTGTATATCGTAGTGCATTTAAACTTAATATCGTGTGTTATATATATTTTTGAACAGAATGTTCTATTAAAATATCAGGATCTTAAAATTTACCCAATTAAATATATTTAATTATCTTAATTTTAAATTGTTATATATAATAGAGGGTTTGACATGATAAAATTCCTATGTGGAAAACTCGCATTGTAAAAGGGGTTAACAAAACTTCCTCTCAAAAAGCTAAAAAGTAGAAGTAAAAAAGTTCATTTGAAAAATAAAAAACTATTCTTACAAAAAATAGGGAATTTTTGGGAATTGAAAACATATATTTTGAATGAAGATCTATTTAGGAGATAGATTTGGTCATTTATTAAGAGAGAATAGACCATCTATTTTATGAAAACAAAAAAATTAATTATTTCAAGATACTTTTCAAATAGCTGAGGGATTATCTTACAAATAAAATAAAGAAAAAATGTAAATAGTTTATATATTCTTATTTCATAAAAACAATTTCATCATTTTTTAGTGCTTCAATAACTTCCAACATGTCCTCTTACTCTATGGAATGAATATCTAATATGATTTTTTATGATTAAAGAGCTAAAATTAACTTTTAATATATCATAAGATCCATAAAAGCATAATAATATGTTCCTCCAATATTTATTAATTTTTTTTTTGAAAAATATATTACAGTACCCCAAATTAATATGAATATATTAATATTTTAAATTAAACAAAAAAAAATGTTTAATATAGATCATTCCTTAAATAAATAACACCCAATCCCAAATAACCTCAACATGAATAAAGGTTTTAACCCCAAAGGTTATCTCATATATCTTTAATGATATTTCCAAAAATTAAATTAATTTTTCTCAAATAATACTTTATGTTAAACATAAAGGTTATATATATCTCAACCTAATAAAACGCTTCCAAAAATATCATTAATCGCATCAAAATCAAAAAAAATCATAAAAAATTTTATCCTCTAATATGTTTCCCAAAATAAACATAATATTTTTCCAAAAAATAATTTAAGTAAAAAAAATTTCATTATAAACAATAAATAACATAGTCTGGTGGTAGATTCTACACCCTTTTAACCCATTGGTTTTGGGTTCAAGCCATACGACCTTTCGGAAAGTGATTGGGGCTCACCCGATTTGTGGGTTATTCTATTTCCAAAACTATAGAAAAAAGTGATAATCATGTACATAATTCAACTTGACCCTAAAACATTCTCTATAATATCATGGATGCCATAAAAATTACATTAGTAACCAAATAAAACTTTTTTTACATCTAAGGTTTTCTATCCAACTCATACTTTTCCACAAAAAAATAATAATTTTTATTGACTATAATTACCTCAACATCTAGCTCATTTTGGTGTTTATATTTTCCTCAATCATTTTTTTTCATAAAATATCATCTTAACATTTAATAACCTTTCTAAGTTGTTTTTACCATTCAAAATATTCTAAAAAATCCTAAAAGAAAAACTAATGCTGAACAATATTTAGAAGTTTCATGATTCTTATAACCAAAATAACATTGATAAAAATACTTCAAAAACATTATTTACGAGTTGGAAAAAAAACACTTCAATAATTCCAATTTAATGAATTTCATAACATAAGACTTTAGGAATTAGTCCTTGTATTATGGAATTAACTTAGATAATGAGCACGGTATCCACATTTATGACATTGAACTATTAGTGGTGCCTTAGGTTGAACTTTATTTACCTACATCTTGTTAATAAGACTCTTTACTTTTATTCAATGATTATATTATTTTTTCCATCATCTTCCATATATAAATAATCTTCCATTTCTTTTAAGAAATTTTTCTTGGTTCATATTCCCACATTTTTGAAATATAAGAAATTTAATCTTATTTTCTTTATCATTTTTAACACTTGAACTTATGTGATATGCTCCCCTTATCTTATTTGATGTGTTTTAAAATTCAACTATATTACCATAATTAATCATAATTCTAGATAAATCATTTGTAATGATCATAGGATGTCTAATTTTTATTCCCATTCGGTTAGGTATCTCTTTAGGTAAATCATTACTTTTCTGATCACATTGGTTATTGGTATGATTTCATATATTTACCACCATTAACTAAAATTAATAAAAGAAAAAAATGAGTCATCAGTTTCAATTTAGGTTATCTATTGTAATTTCCCAATTAGTTTTTATTACCTAATAATTTATTCAATTCATTAATTATGGTTAATAAAGAGTTTATGAATTTTCAAAACATATCTCTTTGGAGTGTTTAACCAGGTGTGAAATAAAGCCCATTACTATTAAACAAGTGATGATTTAATCTATATCAGTGTTCCATTTTTATATTTATTTCTATAGGTTTTGGGAAAAGAGAAATCATTCAATGGGTAATTAAAAAATTTAATTTTCGTCATAATTGATGATCAATTTGAGATTTATATAAAAATGAATTCCAAAATGAAAATAATTGAGTCAAAGAAAATAGATAAGGGATATAATGATGGGACCAAGTGCAATATCAATACAAATTATTTATAGTTAATTTATTTAATTAAATAATTACCCTATATGAATTATTTCTTCATTGATGGATATGAAAATTGATCTACATTGCAGCTTCGTCAGGTTGTAAGAATCAAGAAAGGATTACCTCTATCGGTGATCCATATGTGTTCCAAAATTATCCAAATATTTTCATTGAAATATTTCGGTTCTTCCATAGTATATCCTATCCCTTGTGTTCTTCTCCTTTGTTCTGCATGAGAATCATCTCCAAAGTGTTCTCCATGATCTCTCTAGACTCAAGAGTTGGAGGTGGAGGAATATATTTCTTTATTATTGGGAACATTTATAGAGAGGGGATCTCTCTATAGATTGGTAGGATTCTCCAACTTTATAATGAAGAACCAAAAAATTAATTTGTTTGATTGTAAAATAATAATATTGGGTTTAAATACCGATAGGGTTTAGAAATTTTTTTCAAAACCACCCTTTAATATTTTTTTAATCCCTTAGGGAAACCCATGTCATAATAATAATAATAATAATAATAGTAATATTTCTTCAAAATTTGATTATCTTGAAAATTACATTAAATATTATTTAATAAAACAGTATTCAATATATATTATTTCTCACCAGACCTAGAAACTCAATCCTCCATTCCTCCACAATATTTATCAAGCCTTGAATAATGACTATTTATTTAATAAATAAATATCACTTCATTATTCGACAATAGAGAAATAAATATTTTATTAACCATATAAATAATATATATTTTGAAAATATTCACCTCACATAATAATCTATAGAGTAACTGGTGATAGAATATATATATGACAAATCATATAAGTGTAATTATTAATCCATGTATGGGAATAATATTTATTCAAGTTTGTTAAATAATTAAAAATAAAATATTATTTAACTGAGATTCTAGATACACTTAGTGTGTGACCCTCTAGGCCTATTTCTTAATGGGATTAGGTAAAGAAGGATAAATTCCATGGTTAACATCTATAAACCCACTTATGAAACCATAAAGAAAGAAGTTAATTCTATAATGAAAAAATACCTCATATGTAAACTTATAGTGTAATATAATCACATTAACATGATATCTCTAATCAAATAGACTGCATGTTGGTTCCATCAACCTATGTGCTTGATGACTCTTTCTTTGTCTTTATAGAAATTTAAATTTCCTATAGAACACCATGGAAATTGATTTATTTGGGCTATATTATTTCCATCAAATGGACTGAGATATCAACTTATGTTGAAGAATACATAGGAAAAATCATTTCTCACGTTATTCATTAATGCAATATTACTCGTGATGCACCCAATGTATCCTACCTCACCAAAAATATATGGAATCATGGTTTCTATCAATATATCAAATTACATGACTCATAATACTCATTATTAATAACTTTAAATTCTAAAGATCAATACACACCTCCAGAGATATAAATATCCAATGAAACATGTTAATGTCGATTTCCTACTAGAAGGGCTCGTTCTCATAATATACTACACTAAATATTACTAAGGGCGTAAACCATGAGAATGTGCCTCAAATTAATATGAGTCTCCACACCTAATATTCTGTATCAGTTTTTCCCACAAATGATATCATCTGACAATATAACCTATAAATAAGAATAGCGTCATAGCACATCTGGATTCTCATTATAGCAGGGAACTTCTATGAACTTTTACCGTGACATCTAATATTAGGATATGATCACATAATATGTTATGAAAAATAAAAATAATGATATCATCTAAGATAGGCCTTTAGTGAAGGTGTTTATTGTGTTCCCTTTTGTGGGTACTCTACTTACTATAACTTAACCCCTCTTATTAAAATCCCTCAAGATTTGATACTTCTAGAGTATATGCACTGTCTGTTGGTGTGACCTTGGATATTTTTCAAGATCCACTAATATAGTATTATCACAATAAAATGTGATAGGGTCTTTAATTCTAGAAAAAACATCCAGATCATGTACAAAGTTTCATATCCAAACAGATTCCTTGATTTCATTAAAAGCCAATATATTCTTAGAATCTGGTATAGAACTTGCGGCAACTTGCTGCTTAGAACTCTTCCCACTCACAGCTCCCCACATTAAGATAGAAATAATATCCAAACTTTGAATTAATATCATTATAATATGATTGAAAACTAGTTTCAGTATAACCCTTGAGGACCATCTCCTTGTCTCCTCCATACACCAGGAACATATCCCTAGTTCTTCTAAAGTACTTGAGGATATCGTTAACAATGGACCAATGATGTTCTCTTGGATCTTATTGATATCTTCCTACCATTCTCAATTTATATGAAACATCAATTCTAGTACACAACATGACATAAATGATTGATCATATCACCGAAGCATATGGGATCTTACTCATTCTCTCTTTCTCCTATTGTGTATAAGGACACATTTTATTAGAAAGATTTAAACCATGTGACACTGGAACCAATACCATCATGGATTGTTTTATTCTATATATCTTTAGTATCTCATCAATATGTGTACTTTGACTTAGTACAATCAACCTATGAGATCTATCAAAAATGTTCTTGATCCCAAGAATTTAGGTTGTTTCACCTAAGTCCTTCATGGAAAAACCTTTTTTAACTAGTCCTTAATAGACTGTAAGAATGATATGTTATTTTCATTATGTAATACTCCATAGAAATATAATACAAGGATAACAACATCATTTCCACTAAAACACTTGTAAACACATGTCTCACATTCATTCTAAATGAAACCAAATTCTTTTATAGCTTTATCGAATCAAATGTTCTATGACCTGAATGCTTGATTCAATCCATAAATGGATCTATGCAACTTGAAAATCCATTTAGCCTCACCTGTAGTCACAAAACCTTATGTTTGTGTAATATATACCACTTTTTAATGTTTTCTATTAAGGAAATCTATTTTTATATCCATCTTCCAAATTTCATAGTCATGGTAAGATACTAAATCAAGTAGAATTTGAATAAATTAAAACATGGAAACTGATGAAAAGGTTTCATCCTAATAAATTAAATGATGATGTTTAAACCCTTTATCCACTAGTCTTACCTTATAGGTATTTACTTTACCTTACATGTCCACTTTTCTCTTTACTACCCATTTTTACCCTACGAGTTTTACATCTACTAGTGCATTGACCAATAGCCTAACTTGGTTCTGATACATGGAATCCTATTCAATTTTATTTTGATTCTTTCCAACATGCATATTTTTATATCTCTACCACCTATTTGTAGGATAGAGTTTAATTAGTTTCAAACAACAATGATCCACCATCTTCGGTGACTAGAAAAATATATCTCTCTAGTTCTCTTACCTCACTTTTGATCCTAAAAAGTACTTATGTCTTAGGAACTAATTCTTCCAAGAGGACCTGTAGAACCTATTACTATTAAAAATCTTGTGTATATTTAGTATAAACTTAATCTAAGTCAATATTTCTCCCACTATCCTTTTGAGGTTGTACTCCCTATCATGAAAGAAGGATTGTTTATAGAGAGTTACTTTCCTACCCAAGGGGTTCTATAGGTAGTATACAATTGTTTACATGGGACACCCTATGAAGACACACATTGTGGCCCATAATGATGGTTTGTTTCCTAATAATACCTTAAAAAATTTCTCTCAACCCCATACACATATATGTAATAAAATGGGTTTCTTTCCACTATATAACTCAAAGGAAATTCCATTTTCTACTTTAGTTGCACTCGGTATAATGTGTGTGCCATAATTTGTAATGCATATCCTTGAAAGGATAATGGAAAATATGTATGAATCAATATCAACCTTACTATGTATAACAAGGTACGATTCCTACTTTCACTAACACCATTCCACAGTGATGTGTAAGGTAGAGTGAGTTGAGATAGAATCCTAAACTCCCATAGAAAGTCGTTAAAATCTTGGTTACGATATTCACCACCTCAATCTAATTGAAGCTACTTTATCTTTGTTTCAAGTTTATTCTCTAATTAATTACTGGATTCCTTGAATTTATTAAATTACTTGGACTTATACATCATCAAATATATATAACCATATCTACTCAATTAATTAGTAAAAGTTATGAAGTATGAATTCCAACCTCTAGCATCTACTAGAACTAGTCCACACACATTTGTGTGTATTAATCCTAGAATCTCTTTAGACCTTTCACTTTATCCACTGAATGAAGGTTCGATAAATTTTTCTTTTAAATAATAAGGTCATATTTCAAGTGGTTTTAGATTAGATGAGTCTAAATAAATATCTTGACAGAGCATTGTCAAATTCTTATTATTTACATGACTAATAAGGTGATGTCATAGATGGATGTTAAATGAGTCATGTGAACATGATTCTTTATCTAGTAACAATATTTAGTTTCAGTAATTTAATACCTAAGAACCATTAATTAATTATTCTATACCATAACATATATTTTATTTACAAAATAAATAACTGTTGTTTCCAAAATTGAAAATAAAACCATCTCTGTATAGGCCTGATACAAAAAATATATTCTCGGTAATTTTTTGTACATAATAAAAATATTTTAAAACCAAAATCATTACCATTTTAATTGGAAGGCAGTAGTCACTATTGGATAGAGCAGTTATCCTTGCACCATTAGAAGCAAAAAAATCTACCTCTCCTCACGAAATCTTTTGGAATCTTCTTAGTTTCTAAATTTGTATGAATATGTGATCACCAAAAGCTGTATCTAATACCCAATGTGTAGATATTGAAAGATTACACTCAATAACAAACTCAAATTTATCTTCCATGTGATTTTTGGTATATTACTTCTTCAAGTGGGATTTCTTGCCACATGTAAAACATACAACCTCCTTTTCCTTTCTTTACCTCTGGATATTCCTCTTCTTAGAAGGAATGGTTATCAGGAGATTTAGACGTGTTATGATTATTTGTCCATTTTCCTTATTCTTCCTTTTCTTATTCACCACAAGGACCATAGTTTTATCATTCCACATGACCTTATCTACTTTGGGAATCGATGTAATATGTTCCAAAATACATTTCTAATTATTGATCATATTGTTAATAAAAATAAAAATGGATAAGGTCTTGGAATTTAATGATAGTATCATATTTTTATATAACTCATCAGAGAATTTAATCCCTAATATTTATAAGAATTAAATGTAGCCAATAATATTGACTACATGAGGCCCTGTTGGCATAGAATATCAAAGAATAGTGGTAAAAAAAGAAGTATAGATCGTTTATTTCACTTATCTCGCCTTCTATTGATAGAGATCCTGAAGGTGAGACATCATGAAATATTCATCTATGTCCTCATGTTTCTTCAAAATTTCATTGGACATGGATGATAGCATTAAACACTAAACACCTTTCAAATCATTCAAATGTTTCTCATAGATAGAAAACTATTCATCACTAGCATCATTTCTAGAAACATCAAGAAATAGTTCTTCCCGTTCATACAATTTTCTTTCATGGTGAAAGATAACATGTAAGAACCTTTGATAGTCTTCAAAATTTTTGTCTATGAGAAGGTTATCTTTATCAATTATGGATAATAGTGATATTTTTGAAGTTATTTTATTAATGTTTTTACAAATAAGATGAGCAGAATTTTTTTACTTTACCTCATAAAATCTAGACAAATAAATAATTATTATATTTATTAATATCCCATTATTTTATCAAAACTAAATATTCATCATCATTCGATTAATAATATATTATTTCTTGGAAATTCTAGAGAAAAGGATCCATGTTACCTTTATCATTATCCCAACATTGTTTGGTCAAGAAGCTTAAAATATTTTAGGTAGGAATTCCAAATGATAACTACATTAACTCACAGTTCCACGATCTGTTGATTGGAATCCCCAATCCTGAAATCCTAAAATTGGATTTCTTCAATGCTTTCATCTCAATTACAGAAATTTTTACTTTGGTAGTAAATCCTTGATGTGAACAAAGTTAAGTCAACATAAAAATTCAAGTTAGAATTCCCCAATAATTGAAATCACCCCAACTTCAGCTGGTCAAGCACATTAAACTAATATTCGATTTTAACTGAAGTAGTGGAAGGAAATAGTGAGTTAATATATATAATTGAGGTATTTTATATTTTATTCATAAATTTATAATTATTATCTTTATTATATGGTTTTTAATATTAAGTGGATTTAACCAAGTAACTAGCCATGTATTAGATAATATTTACTCATAAGACAATTTATTTTAGTTCTATATTTCATTCTGATTAATTAGTTAATTCATGTGATTTCAACAAAACATCCATAATGAAATAACCATTAAACATGAAAGATATAAAATAATAAAGTGATATGATCATGATATTTTACTAATGGTTAGTATACAAAGAGGATGATAAACCAATTTTCAACCTTGGGGAAGAACAATTTGATCCAATTAAGGTTCAAGTTATAGCATTCCAACTACCCACATATGTACCTCTCCTAGATTGGTTTCTCATCAACTCTAAACCTTAAATGCCTTCACTATCTTGGGAGCACCGTGAATGACATATGATTTTACTCATATACAAGTGAAGGAAACAAGGGGTTTACATAAAAGAAACCATAACCACATATCACCGTATATAATGATATGTTAGATAACACACATGACAAAAAATTAATTTAATAATTAATTAAATGAAACCAATCACATATAAAGTTATGTTCTATGATCATGATTATCTACATTCATGAAATTAATTAAAAATTTCATAAAACATGAATTCAATTTTAATCGTTATTATTTTAGATAAATCAAACTCAAATAAATTAATTATCTTCTTTAATTTATCAATTATTTTATTTTAATTATAAAACTAATTTCCTAGATATTCTCATCCGTAATAATTTTAAATAAATTAAATAAATTTATTTAAAATTAACTATATACATAATTTTCCATCATAGGTAACATGGTTAATACATATCTGAATCTATCCAACACGTGTTATACTTGTATACAATTTACTCTTGTGGAATTTGGTATACATGAATTATCATGATCATTTATGAAATTTACTATAATCTTAATGATTACACAAATTACAAGATTTTTATATCATGTTTCATGCTTTAATTCATATAGAGTAAGAAATTTAATATGACCCATACAAGATATATAGATATGAACATTACATAGAAATTAATTAAACATATATATATATAGTAAAACCCATCACATGGCGTGTTATATCAACTTAATGACCACACATAAGCACATATTGATAAGGTTTACATAGTATAATAAATTAATTTTAATTCTACATAATTTGGTATAAGTACATGGGAGGTACACGTCATTGAAATTTCTCATTTTCCATCAGAGGAACACATGTAGTGACCCAGCATGTAAACCATGCATTGGAAAAATTGGAGTACACAGTATATATAAAGGGATACATGGCATGTTGTCACCGATTTACACAATCACTGGTTAGGTAGGCCATGTAAGGAAATACATGATCTTTATGTGACTTAAAGGACCGCATGAAGTGTATGTGGTCTACATGGTGTGTACTTTGGCTAAATGTGTGCTGGGTTGGCCTGGTCAATACATGGAGTAGAAAAATAAATGAACCATGTGTATTCAATGCACACAGTTTGAATTAATTATGAATTAATAATTGGTGAATCGAACACTAGTACATGATATGTAACTTTTGTTACACGGTGTACACTATTATGATATCTGACCAGAATCCTCAGTACCTATGGGTGAGATATTTGATTTCATTTCTTTTATAAAATTATTAATTTTTATTATATCTATGATAAATGAAAGAGTAAGATTAAAATATCACAATTCAGATTAATTGAATGATTAATCTTGAATTGAAAACTAAAAAAAATGTTTCAATCAATAAATGATATTTAAATACTTATAAATAATTATGTGACCACTACAATACAACATTTATTTTATGTTCATAGTTGAAGGGTGCGATGGTTCATTCCCAACTTTTAATTTTTTTAAGATTGATGATCAATCCGAGACTTTCATAACGATGAATTCCATAATCAACGGAATTAAATCAATGAAAAAAGAAAATGGATAGAACATAGAACCCAAGGGTAAGATCAAAAAATATTATTTATAATTAATTTAATAAATTAAATAATAAACATGCAGGAATTATTTATTCATTTATGGATTTAACAACATATCTATGTTTTATCATCATTACATATTATGAATAAAGATAATATTTCTTTTAGAAATGATCTAAACTTGTTCAAAAAATCTTTGAATATCACCATAGGAATCTTCGAGTTATAGCACGATAGATTCTACCGCTTGCATAGTTTTCCTCTGATCGTCATGATAATCAATTCCAAATAATTCTCCTTTATCTCTCCATACACTAGAGTGGGAGGTGGAGGAAGCGAAATATATGTTTTGTGAGTGTTCTTAGAGAAGGGAGCTCTTTAGGGCTTGATAAGATTCTCAAAATTTGTTGTGCACAACCAAAAAAATGAATTCCCTCTAATGGAAAATAATATAATTGGATTTAAATATTGTTAGGGTTTATAAATAAATATTTTCATAAGTGATATTTAATATTTATATAATACCTTGTGGAACTGTAACGACCCAATCTTTTTGAGTAGTATATTAACTTACTCTTAATTATTTAATAAGATGTTAATGGTCAATGCAGAAAGAGGAGGCGATGGCTTCATCCAGTAGACTCTAACCTTATAAAGCCCACTTATTAGAGCTTGGGAAGGAGGTAGAATCTGTGGGCTTCGCTTTGGACCATGCCCAAGCCGAACTCCAGCGTGTCAAGCTTGAACGGAAATGCCTACGAGAGAAGTTCAAGTTAGTAGAGATTACTACTAGGGCAATGTTATCTGAGCCTCCCTCAGATTCTCTCACCATAGCACACCTTACACTTAGGTATTATGCCGTTGTTATAAGGGGCTATGTGGCGAGACCCTAGCTTCATTGTGTAATCCTTTCGGGTGAATAAATTGAGATTTCTTCCTTTAGTGATGTTTGTGAAATTTCAAATGTCCAGATAATTTTAGGATATATTTTATTGATGAATTTTTTGAAAAAAGGATATTTTAAAATATTTATGTAAACCCTAAATAACTAATGATGTGTAATGATTTTCAAAAAATGGTCTTTTACAAAAGTGTTCAGTAAGGAATTTGGAGTCTAATAAGATCAACTTAATTTTTGATAAATAGTAAATTATGAATAGTGATTTTACGCTTAGGATTAGTAATATGACCAAATGGATTAGTAATTTCACTCAAAGAAAGTTTTAATATATTTTAGACACCTAGATTAAGTAATGTGATTCAATAAAATGGGTAAATAACGGTTTCATAAATTATTACCCAAGTATTAGTTTTTTCAGATGAATAGTGTTTTTTAATTAAAAATTTAATTAAAAATAATTGGAAAATTATTTTTATAAAAATGACTTTATTTTTGAACTCAGAGCATCGATATTATGTTATGGTAATTTTTGGGGATTTTTCTGAAAAAAATGAATTTTCGATGAATAGTGTTTTTATTTAAAAAATAAATTAAAAATATTTAGAAAATTATTTTTATAAAATGTATTTCATTTTTGAAATCAGAGCATTGATATTTGGTTAAGGTGAAATTTTGGGATTATTCTGAGAAAGTTGAATTTTCAGTGAATAGTAAAAATACAGTTTTAGGGTTTCGGTATGTTTAATGACATCATAACTGTGTCATGATGATGTCATGAGATATTTCAAGGGTTGGCCGGCCAAGGGTGATGAATTATTGTTTTGGGGGCCCCATGTGGCCTAACTCCTTGATAAATTCCAAGGGAGAGCACATGGGTTTGAGAAAAGCACTTGTGAGGTGTCCCTTGGCCATTAATGCCTTGTCCCCTCACTTTCCCTATAAATACCCACCCTTTCCTCCTTTAGTTTTCACTCCAAACTCTCCCCCAACGAAGTTATGCTCTTCTTACCTTCCAAGGAGTCCTCCCAAGGTGCCCCCAAGCCCTCAAGGTCCAAACCTTTGAGTTTCAAGAGTCACGTTTTAAGGTAAGGGATCCGACCCCTCTCTTTCTTTTCATGTAATCTCTTTTATGTCATTCCTTTTATGCTCCATGTTCTTATGTGAGAGTATGTTCTTTTATATTCCTCTTACTGCCCTTTTAATTCTTATATGATGAGAGATCCCCTCTTAGTCTCATCATTTCATTTTATGAATGTTTAAGTGATGCCGTTAGGCTGCCGAATTTTTAAGGGATTCTTTCACCCTTCTCATTTTTCAAGTTCGATTTTCATGTCAAGTATTTCAAGTTCCTTTTTATTATGTTGGGGTATTATCTCTATATCTATCATACTAATCTCTTATGATCATATGATGAGAGACCCTATTTGATCTTGTCAATTCATTTTTATTAAAGTTTAAGTGACGCCGTTAGGCTGCCGAATTTTCATAAGAGAAATCTAATTTTTGTCTTCCTTCCATGTTTTTCATTTCAAATGGTATGTCCTTAAAATTTCATTACCATGTACATATATCCATCTTATTCTATCCCCCTACTGTTTTATGGATCATTTATGAGTGGGTGACCCATGTCCCCTTTCTTTTCAATGTTTTCTAAAACCTTGTAACATAGTCGTTATGCTGCAGAATTTTCGTCTCAAAATGCCTCTCTCTTTTCTCAAAAATTATTTTATGTTATAAAGTGAATACACAAAGCTCTTATTTCTACAAGGGTATTCACATATATATCAAAATGTTCCATTTTAAATTCTGGTATTTACATACATGAGACCCACTTTCCCTTTTCGTGGGTTTAAAGTGACGTAAAGATCATGTCTTTAAAGCAGTTTTTAAAACGTTATGATTATGAAATGAAACCCATTTATTTTATGATATGTGGGTTATTTATGAAATGTTTGATGATGATATATGTGGCTCACATGATAATAAAGGCAAATTTAAGGGTGCGCCCTGATAGCACTCCAATGCATTGGGTAATGATGTAACCACTAGAGATTACAATTTTCACGATACTTTGGTGAATAACCTTGGTAATTTTCAAATGACACCTTGGGGATGGACCTTGGTGATATGTTCATGATTGTCTATGTTAAATGATGTAGCCACATCTTCAAGTTATGGAAAATGTTATTTTTATTATGAAATGCCTCATGATTTCTTTCTCATGCCTTAAAGTTCTTTTCATGTCCTTATTGAAGTATCTCAAGTTCACATGTAAAATGTTCCTCTTGTTTCCCTTACTGGGCCTTCTGCTCACCCTTTCTTTTGATGTATGTCCCCAGGTTATGAGATGCAGTAATGAACCTAGGATGAACTTAAGGAGAAGCCTTTCAAGTGTTTAAGAAGAATGCTTTATGTTGTTTTCATGTATTATGTTCCCGGTTTCCAAGACACTAGACCTTAAAGATCCTCAGTTTTGCGTAATGTAATGAAAGTTTATGTTATAAAAAGGCGGGATGCTATAGGAACCCCATGTTAGTATAATAATAAATATAATAATATTTCATTAACATGCTCTTAACTGGGGAATTAATTTAAATATTATTTAATCAAATAATATTCAATATATATTATTACTCACCAGACCAAAAAATAGGTCTGACATTCCTCTACAATATTTATCAAGCCTTGAATAATGGCTATTTATTTAATAAATTAATATCACGAAATTATTCACTGATAAATAAATAAATATTTTATTCACTGAATATATAAAAAAAATTATCAAAAAATTCTTCTCAGTTAATATTATCTCGAATAACTAGTGGAATGATATATGAGATAAAGTAAAACTGAATAATTATTAAACCATGTGTAGGAATAATATTTATTTAACTCGTTAAATGATAAATAATAATATATTATATAACTGAGATTCTGGATACACATAGTTTGTGACCCTTTAGGCATATTTCTCATTGGCATTAGGCAGAGCAGCCTAAAGTCCAAGGTTAGCATCTATCAACATGCCAAGGCACCCATAGAGAAAGAAATTAATGATGTAATGACATAATACCTCAGATGGGAACTTACTGTGTAATATAATCCCTTTATCAAGATATCTCTAATCAAGAAGGCTTCATGCTATTGCCTTCAACTAATGTGCTTGATGTCTTTTTCTTTGAATTCTAGGTAATCGAACATTCCTATAGAACAAAATAGTTATGGATTCATTTAGGATATATTAATTTAATCAAAGGGTCTAAGATATCTACTTCTATTAAATAACATAATGTTTCATCCTTTCCCACGTTATTCATTAATTAAATATTACTCAAGACGCAACCAACATATCCTACCTCATCGTGAACATATGTCATCACAGTTTTCATCAATACATGAAAGTACGTGACACAAAATACTAATTAATAATAACAATAAATTATAATGATCAATATACACATATGTATATAGGAATATCCAATGAAACATATAAATGTTTATTTCATACTAGAGGGTCTTGTTCTCATAATATCAAATAATGGATACGTAGACCATGAGAAGGTGCCTCAAATTCATATTAGTCTCCGACCATGATATCCTATATCATTTGTGTCCCTCAAATGATATGATATTTTTATAGAACATATAAATAATAATAGTCTTGTAGCACTTCTAAGTTCTCATCACAATTGGGAACTGCTATGACCTTTTAGTGAGATAGCTACTCTGAGGAAATTCTCACATAATTTGTTACATAGAAGAACAATCATGATGTGATAAGTAGTTTATTAATAATCAAAACTATGAATACTTGTTTTCATAATGTATAGATAATTTTTTTCTATAGAAACAACTCCAACAATTACACCTATGTACAATTGTTCTAGAAACATATTCCCTTGTAGTATTTGGAGCAGCATATAATTTCTTGGAAATCAGTCACTCTATACATAACCATAATTATATAATATTTAATTATAATTATTTTTATCACTATAATTATCACTAGGGTTGTCACTAAATTATTCTATTCATATTCTATAAAAATAACTAGACCTTTCTTGGAATCCAACTATAGAAACCTGTAAAGACCCGGAAATTTCAAGGAAATCTTTTTCTTAATTTCTTTGGAAGTCTACAAGTTTTTGGTTTCTGACAGCGCCTAATTCTGAGGTCCGGTGTGCCCGGAATTAATTTCCGACGTTTAGCTCAGGTACGTTTAGTGAACAAACGAGCAGGTTTTCGTAACTTTTAAACCGGTGCTCGGAATTTAAATCTAAGGGTACCAATGAAACCGCAGTGCCGATAATTTCTTAGGAGCACCTTTTCCGAAGGTGCGTTTGCTCAGGAGGAGTTGTTAAAAATGTGGTTTTAGTGAGGAATAAAATAAAATTATATTAAAATTATATTTGATTTCTCTAAGTCGTTATATCCAAAGTAAGGGAGTTGGGGGTGGGACCCACTTGTTGTTAACTACCCTTGAGAGGATAAAGGTGGTGTGGGGCCCACACGAGCCGAACCCCTCACATTTCTAACTCCTCAAAACCCTCCACTTATGTTGTATAACTCATAAACTCCTCCTTTATTGTTGTGACTTTCCCTCTCCTCTCATTTAATCAAGCCAACACATTAATTCAATTAATGGATTTGAGTTTTTAAATTTTGAACTCATGACATGGATTAATAAAATAAGTGGAGCTTGTTTTATTTTTGGGTTAGTGGGTTGTGTTAAGGATTGGAGAAGAAAGGCCTAGTTTTGAAGAACTTCATCTCCTTCGTTGAAGAATGCTACGTCTCTGAAGAAGGACATCGACTTCGCGGTCCCAGAATTCCCCATCCACTTCCTCTTCCGCGACAAGGAAGGAGACACCGACTGTGGAGACCGACACCAACAACCACATTCTTATTCTTCTTCCGACGTCGATGGAATCGATACCGTTCTTCCGTGACACCCGACTACAGCGACTTTCGACTTCCGTGACTCGACGATGTGAGACGTCAATTTCGAGGTAGGGGGTTTTCATATATAATGTTTATGTGAATTATACCCTCATGCGTGGGTATTTAATTGCAGGGTGTTCGTATAATTTATTTTAAAATAAATTATACCCTCGTTAATGATTAAAAGCATGTGTATAAATGTTTGTCATTTGATAACACCTAACGCGGAGGTCGCGGGCCGAACAAACATGGCCCGAAAACCCTCCGAAGCTTGTTTATTGATGTGCGGATTGGCAGCGACGACGAAGCGGGCCGCAAAGGCATTTTGAACCCTTCGCAGTAATATACGGGTCCCGTAGTGACCGTAGGCGCAGATGGCTGCAGGAACGGACCACCGGTGCGCATTCGGTGGTCCGTGGAGAACGGCGGTGGCACGCCACCGGAGGAGACCGCCGCGGATGAGCCACAGCGAACTGGAACGGCTTTGCCATTCCGGGTTTTGGGGAGAGGGTGCAGCATTAAAGTCGCGACGTTCAATCATGGGGGGGGGGCATCGCCTCCCCCCATTTACTTCTCGGCCGAAACAGCCGAGCCGACCGGCCCCGCGGGCCGCGCCTTCCCAGGCCGCGCCGGGCTGCGTCGCGCCCTAATGGGCCAGACCCAGACCCAAGTCAGGTCGACCCGGTTCGGGCCGTCCCAGGTGGTATCGGGCCGGGTCGGACCGGGCCCGAACCCCCTATTTTCGGACAGTTCCGTTCAAACGCCCATAACTTGGGCTACAAACCTTCGATCGACACACCTTCAGTTGAGATGGGATCCTTGGATCGAGATGGTCGTTTTGGTATATTACAATCAAGGTTTTAAAGAACTTTGGGTACGGCCGGGTTGGTTCGAACCCGAAACCAGCAGGGCCCGTGGAGCGGAAACGCCTATAACTTGAGCTCCGGACGTCCGATTGACATGCCATCAACTTTGTTGGATTCCTCTTAGTGAGATGGACCTTTTGGCTTACTCCGATCGATATTTGGACATATTTGGAGTATGGCCGGGTTAGATTGTACCCGAAATCCAACCGGGCCCCTCGAATGGAAATGCTAATAACTCTCAGACCGGTCGTCCGTTTGACGAACCGTCAGCGGCGTTGGTAATCACGTTGAGAAACGGTTCCTTTGAGTATACCCCATGAGAGTTCGGGGTATAGTTGAGATACGGTTGGGTTGGTTCGTACACAAAACCAATCGGTCCCCTGGGACGAAAAGGCTAATAACTCACAGACCGAGTGTCCGATTGACGCATCGTCTGTTGCGTTGAGACCCCTATGACGAGGCGGTCCTTTGAGATACTTCTTCGTGGGACTTTGAGATACTTGGAGTATCGACTTGTAGCTCATGGAGAGAACCCTCTCGGAGATGAGCGTACGAAGTACGAAGACCGTGTAGCCGGCTGAGACCTGATGACTGCTTGACCGACTCAACTTGGAGTGAGTTGAATAGCCCAGTGGATGGAGCACTACTATGTTTGGGTGAAGACCCATGGAGGATGGAGCACTACTGTGTTTGGGTGCAGACCCGCGGTACTCAACAGAAGGAGTACCTCTGCAGGCTATTAGGGGGGATGCACTACTGTGTTTGGGTGGCAGACCCCGGCGGGAAGCACTACTATGTTTGGGTGGCTAACCCACGGTACTCGACAGGAGGAGTACCTCAGCAGTATTAAGTTAGTGAGCAGTACCTTGGAGTCGTGATAGGATCACTGTACTCGTCAGAGACTGAGCTCTTCAGTAGTTACGGTTTCGATAATGAAAATCCTGGTTTGATCTGAGTCTATGACCTTTCTGTTTACCTCATAATTGAGATGGGTCACTTGATAACTGAGGTATATGTATGGGAATATACCTAGGTAGTGGTTATCCATTGATTTCATAACCTTTTTGTTTCCTCATGATTGAGTTGGGTTACTTGATAACTTAGGTATAAGTATGATCTTATACCTAAGTAAGGGTTATCTGTTGAGATCCTTCTTTGTGGTTATCCTTGTTGGATTTATTGAGACCTTGAGGGTCTCAGGGTCCCTACTGAGTATCGTATACTCACCCCTGCACGGGCTATTCCCACACCTCATTGTGTTGGTTGCAGAAGATGAGTAGTGCTAATAGAGGCCGAGTGTTTGAGGACTGGACGGTACCCAGAGGTGGACCTCACGACGAGTCAGTATCCGGAGGTGGACTTCACAACGAGACGATACATGGAGGAGGTTGATGGGAGAGGGAATTGTGAAGGCTATCTGTACCTACCCTTCAGGTAGGATTCGTGGTGGATGATCCAGGAGCTGCACTATCTGTACCTACCCTTCACGTAGGATCCGAGGTGGACGACCTAGGAGCTGCTTCTATTATTCCAGCTGCTTGTCTTTTCTGTTGTAATTTCGTTCAGTTGTAGCTGTACTTTCAGTTGGGTTTGTATTCTGGCCCACTTACTTTTCAGCACTTTCTTTTATACTTAGTGTATTACTTCAGCTTGTACTCTGTGGTGTTTTGTTTACATTTATAACGGCAATGTCTTCCCAGTTATTTGGATTTACGCCTTTGGTGCTAGTCGCCAGCCCCTAGCCTATGGAATGCGGGCTTGGGGTAGTCACAGCACGGGCCCCAAGGACGGGTCGTGACAAATTGGTATCAGAGGTGTCAGTTCTACTATATAACTTATAACTCTGATATTCCTTTTCTGTGAAGCAATAGTGTTAAGGGTACCATATGTGGTTTTCAGTTCAGGGAGTCCAGTGTTGGTGCGGGCGGCCGACGTAACCATACACCAGGACCCTGACTTCTAATTTTCGACTCAGTGCATGAAAACACTAATTGCGTGTGTGTTTCCAAAATTTTTAAAGTCATCTCAATCCATGTCAGCTCACCAGGTATAAATCATTGACCGTGTCGCATCTGTTCAGGATGTCTCCACGCAGACAGTCAGTTGGAGTTCTGAGATAGTACACGATTGTAACACCCGAGACTTTTATGAGAAATATTTTGTTTTTATGTTATATAAATCATCAAAGGAATATTTTACTACACACAACACTATCTTGGTTTGCTTTACACGCAACCGCGGCCTTCCTCAATAGCTTGCGTCGTACGCAATACCGAGTTTCACTAAACAACGATATGCTATTAAAATATTAATTAAACTAGCCGTTATGAATAGTAATAACCCCTTTTTGAAATTTTATAAATTTTATTTTTCAAAATGGACTTCATTTTTGGATTCGGAATATCAAAATAAGCCTAGGGTGAAATTTTGGTATTTTTCTGAAAACTTTCAATTTTTGATGAATAGTGAAACCACTATGTGGTAGTTAAAAAAACTGAATTTTTCATAAAACTTAATTTTACCACTTCTATGAGTGGAATTTCAAAAATCCGAGAGACTCAGTTAATATCAAGGATTAAAATGTGGTTCAATGAGATGAAAATAATTTTGGGTGAATAGTAACTTTTTACTTTTTCTTACCACGGTTAAAAGTAAATAGGGTAATTAAGGGTAAAAGTGTTAACACATGTTCTAATTCTATTGGATAAGTGTAATTCGACCAAAAACAACCTTAGGAATAAAATATGACTATTTAGGCCCACTTGGATTAGATTAGGACATTTATTATTAATTTATTTAAAGAAGGGTTAAAATAGTTAAAATCAAAGTTTAATAAGTAAATAATTTTTAATTTGGGGTTATACATATGATAAATTCGACTGTAAATATTCATTAGAAAGCTAAAAACATTTCCTACATAATTTTATTTTATTTGTAATTTTTAGACATTAAATAAGTTAATTTATTTATGACACAACGATTATGCACTAACTATCTTATTAATGATATATTGACATAATTGATGTTATAAATACCCAAATAAATGTAATTTGAGACTTTTTATGAATTAAACTAATTTTATAGGTTAATATGACATGTTAGTATTGATTTAATTAACTTTTTTCGAACTAATAATTCTGTTATTATTTTCACAAAAATCAATTACTAAATAGTGTCAAAATTAACATACAATAGTTTTTAAAACAAATATTATATTATTAATTGTTATTTTATTCCTAAAAATCTAAGGATCGCCCAAATGACTTAATAAGGTTATATATATTAATAATAAACAACTTTGGGTTCGTTTGTCTTGATATAGTAAGTTTATTAACCTTATAGTGTAGGAAAACAAGAAGACACGGTAAAAGTTAAATTATCTAACTTAAAGTTAAATCTAAATGATAAGGTTAAAATTGATACCTAAACATTTCTAAATTCTATTGTATGAGCGTATTTCGACCCATACCCACCTTATATTCTAAATATATCAATTTGGAGCTATTAAAAACCGAATTTGGCTTTATAATAAAATAATATTTTTAGTTTTCCAAAGGAGCCCCTCTCCTCCCTTATAAAAGGGCACCTCTTCCCTCTCTTCCTCACACCACTTTGATCCTTCAAGCTCGGAAAACCCCTACCAATTTCTTCTCTCCACTTCTCTAGAGACATCCTAGAGGTTCTGGTCTTCATCAAAGACCAATTTTAGTGCCTTAAAATGAGGTCTCAAAGAAGCGCTTCAAAGAAGAGGTAATGTCCGTTACAGATTCTTTCATCTTTATTTATTCGTCCACTTCTTCTTCTGTAGTTGTTTCATTATGAAGTAATAACATCAGCATCACTCATATATTGATATATTATTATAAGTATGAAACAACCCTATTTCACAATCTATCCATCCTACGGAAAATGAAATCACCGCATGTGCGTACGTACGGAATACCGTCTCCACGCCGTGGTGTAATCTATTTTCCACCACCACCTTACTTGGATTGGTATAATGGTATAAAGAATGAATATATATGATTATTGTAAAGTTATATTGATTCTGAAATAGTATACATACACTCCAATACAATTCCACGATCATGGGAATGATATCATCGTTCGTGTGTACGTACAGAATACCGTCTCCACGATGTGATGCGATTCGTTCTACATGATCTTCATTACATAATGATTATATAAATTAATTTAATGGATGAATATGATATATATTACACTAAAAACATTCTGTAAATGAGGTATCTATAACCTAAAAATAAAAATAAGAATTTATTCGACAAAACACGCATAAGATCAAAAAGTAATAAACACCCGAATAACAAGTAGTAATGAAATATTACTAATAAGAAGCTAAGAATATGACCATATATGATATCATAACAATAATTATGATTCTGGAATAAGTCAATAACATTATTTAAATCATTATACAGGAGTTTCAGATACTTACGAAGCAAATCAGACCTAAGGTAAGGGAAATATCACAATCTTATTTTTATCCGAGATTGTTTGTACTTTGGAATTTACTGGGATGTATTTTATCATCCACATCTATGTTACCTAAATATGTAATATTGTTTCCATCCACCTAAAATTGTTTAAATCCAATTTTACCCTTTGGTGAGTTTTTAGTAAAGGATATGAAAGGAATATTTTGTCGTTTTTTCGTACGAGGTACTTTTTGACTTTTCCGAAAAAAGTACGAGAAGAATGTTTTTTAACTTATATGGCATGAATGTTTTTTTAAAACATTATTTCCAAGAATATTACTTTACATGTTTTCAAGTTTATTTTTAATCAAATTTTTTTAGTTTATAATTGTATGACATGTTAAGAAAGGAAAAGTGTTTTTGAAGTTGAAAGGATATTTTCCTCAAGAATGGAGTTCAAGTGTTTTATCAAAATTATTTTCCATATAAGATAATATAGGGTTCTGTTTCTATCCCTATTATTACATTGATTTGATTATTTTGTGATGGAATTATTTTTATGAATTCTTTTATCTTATATGAATTGTTTTATGATGTCACGATGTTTAAGGATCCCATTTTTATTACATGGGTTATGCTATGATGTATGGTTTATGATTTTGTGGCACACATAAGAATAGTATCATTATGAGATGGGTGGGACCTATATCTCCCTCCAATGCATTGGGTAAATATTTTATATCTCATGAGATAGACATGGCTAGAACGGCATGTTAAACCGGTTCTGTGAAACAGGACTGAAACGAGGAGTGAACTCGATTCAGAAATGGACTTTGTCCACTAAGATAGTCTTGGCAATGAGTCTTGACTAATAAAAATGATTCTCTATGATTATGTGTGTATGCCACAAAGCTTCATGTTTTAAGTTATGATTATTGGGATTACATTTCACTACTATGATTTATCCCATGTTATGAAATTATGATTTCTTTTGCAGGTTAAGATTTCCAAAAGTTATGTTCTTATGATGTGATTGATGTTTCTTTTGTTTACCCTTATTGAGCATTTTAGATCACCCTTTTGTATGTTTTATTTCCCCAGGTCAGGAAGAAGGTTATTAAGTAGGATATACCAAAAAGGGACTCTAGATATGATGAAATAAATGGGAGGCAAAGTAGATACTTTATGAACCAGTTGTTTATGTTTCCCAGTTTCTAAAGACTCTATACCTATACGGTCCTTCTATGGTTTTGTTATATGTTGTAATAAGTATGATTAAATTTTGAAGTATTAACAATGTATGTAAAGTATGGGTCATTATAGTTGGTATCAGAGGAAAGGTATAGTCAACATTTGGAAACTAGGATGTGAAAGCCTTAGTAAGAACCCTAAGGATAAGTCTCAGCATAGAACACAATCTTAGTGTTTTAGAAATGGCCATGAATAACTTAGGATAAGACCTTAAGTGTGAAATTTTATTCTTGATTATGTGGTTTTCCTATTATAATTAGTGTTGCTCACACTATTCTTCTTGAATTTAGTCAATGGCTAGAACCCGAAGGAACCGTGTTAATGCGGAATGCGACGGGAAATGCAATGATTGTCCCGCTGAGAAACCAAACGTTATGGGAGCTGGAATGAAAAATCTTGTAGCCATGCTCACACAACATTCTCAAGCTATGAATCATGAAGGACTTCCAAACGAGCAAAGGAAGGAGCAATATTCTGTTGAATCCTTCATGAGGCAGCATCCACCTTCATTCAGTGGGTCTAATGATCCATTAATTACTGAACAATGGATTAGTACTACTGAAAAGATATTTTCAGTTCTTCAATGTTCTGAACATGATAAAGTCATCTTAGCAGTGTATCGTTTGGAAGGTGATGCTGATCAATGGTGGAATCTTATCAAGAATACGAGGTAAAGAGATGAAATTGAGTCCATGGAATGTGGCGAGTTCAAGAACTTATTTTTCAATAATTACTTCCCTCGTATTCTCCGAACAAAGATGGAGGAAGAGTTTCTTTAACTGAAGCAAAAGGATGATGAATCTGTTGGTACCTATGAAGAAAATTTTACAAGACTTGCAAGGTACACTTCTGGTATTATTATCCAACCTGAGAGTAAGACCGATCGATTCTTTAGTGGCTTAAAACCAAGTCTTCGAAGGGCCTTAGCCATAAGGGACTTCAATAGCTACGAGGAAATCGTTCGATGTGGTCTCAAAGTTGAGATGGAGATTGGAGTAACCCATGAGTCATATGGTTTTGATAAGAAGAGGAAAATGGAATTCAAAGGAAAATATAAAGACCACACTGAAAAGAAGATGAGCTTTCCCTTATGCTCAAAGTGTGGAAGGAAACATGGAGGGAGTTGTCTTAAAGGGACAAGTAAATGTTTCAAATGTGGAAAGGAAGGTCATCGGGCATTTGAATGCCGCAATGATGGGAAGAAGATGTCTAATGATGCAAACAAAGGAAGGGACACACAGAATGAACCTACTACACTTCAATGTTTCAAGTGCAAGGAGATGGGGCATTATGCCAATAAATGCCCTAATCCAAGGGTTGTTGATGATGATAGACATCAACAAAATCTTAAGGCTAAAGACAAAGGAAAGTCACATGAAATTTCTATCAGCGATGTGGAGTACGATAACGATGTGGTGAAAGGTACACTTACCATCCACTCTAAAGTAGAAAATGTTTTATTTGATTATGGATCCAACCACTCTTTTATTTCTGAAGAATTTTCTAAGGGTATCACCGTATTACCTCAACAATTAGATGTTGAGTTAGCTGTGACAACACCTAATGGCACAACAATCACATCAAAAGTTTATAATTCTTCCCCGATTGAAGTTTGTTGGAAATTACTTCCTGCAAATCTTGTGATCCTTCCTATAGTTGAATTTGATATGATTCTTGGCATGGATTGGCTTTCTTTATATGGAGCTCATATCAATTTCCATAGAAGGGAAGTCACATTTCATATTCCAGATCAATCTATGATCGTCTATCGATGTAAGGATGAACATAACCTTCCAGTGGAAATTTCATCCATATTATGGGTCTTGATCCCACTAAATGAAGGTTATTTATCTCAAATGGTTGGAGAGAAATTCATGATTAAGAATATTCCCGTTGTACGGGAGTTTGATGATGTCTTTCCAGAGGAATTGTCTAGTCTTCCACCAAATAGTGAAGTTGAGTTTTCAATAGAACTTGTATCGGGTGCTTTTCCTATTTCAAAGACACCTTATAGAATGGACCCAATTGAGTTGCAAGAATTGAAGAAGCAACTCCAAGAGAATCTTGATAAGGGATTCATATGCCCTAGTGTGTCACCTTGGGGAGCACCTGTTCTATTTGTTAAGAAGAAAGATGAATCAATGAGACTCTCCATTGATTATCGAGAACTTAACAAGATCACTATCAAGAAAAAATATCCTCTCCCGCGCATTGATGACTTATTTGACCAACTATGCGGAGATCAATAATTTTCCATGATTGATCTTCGTTTAGGGTATCATCAATTAAGGGTCAAAAGGGAGGATATACCAAAGACGACTTTCCGTACAAGGTATGGACACTATGAATTTATAGTGATTCCATTTGGTCTTACTAATACCCCTGCTATCTTCATGGATCTGATGAATAGAGTCTTTAGAGACTATCTTGATCAATTTGTGGTAGTCTTTATAGACAATACTCTTGTCTATTCAAAGAGCAAGGAAGAACATGAAGATCACTTGAGAATTATATTGAAAACCCTGAGAAAGGAGAATATTTATGCAAAATTTACCAAGTGTGAATTTTGGATTCAAAATGTTTCATTTTTGGGTCACATAATCTCAAAAGAGGAGATATCTATGGATCCAGAAAAAATGGAGGTTATCGAAAGATGGTCGAGACCAACCATAGTAACTGATATCCAAAGTTTTCTTGGTTTGGCTGGATATTATCAATGTTTCGTGAAAGATTTTTCACGATTATCTAATCCACTCACCAGGTTGACTCAGAAAGGAGTTAAGTTTGTTTGGACGGAGGAATGTGAAGAGAATTTCAAGGATTTGAAAAGAAGGTTATCCAGTGCACCTATGCTCACACTGCCTTGTAGTGGAGAAAAGTTTGTGATCTATAGTGATGCATCCAAGAAGGTATTGGGGTGTTTTCTTATGAAAAATGATATGGTGATAGATTATGCCTCACGACAGTTGAAAATCCATGAGCAAAACTACCCAACACATGATTTGGAGTTAGCTGTGGTAATATTTGCATTAAAGATTTGGAGGCATTATCCTTATGTAGAAAGGTGTGACATTTATACTGATCATAAAAGTTTAAAGTATATTTTCACACAAAAGGAGATGAATATGGGCCAAAGAAGATGGTTAGAGCTGATTAAGGATTACGACTGCTCAATTCATTACCACCCTGGGAAAGAAAACAAGGTGGCAGATGCATTAAGTCGACAAGACCATGCCAGTTTATCCATGATGAGGATCACAAAAGATCCAATATTTATGGATTTACAAAGGAAGGATCTTGGAATTATAATGGAAGGGGGAAAATCGTATCTTTATCAAATGAATGTTAAACCATCTATACATGTGAAGATTAAAGAGGCACAGAAAGAAGATGTAGAGTTACAAAAGAAGGTGAGAAATATTCATGAATTTAACCTTCATTGTGATGAGATAATAAAGTTCAGGAATCAGGTTTCTGTTCCTCCCATCCCCGAAATAAAGAAGGAGCTGCTGGATGAGGATCATAGTTCTTCATTCTCTATTCATCCTGGAAGCACGAAGATGTATAGGGACCTGAAAGAGTAATTCTGGTGGGATGGCATGAAAATAGATGTTGCTGAATATGTCTCTTGAAGCTTGGTTTGTCAGTAAGTTAAAGCTGAGAGACAGAAGTCTAAGAGGATGTTACAACCATTACCCATACCAGAATGGAAATGGGAAAACATCACTATGGACTTTGTCACCGGACTTCCTAAAACATCCAAAGGCAATAATTCTATCTGGGTCATAGTTGATCGTTTTACAAAGTCTGCACACGTCATTGCTATTAGAGAGGATTTCTCTCTGGATCAGCTTGCCATGATATATATAAAGGAAGTGGTAAGATTTCATGGAGTAGCACTTTCTATTATATCTGATCGGGATTTGAGATTTACCTCGAAGTTCTGGCGAAGTCTTCAGCATACTCTAGATACAGAGTTGAGTTTTAGAACTGCTTATCATCCTGAGACAGACGGTCAGTCTCAGAGAACAATTCAAACTCTAGAAGATATGTTGAGAGCTTGCTCTATGGATTTAAAAGGTGGTTGGGATCAACACCTACCTTTGGTGGAATTTTCTTATAATAATAGCTTTCACTCCAGTATTCAGATGGATCCTTATGAAGCTCTCTATGAAAAGAAATGCAGGACTCTAACTTGCTGGGATGAAGTTGGGGAAAGAAAGCTATAAGGACCTGATATTGTTGATGAGATGGCAGAAAAGGTCGGATCTATTCAACAACACATAAGAGCAGCTCAGAGTCGACAGAAAAGTTATGATGACAACTGAAGAAAAGACCTAGAGTTTGAAGTGGGTGATAAAGTTTTCTTATGAATATCTCCCTAGAAGAGGGTCATGAGATTTGGAAAGAAGGGGAAGTTGAGCCCTAGATATATCGGTCCATTCAAAATACTAGATCGTGTTGGGAAGGTAGCTTACCGATTGGCGCTTCCACCGAATCTCTCTCAAGTTCATGATGTGTTCCATGTATCTCTCCTGAGAAAGTACATACTATATCCTTCACATGTACTCAGCTCAGAAGTTGTACCACCCGAGCAATATCTTTCTTATGAAGAACAACCAATAGAGATTATGGATCGTAGCGAAAAAGTCCTACGGAACAAGACCACTCGCTTGGTGAAAGTTTTATGGAGGAACCACTAATTAGAAGAAGCTACGTGGGAGCTTTAGGATATGATAAGGGAGAGGTATCCCCATCTTTTTGTTACAAAGTTACAAATTTCGAGGGTGAAATTAATTTTAAGGGGGGTAGAATGTAACACCCGATACTTTTATGAGAAATATTTTGTTTTTATGTTATATAAATCATCAAAGAAATCTTTCACTACATACAACACTAGCTTGGTTTACTTTACACACAACTGTGGCCTTCCTCGATAGCTTGCGTCGTACGCAATACCGAGTTTCACTAAACAACGATATGCTATTAAAATATTAATAAAACCAGCTGTTATGAACAGTAATAAACACTTTTTGAAATTTTATAAATTTTATTTTTCAAAATGGACTTCATTTTTGGATTCGGAATATCGAAATTAGCCTAGGGTGAAATTTTGGTATTTTTCTAAAAACTTTCAATTTTTGATGAATAGTGAAACCACTAAGTGGTAGTTAAAAAAAATGAATTTTTCATAAAACATAATTTTACCACTTCTGTGAGTGGAATTTTGAAAATCTGAGAGACATAGTTAATATCAAGGACTAAAATTTGGTTCAATGATATGAAAATAATTTTTGTTGAATGGTAACTTTTTACTTTTTTTTTACCATAGTTAAAAGTAAATAGGGTAATTAAGGGTAAAAGTGTTGTTATTATTACCCTAAAACATGTCCTAATTCTATTGGATAAGTGTAATTCGACCAAAACAAACCTTAGGAATAAAATATGACCATTTAGGCCCACTTGTATTAGATTAGGACATTTATTATTAATTTATTTAAAGAAGGGTTAAAATAGTTAAAATCAAAGTTTAATAAGTAAATCCTTTTTAATATGGGTTATAAATAAGTTAAATTCGACTATAAATATTCATTAGAAAGATAAAAAATTTCCTACATAATGGTATTTTATTTGTAATTTTTAGACATTAAATAAGGTAATTTATTTATGACACAATGATGATGCAGTAATTATCTTATTAATGAAATATTGACATAATTGATGTTATAAATACCCAAATAAATGTAATTTGAGACTTTTTATGAATTAAAATACTTTTATAGGTTAATATGACATGTTATTAGTAATTTAATTTACTTGGTTCGAACTAATCATTCTGTTATGATTTTCACAAAAATCAATTACTAAATAGTGTCAAAATTGACATAAAATAGTTTTTAAAACAAATATTATATTATTAATTGTTATTTTATTCCTAAAAATCTAAGGTTCGGCCAAATGACTTAGATATGGTTATATATAATAATAATAAACAACTTGGGGTTCGTTTGTCTTGATATAGTAAGTTTATTAACCTTATAGTTTAAGAAAACAAGAAGACACGGTAAAAGTTAAATTATCTAACTTAAAGTTAAATATAAATGATAAGGTTAAAATTGATACCTAAACTTGTCTAAATTCTATTGGATGAGAGTATTTCAACCCATAACCACCTTATCTTCGAAATATATCAATTTTGAGCTATTAAAAACCGAATTTGGATTTATAATAAAATAATATTTTTAGTTTTCCAAAGGAGCCCCTCTCCTCCCTTATAAAAGGGCACCTCCTACCTCTCTTCCTCACACCAATTTGAGCCTTCAAGATCGGCCAAAACCTGCCAATTTATTCTCTCCACTTCCCTAGAGACATCCTAGAGGTCCTGGTCTTCTTCAAAGACCAATTTTAGTGCCCTAAAATGAGGTCTCAAAGAAGCGCTTCAAAGAAGAGGTAATGTCTGTTACCGATTCTTTCATCTTTATTTCTTCTTCCACTTCTTCTTCTATAGTTGTTTCATTATGAAGTAATAAAATCAGTATCAATAATATACTGATATGTTATTATAATTATGAAACAACCCTATTTCACCATCTATCCATCCTACGGAAAATGAAATCACTGCGCGTGCGTACGTACGGAATACCGTCTCCACGCCGTGGTGTAATCTATTTTCCACCACCACCTTACTTGGATGGGTATAATTGTGTAAATAATGTATATATATGATTATTTTAAATTTATATTGATTCTGAAATAGTATACATACACTCCAATACAATTCCACGATCATGGGAATGATATCATCGTTCGTGCGTACGTACGGAATAACGTCTCCACGATGTGATGCGATTCGTTATACATGATCTTCATTACATAATGATTACATAAATGAATTGAATGAATGAATATGAAATATATTACACTAATACAATTTTGGAAATGAGTTATCTATAACCTAAAAATAAAAATAAGAATTTATTCGACAAAACACGCATAAGAACAAAAAGTAATAAACACCTGAATAACAAGTAGTAATGAAATATTACTAATAAGAAGCTAATAATATTAACATATATGATATCATAACAATATGTATGATTATGGAATAAGTCAATAACATTATTTAAATCATTATACAGGAGGTTCAGACACTTACGAAGCAAATCGGACCTAAGGTAAGGGAAATATCACAATCTCATTTTTATCCGAGATTGTTTGTACTTTGGAATTTACTGGGATGTATTTTATCATCCACGTCCATGTTCTATCAATATATAATATTGTTTCCATCCACCTAAAATTGTTTAAATCCAATTTTACCCTACGGTGAGTTTTTAGTAAAGGATATGAAAGGAATCTTTTGTCGTTTTTCGTACGAGGTACTTTTTGACTTTTTCAACAAAAGTATGGGAAGAATGTTTTTTTAACTTATACGGCATGAATGGATTTTTAAAACATTATTTCCAAGAAGCTCCGTTTACAAGTTTTCATGTTTATTTTTAATCAACTTCTTTTAGTTTATAATTGTAGGACATGTTAAGAAAGGAAAAGTGTTTTTGAAGTAGAAAGGATATTTTCCTCAAGAATGGAGTTCAAGTGTTTTATCGAAATTATTTTCCATCTATGATAATATAGGGTTATGTTTCAATCCCTATTATTACATTGATTTGATTATTTTGTGATGGAATTATTTTTATGAATTCCTTTATCTTATATGAATTTTTTTATGATGTCACGATGTTTAAGGATCCCATTTTTATTACATGGGTTATGCTATGATGTATGGTTTATGATTTTGTGGCACACATAATAATGGTATCCTTATGAGATGGGTGGGACCTATATCTCCCTCCAATGCATTGGGTAAATATTTTATATCTCATGAGATAGACATGGCTGGAATGGAAGGTTAAACCGGTTCAGTGAAACAGGACTGAAACAAGGAGTGAACTCGGTTCAGAAATGGACTTTTTCCGCTAAGATAGTCTTGGAAATGAGTCTTGACTAATAAGAAATGATTCTCTATGATTATGTGTGTATTCCACAAAGCTTCATGTTTTATGTTATGATTGTTGGGATTACATTTCACTACTATGATTTATCCCATGTTATGAAATTATGATTTCTTTTGCAGGTTAAGATTTCCAAAAGTTATGTTCTTATGATGTGATTGATGTTTATTTTGTTTACCCTTACTGAGCATTTGAGCTCACCCTTTTGTATGTTTTATTTCCCCAGGTCAGGAAGAAGGTTATTAAGTAGTAATTTCCAAAAAGGGACTCTAGATATGATGAAATAAATGGGAGGCAAAGTAGATGCTTTATGAACCGGTTGTTTATATTTCCTAGTTTCTAAAGACTCTATACCTATACGGTCCTTCCATGGTTTTGTTATATGTTGTAATAAGTATGCTTCAATTTTGAAGTATTAACAATGTATGTAAAGTATGGGTCGTTATAACGATGATGGCCCACCGAGCGACGGGGCTCTGGTGCGGGGCCCTTTTTACTATATCGGCACCCTCGGGCGGTGTACCAGCAGCACCACCACCTATTGGGCAGCAGATTCCACTTTCCATACTAGCAAACAGTGCACACCGACAGAGCGCGATGCACGAGTTCCATCAGTAGAGGTCTCCGAGGTTACGAGGCTAGGCAGATTCTCAAATAGCAGAGGACTGGCTGGAGGTGATTGCTAGAGTTTTCCACCTAGCTGAGACACTAGTAGAGTGGATGGTATACTTTGATACTAGTTTTTTCCAGTGAGTGACCTTGAGGATGGTCCGCATAGTGATGAGGCTTTGGTATGTGGACCGATGCCTAAGATAGTGCCTTCGGGTAGTGTGTCATCTATACATCACTATATGTTGGTCAGCAGTTACAACCAGCAGTACCGGTAGGTGACACATATAGTCTTAATACCTTACACGTGTTCCAACATCAGATACCCTCAAGTTCCGAGGCGAGCCCGACTCACAGGCGGCTAAGGACTGGCTTGAGGAGGTGGATGAGAGTTTTCTAAAGCATATACAACTTCAGCAGGACGACGTTTCGGTAGCTGATTATTCATCGAGGCGTACCGAGAATTCCGGGTACTTGATGAATACGATTCGATCAGTGCTATAGAGATCGGAACTCTGAGCGTGGTGCGTTTAAGGATATCAGAGCCATCACTTTTTCCTCTATGCATTCCTACTCACATTAGGGTGCTAGAGAGAACCTTGTGGTTGAATGTTCTTTGGCTGAACGAATATAGCTAGAGAATGTTAGAAGTTGGAATGCAGTGAATTGGTGCCAGACTCAGAGACTTGGTCATGCGAATGTTTCAAGAAGAGGAAATGTTAAGGACAGATAAATCTAGAGAGCAGCAGATGTGGAAGCAGATCTAGGAGAGCAGCATGAGGTGGTGTAATTTTCAACATGTTACAATCACCCGCTTTTGTACTCCCCACCAGGCTCAGGGAGGTGGAGGCCAGGGGAAGATAGAAGCTACATGCAGTCAAGGAGTGTGACCCAATGGCTCTAAGAATGATTCAAGGGAAAATCTATGTCCATTACTAGATGCCGTAATAGAAGACTTTGATACAGATCATTCCTTCCACGAATCTTGTCCCAGACCTGGAGTTTTCGGTAAGTCGTATACTTGACTCTCACGTCTGGAGATACCTTTGGGAGGAGACTCAATAATCACACTTACGCCGACAGTGTGATATGACACTTGAGGTCAGAGTTTCGGTTGGAATCTCTTGGTGGCAGCGTCGAGGCCTTACAATGTTGGTCTGAGTATGGATTGGATCCACAGTTCATACACAGGTTGACTGTATTAGGCAAAAAGGTTTTGGTTTATCTACATCGTTGGGATGGGGTTTTTCTTGTTCGGAGAAAAGGAAAACCCAGGAAGAACGGGACAAAATCATGCATAAGAGGGTGAATTCAATCACTTAGGAGATGGCCAAACAAACCTTTGTGCCAGAATTCTCCAGAGTTGTGGCACCACTTCCAGTAGAGCTTTCAAGAGCTAGGGTAGAGGTTGACCGGTGCGCCCAACCTATGGGCGTTGGTTACATAGTTCACTGCAACGAAGTAGGGATAGGACTCGGGTGTGGCCTGATGTAGAAGTGGGCTGTGATTGCCTATGGATCACAGCAGATGAGACTGCACAAAGCTGATAGGAGACCACTAGAATTCGAGGATGGCGACCACGTTTTCTTACGGGTCTCACCTTGAGGAGGTCTATGGAGATGTGGCTGAGGCAGCAAGAAATATCTGAAGTTAAACGGACCTTTCTAGGTCCTCATTAGGGTAGGCAAGGTGGTTTACCGCTTGACCTTTCCACCTCAGTTGCACCAGGTACATGATGTCATCCACGTATCTCAGATGAGGAGATACATGCTTGATCCTTCACAAATCATCGACCTCAGGAAGTAGAATGTTGATGGCAGGGTGACATTCACAGAGGTTCCAGTGGGGATCGAGGATCGACAGGATTGGATCCTACGTAGATGGTCGATTCCTTGGGTGTGCTTTCACTGGAAGTACGGGAACCTCCAGATGAGCACATGGGTTCAGAAGGCTCAGATGCGTGCTCAGTACCACTTTTTGTTTCCCTAGTTTGTGTTATAGCTTTATGGGGACGTAAATCCCTGAGGTGGGAGTAATGTAAAGACTCGGAAATTTCAAGGAATTTTTTTTCTTAATTTCTTTGGAATTTTTCGAGTATGTGGTTTCTGACGGCGCCTGATTCTGATGTCCGGTGTGCCTGAAATCAATTTCTAAAGATTAGCTCGGGTATGTTTAGTGAACAAACGAGCGGGTTTTCTTAACTTTTAAACCAGTGCTCAAAATTGAAATCTGAGGGCACTGATGAAACCATAGTGCCGGTAATTACTTAGGAGAACCTTTTCTGAAGGTGCGTTTTCTTGGGAGGAGTTGTTAAAAATGTGGTTTTAGTGAGGAATAATATAAAATTATATTACAATTATATTTCTTTTTCTCTAAGTAGTTATATCCTAAGTAAGGGAGTTGTGGGTGGGACCCACTTGTTGTTAACTAACCTTAAGAGGATAAAGGTGGGGTGGGGCCCACACGAGCCCAACCCCTCAAATTCCTAACTCCTCAAAACCCCCCACTTAAGTTGTATAACTCATAAACTCCTCCTTTATTGTTGTGAATTTACCTCTCCTCTCATTTAATCAAGCCAACACATTAATTCAATTAATGAATTTAAGTTTTTAAATTTTTAACTCATGACATGGCTTAATAAAATAAGCGGAGCTCATTTTATTTTTGGGTTAGTGGGTTGTGTTAAGGATTGGAGAAGAAAGCCCTAGTTTTGAAGAACTCCATCTCCTTTGTTGAAGAACGCTACGTCTCCGAAGAAGGACATCGACTTGGAGGTCCTAGAATTTTCCATCCACTTCCTCTTCCACTACAAGGAAGGAGACGCCGACCGTGGAGACCGAAGCCAACAATAACATTCTTCTTCTTCTTCCGATGTCGATGGAATTTATACCGTTCTTCCGCAACACCCGACTACCGCGACGTTCGACTTCCGCGACTCGACGACGTGCAATGTCAATTTCGAGGTAGGGGTTTTCGTATATAATGTTTATGTGAATTATACCCTCGTGCGTGGGTATTTAATTGCAGGGTGTTCATATAATTTATTTTAAATAAATTATACCCTCTTCAATGATTAAAATCATGTGTATAAATGTTTTCTATTTGATAACACCTAATGTGGAGGGCGCGGGCCCAACAATCATGGCCCGACAACCCTCCGCAACTTTTTTATTGATGTGCGGATTGGCGGTGACGACGAAGAGGGCCGAAAAGGCATTTTGAACCCGTCGCAGTAATCTACGGGTCCCGTAGCGACTGTAGGCGCAGATGGCTGGAGGAACGGACCACTGGTGCGCGTCCGGTGGTCCGCGGAGAACGGCAGCAGCGAGCCACCGGAGGAGACCGCCGCAGCTGAGCCATGACGGACCGCAACGGCCTTGCCGTTCTGGTTTTGGGGAGAGGGCGCAGCATTAGAGCTGCGCTATTAAATCGGAGGGGCGGGGGGGCAGCGCCACCCCCCCCCCCCATTTCCCGCTCATCCGAAATGGCTGAGTCGACCGGCCATGCGGGCCACGCCCGCCCAGGCCAAACCGGCCACACCGGGTCGGGCCGCCCGCGCCGGGCCGTGCCGCGCCGGCGGGGTCGGTCCACGCCAACTGAGCTGGGCCACGCCACCGGGATGGGCCACACCCTAATGGGATTGACCCGGGTCGGGTTGACTCGGTTCGAGCCGACCTAGGGGGTATCGGGCCGGGTCGGACCGGGCCCGAACCCCCTATTTTCGGACAGTTCTGTTCAAACGCCCATAACGTGGGCAACGAACCTTTGATCGATGCACCGTCAGTTGTGATGGTATCCTTGGATCGAGATGGTCATTTCGGTATATTACACTCAAGGTTTCGAAGAACTTTGGGTATGGGTAGGTTGGTTCGAACCCAAAACCAACCGGGCCCGTGGAGCGGAAACACCTATAACTTGAGCTCCGGACGTCCGATTGATGTGCTGTCAACTTTGTTGGATTCCTCTTAGTGAGACAGACCTTTTGGCTTACTCCACTCGAGGTTTGGACATAGTTGGGGTATTGCGGGGTTGGATTTTACCTGAAATCCAACCGGGCCCCTGAAACGGAAATGCTAATAACTCTCAGAACGGACGTCCGTTTTACGAACCATCAGCGGTGTTGGTAATCACGTTGAGAAACGGTTCCTTTGGGTATACCCCATGAGAGTTCGGGGTACAATTGAGATACGGTCGGGTTGGTTCGTACACGAAACCAACTGGGCCACTAGGACGAAAAGGCTAATAACTCACAGACCGGGCGTCTGATTGACGCGCCGTATGTTGCGTTGAGACCCCTATGATGAGGTGATACTTTGAGATACTTCTTCGTGGGAATTTGAGATACTTGGAGTATTGACCTATAGCTCGTGGAGTAGACCCTCTCGGAGATGAGCGTACGGAGTACGAAGACCATGTAGTCGGCTGAGACCTGATGACTGCTTGACTGACTCGACTTGGAGTGAGTCGACTAGCCCAGTGGACGGAGCACTACTATGTTTGGGTGAAGAACCATGGAGGATGGAGAACTACTTTGTTTGGGTGCAGACCCGCGGTACTCAACAGAAGGAGTATCTCTGCAGGCTATTAGGGGGGGGGGTGCACTACTGTGTTTGGGTGGCAGACCCCGGCAGGAAGCACTACAGTGTTTGGGTGGCTGACCCGTGGTACTCTACAGGAGAAGTACCTCAGCAGTCTTAGGTTAGTGAGCAGTACCTTGGAGTCATGACAGGATCACTATACTCATCAGAGACGGAGCTCTTCAGCAGTTATGGTTTCGATAATGAAAATCCTGGTTTGAGCTGAGTCTATGACCTTTGTGTTTACCTCATGATTGAGATGGGTCACTTGATAAATGAGGTATATGTATGGTCATATACCTAGGTAGTGGTTATCCATTGATTTCATAACCTTTTTGTTTCATCATTATTTATTTGGGTTACTTTATAACTTAGGTATAAGTATGAGGATATAACTATGTAAGGGTTATATGTTGAGATCCTTCTTTGTGGTTATCCTTGTTGTATTTAGTGAGACCTTGAGGGTCTCGGGGTCCCTACTAAGTATCTTATACTCACCCCTGCATGGGCTATGCCCACACCTCGTTGTGTTGGTTGCAGACGACGGGCAGCGTTGACAGAGGCCGAGTGTTCGAGGACTGGATGGTACTCGGAGGTGGACCTCACGACAAGTCATTATTCGGAGGTGGACTTCACGATGAGGCGATACTCAGAGGAGGTTGATGGGCGAGGTCGTTGTGGAGGCTATCTGTACCTATCCTTCAGGTAGGATCCATGGTGGACGATCCAGGAGTTTCACTATATGTACCTACCCTTCAGGTAGGATCCGAGGTGGACGACCTAGGAGCTGCTTCTATTCTTCCAGCTGCTTGTCTTTTCTGTTGTACTTTCGTTCAGTAGTAGTTGTACTTTCAGTTGGGTTTTTATTCTGGCCCACTTACTTTTCAAAAATTTCTTTTGTACTTAGTGTATTACTTCCGCTTGTACTCTGTGGTGGTTTGTTTACTTTTATAAAGGCAATGCCTTCCCAGTTATCGGGATTTACGCCTTTGGTGCTAGTCGTCATCCCCTGGCCTATAGAATTCGGGATTGGGGTAGTCAGTACACGGGCCCCGAGGACGGGTCATGACAAAACCCAATCCTTTTTCAAATATTATGACATTATTTTTAACCTAAACATCTATTAATTACAACCGAAAGACTGCGAGTCCAAGTGTCCTTAGAAGACCAGGCTCCTAAAAATAATAAAATAAGACTTCTTTATTTTATTCTCCATAATGATCTCCTAAATCCATTTTATCTCAAAAAAATCATAGGATAACTTGGGGAATACAGAAAAAAATGGGTTATCTAAAAATCCCAGTAAGGAAATGAACATGATAAGGAAATATAACATGTAATTCAAAGGTATAAGATGATATCATAAAAATTAATTCTCAAGAGAAATCAAAAGGATCCATTATATAAATAACATGATATCATAAGATAAAATCATTTTAGTAAATGTGACAGAAATATATAACATTACCTAACCATGAGTCAAGGATATAATTCTTGGACAATATCATATTGTGGAAAAAGTCCCATAATGGATTAAGTTTAGTCCCTAATCCCATAAAATGGCACCCCATGAGGCTAAAGATTTATCTGATGAATTGGAGGGCTATATGGGCTCACCAATCATAACATTTTCATGATTATGTGAGCAAAAAAAAAGAAAATCAATCTTAAGTAATAGACAGAATAATTATCTATGGATAGAAAGCATAATCTTGTCTCATATCATAATCAAAGGAAATTTCACAATAAAGGAATTTTAGAGATGAATATATAGCATGTATTACCCTAGAAAAATAAGGGAGGATAATGTAGGTATATATATGGGAGAAAAATAAAAATAACTTAGAAGCAATCTATAACATAAAAAACTTTCTTTACTGAGTATTTTTTTAAAAGAGTACATTGAATATTTATTAAATAAAAATAACCTTTTCACTTTGAAATAACTTCTAGAAAATATAATAATTTCCAAAATATTATTGAAAAAAAATTATAAGAAGAACCATGGTATCTTACCAATGAATATTAAAATAATTGAGTTTTCATAGTGATCGGTAATTCCATATATGTTGTATAAGTTAAAAAACATTCCTTTCAGACTGTCGTAAAAGGTTAAAAATTCCCTTGTTTAGAAAAAGATGAGAACATTCCTCTAAAAAACTTTTATAATAATGAAAAAATGGATAAAAATATATTTAATAAATCATTTTGAGAATGTTAAAAACATTCTATAAATTATTTTTAGAAAATAGGTATTTTAATTAAAATAGATTTTTGATCGAAGAGAGAAATAATGTAATCTTTTCCTAAAACAATTTCTAAAACATTTTAAGTACTAAATAGAGTAAAATTTTACTATTAAATGAATAGTTTATGAAGAACCAAAGGATACAAAAATATATTGGGTTTTAGATAGAAATATCTAACTATTCCTCCAAGGGATAATTCTGTATAATCAATCCTTAATAATGATAAGATTATTAAATAAAACCTTACCACATTGTTAACTTTTTAATCATAAACCCCATGGAATATGGTTCAGACATACCAGGAATGACCTAAAACACTCTAAGGTGTTGGGTTTGGCTATGGTGTTATTGAGGCTTATAAGGATAAAAAATATCTTTTTATAGAGGGACATAGTTTTTTGATGACCATAGACACATATGTAGGATCCATAAGCATGCATGATCAGTCATGAAAAGGGTCCCTTAAAGTCATGTATCATTTCAAGAGGATATGAAAGATTTATGGATGTAACATTGGAAGGGTGAAACACTAGGGATACTAGGCACACCTAGACAGTTGAAGTGTGGGTAACATAAATCAAAACTAAAATGATTGAGCCTATGAACAAGGTATGCAGAATACATTCCATGGATGACCCATAATACTATAAGGTATAGAGTTTTGTCACAGTGATGCATGGGCTCACAAGGATTAAAGATCCTTTCTGAAAAGGGGGATATGCCTTTATTTGGTGGTCTAGGGCCATTATGTGTTTATATCAAGGCCAAGAAAAGTAGATATCCACTTATTTTCAAGGGGTATGAAGGATTCTCAAAGACTCAAATGTCAACATGATGAAGTTGGATGTAGGGATAATGCTATCCAAGAAGGGTTTTAGAACACCAAAGTAGTTTAGTTATTAATTCCAATATTTGTCTCTATGTCCTATGGTTTCTATGAATGATTTTTGGGGCATCAGAGGTTCCATAATTGAGTGTCACGTTGTGGCCTTGAAAAAGGGTACAAACACGATGATGTAACATCGAGGATGTAAAATTCACCCAGATAGTTTGATATGGGCATTGTAAATCATGGTCCAAAGTGCTCGAATTTAGAGGATGATATGGAAAGTGATGTTGAGATTAGTTAAGACACACTGAGGTGTTGAGTGTTGTGGAAATGATGTTAGGGATCACAAGTATTGGAATGTTGTTTCTTCAAAGTGATGCATTTGGTTGATATCCGTAGGCTCATATGTAGGATCCATGGGCATGTGTGAATAGTCAAGAAAAGGTTCCCTTGAATCCAAATATCTTTTCCAAAGGCCATTAGATGTTTATAGTGATTTGAGACACCCAAATATTGAAGTGTGATTTGTGGTAAGTATAATATCCAAGAAGGATTCAAGCACCATAAAGGTTTTGTCACCGCCTAGAGAACATATTGTCACGACGAGGATATGTGAAAAATCATTGATCTACCTTTTTTATGGACTGGGAGATATTGAGATAATATATTGGATTTTACAAGGGCTACAAATTAGACCCTATGATATTTATTCCTTATATTTGTGTGCCCTATTTCTTTCTAAACTTTGAGGATGAGTATTTTAGTGGGCAGAGGCATGAATTTTTCTTAGGTTTCCCTTTGATGGTTTTTGACCTCATATGTTTTGTGTCTCTTTTTACATCAATTTAAGGTCTTGTGATTTGAAATATTTTAGGCTAGAGTTTAAGGTCATATAGATTTCACCAAAATGAAGTCAGTTTAACATAATGACCCCCATGTACCTATATATGGGAGATGTCACAAAACAACCTAATTTTGATACCTAGAATCAGGATCACACCATCATATTTCAAAAAATAGGATAGAGATGTTGTAAATTAGGGATCGAGTTTTCTCATGTCATGAGTAATGATATGGGATAGTCATACCAGGAGTAGTTGAAACTGATTAAGGTGTTGAGTGCTGATGCAGAAGTGTCAAGGATCATAAGGATTGGAATTTTCTTTTTCTAGAGTGATGCATTTGTTTAATGGCCATAGGCACATATGCAGAAGCCATGGGCATGTTTACATAGTCAATTAATGGGTATATTCATGCTGGATATCTTTTCCAAGGTCCATAGAAGGTTTATGGTGACCTAGGATGCTCAATACATGAAGTGTGGTATATGGACTGATGTGGTCTTAAAATATGGTGGAAGCACTCCATACTCTGTTTGACCAAGGTAAGTCTATTGCGGTCCTTTTAAAATGAATAAAAAATTGGAGATGGTCTTCATAGTTTATTTTCATGTAGTGGGGATGTTTTTCCATGTAGTTTGACGTCTTGCGGTAAGGTCATTTTTCATGTAGTTTATCATCATGTGGTAAGGATGTATTCTGGTGCAGTTTATCATCATGCGGTAAGGAAATTTTTTATGTGAGCGGATGAAAATTTAATTTTTGGGAAAAAGGGTGAGAGTTTGGGTTTCACTACATATTTCATGAAAATTAGAATGAAACCACACATAGTTTTTAAATGAGAAAACATCTCTTCACTAGTTTGGACCATACAAATATGTGGGAATTGTTTCAATTTATTGTTGTAGTTGGGAATATAATTAGTGGTCTAGGATTCACTATATCCTATAATGATAGGAATCAAAACACACATATTTCTTAAAGGGACCATTCATTTTAGCTTCATGTGGTAAGGACAGATAAGGACCGATGTGAAAATTTGTAATGTTACAGATAGTCCCAAGGATGGATTTATGGGAAATTATACATATCTCATAAAAAATGAGAATGAAGACATATGTAGTTATTGAATTCCCATACAGTTTAACATCATGTGGTGAGGATGGAGGCAAACCATCAGGAATTGAAGAGAACATTGAGGTTGGGCCTAAGGGTGGAAGTTTGGGCATCACTACGTATCTCATGAAAATGATAATCAAACCACACATATTCCTGAAGTGTCGTACAATTTATCATGTTTTGGTGAAGACTATTTCCTTTCACTCTTGATATGACTTTTCCATGCACAGAATACTTCGAGAAAATTCCTAATCCCACATGATCCATGCTCAGTGTGAGAAACATGGAATTAAAGGGTCCCATGCAGATGAATTTAAGAGCAGTACATGGTCATTTTGTATCATGTGATGGCTAGACCAAGATATATGAAAAATTCATCCCTATTTATGTCATTGAAAATGATAATCGATCCATATGTAGTTCTAGGAAACTCGTGTAATTTAATATCATGCAGTAAAAATTCAGGTGAATCGACATGAATTAAGATGGATATTATGGATCCATGTAGTTTCATGTTATAAAGTAAGGACATAGATCAGCTGATGTGAAGGGAAATTAATCCTATTACTGGACCCATGAATAGTGATTGGGGCATTACTATGTATTCAATGATGATGGGAATCAAGAAATTATTAGATATTTTGAAACTGTGTAGTTTAACATTATGTGTCCTGGACGTGCTCCATACAACTTATTTTTATGTGGTCAAAATAGATTCTTATAGTTTAACATCAGGTATGTAGGATGGATTTTCATAGTTCAACATCATGCACTCAGGATGAATGATAGGGCTTACTCTGGTATGGACGCCCAAGATAAAATCTTAAACAAATAATTTATTGAGAAATCTCACATTGTTGGGTGGTGTGACACGATCTCCATCCATGGTGCCCAGTGAATAAGCTCCATTATGATAAACATTATGCATTACATAATTTACTTCCCACATGGGCTCCAATTTTGGGATATTCTTTCCTAGTATCATTGGGATTTGAGGAGCCAACACTAGTTCTCCATGCAAGAATGTATGAAGGATTTTTTTTTTGTTAAAGTCCAGTTATATCCAATTTTGAAGGAACTATAGGTTGTGCAATGTGTGAAATTTTTACTCATCTATCCATTCAAATCCATCCATCTTCTTATGAGACTATTCATCATTTTAGAGATACCGAAAAATGTTAATATAGAGTGAAGGTAGACAAACCTCTCTGGGTAATACTGCCTCAGTCCTATACACCAATGAGAATGGAATTTCCTATGTGGAGGTACGCGTGGTGGTATGGTTGGCTCATAAAAGATGGTGGTTTTTACCAAGCCAAGACTTTTTATCCTTGTTCACCATCTTCTAGAGTAAATTTGATAGAGTCTTATTGAAGGCCTTTATCTATCCATTTTATGTCACATGATAGAGGTATTAGTGATTAGTCTTGGTATTTTACCCAAGGTAAAGCTTTTTAAACTCTATGGAATAAAAACTGGTGTCGTTGTCTGTCAATATTGTTTGAGGTACTTTGAACTTGGTGATGATATGAGGCTTCACAAAGTTGATGATATTCTTCATCCTAACTTCCTTGAGGGGTATTGCCTCATCCTATTTAGAAAAGAATTTATTCATAGTAAGGATGTACTTGAACTAAATGTTTGTGGTTGGGGGATATGGCCCCACAACACCCATCCCCCAAACAGAAAATGGCCTGGAATATTTTGCTATATGTAGAAATTCATGGGTCTAATAGATAAAGTATGCATGAATCTGGCATGCATGACATTTCGTGGTGAATTCCACATAGTTTGGTATTAGGGTTTTCCAATATTATCCCAACCTCTTTATTTTGTGGTAGATCCTGGTTCTAGATTAATGGTTGTCTTAGGAACATGTATGGAATTATTTAATGATGGAGAACCTTTTTTATGCTATTCAACTGAGTATAATTCCATAAAATCCATGCTTGTTGAGGAATTTTTCTCATTTGGACCATCCTGTAGAGTGATGTTTTCTTCCCAACACCGAATCTATTCCCTTTTGGCATGATCTTTTGGCAGAATCTTGTTTTAGATATAACCAATTAGGGGCTCCATTAATCCAAGAGTGGCCATTGGTTCTTCACGCTCTGGGGAGGTGCTGAACTGATTGATTTCGTCCATATCACTGATTGATGAGACCATTATTCAATGTGTAATACAAATAGTTTCTTTATCCTGATTAGGGCCAGCCAGGATGGTAGATGCATTAGCCAGTGTGTCGGTGAAAGCATTTTGTGATCATGGAACATAATGCAATGTGGACTCAAAAGGTAACTCTTCTATAAATCTGCTAAAATATCTACTGAGGGGGACATTTATTCCTTTTAAATGACATATTCACCATTTATCTTCTTTTTCACCTATTTTAAATCCCCTTTGATATTAAGGTATGATATTTGTACCTGTATGGCTAGTTACAGTCCATCGATGAGGGCTTAGTATTCTGCCTCATTATTCATGCATCATTTGAATAGTGAGAATGTTTAGGGTAAAACTATTTTTTTGGAGAGGAAAATACAACATATAAACCAACCCTATTGAGCTTTGGGTTTTCCATTCTCATGCCTACAATACTCTGTGAGAATCCATCAAAGTACATCTCCCATGTCTGGGGAGTTCATGGGAATATAATACCTCTTCATCAGAGAGCACAATGTCTTCCAGTGTATTTTCTGGGGTAGGATGTGTTGTGAGTAAATCATATAGGATTTTCCATTTCCCATTAATCTATGATATTAAATGAGTGTCATATTACTATAAAATTACGACCCATAGACCCAAGAACTCATTCAATATATACCAAGGATGCACTGGAGCAGATCAATACAAGAGAACATGTTGAATTTGTGGTACTGCAATTAATGCCTCATATTTTTCACTGCAAAGATAAGTTCAAGGTATTGCTTTTTGACATCTGAATATTTGGTTACAATACCTAGCATGGTCTGACTAAGGTAGTAGAGACTATTCTCACTTCCCTATGTGTGGAGGAAACCTAATGAGATTTATATGGTCTCCACATATAATATAAGTAGCCTTCCTTACACCATAGGCATCAAAATATATTGGTGCATCAATTACTTCTTGAGACTTTCAAAGGATTAGTGACATTCATCATCCCATTCATAAGAGGTTACCTTCTTCAGTATCCTGGTGAATAAGAGATATTTTCGGGTCATTTTTCTATGAATTGTCGAATATTGGAAAGGTTCCTTTGGAATCCCCCCATTTATTTTATATTTGTTTGGGGGGGGGTAAAATTTCTAAAAAAATAATAGTCTTCTCTACATCAACCTGAATTCCAAGGTGTCACACCACAACGACAAAACAATTTCATGATGTTACCTCAAAAGAAGACATTAGTGGATTCAACTTTAAACTATGATGTCACAACATGTTGAAGATTGTTCAATGAATTGTGAAGTGATCACATAACTATTGGGATTTAACAACAAGCTCACTGACATAAGACTCAGTTATCCTTCCCAATAATGGCTTAAAGATGCGATGAATGGTGCAATGATATATGGTGTTAGTGTTATTTAATACGAATGGAATGAACTAATAGGAGAATATCCCTTGATTTGCTCTGAGGGTGGTGTAATCTTAATCTTTAGGGGCTATCTTGATCTGATTGTACCCCGAGAACAGGTTGATGAAGGAAAGGAATTGGAAGCCATCAGTTGCATCGATCAAGAGTTATATGATCTTCAATGGGAAATCATCTTTCGATAAATGACTATTAAGGTCTATAATGTCAATGAAAACCCTAATTTTACTATTCTTTTTATTGATGGGGAGGATTATTGAAAGATATATGGGTATTACACTTCTTAGAAAAAGTTGGAATTGATCATCTTGTCAACTTCTGCCTCTACATTGGTGGCATGAGAGGGATAAATCCTCACAGATTCATGTTTTAATCCTCGATGCTCATCAGATAGTATAATATGGTGCATATCCACATTTGTATTTAGTTCTGTAATTTCTGTATAGTTCTGGGAAAACACATATCGGTGCTACTTTAGAAATGAAATGTAAATCTATATCTCTTTGAGGGGAATGTCAGTAGTAATAATATTAGGATGTGGGTCTTTTTATGTTCCCATATATACTTTTCAAATATCATATATGTTAGGGGAGATACCTTCATCAAATACCGGAGGGGCGTTCCTGAGGTCTTCCTCCTCATCTTCCTTCCCCGAGTCTATAGAGACAGGTTCTTGTAAATATGGAAATCTTCGAGCTTCACTCTTACTACCAGGGTGAGGGAGGATATTAGAAGAGACATTTTCATCCCTTTCTATTTGAGTCATTATAGAGAGATGTTGGAGATGATTTTTTTTACATTGTCACTAAGGACAAGAGAGTCTTGTACCCATAGGATTAGATGTTCTATTTTGACCATGTTTATGGGGAGAACATAGTTTCTATTGAGCATACTCTTGGGATTTACTGGGGCGTTACCCAAACCATTGGGAGTTGCAACTTGTATATCATCAGACTCCATTGGTTTCTTACCTCCCTTATTATAGAAATATGATTTAAAGTACATGTCTCTATAAGTCACGAAGGGGGTTCTATCACTATGTAGTATGTTGAACTTTCTATTGACGGGATAATTCATACATTGATGGAATGTTGATGGTGCCTCCGAGTGGCTATGGAGTCAGGGCCTCCCGAGTAAGACATTATATGCAGTGTATTTCTAGATAACCATGTACCCAGCGTAGGATGTGAGTTCCCCCAATTTGTATTCAAGTTTGATATTCCCGATAGGTCTTTTCTCACATGTATATTACCCCTGAATGGTCACCTTTTTAGGGGATAATTCCCCTTCATTATATTCCATGAATTGGAGAGTTTTAATTGGGTTAAGATTTATCCTAAATCCATTATCAATCAACACCCTATTGACATTGGAATTATTGAATATTTCTGAAAAATATATGGGCTTGATTTGACCTTGGACGGCCTCTTCCTAATCTTGATTGGTTAATGAGATGGTGAAATGACATTCTGAGTACATAGTCTCCACACTATAGACCCCAGCTACAAAAAATTCTATCTAAAATTCTTGTGGGCTTCAGTGGGATTAGAAAAGTTCCTACATGATTTATTTTGAACGATAGAGAACATAAACAATTAGGAGCATGGATGGGACTGTAGCTAGCTATTTCAAAAAGTATTACTTTGGGACAGTGGTCAGTGCTTTCTGATATAGGGTGGATTGGGGGCATATGGTTTAGGAAATGAAGCATATGAGGTAGAAAAACCTATAATTTGTGCTAAATTTGAGGTAGTGCCTTCTTCTAGTGGTTTAGGTTTCACCGACCTTCCCAATTACCTGGGTTAATCAGATTGAACCCACATTAAGCGGTCATGAAAGACAATCAGATACGGGATACTTTTGAAGGGATCTGAGGTGCCTCCTTTCCTCTTTTGAGCATGATGGAACACTTTCCCATGATTCTTAGATGAATATTTGTCATATATGAGGATATGACTAGAATATTGAGTCCGACCACATCTCTCATGTCCTCTGTATCCTCAGTTTCAGCACATGCAACCTTCTATTCCCTGATTCTGTATGGTAAAACCATATTCGGTGGCATATTCATCATCATAAAAGGGATCTACCAACTGTATCACTTTCAAAGAACCAAATATGAGCTCTTATTCTAATGAGGATTTTATTTTTTGGGGAGGTTCCCATCCTATAGATTTTACCGGGAAGAAATTAGCAAGAGTTAGGTCTTTCTTTAGAGTGGAATATGACTCTTACTCCTCTTTCTCTTCATGATTTAGGTGGTCACACCCAACTTTGAGATGCAAATTCGATGTCTCATTCTAGGGTGGTGGATCTATCATAATTTTATGCAACTATTCCTTCAGAATGGTGTGAGCTAGATCAACTATTTTTTGAGTCATCCAGTTATAAAACTTTTGTGCTCGCATGACCAGAACTTTTTTCCAACCATCCTCTTATTCTGATCAAATGATGGATATGCAAGCCACTTTCTATGGGGTGTTGTATAGTCTCACCTATCCATATTCAACCATGCCTTTAAGGATTCCATTGAAGATGAAACAATCATGAATATTATGGAGCATAATTATTGTGTAAGTAAGTAGTTGGGATGGTTTGCGAGGATGACTTCACGAGGCCTTATATTCTTTGGAAGCTTGGGCAGGTTATTATCCATGGCTACCAAGAAATAAGCTGGGAATTGTTCATTACGGTAGGAGTATACTTTATTCATACATTCCTCAAACTATAGGGGACCTTGATTTCTCTTCCTTTCTAGTTGAGGGGGATTCTGTGGTTTCTGCCACTCAGTAGGATGTTCTAGGAAGTTTGGGACCTACATGGGTTCTTGGATGGGTACCACTGCAATCTTGAGAGAAACAACTAAAAATTTTAATATGCCTATCTTGTTCCCTTGTGTTGCCGGCAAGATTCGAGACTTAGAATGAGTTCTCTGAATATCCTCTTCAAGACGTTGATACATTTTAGCAAATCCTTGGAACCCACCAAAATATTTCATGGGGATTAGGGGCCTCTACAAATCAAACCTGATATTTTAATCACAGAGTTTTGGTAGTGTCCTCTATGAGAGGGGGATGCTGAGTGAATATGTTAAACATTTAAACTTTACTATGAAATCAAAAATCATATCGTTCTCAAATTGTTTTTTAGTTTTCATATCGATGATCATTGTTTTCCTTAGTATTGAACAAAACTGATAAAGTAATTGATGATGGAGTTCTTCCCACCCTGTAATGGATCTCGCTGGCAGACTGATGTACCAAACAATGTTTGGACCATTCATAGTCTATATGAAACACTTCATCTTTGTTTCTTCCTGTTGATCATGAGGTCTCTTCATCTGCCCACATTAGGACATGAAGTGTGTGAGATGTTTTTCAAGGTCGTCTGCACCATCAAAGGTAGAGAAGGTAGGGTTTTGAAAGTTGGGTGGAGGTGGAGTATTATCCAAAAATTCAGGATATGGATTCCTTTCAAGATTCAAAGGAGCACATAATTCTTTCATGGCTTCCATTCAAGTAGCTAGGGATTCAATGATGGTAAGTAACTCAAGGGGAATTGTTTTATGAGACACCTCTCATCCACAGGGAGTGGCCAAGGGCCAATGAGGTTGTTCTTCATTAATATACTAATAATTATAAATTTATCCTATGATTGAATGATCACCCAGATGATGGAGTGGTTGTCTTCTCAATGGAGGGAAGTCAAAATAATTTTTAACTTCCTCATTTATGTGGATTGACTATCTATATATGAAGCTAATCAGATGCTCAGATACCGCTCTTTCTAGAAGATTTACTATGGGAGGGAGAATATCTATCTCTGGCTAGAGATGATAACCAATGGAAATATTTCCCCTATGTATCTCCTCATTGAGTTTCTAGAGAGCTCATATTTCACTCTCATATTGAGACAAATTTTCCTTCAGGGAATGAACTTAAGATATTATGGGTAGTGATTGGGATGTAGCCGTACCTTTCCCATTTTCATTGAAAATATTTCACTAAGGGGTGGAAACTAGTTGTTTGGTGGTTCAAAATTATGATGCCTTATCTGGTTCCGAGTGCACACAACCTAATCTAGTGCATCCATACCACCCTCCTCCTAGGATACATTTTCTATGTTGAGTCCCTCTGTGTTCCTATAATGATCCATGTTTTTCCATGTTAATAGAGATGACATTCACAGAGGAATATTCGTAAATGGTGGTTCTACCATCGCTTTCTACACAACAAGCTAATTTTGCACATCTTTCATGAGGGTTGTTTTTATAATACATGGTCTGATTGAGTCCTTTCAGATTGCAATCCTGATGGGGTATGATTTCTTTTTACATACCATCCTACCATCTCAGCCTATGAATAGTGACTTTGATAGAGTTTATATCCATGATTATCGAGCAAACCCTGACCAACAGAGGTTTTTATAGTTGTATGAGGAACATGTGGGATGCTGACCATTTATTTCTTCCTCCCAACCTAGAGAATAATGATTCTCTCTATGGTGATAATTATTTTGATAATTCCCCCAATCACGTGGGATGGGGGTAATTTGGGTCTACCATTAGCACTGACCGGTCCTTTTGTTTAGGATCCAATGCCTCTAGTTGGGGACTTTAAGATATAAATTTCTCTATCCTAGTGGGGTTGGGGTGATCTAGTATCACCACTGACTCATCAAAGACCCTATAAAGGGATGTTGAACCTAGATACATTGATTGGGATATAAATTCCCCGAGCCCAACGAGATGGGGTTCACTTGCGGCTGCTAAGTGTATGTCCTAAATCCTCTTAGGTATTAATGATCTAAGGAGTGGAGGTGGTGGAAGATGTTTTTCAAGCCTAAGGGACTGAGTCCAGTCTAGTATGGATTCTACAATAGCTACTATTACATCTCATTTGATGTGGCGTAGCTGTGCACACATGGGAGATGAGTTTGATGATAGACCATGATGAGAATTATTTTTCATGAGAAATTGTCAGCATGATCGAGACTTAATTTTTAATGTTTGAAATGTGTTCTCATTACTTTGAGGGGCCTAGTTAGATGTCTTTTTGGATGTCCCCATCCTCCTCTTGTGATTTCTAGGCATCGTTGAAGTGGGTTCATTCCATTGTAGTGAACAAATGGCCCGAGCGTTACCTAGTACTCATATTTCTCCAGAAGCTATAGATTTAAAGGATGTTGAATCTCAGGGGTTCTGTTGTTTCATGGGTATATAAAAGTGTAATTCTATATACTATCCCCAACCTCAAATATATATGCATGATGTGGCTTTGAAGATCAGCTGCCGAAGTGTCACGATGCAATGGCAGCAAGTGTGTTTTAGAGTTTCACTGTGCTTTTCCGGTTTCAGATCTCGATATATGGATATAGGATCCATTTAAAGTTTATAGTAGACCGTCTTGATTTTCTAAAGGTGACACTCATATCCTGTATAATGGACATATTTATTCTTCAATCATTGATAATTATCCCTCATAATTTGGCATAGGTAAGGAACAAAATCCATTTCTAGATCATCCGAGATATCATTTCTAGAAGTAACGAGGGTCCATAACATGATGGGAAGGCTGTTTCTAGCTAACTCTATCCAAATATTAATTTCAACATCCTCCTCATTAGACTTACATGCCTCAATCTGTTCAGTGTAACACCCGAGACTTTTATGAGAAATATTTTGTTTTTATGTTATATAAATCATCAAAGGAATCTTTCACTACACACAACACTTTCTTGGCTTTCTTTACACGCAATCACGACCTTCCTCGATAGCTTGTGTCGTACGCAATACCGAGTTTCACTAAACAATGATATGCTATTAAAATATTATTAAAACTAGCCGTTATGAATAGTAATAACCACTTTTTGAAATTTTGTACATTTTATTTTTCAAAATAGACTTAATTTTTGGATTGGGAATATTGAAATTAGCTTAGGGTGAAATTTTGGTACTTTTCGGATAACTTTCATATTCTGATGAATAGTGAAAATTACTAAATTTTAATTAAAAACAACTTTTTTAATTGAAATAATTAATAGTGATAAATTATTAATTTGAGTGGTTTTATAGTATATTTAGAATATATTTTTACCATTTAATACAATTTTGGTCATTGAATGTAATTTCACATTTAAACCAGATATAAACAAGTGTCAATATTTTGATAGTTATTGTCTTTTAAAAACACTCTATTTGTTTTGACGACGTGAATTAATTTTTAAATTAGTTAATGTAACTGATATGTTTTGAATTTGGTAAAATAGACATCACTTTTGAATTCATAATATCAAATATAGCTTAGGCCTAATTTTTGGTATTTTTCTGGAAACATTCATTTTTTGATGAATAGTGAAACCACTAAGTGGTAGTTAAAAAAACTGATTTTTTCATAAAACTTAATTTTACCACTTCTGTGAGTGGAATTTCAAAAATCATAGAGACACGGTTGATGTCAGTAAGTAAAATTTGGTTCAATTAGGTGAAAATAATTTTTTGTGAATAGTAACTTTTTACTTTTATTTACCACGGTTAAAAGTAAATAGGGTAATTAAGGGTAAAAATGATATTATTATTACCCTAACACATGTCCTAATTCTATTGGATAAGTTTAATTCGACCAAAAACAACCTTAGGAATAAACTATGACCATTTAGGCCCACTTGGATTAGATTAGGACATTTATTATTAATTTATTTAAAGAAGGGTTAAAATAGTTAAAATCAAAGTTTAAAAACTAAATAATTTTTAATATAGGGTTATACATAAGCTAAATTTGACTATAAATATTTATTAGAAATATAAAAAGATTTACTACATAATGGTATTTTATTTCTAATATTTAGACTTAAAATAATTTAATTTATTTATGATACAATGATGATGCAGTAATTATCTTATTAATGAAATATTGACATAATTGATGTTATAAATACCCAAATAAATGTAATTTGAGAATTTTTATGAATTAAACTAATTTTCTATGTTACTATGACATGTTATTATTGACTTAATTAACTCTTTTTTAACTAATCATTCTGTTATAATTTTCACAAAAATCAATTACTAAATAGAGTCAAAATTGACATAAAATAGTTTTTAAAACAAATATTATATTATTAATTGATAGTTTATTCCAAAAAATCTATGGTTCGGTAAAATGAATTAGATAAGGTTATATATATTAATAATAAACAAATTGGAGTTCGTTTGTCTTGTTATAGTAAGTTAATTAACCTTATAGTGTAAGAACACAAAAAGACACAGTAAAAGTAAAATTATTTAACTTAATGTTAAATCTAAATGATAAGTTTAAAATAGGAACCTAAACTTGTCTAAATTCTATTGGATGAGAGGATTTCGACCCATTCCCACCTTATCTTCGAAATAAATCAATATGGGGCTATTTAAAACCGAATTTGTCTTTATAATAAAATAATATTTTTAGTTATTCCAAAGGTGCCCATCTCCTCCCTTATAAAAAGGCACCTCCTACCACTCTTCCTCACACCACTTTGAGCCTTAAAGCTCGGCCAACCCCTGCCAATTTCTTCTCTCGACTTCCCTAGAGACATCCTAGAGGTCCTTTTCTTCTTCAAAGACCAATTTTAGTGCCCTAAAAGGAAGTCTCAAAGAAGCGCTTCAAAGAAGAGGTAATGTCCGTTACTGATTCTTTCATCTTTATTTATTCTTCCACTTCTTCTTCTATAGTTGTTTTATTATGAAGTAATAAAATAAGTATCACTCATATACTTATATGTTATTATAAGTATGAAACAACCCTATTTCACCATCTATCAATCCTACGGAAAATAAAATCACGGCGCGTGCGTACGTACGGAATACCGTCTCCACGCCGTGGTGTAATCTATTTTCCACCACCACCTTACTTTGATGGGTATAATGGTGTAAATAATAACTATATATGATTATTGTAAAGTGATATTTATTCTTAAATAGTATACATACACTCCAATACAATTCCACGATCATGGGAACGATATCATCGCTCGTGCGTACGTACCGAATACCGTCTCCACGATGTGATGCGATTCATTATACATGATCTTCATTACATAATGATTATATAAATGAATTTAATGAATGAATACGATATATATTACACTAATACCATTCTGTAAATGAGGTATATATAACCTAAAGAGAAGAATAAGAATTTATTCGACAAAACACGCATAAGAACAAAAAGTAATAAACACCTGAATAACAAGTAGAAATGAAATATTACTAATAAGAAGCTAAGAATATGACCATATATGATATCATAAGTCAATAACATTATTTTAATAATTATACAGGAGGTTCGGACACTTACGAAGCAAATCGGACCTAAGGTAAGGGTAATATCACAATCTCATTTTTATCCGATATTGTTTTTACTTTGGAATTTACTGGGATGTATTTTATCATCCACATCCATGTTTCCTCAATATATAATATTATTTCCATCCACCTACAATTGTTTAAATCCAATTTTACCCTTCGGTGAGTTTTAGTAAAATATATGAAAGGAATCTTTTGTCGTTTTTCGTATGAGGTACTTTTTGACTTTTCTGACAAAAGTACGAAGAATGTTTTTTTAACTTATACGGCATGAATGGATTTTTAAAACATTATTTACAATAATCATCCTTTACAAGTTTTAAAGATTATTTTTAATCAACTTCTTTTAGTTTAAAATTGTATGACATGTTAAGAAAGGAAAAATGTTTTTGAGGTATAAAGGATATTTTCCTCAAGAATGGAGTTCAAGTGTTTTATCAAAATTATTTTCCATCTAAGATGATAAAGGGTTCTGTTTATATCCCTATTATTACATTGATTTGATTATGTTGTGATGGAATTATTTTTATGAATTCCTTTTTCTTATATGAATTGTTTTATGATGTCACGATGTTTAAGATTCCCATTTTTATTACATGGGTTATGCTATGATGTATGGTTTATGATTTTGTGTTACACATAATAATGGTATCATTATGAGATGGGTGGGACCTATATCTCCCTCCAGTTCATTGGGTAAATATTTTATATCTCATGAGATAGACATGGCTTGAACTACAGGTTAAACCGGTTCAGTAAAACAGGACTGAAATGAGGAGTGAACTCGGTTCAGAAATGGACTTTGTCCACTAAGATAGTCTTGGCAACGAGTCTTGACTAATAAGAAATGATTCTCTACGATTATGTGTGTATGACAAAAATCTTTATGTTTTAATTTATGATTATTTTGATTATATTTCACTACCATGATTTATCCCATGTTATGAAATTATGATATCTTTTGCAGGGTAAGACTTCCAAAATGTTATGTTCTCATGAATATGATGTGATCGATATTTCTTTTGTTTACCCTTACTGAGCATTTTAGCTCACCCTTTTTTATGTTTTCTTTCCCCCAGGTCAGGAAGAAGGTTATTAAGTAGGATATTCCAAAAGGGACTCTAGATATTATGAAATAAATGGGAGACCGTATAGATGATTTATGAACTAGTTGTTTATGTTTCCCAGTTTCTAAAGACACTATACCTATACGGTCCTTTCGTGGTTTTGTTATATGTTGTAATAAGTATTCTTCAATTTTGAAGTATTAACAATGTATGTAAAGTATGGGTCGTTATATTCAGACCATAGAATATGGATCTAATGGTCACCTACAGATAGGAGTGGAGTGTTTCTAGATGTTTATGGGGGAACCTTATACAGTTGACCCCGATGTTTTGAGAACCTTTGTATACAATGGTGTCATAGTTTTGGACACCTATCTATATAGAGGTGTCTTAATAAGGGGAGGGTTTCCTTTTCCATGTGAGATATATCCATGGGGAGGTTTACCATGGTGGATTTCAGGAGTAGATTCCCTATGATCCATCTCCACACCACTATGGAGAGGACTACTGTGGGAATGAACATATTTTGATTTTGATTTGATAAAAGAGTTGAAGAACCCTATAGGTGTTGATAATGTGTCTCAGAAACCTTAAAGACATTGGCATTGAGAGGATTAAAAATGTGGTCCATGTTCTACATGGTGGTCAGAATAAGCTGATAAAACTTTTTTGATTGTATATACATTTTAGCGTGTTGTGTGATGGTTGTCGGAACTTGTATATAACCATATGGCGTTATGTAAAAATGATATCTCTTTTTAGAAGTTTTTGGAATATATCAACAAGATATATCCATATTAATAGGGATATTAGTTTGTACTGAGGCATGTTCCATTCTCAATTGGTGAGGCTCAGTCAAGACATGAGCATGATATTGATCTTGAGTATTTGGGATATGACATTGGTATTTCTTGTTAGGATTAGGGGCATACCCCTAGGTGTGTGATTCTATCACCTGGTGAGCCCTAGTTGGAATAAGAATTTGTTCCTAGTATGGATATAAACCCCCCACCAGAATATATCGATAGAACTCCGAAATGGGAGAAGGAATATGAGATTTCTTTTATATTTTCTTGAAATGATGTTGGCACTGTCTTTCATTAGCTGAAGTAGGAATATATTCCTTGCTTCTATGATCCAATAGAGTATGCCAGGTAGATTCATTGATAGGAATATGAGCCTATCCTGAGAATTTTTTCCATTTCCAATTGGTCAGCCTTGGCTAGAATGGGGGATATATTCTTGATACTTTAATTTTTGAGTATTCCACTAGACTTATTCAATAGTAATATGAGAAGTTAATGAGGATTGTGACCCTCCCATGTGGTGATCCCCGTCCATAATGGGGATATGAGCTTGGCCCTTAGCCTTTAAAATAAACCACTAGTCTTTTTCGGCAAGCATTTACCCCCATTATGAGGAATATTCCTCTCTCACATGGTAATCCCCGGTTGGAATTTGAGTATTATCCATGTTTTATTCCTCATACTTTATATAAATATGAGGATAATCCTCTTATATGGGAGAAATATATTCTTCTTTCTACTGTATAATCACTTGTTCGCAATGATCAGAGTGTTGAGTTTCCCTGGATGTGGGGATAGAAGTATGCACCAATCCATTAATTTGTACAAATGTTGGAATATAACATAATATCTCTTCAGTTATTGCTAAAATATATTGTTATTTTAGAAAAGTGTTTGTCGGAATATAAGATTTCACATTTTCCATATCCATTTTGCAGTGGAATATGTATTTGATTGAAGCGGGGATATGCACCCACTATTTTCCTCCTTGATTAATCGAAGTATGATGATGGTCTTCATGCATATGGGTAGGTATATGAGACTCCCCAATGATTACCATGAGAATATTCCCAAAAAACTTGTTCTGAGCTAGTAGGGGTATGAGCCTGCTTGCTGGTTTCTACTAGAGAATGTCGACAAACATCGTCAGTAGGAGTGGGGATATGATCCCTCTTTGTAATTCCCTGACCCTAGATGCCTAGATCTGGTGCATTATTTTAATATATTTTAAAGGAATCAAATCCTGAAGGACTGATCATTTAAGCAGTCTTGAAAAATCGATTACATACAAGAAATTTACATTACAATTCAATACATAAAATTCAACATAGATAGTAATTTGATAATTCAATTATTCTTCTTTATTAACCCTGCATATAAATCATAATACACTTCTTGAAATCCTTGGAAAATAAAACATAATTAATTGGTGACCTCAGATGCTCAATAAGGTTAAACATTACATCATAATCTTTCAAAAATATACATAAACTTTAAGGCACTTATAAAACTAAAACAGAAGCCTTTTAAACATAAGCATGAACATAATATGGAAATAATAAATAAAATAATTCCATTTAAACATTCGCATGGATATTATACTTGTTAAATAATCATACGGAATATCAGTAACTAATATCATAATGAGGGAATATATGATGTTGGACATCTGAAACATACCATCGAGGATTGATGTCAAGAATCTACAACTGTCAAGGCATCATGCCAAGAATCTAATACCATCAAGGCTTCATGCCAAGAATCTAATACTTTCAAGGATTCATGCCAAGAAAATAATAAATGGGTATGTCTTTGGCCAAAACCATATCAATTTTTCATGAAACCTACTAATGCATCGAGCGGCTATTGAGAGCCCTGATTGTCACTTACTAAATTCAATACAGTCTTAATATTAAAATGGTGAATCATAAACAACATAATAATTTGTATTAAAAACTAGAATATGAAATATGAATACATTAACCATAAATCAAAAATGGTATCTAAATTGCACATTCACAATCAAACTAATCATAAACCATTCAACAAAATATGCTAAATGATATCATAATAGATCAACCTAAATTAATAATAAGATCCAAAAAAGGAGGTTTACAAGATTTAAATACTCTAATAAAAGCATTAGAAATATTTTGAGACAAATACCTCTTTTTTACTTTGAAATCATTTATTAAAAAGTCATGCACTTATAAAAGAATACATTTAAAAATATATTTTTTAATAAAGGTGTCTCAGGACAATTTTAAACTTTTAAAAGTAATTAAAATTTTAAAATATTAATGTCATATAATTAAATCCTTAGAACAATTTTTAAATCATGGACATTAATTAGAAATATTTGTATGAATAAATCATTAAAACATTTAAAATGATGTTTCAATTAAAGTGTCCCTTGCATAAAACCTTAAAAATATTCATTTGGGAAACATTTGAATGAAATTAAAAATATACATAAAATGTTTTTTATAATCCTTTATATACTTATAAATAAATATCTATGATAATATCAAGAATATTGAAATGGATAAAGGATTAATTATTTAAACATTCAAAGCATCCCATACCACATTGAATATTTAAATAATAAGACCAATATATTGAAATGAATTGTTAAATACCATTAAGATAAATGTATTCATGATTTTAAATATAATAGGAGTGTTACATACATCACACACAATAAATAGGTGGTGAACATGGATTATATCTCATGAAAATTAAAAGTGAGATGGAATTCCATTACTTTAGGTCTAATACACTCCGTACGTGTCCAAAATTCAAGTATAATGGTTTAAAAAATTTAATTTGATTGAACCAGAATCATAATAATTTTTTTGATATCATATATGATTCATTTATGACATTATATTACTTTTTTTATTAAAAATTCTAAATTAAAGCTCCGTTTCGGGTAATAACAGCTGTGTTTATCGTACATGTTTTGAATTGTTATTTTTGATTATATTAATTAGATCATTTTTTACTTAATTCCATAATGTGAAAAATTATTTATATATTAAATATATATATTCATAATATAAATATATATAATATATAGATATATGAAATGGAATTCACCATTCACGGAGATGGTAGGTCGTACATACACATGAACGCAGATTCTATTTTCTTTTCATATTAAATAGAAGTAAATAACATATTTATATAGATATATAGATATAATATTCCAATATAATTTTTATGTAATATATTTCATACTTATTAATTTTATATATATTTGTATAATAATCCTTGAATGGTTCATGTGGAAGATGAATTTATCATGTCGTGGAGACAGTAAGACGTACGTATGTATTAGAGATGATATCATTTCCTTAATGATAAAGGGGTAAGTAAATGGATGGTATTTTAATTATAAAGAATAAATATCATGTCATATTGATTATATATATCCATTATATTCATCATTATACCCATTTAAATAATGTAGTGTGGAAAAATTGTTTACACCACGGTGTGGAGACGGAAAGCTGTACATATGCACGCATAGTGATATTTCTTTTCATAGGACGAGTAAAAGGAGGAATATTGTTGTACCATAACCATTAAAAATATATAGTAATATATAATATTATATATTTATTACCTTAGTATGTAAAAAACATAATAATATGAAGTAGAAGAAGAAAATAACTTTCAAAGAGTTTGTAAAACAATTACCTGTTTTTCGAGTGTCTCCTTTTGATTTTCCCAAAAGGACTCCTTATGATAGATTTCTTTAAAAATTATGGCCTACAGGATGAATTAGGGGAATTTTGGATGATTAATGGGAGGTTTTTTTTCAAAATAAATGGCTTTATAGGATTGAAAAAAAGATAAGGAGAGGTTTCATTTTATAAAAGAGGGGAGGGGAACTTTTGGAAACTCCAAATCTGTTAATTTATTATAAAATGAATTTAGATTTCCAATATCTCCAAAGTGATTTATTTAGATGATAAGATGAGTATTTTTATAAATACTCTCAACCAATAAATTTTATACATGTTTTATCACAAAAGTAACATTATGTTTTGACTTTAACCCATAGTTAAACAATTTAACTCTTATCGTAAAAACTTGTATTTTTATACTATTCGGTTGATATAGTTACTATAAAATTTCAAAATAACCCCAATTGGATAATTAAATAAATATGTGACACTATCCTATTAATTTTGATTAATGTAATATTTTTATTAATTTTATGGCATTTAATAAAATATTAGTTATTTTAAAGTATCATTTTTGTCAATTTTGATACTATTCTATATTTTTATTTTTAAAAATTTTAAACCAACATGATAACTTTGATACAAAAAATAAAAAATGTCACTAACATGTCTTTGTTGTCTGTAAAATTAGTGTATGTCATTAATTTAGTAAAATTATATTTATTTTAAAATTATTAATATCATTTAATTGATTCTTTCTTTAATAAATAAATTAATACATCATAATTGTGTCATCATTTAATTTAATTATCTTTTACTAAAAGTATAATTAATTTAATATTATTTAGATGAAAATTTTATCTTTCTGAATAATTTTTATTGTCGACCATATCACTTATTTAACATCAGGTTAAAAATGATATAATTTTTCAAAGTTGAATATGAAATTTTTAACTCTTATTTAAATAAAATATTGTAAATATGTTAATCTAAAACAAGTGGCTTAAAAAGGATCATATTTTAGAAATAATGTATATTTTTCTTGAAAAATAAATTTTCAACGAAAATAGGCAAAGTGTTAGCATAATTTTATACTATTATAATATTTTTTACCTTTAATTAGCCTATTTAGCGTTTACTGTGTTAAATAAAATTCAAACATAACTATTAATAAAAAAATTGGTCCTATTATACCAAGTGTTTCATACATATTACTACCATGTATGTCCATTTTTTAAAATTCAATTCACATGAGCAATAAAATTTTGTTTAATGCTAATTCGCAGATGCAACTAGAAGGCGTATAAAAGAGATGTTCAAAAGTTAAATATAAAATTTTATATATAATTTTATTTTAAAAATGATTCCAATGACCTAAATTTAACTAAAATATTTATTTTTTATCTATTGTGACTTTAAAATAAATTTAAAATAAAATAATAATTTAAATGAAATGGTTGGATTTGAAACAAAAATGCAATAAATTCACTATTCATCAAAATATTGAAACTTTTAAGAAAAATACCAAAAATTCACCCTAAGATAATTTTGATATTAGGAATTGAAAATTATTTCTATTTTACCAAATTTTATTTATATGTGTATCTAAATTAATTTCATTATTGTTCACAAAAGGACATAAATAGTAGTTCCATTAAGAAAATAGTATTTCTAAACATATAAATATTTTACCAAAACTTATACATTTCAATTTAAATATATTTTATTTATGTGAAAACATTATAAATAAAATTTAAAATTTATTTATAAATATACATATTACTATATTTAATGGATAATTTATAAATATATCATTTAAATAATTATAATACTTAGGTATGGTTTCACAGAAACTAAATGCCTGCATGTAACACATAGCAGGTCAATGTTGTGTGGAATACAAGCTATTTAATTTATATAAAAAGATAACATACTGAGAAATCTTGGGGTGTAAAACTCTATTGGATATCCAGTGACTTCCTCCCCCGATGAGCCTTTTGTATTTCCCTTTCATGGGTGTTAGAGGTGGAAGTGTGCCAGGTGTTACCCTCAATAATAGACTGGTGGGTACCAGAAGGATGATGATGGTGACATCGTTTAGTAGGTGCCCTTATCTATGGAACCCGAATTTAAAGCGAACCAAATTTGGCTTATGGGTCCACCTTCATCAGATATGGAAGGTGGAAGTTGTCACACTTTGGGAATAAGCTTCTGAATTGATGGGTTATAGTGATGACGCCCACTGAATTAGCAACATACTTTATTGAGCGATGTGTATTCACCTACTACTATGCTTGGAGATCCTATGGGTGGTTTCTATGATCGGGATGATACCATGTTAGTGGTACTCCTAAACCATCATATTTTCCATCATCTATTGGAGTTATCAAGTATGTGAGATTTCTTTATAACCTGTGGTGGTCACCTCCACATATGATTTACTAGAATAAATCCTAGATGTTGAAGAAATTGCCTCGAGTTTGGATTTTGTCGATGAGAGTTGTATGTTAAATCACATAAACAACTATGAACAAGGATACTCATTTTTGCTATATCATAGGCACAAATATGCTAAATCAGATATGAATAGTTAACACAATTGTCTAGTTTTCCGATCGGACTATAATTCTTGTTGTCAATGCGATAATGGAATTACAAGAATAACAATTACATAAGATCATATATATGATAACACCAGTATTATTTGTTTGTTTTTATATAGTTTTTGAAACAAAGTGTCCATAGAGATTCATGTCAGGACAATCAATTTTTGTTTACGTATTAGGATAAAACAAAATAGGTTGACATATTATAACCCAATAATTTGTTATTATAGAGTATCACATCAGGTTCAACATTTTTTTCATATAGGGGGAAAATGTTCTAATGTATTATAACCTGGTTATTTTGTAAATTCAGATATTCCAGTTGGGTGCACCATTTATATTTCATCGGGATTCGAGGCGTAGAGTGGGTTTTTCTCAATGGTTTGGTTCAAGGGGAGTTTTAGGACCACGATCAATTACTGGCATCAAGTTTTCCAATCGTTCCACCTTTCCTAGAAAATCCCAACGATTCACTCATCCGTAAATGGGTATTTACTAGCTTTCCAAAGGTCGACAGTCATTTGGGTTTTCAGGCCTAGTGACTCTTGGGGACTCACATTGGTCGAGATAATGGGAGATTGGTCTCATCGGACCCTTGGGGTGGGGGATTTTTTCCTACTTTGGGACTCTCATATAGATTTAAGATATGTTCATGAATCTAGTCCTAATCCTAATGTAGTACCAGTTACCCTAAGAAAATCACTATACATTACACTTATTTCATATGAAAAAGGTTGGGGTATCTTTAGGGAATCAATATGTATATATCTCAGGTTCTCCATCATTTTCTGGAAATTGGATCTTATATATGATAAAGCCATATAACTAAAATCTTTGAAAAGTGCTTCCATGAGAGTAAATTCTTAATATTTCGAGTTGAGGATTGGGCCACTATGAGGCATCCTAAGTATCATAGTTGTTATAGGAATAAAAACCCACATAGTTTGTTTGACCCATGTTGTTTAACTTTAAATGAAAATAATTTCTATGGGTGCTTTGAGACATCGAGTGTCCAAGCTCAAATCCCATAGAGATTTCCTACGTATTCTGAGAATATCTAGAATTATAGTTGTTGTATTTCATTCATTCAGGGCTTATATATTGAGGCTTCACCTATCATCGTAGAGACCCATGGCACAGATGACATGATTATTGCAACCCCCTAATCTCGCGTGAGCCATGACCAATGTGAGTAACAAAAGAAAAAATTGATCATTTCAATTATCATGATGTTGGACTTATGTGATGGGACTACCCTACGATGATTTATCATTGAAATAAGGCCTAAGAGAGACATCATACATATCTTAGTTATGGTATAATTAGAGTCATCTTAGTTCAATTGGTTTACTAGTCCGCTGATGGATGAGGTAAGATGGTCATGTCCTAGGAATAATTGGGTCCCGATGGTAGAGATATCAGATTCATAAAAGGACATACACCAAAATGGGTGTTTATTTAAACATGGTCATTATTAAGGCATCCTATTTATACTTATTGTTATGGGAATCAGTGTCATTATAGTTCATTTTATTTCAGGGCTTTCAAACTGCATCTTCCTTGTTCCATTGTGGAGGTTTATAGTGAAAATTCTACAATCATTGCAATTACCTAGGCCCATGTGAGACCTGTGTTGTGAGAAACAATGGATAACAAGTCATAAATGTCATTGGTTTAAATAAGGGACCTAGTTGCTGGGATCTCCCTAGATGATCAATTTAAATCTCAAACCTCAAGAGAGGGGGCCTATGTATCCTGGATATGACAGGAACCAGAGCTATTATAGTTCCCTTTAAAATGAGGCTTACACACTGAGGCTTCCCTAGTGATTGATGCTTACACATCAAGGATGGAAAATGTTATCAAGTCCTGGGATTCCATGGAAACATGTCCTTCTTTACCATAGGGTGTCTCATGACCCATTAGACTTATCTTGGAATCCATTTGATGACCTGGAAGGATTTTTAGGGGCTATCACATGATCCAACTGATGTGCCCTAGTTTCATTCACATGGGTTGGATTAACACAAATAGAGGGTGTCGTAAGTGTCAGTATGACATGGTTCAAAGGATGTTGGTTATCTTGTCTAACATCCTTGGAATGAATTGTGAGATATGGATAACATTTCTAAAGGGCATCTCAGGTCTCAACTAACTTGCCAAGAGGGTGTTGTGAGTCCTGGATGACAGGTCTAGAGGGTGTTGCGAGTCTCAGCTTAATTTCCTAGCACGTGTCACAAGATATTGGTTTTCATGGCCATATCAAACAACGAGACATGGCTGATATGAAGGAATTATATTTTATGAGTCAGATGATGTATCTTAAGGACTTCATAAGGGTCAGGTGATAGACCCATAGGGTTTCATGAGGCTAAAGGTATGTCTCTAGGGGAACGATCTGCTCTAATATGTCTGGATGATTTATCGTGTACCAAATATCATTTTGAAAGTCAACAAAAAGATCTAAGAGATATATCTTGGCATTGTTGTGTGTATTCATATAACTCATGCGAGGTGCATGCAGGCCAATGAGCATGTTTTTTTACATAACCCTACCACATTTAAACATAGCTCTAACCCTTATATTATGAAGTTATTAGGTTAATTGAGTGTCATTTTCTTTGAGTCTTTCATGATATGGAGGATATGCGGTGTGTTCTTCACATTCCTTTCCAACAACCCTTCATGTGATATGTGAATCATCATGTGAAGTACCTTATGTATTCCACATGATTTCTATTGATTTTCTCTTGTATATTTCCAGATGAAAAATTGTTGATCGTGAGATCAACCACTCTGAGATGTTTCTATAGCCCCTACACTTAAGAGTCCAGAAGCTAAGAGACAAACTTTCCAGAGTCCCACCCATTATTCATGTTGTGGTGGGGAATTTATAGAAATATCCATCTTTGTTTTTTTGAATTTTTTGCAATGTATTTACAATGATTATTTTCTAGAGTCCGCAAAGTGCTCTGGCGCCACATGACTTCATGAGTCTCTATCACTGACCAATCTAAGGGGGACGCCTGGTTTTAAGTGACTGCATGCCCATATCATCAATGCCTCCATTATTGGATTATTTTCAATTAATATGGACTTTTTTGATCTTGTGGGAATGTAAAAAAACATCATTTTTGTCATATTGACATGTCCAAGGGCCTCTGTGAGACCATAATGCTTATTGACAGGCGTTCGTGAGATGCTTGATGAATTATATGGGACATTCTACGAGACAAATATGGATTGTCCAACGATCTCCGGGGATTGCACTGTAGACTTCTTTAGCATGTCATAATCATTTTATGACTACAATTGTTCTTGCCTCCTCCCTTTTTATACTTTTTTTTATGCAACAAAAATTAAGAGTAATTTAAGATTGTATGAGTATTGTTAGGGAAATTTCCTATATTTTTGGTGATTTTTTTCCTCACTAATATAGTTCATATGTGGGTGGATGAACATTTTATTGGAAAACCCATCTTTTTTTCCATTGGAAGCTGAAGGGAAGCACATGGTTTTCTAGACATACCTGAGTCCTTCCATGAAACAAGGCTGAAAAGTGATAGAACTTTCTTGAGATGAAGCAAAAATGTATCCAAGGACTCACAATGTCTTGTGAGTTGTCATGGGTCTGTCACATGTCTTTTAGTGACCATGAGTATCTTCTACCTTCCCCCTTTTATCCTCTTTGTTTTATTTTACAATTGTTTTAGGAGTTCACACTTTTTCTTGAATGTTTTCAAGAAAAATTACCCTTCCCATGAGTGATATATCACATGATATTTGGGGATTCCAAAGACCTCCACCATTTAGGAATCCTTACACCCATTTTCAAATTATTTTCAAGTTGTATAGTCAGGTGGTTGTTGTCGACAACCCATGTGGTATGTGAAACATGCTATCAAAAAATCTATTCCAAAATCTCAGGGTGTTACAGTATGGTCATGGGTGTCACACCATGGAGAGTTGGTTGGTAGAAGGGGTGGGTTTTTAGGTTGTTATTTCATGTAATGAAGTTGTGTTACACAATGTGAAAGGATTTAAACTAGGTATTTTTGGTTGCATTGTAGTGGTTTTAGTTGGGGCATGGAATAGGTTTCTCAAGTATAATTATTTTTTTTATGTCGCCACTATGGTGTGATCTTTTTAGTCATTACATAGATCTTCAGGGTCTATTTTTGGGGTTTTTCCAATTTGGGTGGTTTCTCTTTATAGTTCCTAAGTTCCTTAATTGAGTTTCATAGGTTATATTTTCGTGTTCTTCCTTTTTGGGTGCCATTGGGTTATGGTGTATAGCTCACACAATGATTTTGGTCTGTTACCCTTTGAGAATTTCAACAATTTAGGTATTGTGGTGTGGTGATAGTGATTATTTTCTGGTCCTTCCTTAGTTATATCAAGTAAGTTGTTAACTATGATTTAAATGGGGGAATTATATGAGAAACAAATGGGGTGATTTCTGGATAATTGGTAGACATAACCCTATTGTGGTTAGGCCATATATTTTTCACCATGATTCTATAGTTTTCTTAATCTAGTATAAATTTAGGTTTCCATCTGAACTCCTTTAAATTCTTTTATTCTCCTTCAAAACCTAGGTGAATATAAGTAACACCTTAGTGATCATTGATCTTGCTTTGGTAGATCTCTGTTCTTGGATTTCTTATATCAATGTACTTCCTTTATAAGTGAGTTTAAATCTTATTCTTAATCATTATCTCACTATTCCTTCATCATATAGTGTTTTTTCAAAAAATTGATAGTATTTTTGTTTAGGGAATGTTTTGGTTTAGGATTATTCTGGTTCATATCATACCGTTTAAATCTTGTTGTCCTATTCTATTTCTCCTTGATTGGGAAACATACGGTGAAGATTTAGGTTGTGACAGGAGATTTATAAATCTTATTATATCTTCTAGAATAATGTTTTTAACCATATTATTATGATACCTTCCAATAATTCTCTCATATTCTCATACTATATTTTTTAGTGTCACATATTGAGAGTTATTGGCATATTAGAAGAGGAAATAACAAGTGGGGAACTCCATTTAAGAAAAATGTACTAAATGGTGAATAAAAAAAATCATTTATTGGGAAATTTAAATAAGAAATAGTCTCACAAGTTCATTATGTATTTTTATATTATTTACTATGTGGTTATTATTTTTAATTTATACTTTTTATTGTGGATTTTTTTGTTAACATCAAATAAAATTTTCACATTTATAATCTAAAAATTACAAAAAGATAGAAATAGGTAAAGTGATAGCTGAAATCTAGAATACAACAATTAATCTTTTTAATGAATATTATGCTTTTTGGTGATTTTCTATTACTCCATTTATTTATTGATTAACCTATTTTTGAGTTAAGTTGGCAATAAGAATGGGTAGAAAACTATAAGTCCATATTTATACCAATGAACATGATAATTTCAATACATGTTGAGAGAATGATGATGGATTTTTAAAAAATATAAAATTAAATGAAACTATTATAAGTGTAAGGATTTATGGTTATATAAACAAAAATTAAATGATGGTAACATATGGTTGATGTGGAATGAACATGTTTTTATGGACATTTTTGGGTTTGTCTCAAAAAAATAGTAACGATTAATGGGTTATAAATAACGAAATACATATTATTTATTTTAATAGAAATAAATTTTTAGGGTTGAGTGAGAACCTATAAAGATAACTAAAAACATAGAATTATGTTTCATATGACATTACCATACCATTCCAAAAAAGTGTGTTTGAGTTGTGCACCTTGTGTAAAATCTATTCAGTGGAGATTATAATCCTTTCTTATTCATATTTTATAAGGTATTAAAAGTGTATTAAATATTATATAAGGTTTTAATAAACACTTACCAGGTGATTTTCCTTAATTATATCCTCATAAAAATATAATATTATAGTTTTGAATTCTTTCTGAATGTTCTTTATTAGTGGTGAATCTTATTACTCTTTGAAGCATTCTATTTATCTCTAACAAAGAGGTGTTTTTTACCATCACCATTTCAATGATATATTTCAAATAATATATTAATATTTCCAAGGTAGTTTTTTTTCCACAACAACTTTATTCTCCTTTATATAACCTACTATATCATAAAGATGATTTTGGTTGTTTTTACTATAGTAAAACTCCACTAGATCCTGGATAAGGGTAGGTTTATCCTCCTTAGTTACAAGGATCATATTTTTCAAACTAGTCTATTACTTCCCCTATATCCCTATATTTTTCCTTCCTAATGTTTTTTATATCTATATTTAATATTTTTATATATTTGGTTATGGTATTTATCATAATTTGTTGTGTACAGTAATGTTTTGAAGTGTGGTTCTCTTTTTTTTGTGATAATTATTGATATGGTTGTTGGAATGTGATGTGGTGAAGTAGTAAGTTGGAAGAAAACATATGGGCTTTGATGAATCTCAATTGGTATATTCTTAGGGTCTACAATGGATCTCAGTTTTTTATGTGCTGGGATGCGATGACTCGAAGTAGGCATGTGCATACATGCCAAAATGGATTAAAGTTATAAGTATTTAAAATTTAGTTGACTCGATGATAGTGATACATGGTGGGAGTTGTGCATCATAAGAGGAGGGATCAGGGTTTATATACTTCATGTTCACCATATCATACTTTTTTTGGGGGTTTGGATATGTGGCTATGGGTGGGGACATACATGAAATATAGAGGGTATGTGGTTGATTCTCGTCATGTTTATGCTACCCTACCTATGTGTGTTTAGAAATGTGACACACCCTAGTTTTTGTTATTTGTGTGTTTTATTATGTATTATTTGGTTATTAGGAAGGATGAATTGGTTTAGGGATTTTTTATAAGGGTGAGCAGTAAAACAAGAGTGTTTGGGCTCTCAATACTTCACCACACCATGGGGGTATCCATGGTGGAGTCTATAGTTTGGGATATGTTTCTACTATGAGAATATTGAGACGTCTTATTTGAAATATATAACCATTCCATGGGGTTCACTATATTAGAATGTGTAGTGGTATGTGATTCTGTCTATGGTATATGATGATAGATTTATAGCCTTGGAGGTGGTCATCGTGGAGCTTGGTGTGGTGTGGTCGAGTACTGCAGGTGAGTTGGAAATATCCAAGGAAGCTACCACATATCATGGAGGGATATGTTGTATTTGGAAATAATAAAAATGGATATTTATATACCGTAGTGGGATTTCTTTTGGGGACATGTGGTTGAGAGAACCATGGTCATAGTGGGCACCACTAAAATGGGGTGTTGATCATATCAATTTAGAAACAATCAAATATTTTGTGGGTATTTAAGAAAAAATTTATTGCCTTGTGTGGGAAGTCATATGTGAAAATATAGGGGTTCATAAATGTTATTTTTAACCTGTATATTTTCTAAAAAATTGATCATTCTTCCTCCCCACCCCAGGGTGTTCAAATGAGATGTTTTAATATATGATCATGGGTGAATCTATTTATTATAAAGATCTTATTATTAGAATCTATTGGAAAAACATATTGGAAGTAGGTGGATTAATTATCACTATTTTCTTCTAAAAAATAGGAATCTTGTTTTTTAAAGGTTAGATTATTATATTTTTATTCATAATATTTTGGATAAACCATTTTTGGGAATTCATTATTTGAAAATTATTTAGACAAGATCTTGTGGTCTTCATGCACAAAATGGTTGATAAAAAGTATTATTTGGTAATTTTTTATAAAAATGATGATTTTGGATTGTAAAAAACATACCTCAGTTGTCATTTGGGCATGGGTTAGTTGGTGTTCATGATGAATTTGTCGGTATTTGTTAGTTCGAACATATATATTGATGTTGAAATTAGGGTAATGTGGGATTGGAATAGATTGAAGTGTGTTCATAATAATTTTTTGGGGCCTTATTTTTCATACTTGTATAATGGTGCTGAATTTAGGGTGATGTGGGTTATTTACTATCTAGTGATGAATTCATTTAGGAGGAATAAGTTTCCACTCATGATTTAGTCTATCCAAGAGGGTCTACTTTGAAAATTGGCGCATTGGTTTGGTACATTTCACGAGTTTGTGTGTGCCCGACACGGTGTGTGATTTGTTATTTCAATTATTATGTGAGAAAAATAGACTAAAAAGTAAAATAGTATTTTTATGTGATTATTTATAAGGGTTTTTAATATATTTTATTGTTCTCTTTCTCTCTCATGTTCTATAAAAAATATGAGACAACTCATTCTTTCTTATGTGGCATGTGTGGTAAATATTTTGGGGATTTCCTATTGATTTCATATACTCACCCCCTGTACATGCATCTGGGTTTGTATATAGTCATTTTTTGACATGATTTATGTAGGATGATACCTCTTAACTTTATAGTAGAGCTTATGGGCTTAGTGGCCATGGGTGATGGGGCTAGAAACTTGGAGGTAGCAGTCTTGTAGAGCATGAGAGTGTGCCATGTTATCACTTTGTTCTTACTTTTGGGTCCTTCGCCTTGTAGTCTTATTTGGACATAGTTTTTTCTATTATTACTCTAATATTGTTTATTAAGGTAGATTATTTGAGGGTTAATCTCGTAATATTAATGCATAAAATTTCTATAATGGTTTATGGTTCATTGGAAAAAGTTTTAAATTCTATAAGGCTAAATCATTCACCAATAATACATTCAACCCTTGTCAGTTATTTATATAATTTTTTGTTGGGGGTCCACTAATGTTTAGTGGAATTATCATCCTTCCAAATCCAATGGGTTTTGGTTGGAATGTTTTAAATTGAATTATTTTGGTACGGTCGATCATTTGGGATTGTAGGCATAGATATTATAAGTGTTAGGAATTGAAATTTAGAGTATAAAATTCATATCTAACCTCTTTATAGTAAACTTCAAGTTACCATGGTAGTATAGGTATGAAAAGTTCTATTAAACACTTATATACATGTCACACCCTCGTCATTATGGGCTTATCCAATGAGATTTGTGAATCATGAATTAGTAAAGAGACTCACCACTAGGATTCCATTATTCTTATGATATTTAATCAGTCATACTTTAGTATCTTGTGACAAGAGAACATTATTTATTGAAATTCATGGGTTTTATTATGAATGATATCAATAACATCTATGAAATCAGAAATATGTATAATATTATTTTCCTCAAGGTTGGGTGCTTAATTTTCTAGCATGGATCTATTTTTTTGTCTTCCACATAATTTTATGGGTTAAATAAACATGAAACTAGCATTGATCTATGCTTATTTCTTAATGAACATTATTAAAATAGATTAATCAAATGATATTTAGAATCTGTGATATTCTAATAAAATGTTAATGATTTTATAATGATTACTCAAAAGAAAAATGAAATGTTTATTATCCTACTTAGTTAATGATTGAAGACAAGTTGACACTGTAGATAGCCTTTGCACATGATTGAGTGTTATTGTTTTATCATGGAATTTTATGATTTTCATGAAATTCCATGTGTCGATTTAAATTTAATAACCTAAAATTTGGGTGCATTATGAATATAATTGGACTAAAATAATTCTAGAAATATTTATTATTATTTTATTTGTTAATTTAAAATACATTAAAAATATGAACATTCTGATCTTACTCCACCATATAAACATAATTATATAAGAATGTTTTACTCAATGAGTAGAATAACATGTAAAATTATTATATATAAAATTTGTTCTCTTGTTATAATGTTAAATGTTATATATAAATCTTACAATTGTTAGTTCAATTTTAATGAGAGCATGCTAAAAGCTGTGACATGTAAACTATAGTTTTTTAATTTGTTTATTAATTGTAAATGCTTGATTAGTGCACGAATCATTATCCCCTCACCCTCCCTCTCTTTTTGACTATCCCTACCCATCATACCTATTCTTGGATGTCATGCTAGTGGTTCTAGGGGATTCTGATGATTTTAGTGATGGTGTCTACTGTTTTATTCTCCATCTCCCTTGATTTATAAACAATCATGATCAACACCATTTTGGTCAATCTCGATATGGGATTCAAGGTAGCATGATATTGTGTTGAAGTGGATATTTAAATAGTCTTTTTATTTTTCCTTTTTGGAATTAGATCCTCTTTCTTCACTACTTGATTAAATGTTTGTTGATCTAATGTTTCTCAATTGATTTAATTATTTATGGTGACTACTATCAATTCTCTAGGTTAAGTTTTAATAAAGTGAAGATTTGGGTTTTTTAGAATTAGTTGGTCTCAGTGATAGAGTTATTCAATTGGGAGGTGGTTTTTTCTCATGAAATTTTGTTTCCCTTTGTATGATGTTTCTCTTGTTTTTGGTAGCAATGTGTTTTAGGTTTGATTTGGTATGTTCTTTTGGATAATATTTGTTTTTTAGTTGGAATTCACTGGAATGTTAATTGGAGTTGGTCAATGACACTACAATTGGGTTTATTTTTGTTTTAGCACTGGTTATTGGAATTTCTTACATCCCTTTATATTTCACATCACTCTATCATCCAATATCAAGGAGAAAAACCCCAACATGGTCAAACATGTCAAAACATTAGATTGGTTTGGGTATATCATGGTGGGATGGGTGGTGGGATTTACATCATATTTATGGTTCTCTAGGTATAGATTCAGGTGGTTCTATTCTTGAGAAATCCATCTAGGTTATTCTAAAAATGATGATTTCTTTGTGTAGAGGTGGTTTTATTGATGATCTATTGGTGTTCTATGGTCTTGTTTATTTTTTACAATGGTGATAGTTTCGTAGTAGGTTTGCACAATTAAATCTATAACAATTATTTTTTAAAGGATGAATATATTTTCAGGTTTTGTTATTTGAGGTTTTCTATTTCATAAGGTGGTTTTTTTTTCAAGAATTATTTAATCTGAATTTTTATCATTTGAAATTTTAATTTTGGGGTTTTGGTTTGGATTTTAAATTTAATGGTATATTTATAGTATTTTAAAAAGGTAAGTTGGTTTTTGTTAATAAAAGTTAATGAACCTGAAGTGATAATAAATTTGGAAACTTTGGTAATATAATGAAACAATGGGTGTATTTTTTTGATGTACTTTTATTGGTGTTTACATGATTTATTTGATTATGACATGATTCTATTGATAAAAATGCTTTAAAATTAAATAATTACGGTGGATAGTTTTTTTTTGAAAAATTTATACTTATTTTAAAATGGATTTATAAAAATAGGTTTTTAATATGCTTGATGATGTTTTTAGGGTGTTTTGATTCCAGTAAATATTTAAACAATTTCTTTATCTGGGTCTTTAGAAAGGGAAATTTTTAATAAAACTCTTTAATTTTTTTTAGAACTCAATAACATAGAGTGTGGGTTCCAAGTGGAAATTTTAACATGAATAATTAATGGGTGGAAATATTATGGTGTTTTGTTGGAATGGTATGTAGTGACGTATTATTCATAAGAATGATATTACTAAATATTTTCATGGGGTTAATATTGTGTTGGTTGTGTTAAATTTTCTAGTTATTAATGTCATTCTAGTTTTTCTTCTATGGTTATTATCCTTATTGTTATAGTAGGTATGATTGTTCTTGTTGTCAGATAGGCATAATACATGGAATGAGAAATAAGGGTTTCATATGTAAATGATGGATCTTGGGATGATTATAAAGGCACCAAATGGAAAACTGAAATCTTGGTATTTATATGGGTCACCATGATCAAGTATGTTTAAAATGGTCTAAGTTTATGGGATTTCATGATTTTAGAGATGGATGTATTGATATAATCATAATAGGAATAAATTTTTAGAATTTAATGATCATATAGATTGTTATTCCTAGTGAGTCATTTCCATATATCATGATGGGATTGGGTACCTTTTCCTAGAATAATTAGACATGAACCTTGCAGGGATAAACCCTTTTCTAAATGAGGTTGGAACCATATCTTATTAGTTAAAGGAAAAGCTGAGAGTTTATTTGGGGGAATTTTGGAACATGTTAATATTTACCTTTTGGGAACTAATTGGGGTTGAACTTCACATTTTCTTGGTGGGAGTAGTTTTAGATGGGTATCCTCATTGGAAATTTCTTAGGAAATAGTTGAGTAAATGTTCATGTCTTTTAGGCTTTAAATCTTGTGAGTTTTTTTCTTAGAACATGGTAATGACATCAGTTTAATATATATGTAGAACCCTTAGCCTCTATATGTGGGTTATTTATACTTCATTGTTTGGGATTCCTCATGTCCTGTATCACAAATGACTGCTTTAAAAATGAATGAATATCCATGACCAATTGGGTTGTGGATACCTTATCTTACAATTATATTGGTGATAGGTTAGTGAAAGGTTGAATCAGTAATGATTCATGGGTCAAATTTTTGAGGTGAACTTGGGTTACCCAAAATAGGATTTTGTTATAGTTTTATGTTGGTTATCTCTTATTCCTAACTTAGGAAACCAAGTCTATGGAATTTAGTGGTTGAATTTTGATAGTCTTACCATTAATTTAAAACATAATAGCGGGGATCCATCAAGGGGTATTTGGGAGGATGAAATTATTTCTCATGTTTTGGGATCTAATTCTTTTTTCTATTTGTGTTGAGACATTTTCTAGTGGATTACCAATTTAGATATTGGTATAGTACATAAGGTAGAGAATTTTAAAAATCAACCATATGGAATGATGCGACTATTAACTGTACCTTCAGAGTGGGGGAGTAAATTATCATAGGATTTGGCACTATATTATCTAAATTTTTTGAGATTCATGATTCCATCAAGGTAGTAATTGATTAATTCATTTAGTTGGTGTATTTCATTCCTATTTAGGGGAATAATTTGGATAAAATCTTGTAGGGAGGTGTGTTTGTAGAGTGACAAACTTGTATGGTGTGTTGATTACCATCATTTATGACTAAGAAAAAGACTTCCTATGAATTGTTTTTTGGTCATTTCATTAAATCTTGGGATCCTGGTTAACCATGAGTATGGTACATAATTTTTTTTATGAGGGGCAATTTTAGTGATCATAAATATATGAGGGACTACTTAGAAATAATTTGATGAACCTCAATGGATTATGAGAGTCTCATTTAATTTTGTATGATCATTCATCATTTTATATTTATCCAGATGTGATTCATATATCCATATTTAGATCATTGTATAATCATCCATTTTATCTCCAATTTTTGATTTGGTTTTTCATTTTTTACTCTATCGTTATTAGTGGGAAAAAATGTATTTTAGCACGTATTTCTTGGATTGGTTAACTAAGTTCACGTAAGAAAAGGAAGTTATCTCCTTGGTGTGTTCTCCCAATTAATTTTTTTACTGTATTAGTGGGTTTTTTGGGGGTATCATTACCTCCCAAATTCAATGTAGTGCATCATGTTTTTTTATATCCTTATGGTAGAAGGGTGAGTCGATCTCGGTTTTCATAATTGGTTGAGATCATATTTCTCTCAAAATATATGTATATTCAGGTTCAAACCATGATTCATATCATGGTATATTCAAGATAAACTCTTTTAAGGTTAATTAATACATTTTTTTTGTATCATATTCTAGAATTGTGGGGTCTCTGAGGAATTTTTTAAGCGAGATAGTGTTATGATGGAACAATAACCTAATCTTTTGTAAGGACACCACTAAACTATTGTTTTTTAAGGATAAAAGCCTAATATTGGAAAGAATTTGGATATTTTGGTTTATGGTATTTATAATATTTTTAGGTATTATTCTCTAAGAGGAAGGTCGGTTTGGTTTTGAGAAAATTTGGCCGGTAACATAGTTGTATTTGAGATTTTTATATCTCCGTCTTCACCATGTCTGGGTGGTATCCTTAATAGAGGTTATATAGTAATCCATGTTTCTACTATGGGTATAGTGACCTAACCAATTGGAAATATTTCACTATTCGATAGGGTTCACCATGTTGGTGGGGAAGGTGTGTGGGGATTTTGCTTGTGGGAAATGAGGATAACTCCATGACTATGGTGGTGGTTGTGGTGGTACATGGGTGTAGTGTGTTTCAGTTCTTCAAGTGAGTTATAACTAGGTTAGGAATCACCCATAAATAATGGAGGGATATGTGTTCATTGTAAAATGGAAAAGGGGGTGCCTCTATAATGTGGTTGAATTCTTTGGGGTGAGACCTGGTAGACATAACCAAAAATATAGTTGGAACCACCACATAATGGTGTCAGTTTTCTCAATTTTAAAATGAAAAACATTGTCATCTAGTTTGGGTGGATAGGTTTTCCCTTGTGTGGTAAGTCATTTGTTTCATTTTATTGGTTAAAAAAAGTGATTTCTCACCCTGTTATTTCGTATAAAATTATTTTTCTTCCAATCATCAATAGGTATCTCAAACAAGAGGTTTCAGTAAGTGATTTTGGATGACTCTATTCCTTATAAATCTCTTCCACTTAGATTATATTGGAAAAACATTTTTGAGGTAGGTTTATTCTATATCACTCTCCTTCCCCTAAAAACTAAGAATATTTAAAAAAAATTAAATTAGAAACTCTTTCTAAGATAATTTTTATTGATAAATCATGGTTATACCAGAGTTTATAGGATACTCCCATAAAATGGTTAATAAATGGGATTATTTGGAGCTTTTTATATGTTGGTGTTGGTATATGAAAAACCTTACTTGGTTGTGTAATACTTTTTGGTTAATTTGTGTTCATGATTCATGTAAGGGGCCTTATTGGACCAGAAATGGCTGTCGACACTAAAATTAGGGGAATGTTTTATTAAAAAGTGTTTCTGTGTGTTTATAATGAATGTATGGGGCCTTGTTAGTTCAAAATTGGTATACTTTTCTGAAATAATGGGAGATTGTGATATATACCACCATGTAATGACTTTTTTTAGGAGTAAAAGCTTTCTACTCATGAGTTGGTCTATTTATTAGGTATTTCTTTGATGAAAGGCTCATTGTGTTGGGGTATTACATGGGTGTGTGTACCTTACATGGTGTTTGAGTTACAGTGTAAATTAATTTTTTAGAATAATGGGATAAATTGTAAAATAATATTTAGTTTTGAGTATTTATATGTTTTTATCTATCCTATTTATTATATCCTCTCTCTATCTCTGTCTCTTATTTTATATAAAATTTCAGCTAAATAATTCTCATTTAAGTGGAATGTGTGTGAAGTATTTGGGGGATTGTGTACTGGGTTTGTATACTTACCCCCATTTAATATTCATCTCGGTGCATATGTATTCATTATTAGAGATTATATAGGTAAGGGGATGCCTGTTAACTTTCTAGTGGATTATATTGATGTAGTGGTCTTGAGTGATGCAGCTAGAAGATTGGAGGTAGAAACCTTGGAGAGCATGGATGTGTTCCCCATTGGAACTATGTTCTTCCATTTGATTCCTTGTCCTTATAGTATTATCTGGATAAAATGTTATCTATTGTGACTTATATATATTTTATTAAGGTTATGTATTTGATTTTAATCTTGTTATATTCATGTACAATATTTCAATATTGTTTTACAATTCATTGTTAAGGGTTGTATAGTATATAGGGGTCAATCATCCCCTAATGATATTGTATTTTGTGGGAATTTATTTAAATCCTTTGGTGTATTTTGGATTCACCTTTGGTTAGTTTAATTCAGGTATTGCCTAAGCAAATGGGCCATGAGGGATATGTTATATAATAGGTGGATACTTGGTGGTGTGGAAGGAATGTTATGGTATGTGGGTATCTTATATGTTAGTTAGTTTTGTAATGGGGTGATGGTTGATGATATATTGTGTATTTTGTTTCATTCTCACATCTCTGGTCATAAATGAGGTGTTTCCCTACCGACTCACTACTGGTTTGAGTAGGATTATTTTTTTGAGAACATGTCGTTGTAGTGGTTAATTTCAAATCCATTTTCATTTATTGATTATGATGATGGTTTTGGGGTTAATGATATTTCTCAGTTATTGATTTTGTATTTTTTTTGTGTTCCTGGTTGTGGAAATGAGCGAGGATCTTTCATGGAATAGAGTAAATATTGTTAAATGATGGCATTAATGGGGTCAGTGATTAGATTTCTCATTTTTATTTCTACATATATTTTTTGTTATATTTGGCTTGGTTTTTATCACCCTTTCTTACCCTTTCATATGCATTATTCATTAATGTTAACTTATTTAGAAGGATGATAATATTGATTTCCTCCAAGTTTCCCCCTTTCCATAGTTTTCTAATTGTTTTATAGGATAGTTAGTGGAGATGGGATTTTCTATTCAAGTAGATTGGATCTTGACAGAGTACTTCTTAGAGATTGGGGGGGGGGGGTTATCATTCTTGCATGTATTAATTTTGTTGCTTTTATGACATATATATGACATTTGGGTTATGGTAAAACATAATTTTTTCTTAACGTAAATCATTTGTCATTGATTGGTGATTTTTCCCATTATTGGGATTGTATGAGGATGATGCCTCAAATATATGCATTTTATACCATCGATGCTAGACACCACCCTAGGGCTTATTGGAGATAAGATTTGGGGATGAATCTCACCATTGTTATAGGCCGAGGAGGGGTTATAATGTGTTCCATTTGTGACACTCATTATGTGACCCTAAACCATATGAATCCTATAATTCGAGCTATATAACCTTAAAATACATACATTCATCCATGGGAAGACCTATAATGGGATTTAATTCATGTTAAGTTATCTCTCCCTTGTGGGATGGACTATCTCATCTTTCAATCAATATCGTCTAGCATTAAACATTTGAAACCTCAATCCAAGTACTTTGACCTCAAAATGTGTGCACCTTTCCCTAATGCTATCAACATCAATGATATCACGATTCAATTCATGCCCTGTTTTCTTCACCTGTACTTCTTTACAAACTGACTCATCTATTGGTCAAAGCTACACAACCTTAAACACTCACAATCCTTTGTCTATATTTCATGACCTTAAATTAAAAATGGAAAGAGGAAAAGTAGTTTTTATGTTGAAACCTACAAAGGGAAACCTAGTAAAAGGTCCATTTTCATTCTCTAGGCATGCACCTGGAATCATTTAAGAAACAATGATAAATTAAAAAAGGAATTGCTCCAAAACTGGCCAAGTTGAAAATCAGAAAACGGTATCAAGAGTAAAATATGAGTTCATGTCTACTAAGAATCTCCCATTTGAGTCTTATTCAAAAGTTACATCTATAGGAAAAGAAACAAATCTTGTGGGCCACAATATGGTCCAAGAAATATTCAAGCCTTACTCATAAGCTTCCTAAACCTATTTTAACAATTAAATCACTTTCCCACATATATTATTGAGATTACCCATGATAAATGCAAGAGTGTGTAGTCCCAGGATTCTCAATTCCTCTTGAACATTAGAATTACCATTACAAATTCCCCCTTAATGATTATTATTATACTTAGTCACTCAACACCCATATCTGAATTGAAAAACTATATTATATTGTGTTGGTATATATGCCTCCATATTCAACCCTCTTTAACCCATACTAGAGAACACGTCTAAGAGGAAATTATATCTCATACTTGAGTGAGATATCCTTATCTTGTTATGATAGTAAACATGCCACAATATTCAACCTGCTTATGTTCATATAATTGTACATGATAATGAGTCAATTGATCCTCATGATTATTTATCTCATATACTCACCCCTTTTTAGATATTAGTACATATTAATACATGTCAATATTTGATATACCTTTATTAGGGTACATATTTTTGGGATAATGGATTGATTCATCCTTCATTAGTGACTCATTCAGTTTGAGATTATGACATGCTTAATCCTTTATATATAGTGTACACATGGATTTAGTTATCCTGATATTACTGTATGATAGATTCAAATATTTCATTGAATTGATAAATTTAGGGAAAACTAACACCATGGAGCTAAGATACCCCTTCTGGTGATAATCTTCTAAAAATTTAGCCACCGATAAAATCCTAAAAAATATTTATGTAATGTGATAGAGTACACTATTTTACCTCCAAATATGACCCATTTAATTTAAAAAAATACTAATTCTGAGTGGGGGTATTTATTTTGGAACAAAAAAATGTGTGTCATGAACTTTTTTATAGAATTCATGACACATTCATTACATGGATGACACAAGTAAAGTGCATGTAGAAAAGTCTATTTCTATATCAAGATGATTCAAATTGGACCTCCATGTACCACATGATTACATACACACTAAAGAGAAAAAAATTCCTCAAAAATCATTTTAATGAATAGTGATGTGATGGTGAGAACCTCCTTCTTGGAGTAGGAAATTTATTCCTTTTAATGCCGACAAATGGGGGTTTAGAAATAATAAGAACCATTTTTAAGGTCTTCTATGAAATTGCTGACCTCATAAAACACATCTTATTGGGGATCCCCTTAAAAAGTGTGTAGTTTATTTCACAAGATTTGATTTGAATTGTCTTAGAAACCAAATGGACACCTAGAACAAAAGATATAGTCATTCATATTTGGAAGTAGTTTTATCGAAATCCAGTTTTAATCCAAGGTGAACTCCACATGCATGGCCTCCCTTTCACTCACCCGAGTCTCATGAAAAACTGTTATTTTGACGATGTATTTATGAATCTGCCTCCTTCTATGTTCATTATACTAGTTTGAAGCATGATTTGACCTGGTGATGCACCCGGGTCCCTTCTCTTAGGACTCCTTACATGAACTGATCTCCTAATCCCAAGTCATTTGGGGAAGTGCCCCTACACACCCATCATCCAAGTATTAGTTATTCTGTGAACTTCTTTCCATAATCAACAACTATACGACCAAATATCCATATTTTCATATAAAAAACTCCCTGGGTCCCCATTTTCACCACTTATAATGACACAAACAAGGAATAAGATGAAGAGATTCATGCTCTTCATGCCCAAGTATCCATCCCCCTTTAGGCGACTTTCTAAATTTAAAACCAAAGGAATTACCTGTAACTAGTGGTAGTTGGGTTATATGAAGGGGTTAAAATTAAAACATTTTTAGAAGAACACATCCTACATGGTCCTTAATTACTAGGTAGAAGGTTCCAATCATGGACAATACCCAAGAGCATTGTGCATGTTGGTTGGTTATAGAGGCCCCACCACACTAGGGTGTCACTTGCCCATATCACCCTGGGAGTGTAGGGCTAAGGGTCCATCAATCTAGGTCACCCTATGAATAAAAAAAATGGTAACATTTTACACTAATTACAAGCTAAGATGAGACTTCTCACTACTTCCCCAATTAGGATGACACTTCTCCCTACCCTGTATTTTCATGCCATACTAGCCATACCCTATACTATAGAAAAGTTATGCTCAGACAAAAACAAGGGGGAACTATCACTCATGCAAACCATTAGGTACTATCCTTTCTTTATCCTATAAAAGAAAGAACCATCAGCCATGCATACAATAAGGGTATAATATTCAGCTGATACTATAATATTGTTAATTTTCACCAAGGCCTTCTTACTAGGGTGATCCTTTACATAAATACCCCAATAGGGTGCTAATTTTTGGAGGTCTCCTACCCAGTAACCTCCCTTCCCAAAATAGTTACTAGGGAATCACCTCCACCTTAGTCTTCTAATAGAGAACCTACCCATATCTTCCTCCTCCATGGACTCCTAAAATACATGATTTATTGGTTCATATTAGTATTAATCCCATAAAAATTGTATTTCCTTAAGAAAATTAATCTATTAATTTACCCTCCATTATCGATGGGACTCTCAAGGTTTTCATGCTCATTTACTCCCTTGATAATGAGGATTCTTATCAAGGGATTTCCAGTGAGTCCTCCACTCGACTCATGCTACCCAACTTGGCTTACCCATATCCAGTACCGAATAATACCAAGAAGATTGTAGACCCCTATATCTTACTCAACAAACAATGGATATATTATTGGTTACCTACCATGTAAAATAACCAAATACCAACCTTCACTAGAATCACCTACCATGTTAGGAATCTTTAAGCAATATCCATGACTGTTGCTCCCAAGAAGAGGTCGGGAAACCCTTGCATAAGCCCCAAATCATCCTCATGTGGATATATAACCCTTTAAATATATCTTAATAGGCTATATTTATTATGATTCATCATGAAATCAAATAACCATTTATTATATGATCCATCATACCCTCTCATTTTTATTTACCAACAAATAGGTGGAACTAAAAATGATTATCTATATGTAAGTATCAGACTGACCATTTTATGGAACCTTTCATCTAGTATAGCCTAATCCACATGGATTTAAACTACTTGGAAGTGTTTATGGACACCTGAATTTTAATATTTCCATGATGGTATTTATCAAACAATGTTAAAAGGTGTGATTTGTTCTATTAGGTGGAAGATAACTATATATATTTTGTTTTCCTTTATATAGATACACAGGAATTCTCTATCTTGGGTCCCATCCCTTCACCACAACATCTACCACCTCCATGGATGAAAGTAAATTATAGGTCACTAAGCTATGCGACTTTAAACCATAGTATAACCAAGAATGATAGTGAATCTATAATATATATATATATATATTCACATCAATCCATGGTTTTGATTCATATCTATCATGGTCGTAACTAGTATCATTCTAGGATTTGGTAATTATTCATTAACCTATGTTAAATCTTCAAGGGAGTGTTTTAATAGGTAATAATTTTTCTTTAAAGGGTGTGATGATACCGGCTTCCCATACCCCTGACTAATGAACACCCAATTAATTATTTTTAAAAGTAATAATGACTACCTACCATTATTAAATTAGTATATATTGGTTCAAAGAAATATTGTGTTTATGAGTGTTAGAAATAATAACGCTTAAATGAGATTACTAGGTTATAAGTGTATTTTTGTGTGTGTGTTTATTGTGGTTACGTTTCTATAGGGACCGAAGATAAATTTATGAATCTTAAAACTAAGAATATATATATATACCCTCATAGATATTAACATGACAATCCTTACTTGAATTTGGGATATCCCCTTCTCTCTCTAAATTTTTATATAAGAAGAATCTAAGGGAATAAAATGTTTGATAGTTTCTCTCTTCTTGGATTGAAACCACATTCTTTATGCCTTCAAAAAATAATGATAAGAAACATCAATATTCTACACTAGAACCCAAGATTCATAGAATGACATTAAAGGGGATATATTTCTTGTGTGGATAATCCTTATGCCTCCTTGTTTGGGGCCTTTAATGATCCAACTATGAGTGAAGAACACCAAGATCACATCATTCTATCAAGATATCATTCGTGTTTTAATTTTGATTATTTTCTTTATACTAAAATAATTTGTAAGATATACATTATTAGAATAAAGTATTTTAATACTAAATATTATATTTTAGGATAAATTTTGTTAACAATTTTAAATTTACATGTTTTCACACTTCCATGGTATACCTAGTTCCTTTAAAAGGTGCTGGTTTGGAGACAACATATGCATAGGCCTTAGGTCCATGACCTTTATCATGACTGAGTCAAATGTTTGGTGGATTGGCTAATGGTCTGTTGTAGCATTAAGTATCCTATGATTTCCATGAATCTATCCTAGATTCATAATGTTTGATGATGTAGTAAAATATGAAATTTGGACGTGTCAAGATATCTTGAAGTTTCTAAATGTAAAAAAATAAGAAACATATCATTAAAACACCACAAATAAGAGTTCATGGACAATTGATATCATTCATGCAGAAAAGATTGATGTTAGTTTCGCCATTTTTTTCTTAATGCACCCTCCACACATGCATGTTTCAAGTTGGTTAAATTATTTTTTACAAAGTAAAGTTTCCATTAGGACATTCCAAAGACACTTTGTATTATGAATTGGTTAAGAGGATTGGAGGTCATATTATCTATTAAGAGGTCTTATTGATTAGTCATGAACTCTCTTATATATTTAAGGAGTATTATAGAAATCCTACTGAGTAGAAACTATTTTTACCATGGTTCTGAAAGTAATTGATTGTTACCATGCCCTTATGTGAATATCAATACATATATGAGGTTCCTCATATATATCATACTAGTTTTCTATACTATATTTTAATACCATATAATTGAGTAGTTTAAAAATTATCATCATCCAGGGTAGTGGTGGGTGTTGTGGGGTTAGGATCAGACCCATGATTGGGGATTACTATGTATCCCAATGTAGGGAAATAAAACCTAGGTATTTCGTTTCCAATTAAAAGTATATGTCATACCTTTTAAGTTCATATGACTATGAGGTGGACCAAGCATTTTAAATATAAATATTATATATTATTGGATGGATATTCATTAAGTATCATTTGATCCATGATACATTTGAAAATATTTAGTGTCTTTGGAAATATGGATACATAAAAAATATGCACGTAAAATATCTATATCATCTCCCACTAGGTTCTTCAAAAATAGAACTATTTTTAGACATATCATAATTAAATCATTTATTCATATGCTGAGAAAAATGAAACATAATAAAGGATGAGTTCAGATTCTCAGTAAGGAAAAACAGAAGAGATGTCAATGATCATTTAAACATAAAATTAACATAAGGTTATGATAACTTTATATTGATATTTGGAAACCATATATAGTAATTCATAGATCAAATCATATGTCAGGGAATAAAAATTGCATGTTAAAAAGACATCAATCAAAAAAGGAATCAAAGAACAAGATCGACTATAGCATAACATTGGCATAAAATCATTTCATAAAAGAGTGGTGTAAAGTGTGTTGTAATCGTAATCATAGAAATATTAATTCAAGGTTACCCACTAAAAAATTCATCACATCTTAGGTTTGGGCTAACCACCCATGTGCCAACTTTGCGCTTGGGATAACCTCACTTATGCCCTATTTTCTACTTGGGATAATCTCCCATGTACCCTTTGATATCATGAAATGTTAGTCATTACCAATTAAATTATAGGGATATAATGGATTCACCAACCACAAAATCATAATACTTTCATATGTATTTCACAAAATCGGGGAAAAAATTATCATTTCATCGTATCTTAACCTGAGGATAAAAAAATGGGTTTCATTAATATTTCATCATTATAATAAATAAACATCCAGATAAATAATAAAGAATTTATCATTGATTTATATCCCCAAAAAATCATAAGCAACATTAAAAAATTCTATCATAGTTTAAAAATAACTTTAAAATATCACTGAAATATTTATTTAGAAAAATATGCATTTTATTTTCAAATCACTTATTTAAAATATAACAATTTTTTAAATATTAAAGAAAATAATTTTATTCTAAAATATCCATGGAAACATAAAAATTACATTTGAAATAAAATAGTATTCATGGTATAAGAAAAATTCATTTTTGCAATATACATTAAAATAGTAACTCTACTCACACATTTGTAAAATGTACCTCATTCAAAAAATGATTAGAATATTACATTAAAAACAATTATATAATGTAAAAATGGGTAAATTTTAATATAATAAATCATTTTAGATTATTAAAAATATTATTGAAAATATTTAAATGAAAACATGGATAATGAAGAAAAATATTTGTGGCCAAATAGAGAAACATAATCGTTTCCCCATATAAACATTATTTTGAACTTTTGAGTTTTTAGAGATAGATAATAGAATAATTTAAGGTAATATATAGAAAAAACTGTATTACAAGAAATTTCATAAGAGTTTTAGGATATATATTATATAATTTTATCATTGTAAATTTAACCATAAAAA